>JADMLD010000988.1:2400000-3000000 GCA_017589585.1 Phylloscopus whistleri | reverse complement strand
ACTGCTCTTGGAAAGACATCCACCCGGCTAGGCTGTTGTGCCACCCCCACACCAAAAAAAATAATCATGCTGCAGGTGACAGCAGCATCATGCACTAGAGCAGCCTGGGGACAATCGGCATCAAAATTGTTTCCCTCGAGAGAACAAAAGGACACTGCACCTTGCTCTGCCCTTCGCTGTGGGCCATGAGCACCGGGTCCTACCGAGGTGGGGAAGTCTGGCAGGTCCCACGGAACACAAAGGCTCAATTCCTGTGGTGCAGCACTAATTTAATTCTCCGATTTCTGACGGTAGAAAGAGCACATAAGGTACCAGTGATGTGAGGCAGTGACCTCATAGATCATCTTCCCAAAGAGACCTCCACTCACAGGGAGGCTGAGCCTGGTGAGTTATAGATATTCTCGAGTTACCCAGCAAACATTCCCTACTAATCCCTTGCAAGAGTCCCCGGGAGCAAGTACTGTTCCCATTTTACAGGCTTTACATCCCCAAGGGGATGAGAGGGGCTGCAGCTCATCAGAATGATGGAAACAGCATTCATCTCCCTGACAGCAGCATGATGAGAAGAATTAGCCAGTGAGGCTGGGGAGTAGATCACCTCCACAGCCACAAAGGCAAGAGTGGAGAGCTCACAGAGAAGAGAGTAGCCATGCAAGCCACCGAGTGAAATGGGGAAAAAACCTCAGAGATCACTGTTAATGACAGCTGCTCAGCAAGGAACAAAGTGCTTCACACTGGTCATGGGCCAAAGCCCATGGCTGTCCACCCTGGCCATCATCTTAGACAGATGTACAGATTGGCTTGCCAGGGATTTCAAGCTTTTGTGGTCCTAACCCACAATAGTCCCAACCCAAGATAGGAAATAAAAGCGACTTCTTGCCAGCATTCCTGGATGCGCTTCAGGGTGAAAACTGTCTGCTCCTCTCTGGCCAAGCTGTGCCTATAACTGTGTGGCTCTGGGGAATCACATGAGTGTTTTTGTGGTGAAAATGTGACTCAGCAAGTTCTGTGCTCAGCTGGATCCTGGAGGAAGCCGTGGGGGTCTGAGACAGAGGTGAAATACCACCAACAGGCTGATGACAGCTCCTTGGGAGATGGCTGCTCACTGGTGCAGGTACCTGTGGGGAGCAGGATGGGGGATGCCACAGTGCATGGCAGAGAGAGCAGAGATGCTGTAGAAAAACATGGAGATAAATAATACAGGTATTAGGGGCAGTCAGGGAAAAGGGTAAGGGAAAGAAAGGAGCATAGGGCTTCTCTACAGGAGAGTAGTAGAGGGGAAGGACATACTAACATATGTCCCCCTAAGAGGGAGACAGGAGATTATGCTGTTAATAGGTCAATACCTATTGTGGAACTGTCTGCAATAAGCATATCAACAAAATATCTAATTCTTTAACACAGTCAAGCTGTTTTCTTGGTTCCTGCCAGTGAAAGGCATGTAACCTTTAGCACAGGACACCAGAGGTAGCAGTGAGGTGAGACACAGGTCTGAGCCTGGCATGCCCATGAGTCTGGGAAGGGTTTATCTGCATTTAAATCTTACAGAAATAAAAGATATTTGAGCAAGGGCTTAACTACTGCATTCAACAGAGATGTTTTCTTGAATTGGGCCCTTCATCAAGAAGCGTTGATTAGATGTATTTCCTTCTGAAGACATCTGCCTGTGAGGAGAATGTCATCATCTCTGAGATGCTCAAATACAAGTATTGAGGCTCTACAGTCACCTGGGCAGCGAGAGTGCTGAACCTCTCAGTTCCCAGTTCTGCAACTGCAGATCATGACAAATAGTGCTGAGGCTTTTTTCTCTGAAATAACGTCCTAAACAGCTACTTCAATCCTGCTAAGTGCAGGACTACTCCTCATGAGTAAGATGACAGTCCAGTCTTGGGATTCCAACCCCTTCATACCAGAACTTAACAGACAGCTCTGAAGACCACCACCGTGCTGGTGTCACAGGCACTACAGAAACGTGCAGTGCATGGCCCACCTCCTCCACCTGTGCAGAAACTCTCCACACTGTGCCTTCAGCAGAAAATAAACCCATGCAGTCAAATACCAGAGTGAGGTGGGGGAAAAGTCAGACAAATTAAATAGATGGGTCAGGTTCCAGCACACCCCAAAGGTCACTCCATGCAGGGTCTGCCGGAGGGAAGGTGGGAGCAGCGTCGCTCGTCCAGGGAGGGTGCCAAGCTACCAGTCTCTTGATGATTAATCCTGGAGAGCAGGAGGCAGTGGAGAACACCCTGCCAATTGCAAATGTGGTGATGGGGCACTGGGGGCATATATATGCATCATTAGTCATCTGCAAGAATTTTGTTTTTGTAACCTCTGCATTTTTATCTGTCACTTCGAGCAATAAATATGCACTCCCGCCAGTGATTTGACATTACACTTGCTTTGGATGGTTGCCTTTCCCAAATATTAATAGTAACTCATTGTGGACACAGCATTGGTATTTAGTTAGATCAGACCAGCCTCTTTTAAAAAACAACTTTTTGTATAAAGAGAACAGATGTTTTTAATTTACACAAAGAACAAAAACAAAGTTCTATTGTTCGGCTATAGTGAACACAAACACTACAGACACAGAGAAATTAACACCAATTGCATGTTAAAAAAAAAATTAAAAGCCCATCAAGGTAGAGGTCTGCTTATTTGTGCTTTTTCCACCACTTTAATGATTTAGTGGCATGCGATGATAGCAACTGTTGCTTTTTGGAATTCATATGCATTTGAGTTTGGTATGTTTTAAAGATAAAAATGGCATAAACAGAAGGACAATTTCTAAACACACATTATACAGACAATAATAATAATTATAATACTTTAATAATAACAGATGAGGAATGTAAACTCTCACAGTCCAGAGCGTAAGCCAACTACTTGCTCATGGGGATAGGAAGAAATTGCGTCTTTGTGCTGATTTTTCTGTAGTTGTTACTTACAGGTATATTATCCCCTGCACCATCTGCACTGAACATGAAGGCCTCAGCCCTCTGAAACATGACATGTGCATATGAAGACAGACAGAGCAGTGACATTGGTGAGGTTATCTTGTGCCATGCTATGAAGTTCAACCAGAACTTAAATTCAACCATATCTCCAACATCTTTCTGTGCTCTTTTACACTTTTAGATGCATTTACAAGCTCATGATGCATGTGGGTGGGAGCTGAGCTCAGGCTCACATTCCTGCCAAGGTGACCAACCTCGTTCCAGAACGATAATGCTACCCTGCAGGTGGAGGCCACTTGCACCTCTCTGTCTCACAGACACCCTGAGAAAACAGAGAAGTTTTACACCATTCCCATTTCTCACCTTCTGAACCCACAACCTGGTTATCTAATTCTCATCTTACTCTGAGGCATATCTTTTCCCATGGAGAAGCATCTCTTCTAGCATCTCCTTGAAGATGTATAAGAAAAGATTCTATATAAGCAAAGACTGTTGCTCAAAGAAGTTATGGATGCCCCATCCCTGGAACTGTTCAAGGCTAAGCTGGATGGAGCCCTGAGAAACCTGATCCAGAGAAAGGTGTCCCTGTCCATGGCAGAGGAGTTGGAATTGGATGATCTTTAAGGTTCCTTCCAACCCAAACCATTCTGTGATTTTATGACTCTATGAATATGCTTTTGATACATTAAAGCAAGACTTTGCCCCATTCCCTCTCCCATTGCTGGCTGTTTATTTTTTGTCCAATAATGGGTGCCATTTTACTATATCCCACACTCAGACTAAGTATAAAACTATGAGACTTACTTCAGATCAACACATGGGACTTAGTGGAAAACAAACAAACAAACAAAAAACCAACAAAAAAAAAAAACCAATAACAACCTCCCTGCATTTTACCCAATTGCAGAAATAAAGCTATCATTAAAAGACCTGGGACAGAAAAAAATTTAAAATCTTTTTCTGTAGTATTCATGTAACCTGGGGATTTCAGTGCCACAAAACAAGAGACACAAACACCATGACTCAAAGGGCTGGAGTCTTTTTCCACCATCGAAAGCAAGCAACACTGGGAGAGGTGCTGCTCCAAGTGGCTGGTTTTAAACCTTCAAACACATTATATAATACAAAGCCCAGGTCCAGACCCCTGCAGGAAAAAAAGAGAAACCAAAACATTACGTTTAAATGGTACCTTTCAGCTCTAAAGAACCCAAGCCATGAATCATTCTATCCACCGCAGAATGCCATCACCTCGAAGCTGAAATGCAGCAGCTGTTTATTACTCTGCAAGAACACTAAGATGGGTGCTCTTTTGCAGCCAAAACAGCGAGGAAAACCGAGTAGACAAATATAATAACCTGGAACACACAGGCTTATCCTCCCTACCTTTATAATGAGTACCAGAGGAACTTTAGGGACTACAAGCAGCTGATGCTTCCAGACGCCCAGCGCTAACAATGCTTTCCACAGCACTTAAGAGATCCTTGGAAGCCAAAAACATTTGACCTGGACATGCTTTGCTTTGCTTGGTTGACAGTGAGGCCAAGAGCTGGCTATCACACACTGACCACAATTTCTATGTCACATGCAAAGGCACTTCTGTCACACTTAGATCCACAATAAATGCCAGAAACACAGTAATCACCACGGTCTGAGTTGTCCAAAGATGCAGAAATTTGTCTCACTGCTTGTGGCAGCTAATTGTAGTTGTGTACCTGCCCTGACTGTTGACTGTTAATTAATAAATTGTGATCACGCTCCCTCAAACATGGCTCCCTCAGACCCTGACTCACAGTATCTCAGGGAGATGCTACGCGTCTCTTGGAAGTGGCTTATCAAAATTGGAACTGTTTGCTGTCCAAATATACTGAAGTTTTCACTCAAAATTCAAAATCTCGTTGTTACACCACACTCATCACTGTGGTATCTGAGTACGGCCACTTCCAGCAGAATTCCAGCCCCAGCTGGATTCAATGAGGAGTCACTCGGACACAGAGTTAACAGGGGCCAGGATCACGCAGCGAGTCCTGCGTGGGATCATGAGCAGTTGTGGCAGAAGCTGGACTTCAGCTCCCACTGAATGAGAAAGGGTCTTGTGGCCAAAGGACATTAATTAGGACATTGCTAAAGCACCGGGGCTCTGCTCCAGAGCACTCAGACAAGAGTGTGCCACTGTTCCCTGCTGTGCAAAGTGAGTGTGTCTGGGCAGTGGTGAGGGTGCTGCTGTTACTGCACAGGTCCTCTGAGAGAGGAAGAAATCACACTGAAATCACACTGATTGCACTATGTCCTGGGAGGGGATGTGCCCACTGGCTTTTGTTTATCCCACAGTGGTATGAAGTGCACTGCAAAAACAATCTGTTCTACAGCTCTGCCCATGCCTGTGAACCAAAGTAAGGTAAGAACGCTTGGTCAATGGCCCAAAATAGGGACTAAAAGGAAATTAAGCCCTGGGTTGAAATGGCTAAAATGTCAACCTAAGTCTCCTGTACTCCTCACCCCACCATGGCTCATCCATTCCACACAAGCTGTATTTTTAGCTCTCCAAGCCTCTCAGCCTTTCTTTCCTGGGTCACTTGCAGTCCCAGAGAAACAACTCCCATTATGAGCAAAGACTTTCCCAGGCAATATGCTTGGCCATTTACAGACCTGCCCATGGTCTGATTGATGCAGAGATATTGCAGCACTTCTGAAAACAAGATGTTTTCACCAAAACACTCTCTGATAATCAAACAAATCAAAGGGCAACCTAACTGGATCCACAAAAGCAAAATGTGCAGCTGCCAAAGTACTGCTGTTATCTCTGGCATGGCTGGGTCACTGGGACATTTCACAGAAACAAAAATGTATTTCCTGTGTAGACCCAATTAAAATACCTCTGGGGAAATGTTTCATGTGTTCTAAAGACCTGGAGCTAGAGCTACTCAACTGTCTTGTAAGGAATGAGAATACTTCCCAGGGGTTGATGGAAAGCACCAAGCACCCTCTGCTGTACTCATTACAATGAGGCTCAGCAGCAGCCTCTGACCTTGCAAATATCTGTCAGGAGGGTGCTGTGCCCTCCCAGGCAGAGGGAGCTGCCTCCCCCTGCCGGGAGCGAGCTCTGATAACTTTGGAGGGCACTGCAGGATTCCACCCAGATGTCCTTCTACAACAGAAGCCATTGGCCTCTCCTGGTCCACAGACAAGGTTTGGAGAAGACAAATCTGTGAAAGGTAACCTGTACCCTTCCTCTCAGTCTGACCAAGTTCCATCTGCACACCTGGGTCCACTTTGCCTCACAGGGAGGAGACATTGCTGCCCAAGCACAGGTCTCTGGGGACAGATGGAGGCTGTGGGTCACTTGCTACACAGGTAACAAGACTTTGGCTTCCACCTACCTAATCTTCCATTTTGATCTTTTATTTTTTTCTCTCTGTTCTCCCTATTATTAGTTCATGTGCTTATACTGCAGGATCTGGCTGTTTTTCTTACTGTTCTGGCTGGGACAAGGGAGGCGGATGGCTCCCCCAGGTTGGTGAAACATGATAAAAGCAGAGTGGGGAGAGAGCAAGGATGAGAACTCAATTATTTTACTCATAACACAATGTGCCTCTTCTCTGCCCTCCAGTCCCACTGACTCATCAGCTCTATATGTGCTCCCACTAGGTCTTGTAGAGAGCAGTTGCCACTCCAGAATTTTTTGGATGAAACTGAATAAACTCTTGCTCCAGGGAAAGTTTTTCCAGCTGGAAATCTATGGTGAGTTACAAGTGGCAGCCCTGAATAACATGAAGGCTGGAGAATGACCCAAGTGATCACAGAGTCTGCGATCTGGATGCTGCTGCCATCTATTGATAATTGATAACTCACCCCAAGGAACCTGCAGCACGTCCTTTTCACCCTGAGCCAGCCTCTCCCACCTCAGTTTGGTCACTTAACCCTGCAGGGGAGTAAAGCTGGTAACTACAGCCACAGCCCCCTCTGCCCTGTGCAACCAGAGTGCTGGGAAAGGAGAAAGGATGGTCTGAGGTGGAAGGACTGACATTTGGCTTTCATTCTTTCCTCTGCTGAGCCCTTACACATGTCTAGCAAGGAAAACCAAGGCAACATTGCAGATTGGATATGTCCTGAACAGCACAATGACAGCAGCAGTGTAGGCTGGATAATACCCAGAAAGCACACTCTCAGTGAGGGCTGAGTGAGTGCTGCAGCAATTAAAGGACTTTGGAGGGTATTCTTATTTTCTTTTTATTTAACACCACAAAAGCATTTAAATACCATAATTCCAACTGGATGAAGGGGTTCCATTTTCTGCAGAAAACAAAAATCTTTGGAACCAAAATGAAAACCAGAAAATGTTCATATCAGATTGTAAAAAGTATGTGATTTCACCCCAAATGTAATTAATTTCTCTTGAGATCAGTGCACTTTTTTCTAGGTTATGGGGTTTTTTTCATTTGATTTGGAGGCAGAACTGAAAAAATCAAGTACGGAAGGGTGTGGGCAGAAGGGATAGCATTTATGAGAGTAACTGATACTGCTGGAAAAAACAGACCAGCCTTCAGGCACAAAATGCTGTTTGTTTCTTCCAGCTCTATCAGCTGGTCTCATAAAAGCTATTCCTTCTTCTTCCAAAACTATTGCCACTTATCTCCTGGGTCTAACCTGGCTGCAGGCATACATTTACTGAAACAGCAATTCTAGAACTGTCTGACATACAGGCATGACAGACAAATCTAGAAATTGCAGTGGCAGCTAGTTAAACCCTATCTATTTGTACAGATTCTTGTGTCTGATCCAAGACTAAAATAGTTCCTTAATCAGAGGGCAGAAAACTAACCAAATGTGATGTTATTAATTCTACCATCATCAAGAGCTGAGCACAGCCAGTCCCTGTCCTGTCTCTTACTTGGCTCCCCCATAGGTTTCACAGCACGCAGAGAGAAGCAGCAAACCTGATCAATATGTAAGAGTGTCCACCCAAAACAGGTCTGTGACCACATCCTTTGAGCAGAGTGAGCAGCAGGTTATCCCAACTTGATGATTTTTAGAAACGGATGGGCTTCATAGCCCATAACTCTTTTCCGGAGAATGAAATCAGGGAGGGAAAAAATGTAGGTGATGCTTCAGAGAAACTCTCCATAATAGCACTTTAAAGTGGCAATGGCACAAGCTTCTGGCTGCAAGGAAACAGGCATTGAAGTGCACACTATGTGTGTGAGCTTGAGTCATGCCAAACTGCTTCATGCACTCCTACACATGCCAGCACTGTGTCACCAGCTCCTTAGCAGCACATCACTGGAGAGCACCAAACCCACGTGGAGAAGACCTGCGTGAGAGGGGCCTCAGCACCACTCTGTGCCAGGACTTGCCTTGAGCTTTACATCCCCCATATCTTTCCCTTTTTCTGCAGATCCTTATTCCGGCCCAGTTCTGCTGGATGAGAAATTGGCATCTCGCTGTGGCTATGTCCTGTCAGAAGACGTGTGGGGCAATCCCGTCTTCCGCGCCTCGGTGCTCGGCTGTCATGTGGCCAATGAGGTAAGGCCCAGACACAGGCTTGGAAGCAGCTCAGGCAGTACATCTTCTCCAAAAACACGAGATTGAGATAGTACATGGCATTCTAATGGCATGTTTTGAGAATATTGAACTCAAGGAACTAGTGTTGGGAGCCTAGTGTAGGAATGAATAGGCAATGGCTCTCTGCTGTGAGGTTTGTTCAGTGTGACTGACATGGGATTTCCTCTCTCCATGGAATGACACTTATCCTAATGCTGCTGAGTAGCTGCCAGTTCTCAAGCATATCCTTGTAGCTGCTGATTTGCCAGAGAGTTTCTTGAAAGCCTCTCTGGAAAGAAGTAGGCATCTGCTTGAAAAAGCAATGTTTGCAGTGTGATTCTGGCAGATCATTTCCTGGCTTAATTTGTGTGGTAATGTGCCTGTTAACACATGCCTAGGAACGTAGATCACACATGTCTATTAGACCCAGATTTGCCTCACGTAACTTTAGCCATCTAAAAGATAATGTCTAGTCTAAACTAGTCGTTTACTCTTCCACAATAGTCAATGGAGAGAAGCAGGCATCTCCAGAAGGTGATTCACCCCTTCCAAAAATATGTGTAAAAGTGTAGCCTGGATTTCTAATTTCTAAATGTTAGTTGAGATGAAATGTGCCCAAAACCAGAACAAATCAGAGTAGAAACTTCATTGCTTGTCCATGTTTAGTCTGGCTGGTCCTGGAAGTCCCACAGAAAAAATATGGTAAAACTTTATAGGCAGAGGTTAGCTAACAAGAACGGGGGTGTACAGTGTGCTGTGCAACGACCTGGATTTCCAGGCTGGAAATTTCTCTGTAAAGGTTTTGCCTTCTTCTGTAGAAAAATACACATCTGTGTCAGATAGGACAGTCCATGGCTTTGTGTGTGGCTCCTGGGGAGCTGAAGAACCATATGGATTTTTTTACTGGACTTAGTCTAGTGTTAAACACTAAACAGCACTTGTAGATTAGATCTGAACTACTTAGATCAAAACAAACATTCCAGTACTTTCTCTCCATGTGGAGACGCACAGAGTCACAAAGAGGAGAAACATGAACCTTACAGTAAGGTAGGTCAGATCTGCCCTTGACCAGCTGCTTCTTCATAGTGTGGCAAGAACAGTGCTGAGATGGGGTCTGAGGCAAAGGTTGTGAGTGCTGAGGCAGTGTCCCTGGCTCAGTTAGACCCTGCATGCAAACCATTTCAGACAGGGTGGAATGTTGTAGGAGCTGTCACTGCAGTTTTCAACCTGTTCTCATCATTACAAAACACTTGCAGAAACAGAACTCTGGGCTGCATGGTCCCATGCAGCCACTCCTGGGACCTTCCACACCACCTGCTGAATTGCCAGTTTTTCTTCCCAGGCAGATGAGCTGTTTTCACTGATGGTGAACATCAAGGTCTCCTCATTTTCAAGCATGAGGGCAGCTGTCACCTACACTTACCCCATGTACTGCTCCTATGCATCCTGGGCTTCCAGAGAAATTGTGTGTGAAGAAAACTACATGGAGGTAAATCCTTCCCACTGAAGGCAAGGCTACATCCAAGCTCCCTGCCAGTTATAGCAACCCCCACAAACTCCTGTCAGAAGCTGACTGTACCCCATGTACCAGGCATAATAGCAACCTGCTGATATTGAGCAGAGTGTGTAACTGTACATCACAACACATTTACATGCCATAGATATTTTGTATGCAGTGAAACTCAGTTAACTGTACAGATGAAGAAAGGCAAGCCTCTCCAAGCAAATCAACAGAGAGGCTTAAGGCCAAGCTCTTAAGCTCGTGAGAGTCCCTTTTGGTCATAAAGTGCTGCAGCATCTGTGAGAACATCATCCTCATATCTGAAACAATAAAACCTAGAGTTTGCAGAGCTGCATCTCTGCTGAATCACAAAACTCACAGGACATGGCTGTGAAACAGGAGCTGCCTCCTGCCAGGTGGTGCAATTGGACTGCTCAGCCTGCTGCCATCACCTACACACCAGAGTAGAAATGAGGCAGTGAACAAACCAAATTTCATGCAGGCAAGATTTACACCACAGCACCTACCTTGGGTACTGGGGATCCTGCATTTCTAGGCATTCAGCCTGCATGAGAAGAGAGAACCAGTCCTGTTAATGCCAATAACCTGATTTCCTACACCTCCAGTGGAGAGACCCAGACATCCCCGCAGGTCTCCAGAGCTGATTCTTGTTTACAGCTTACACATATGAAGCAGGACTTTAGGTATACCTGGTTATACACAAAGTATTCCCACCACTATAAATGCCATAGTTTTAACTTTCATTTCATGGTCACAAAAATTACTGCCATCAAGAACCTCCATGGAAACACTTTAATTACCTCCAGTGAATGCAAACTGCTAAACCCTGATAGAGACTGCTCCCCATGCCTGTGTAATACTGAAGATCTGTTTGCTCCCATTGCTCCCAAATAATCTCCTGTGTCCCCAGGTGTCAGTGAAGACTGATGTCCCAGCAGTTTCAAATGACTACACCGTAGCATGGATGTCAGCACTGCCAGAGGTATGAAGGGGAGTCTTTCCTCACAGCTCCTAGCCTGCCTCCTCTCTCTACTCTTATGAGTCATTCTTGGGGCATAGCTCCATCTCTGACAAAAAAAAGGGAGACGACAAACTTGCCATCAAGTACTAAAAACCTCTCAAGTATTTTTAGACCCTCTTAGTCTGCAAAAAGACATTTAGGTGGGAGAACACAGTAATATGCTTGTTCTGTTAGTGGAAACTGAGCTCAAGACCAACAAAGGTAGGTAGTTCTTCACACAATGGGTAGTGAAACTGTCAAACTCATCACCAAGAGATGTTGTGGCTGCTAAAAGCTTTCTTGATCCCAAGGACAGTCTGGAAAAGTTGACTGAAGAGAAATCCAATAAGACATACAAAATACAAAGAAAGTACAGATAGCTCAGGAGTCACTGAGATGAAAAAAAATACTTGGGTCTGGAAAGAAGGAGTGAGAAATGATGACAGGAACATCTCTCTTATGAGGAAAAGTTGACAGAGTTGGCCCTGTTTAGTCTGGGGAAGACTGGGAGAGGATCTTACCAATGTACACAAGTATCTGAAGGAAGGGTGTCAAGAGGTTAGAGCCAGGTTCTCTTCAGTGGTGCCCAGCAGTAGGGCAAGAGAGCAGATAGAAACTGATCCATTGGAAGTTCCACCTGAATGTGAGGAAGAATGGAACAGATTGCCCAGAGAAGGTGTGGAGTCTCATCTGGAGAAATTCAAAAGCTGCCTGGACACAATCCTGAGTACCACGCTCGTGGGGACCCTGCTCAAGCAGGGAGGTTGGACTAGATGGCCTCCAGTGGTTCCTTCCAATCTTAACCATTCTGTGATTCTGTCAAATATATATGCTTGTCCCATGTTTCTCATGTCTTACTTGCTCCTGATGCCCTTTTTCCTTTTGACTGTGCTCCCATATGGCCATTGCTGCAGGGGCCTCTGTTCTAGGCCAGTACAGGCATTGCTCTCTTATCTTTGACACAGTATGGCTACATACTATAAAGGGTAGCCTGTCATTTGGGCTCTGGACTGCTCCAGCAGTCAACAGGTGTGCAGACAGTCAGTTTCTTAACAGAACAGGCATTTTGTCCACAGTGGATTTGTTCAAGGTCACCTGCCTACATCTCTTCCAGGGCTGCCAGAAGACTATCTCTAAAGATGCCTTAAAGAGCTCTAGTCTCAAGGGTATTTCTTGCCTGAGATGAGATAGTAGTATCATTCCAGTTACACCCACTTCTCATAGGAAATTAGGCATTACAATATCATAGCTTTTTAAGAGACCTTGGTAGACATAGAACTGACGTAGCTCATCTCTCTCTTGCAGACTCAAAATGTTGCATACCAGCAATGGCAACTGATGTTTGTTTCTCCATCAGGGAGAAAGAGAATAACAGTAAGTGATGCAGTAAAACTGGGCTACAGCTTCAATAACTCCCTGTCCCGAGTGTACCTGCGAGCGCCCTACCACAGCAACGAGTCTGACGTCAGCCTGGTGAGTTGTTGATCCCAGCCAGACACAAAGCTCTGCTGTTCCCACTGCCTCTCCAGAACATCAGCTCTCTTTTTCTGCCTGGGCTCAAACAGGTCAGTGGTCTAAATATGAACATGATCACTTCCACTTCCATGTACAGGCAGCGGTGGCTGCTTTTGCTGATTGACACAACTGTCTCCTGCCCTGTTGGTAAGGATCTCTTCCTTCTTCACTAAAAATAACCACTGAAGGAGGTAGTAGAAAACACAGTCTTCCCATTCTCACTAAGAGAAGAGGTTTACAAGCTTCCCTCAGAGCAACATGAGCTAAGAGTCTGTGGCTTTAGCCCTGGACAAACACAGTCCCTGCTATGACACTACATTACTTGTGTTCCCAGTGCAGTGTCATGCCTTGTCTCTGGTTTCTCAAATCCCCACATTAGATGCAGGGAGCTGGAAACAAGCACAACTGCTATAGAAGAGCCAGGGAGCCTCGCCTGGACTAATCCCCCAGCCTTGGCTCTTCTTTTTCATACAAGTTTCATGCAAGGCATGCAGCTCTGCATCCTTGAAACTCACATAATCCTTTTCTCTGGAGAGGCAGGAGTAGCCTGGCTTTTTGCAGAGATGGTGGCTGCACCTGGCTCTCACAGAAGAGTATTAATGTGAACAAGTGATGAGGAAGCACAGGGTTTTAAGTTGTCAAGATCTCAAAGCCAATATTTCAAGAAGGTCCAAACAGGTTGCTCTATGTCCTCTTCCTTCTGCCAGCAAGCCCTGGGACAACAGAGGATGTAACTGGAAGTTCTTCCACACTGGCACAGCTGCCAGTTCTTCTGAATAAATTAATGATTCACCTGAAACTGGTGATTCAGTTCTGCTTCGAGTGCCAGGGTCTCTCTGACAAAATAGCCATCATTTGGCTAATATCCTACAAGGTGTTGCATCAGTGAAAGCTGTAGAGGTATCCTGGTGAAATGGAATCAGGGAAAGGCAGAGGCAGGACTGAGCGGTAACTCCAATTCCCCTTCTCTGGAACTGTCTCTCTAACTCCACAGATGGCATCAGCTTCACCAATACCACACTGACATGGACTGTGCCAACAGTTATCCCCACACTAGTGGTCCAGGAATCCACCTTTCTGTCTAAAAGCATTGTAATGGGAGTGGATGATCAAGTCATAGTGAATCCAGAGGAGATGAACTACTTACTGGAGCACAACGAGACACACATCAGAATAACCATCCCTATTGGAGCAGAAGGAGGCAAGCTAGAGGTTAGTACAAATACACTTGAGGGCCTATACTACAGATGTTTCCAAATCATGGTAATTCCAAATACTGATTGATTGCTGCTTAAAATTTGTAGATACAAAAAATATTTGAAGAACTAGATACTTCTCTGTTTTGAAAGCACTTACTCAGAAACTAGGAATTTATAATGACAAAACATGGTAGAAGCAAGAGGCTGCCTTTTGTCAATAATCTATAAGACATACTAATACATTAAAAGTGAAGAGATTTCCGGACACTGGAATTTAATTTTCTATGTTGTCCAGTAATGAAACTAGTCCTGGTAAACTTCTGGCCTGGCTCAATGAGTAATTTCCCTGCCAATTTCCAAGACAGCATGATTTAGCAAGGGACAGATTCTCTGCATGTTGTTGGGGTGCAGTCACATGGTTTGAACACCATTTATTCCTCATCAGTATATAATTTACAGATACAGAGGCAATGTCAAAAGGAATGTTCAGTAGAACAGAAGAGAATAGTTTGGGCTGGAAGGCACTTTTAAAGACAATATATTCCAGACTCCTCTGCCACAGGAAGAAACATCTTTCACTAGATCAGGTTGCTCAAAATTCCATTCAACTTGAACACCTAGAAAGGAGTTGGCAATATTCCTACAAGATGACATTAGTGTGATTTTGACTTATCCCCTTCAGGAGTTCCCTATTTGTGTAACAGACAGAACAAGAGAGATGACTGGTAATCCAGGGATGGTAAAAACAAAAAAAAAAAAGCCCAAATGTGGTGATGTGCCAAACCTAATGAGGAGACCACTGAAAACCTGATACTTCCTTATTAAGGATCACAGCAGTATCTGAGCCACACATGGACCAGACAAATGGATCAAGCTACCAAACAAACAAGCAAAATCCCCTAGCAAAATTCATCCCAAGCTGTACTAGAATGCCATCAGCTCTTCCTAGTGTAAGAATTTTAACCATATTCAGTCATCTCTTTGTTAAGCTACTGAGAATTAGGACCTAATAACACATTTTACCTCCTAGAGCTCCATATCTGGTGGTGTATATGGAGTCATTTACTCTATTGACCTGTTTCTGGAGCACACGTGGACGGATGCAGGTTGGCAAACCACGAAGTATACAGTCATCAAATCCATCACCACACCTTTCAAGCCACAAATACCAACTGTTATCAACAGTAAGTCATTCCTCTCATTGACTCTTACCAATCTTTTGCTGTGCTATACATTGCTCCACCTGACCTGTGTCACACATCTACATTCACCAGAATGTTCTCAACTCCCACTTACAATTTTCTAGGCAAAGTCAAGATTCAAGTATTATATTAAAAACAAACAAACCAACCAACAAAACCCCTTTAGCCTTAACTTTTAAGTTGCTGATAAAATTGTAAACATTCCTTTCATGTTAATACCTCGATTTTTCCAGTGAGCACTGGAATAAATATGTTGTGATGTGCAGTCATCACATTGGGAACAAGAACTGTCTGAGGACAGCATTCATTGATGGTATTTTCCCTCCCAAACTGCCTGCATTTGATACCTTGGGAGCATACTGAAATCATTGTGCCACCCAGTGCTGCAGTCATGGTTTTTCAATTTTATTTCCCAATGCATTAAGGCACTAGCCATACTTGGAGTTGTCTGGATAAGTGATATAGAAAGAAAAAGGAGCCTCTTACCACACATTATTTTTCAAATTTTATGTGGCTGAATGAGATTCTAGATTTCTTTAAAGGTATTGCACATCATAGTGCACCCCTGGAAAGTCACTGAACTCACTTTCTATAAAGTTCTATGTATTTGTTGTTAATCCCCTGCAGCTTGAAGCAATTCTCATGTACTCAGAGTATTTCAGATCTGACTAGAACACAAACACTCATTAATCAGAGCCATTAAAGAGATGGCTGTTGGCTAAGTTTCCTGGAATTTGAATGGGAGGCCACCCCAACCGTCTTGGTTATTTGATCCACATCAGCAGTAATTTGATGTTCTCTCCCTGCAGACACTGTGCCAGAGGAGAGGAGATTTAATGTTGCATTTGGACACTTTCTTCCCGATGTCTCTCTGGTGGCAATCACAGTAGGAAATGTGCCATTTTCCCTGAGGGAAGCACAGCACCACAGCTTCAAGATTTATGAAACTCCCTTTTCTAATGGAACAAAAGCATTTATCCTGGAAGTCTCTTTTGATGATCCATATGTTCTGAAAGAGGTAGGATACAGCAGGTCACTTCAGCAGCAGAGTGGAGGAGGTGGGACAGTCTCCTTTTGCAGAACATGGTCCAGCTTTTATTAACCAACAGCAGTTCATTGATCATAAAGGTGTCAATGAGTCTGAGGTCATCTGAGTTAAGATTAGAGGCTTTTATGCCCCCACCTTGCTCTCTCTCCATAGATCTCTAGGAGATCAGTATCAAGTGTAATTAGATGGGATGAAAAGTTACTTCTTTTAGTGCCTGTCAGCATGGCTAATGTCTGAGTGCACACCCAACAGGAAGAGGTTTGTCAAGCCTGTATTAGATGCTGCCCTTTGAAACGGGAGTGTCTTGGAAAAATAAATCAATTATTGCAATGCTGGCAAACACCAGTTTCAAAACTCCAGTAACTCCTGAACCCACTGTCTGACTGGTGGCACAGGCCATGTGAGCATGCCACAGGCAGGCTCAGGGTGCTCCAAATGTAATTTTGTTAAGCTTCAGACCATTTGTAATCTAAATATTTTTAAAAGATATACTCACAGAGGGATTTCAACCTCTCATTTCAGTGGGAGGATGCATAACTGCAAGTCCTCTACCACTCTTTAAACCAAACCACACAGAGCTGTGATGCTGTTACAAGGAACAACATTGTGAATGCACAGGATCTGTGCAAATAGTTTTCAGGCTGCAGTCAAACCACAGTCAAATTGCATTAAGGATCAAACCAAGAAAAAAAAATCCAGAAGTATTTCTTTCAGGTTGAACACCAGGTTTTACTTTGAGAGCACTTTCAGTGAAGGAAAAGAGGATTTTGAGAGGGATCTCTCACAGCATCTCCTCACACCTTCTATTCAACCAATTATTTACTCTACTGGGTTCAGCCACACCCTCAGTAAAGAAGAATAAGGATTTGGACCTGGATCTCCCCTTTTGAGCTCTTTCACCAGTGGGCTATAGAGGAACCACCACTGCATTCACTTCTGTCTTCATTTTCTGAAAAGGCACAACATTCTCCACATTTAAGTTTGGCTGAAAGAGCTGCTGAATCCCAGCCAGATTTCTGAATAGCTTTAGGCCAGCTGAAGACATGCTTTTGGAGCCTGAGCTATTTGCAGGAGAGAGGAGGGTGTTGGAATAATTATTTAGTGTTGTTCAGAATATACATGCCTGCCTATTCTGAAAGCTGCTGCAGCCTTGCACTTCTCTCTCTTCCAGTATGTGAATAGAAATGAAACAAAATACACTCTCCTGGTCAACTACACCCTTAGTGTGGGTCTGGAGATGACACTCTACTATCATTCAGCAGAGGTGGAGTGTGTGATGGCTGATATTGGTAAGCTTTCCCTGACATTAACTGGTTTGCATCAACAGTGTGGCTGTCATTGAATTCAGTGAGAGCATCAGACTGAGGGTGAGAGCTTTGGGGAAAACCCCACCCCTCCATAGCTCATTGTTGGTAACAGCCAAGCTGCTGCTGCACTGATGGCAGCTCTTCTGCATACTGGCAAGACAGTCTGCCCTTGAGACACTGAGAGCAATAAAACAAGTGTGTAGAAGTTGGCTTGCAAACTCAGCGAACAAGATGCCTCAGAACATGAACATACATCTACTGGCAAAACTTTCAGACATTGCTACAAGTTTCAGTTTGTCCTCAAACAACAGTTCTTGTTCCACATCGAGGGCAGAACTTAACTGACTCAAAAAAAAATTACTCTAATCTCCAAATACTTACATTTCTGTAAGGAGAAATCATCCACTAAGAGCTGTACTTAGCAGGTTACTAAAACAGTCAGGAGGCCTGTTTGGTATTTTCTCAAATTTATTAGATTTTTGCATGCCACAAAGATGACAGTCTTCTCACTGTCCTACCCTGTCTTTGAAAGAGCCCTTGGTTCAGCTCAAAGAAGGCTGATCAAAAAATGTATTTACATTCACAGCTCAGCTTGCCTTACTGAAACAGGGAACAGCCCTGGAAGCAAGCTGGCAGGCCACTGCTGAAGCAGGACTCCCCATCCCACCAGATGTGAGCTAGTACACTCACTACAACACAGCCAAGCCCTGCAGACAATGCCAGTACACACAGAATAGGCTGTTGGGGTTTCTTACCTGATGAAGCAATCCCTGCCTGGGCCAAACTTCACCACTCAAACCTTCCCTCACTGCTAACTCTTCATCCCACCTTCCTCCCACAGAAGTGCCAGAAGCAGTTGGCTCCTGTGATGAAGAGAACCTGTACCTAACCCTGCCCACTTTTGGCTTGCACCAGTACTGGGACCTGTACCTTGGCCACAAGCTCCTGACCCAGCACCTTGCCCTCACCAATGGGTACCTTGCAGCTACCAACTCCACACACCTGATCTTGCAAATACCTCTGTTTGCTGGGGGACTCATCTATGAGGTACAGGAGATGCTCAGCAATGTTTTTTAAAGCAAACAGGACTGTTTGCTCTCACAGAGTCCTGTAGTCACATTCTGTAGTGCTGTGGTATTCCACATATTGGAAAACCTCCAGAGGGAAGGACTCTGAGCCAGAGCAAGTAGGATAAGAGGCATCGGACATGGACCCTTCTGGTGATGCCATGTATTATGCAATCTGCAGGCCCCACTTGTCTCTAACAGATATGCACCAAGTCTTCAAAAACAAACTCCTCAGTGTTTTTTGTAAGATGAGGCAAAATGTCCCATCTGCACTGAGCCAGAAACAATATTTCAATATAGCTTTTATGAAAGAAGCTCTTTTAAAGGAATTTTTTGTAGAAATGTTAAGACATGGCAGGGGAAAATTGATGCTGTAATAATTTGAACCATTCTACAATAATCAGCCCAAATTTATCTCCATGACAGTGACTGATAAATTCATACAAGAAAACTTGTTATTCTGCCCCCATGATACTTCAGAATCAAGTCTTCACACTGACTTAACTCCTGTGACTTGTTAGTATTCAAGTGGCACAAGCTAAGGAGCAGAACTTTGTACACGTGGATGATATACTATAACAGGAGATCTCTTCCATCTCCTCCTTTGCAGGAAGTGTCCTTTCAGAAAATTAAAGCAAGGTTTGATGTTGCCCTAAGGAAAGTGAGAACTATGGAGACCTTACAGATGTTCTCCATTAGCTGCAGTTTTAATTCTTCAGCATTTATAAGTAAGTTATGCAACTGATCAATCAATAAAAAGATGTGTGATTCTTTCTTGAGCTCATAACCAACTCTCTGACTTTCTCAGTATGCCACCCAGATGGTACCATAATGGTATCTGCCCCAATGAAGACAGTTCCTGCCATTGACATGAGTAAAACCAAGCTAAGGGACAGCTCCTGCAAGCCTAGAGAGTATAATGAAGCCCATGCCTTCTTCAAGTTCCATGTCACTACCTGTGGCACTTCAGTAAGGGTAAGTCCACGGCCAAAGCAGATATACCTGCTGGAAGTCTCTGCCTCTCCTGCATTTTCTCTTTTTGGTCCCCTGCCCCAGCTCCTGAGAAGAGTCAATTTATAATGAGTTTCCCATATGCACAGTTTGAAGGTGACCACATTATTTATGAGAATGAAATCTCTTATGAAAAGAGACTCTTCCAGGACAGAGCATACCAACAATCACAAGAGATCCAGACTACAGGTAGGAGCTGCTGCTCGCTGACACTGCTCACTTTTGTACAGCTGCTGGGAAAGAGATGTGAAGACAAAAATTGTTGTTTCTTCTATTCTAGACTAACAGTCTTGTGCTACTACCAAGCAAAAGAGACCCTAGTGCTTGGTGCCTTCCCCAGTGACCCAGCCACATCCCCTCCCTTTGGCTCCGGGACGATGTTTCCACGCTCAAATACTGCAGGTGTGCAATTCTCTTCCTCCATTTGTAAATCTCTCAGACTCTTCCAATCTTAAGTTCCCTTGTTAAGACATGCCTTACTTTCAACTAAAGAACCTCACCAACATTTCTTTCTCTGCAGTTTACAGAAGGGTAAGACAAGCTCTGAATGTAGTTTCAAGAGTGTCCAAAGGTAAATCTCCTCCTATGGAAATCAGAGAATTTCCAAGTATGTTTTAGTTTAAATAATATTAAACAACAACAAAATCCCCTGACATTTGCTCCAGATGAATCCTTCACGGAGTTCTATGGGCCCAGCATGACAATACTCAAGCAACCCATGGAGCCTGTGTTTCTTGAGGTGGAGCTGAAAGATGAGAGCCCCAATGTCGAGTTATACCTGGAAAACTGCTGGGTAGCTGGATCTCCAGACTTCAACAACAGCCCAAGATGGAACATCACCGTGGATGGGCAAGTAGTATTAAATGTCCAGTGAACTCATCAGCAAAGCCCTAATTTCTACTTAGATCTGTTGATCTTTCCTCTCAAATAGGTGTGAGATTAATGGCAGTGAGTTTGCTGCAGAGTTCCTCCCAGTACCAGTTAGCCCCAGGGTGAGGCACCCTTCTCACTTTAAAAGGCTGGCAGTAAGGACCCTGGCACAGCAACTGGAACAGGTAGGATTGAGTGAAAGGCTCACCTCCTACTTATGGACCCTGTCATGGAAGTCTGGATGATGCTCTTAGTCATGTGGTTTAGTTGGAGGTAGTCCTGCAAGGAGCAGGAAGTTGGACTTGATGGTCCATATGGGTCCCTTCTAACCTGAGGTATTCTATGACTCAATGCTTTGAGAAATAGATTTAGGCACCTCACAGACTTAAACCCTAGCCAGCACTCAACTCAACTACCCTGACTGGTGTGCAGCTTTAATTCAGTTCTCTTCTTAAATCTCCTCTGCCACCTAGCTGACTTGAGATTGGACTGGCTGGAGTAAACAAAATAATGTGGTATGTAAATATGATTTTTTTATGGTGGTTCTGTCTTTGTGTAGGATCAGATTCATATCACTTCAGCTCAAAATGTCTAGAGCAGAAAAATCAACTTATATGTCCCAATATCCACAGGGAATTCAGTTGTCTCTCATCTGTCCTAGCCAGTCATCCATCTCATTGGGTGTCAGCCCAATGGGCAGAGAAGCAGAGGCATGTGGGTTTGGTCTTAAAGTTTGAGATCCTGTTCTCAAAGAAAAACCCAGGACAGTCACCTGAGGGTGCTTTGCTCCTTGTGCAAAGTGAACTGCCTGTCCTGACATGTACTGATACCAGCCATGGTGTGTTCATCCTGCCTGGGCAGCTCAAGTAGCTGCATCATTATTTACTCAGCCTTTCAGAGGCACCTCAACTCTTGAACTTGCTAGAAATGAACATGATGCATTTCTGGCTTGTGCTGCTTCCTAAGTGTGCAGCTGCAGCAGGCACCAGATTGAGTTTCTGTCTAGCTTTGATACACTGCAGCACGTGAGGTTTTAACTTGTCCTGTCTCAGCCTCTCAGTTACCAAACTGCCTGAGGGCTTCCTTGACACCAACTTCAAATTCAAGGCAGGTTCAGCTAGAAGGTGCCACATGGAAGTGTTCAGAGAAGCCTAAATCTAATGAGATGTAGTTTCTGCAAAAGGCAAAGACAAGATAATGTTCTGCAAAGTGGGATTTGATAAGGATCAAGTGGCACTTTTTCTTCTTCTCAGGTGTACGTTCACTGTTTCGTGCGTTCCTGCTCTCCTACCAACGCACAACCTGGCAGCACCTGCAGAGGACAGTGCAGCTCAAGCAGGGAGAGGAAGGGTAGGTTGTGGAGGAGAAAAAGAACCATTGCAATGCACCCCTGACCTGATGTTTCTCAGAGATTTAGGAGCTCTGACTTTGGCATCTGAAATGCCTCGAGCACGGACTGTGAACATTGATGTCACCTTTAATATGCAGCATGTATTTATTCTTAAAAACTACACAAACACACTGTGTGTCATTCTCAGGCTTTCCAGGTCACCCTTCTGACAGTCTCCAGGGCTATGTACTTGCTGGACCAGTAAGGATTGTTGCTCCAGATCTAAGATGACACAGAATTTGGTAAGAACATCAGGCCCTGTGTGCTCACCCTGAGAGGTCGCTGTGCTTTGTGACATAAGCAATGCAGAACCTGTCCTTGAGGACCTCAAAAATAAAAGTTCTGGGACAAGAACAGGGAATGGACATGATTTGCAGTCCCATGGTCTCAGCTTGAGCCCATGAGAGAGGGGAGGAGAGCTCCCTGCCAAGCCAAACACAGGTGGAGTGGCTCTGGAGCAGATGCCAGCAGCAGAGCAGGGCATGCTGGAGTTGGGCCACAGCAGGCAGTTTTGGAGCCAGGTATTATTTCAACAGGTTTTCAACAGGACTGCCCCCAGTCTGAGAGAAAACAGATCCAAAATTGTAGAAACAAACACTAAGGCACACTGCCATGTTCCAAATGCTTTTCAATGGTTCAAATCCTCCAAAGAGTAGGGTTTCTCCTACAGCTTCATCCACCCTTGGACAACCAGAGCTCCAACATCACTCCTCACTTCAGCCTCTGTGTGTCTCCAACAGTACTTGAAGGCTCTGCTGTGCTGGCTGCTTTCCAAATGGTGCCACTGGACACAGGAGCTACTTCTTGCAGGAACCACCAGAACTATTTGCATGAAGTTTAAAGACCAGATGATGGGAAGGCACTGGAAAGTTCTTGAGTCTGCTAACAGGATCAACAAATCTTGCAACCTGTTGCCTCTCTGAAGTGGCTACAGAAGAAAACTTAGCAGAAAATGACCCAATGCTGCAAAATAACACTTTGTGTTTCTTCCAGCTGCTCACATATGGACTTGCAGATCACTAAAATTATTCCAGCCCTGATTACGGCTGCTTCTTGTAATACTTCATAAAGTGACTGCCAATCCTCCCATCTGAATGTAAAGTGCAAATCTGAAAAGTCAAATAAAAACACACCAGAGCAATGTAAGCACAGAACATCTCCTTGCTAATGTGCAATAGCAACTATCTGCTGTACCAACCCTGGCTTCAAAGAGCCCAGCAATTGCTGCCAGCGCCCCTCCAGCACAGAGCACTAGGGCACACCCTTCTTCCCACTAAGGCAGAGTTTTGTCTAAATCATTACATCAACCTGACAATCTCAGAAACTTGTAAGTTCCTCATTTTCCTCTCACCTGGCTCTGTATGGAAAAGGCTAACTCTATAAAATGTGAGTTAATGGATACTCTACTATGAGCAAAAATGACACCTGGTACTTTTTGTTTCTATGTATACAGAAAGCTTTCTTTATAACTCCTATTATTTTTTAGAGATAAAGTACAAACCTGACACACGACCACCTGTAATCACTCTCAGGATGTGCCTACATAGTACCTGCAGGTGTGGCTGCAGCACAGGTAGAAGTTCACCAGCAGTGCAGAGGGGGCTGACAGCATGCTCATGCTGAGAGCTCACTCGTGTGCAGTCTCCAGAGGGTTTCCCAGCTCCTGCAGCTCCTGCCTTCCCAGGCTGGCTGGTCAGTGCTTCCCAAAAGATGCAGTCCTGCCTGAGATGGTTGCTGAATAAATGCCCTCTTAAAGCTATACCTGCTGAAGGAGTAAGATCTGTAAAAAGGAATGGGAGGGTGCTGGGACCCTAGGACCCTCAGCAGCTCTGGGTGCTGCCTTCCTCTGCTGCACAAGCAGTGCACTCTGCTGTCCACAGCCCACACTGCAGAGCCCAGCAAGTTACTGCTCCCATGCGTTTGCCAGGAGACACACTCCCTGTTTTAAACAACAGCAAAACTTGTAAGTTTAGGTTAACTTTTTATTAATCTAAAGAGAAGTCCTCTAGAAATTTGTAGATGGGATGAAGAGAAAATAATAATGACCAAATGCTATCTCTTCTCAGCACTCTTGGACCACACAGGTGAGCATCAGGTCTGGTCTGGTGTCACTAAGGTTCATTTGCTTTGCAGCCTTGCAGAGTATATCTAGATAAACTTGTCTGCAGTAAGTGGGATATCCCAGATCACCCCCTTTTGCCCTGGAAAACCAGGAAAGGGTCCAGCAGCATTCCATACCCTTCACCCACCACTTGACAGATGAGGAGAGTTTTCTCTCCCACATACACTGGAAGGGAGATGGAAAAGGGGAGACAGACTTGCATTCCCATTGCAATAGGGATTTCAGGTTTCCCCTTTCCCACAGCCAAGCCAGAGCAATTCCACATCCTTGGTCACTTTCTCGACCTTGGCTGCTATTCATGGTGTAGATGATGATTTTCCCACTGAATCTCATGGTGTGTTAGGGTTAGGATTCTCTGTTTACCTTGGGGATGTCTTTCCCAAGGTATGATTCAGCCATGCTATTGCACGGATGTACTGCTCTGCACCTACATTCTCCTGGGATTATTCCTACCTCTCAGGTGTTGCAGGAACTTCAGCACCTAAATCCTGTCCTAGGTTGCAGTTTTCAGGTCTATGGGCTTAAATGGTTCCTTGGATTAGCTTTCAGGAACCATTCTGGTCACATGACTACAGTTGAACAAGCCTTCGGTATTCAGCCAATGTGGAGAAAGGGAATTGGGAAAGAAGTTATTTTTAATGCACAGTCAGAGGCACACCAGAGTCCCCATGCTGGGGAGTCCCCAGCCTGGAAAGCACAGATCAGCCTTTTCCATAGCAACAGGAGTTAAGTTGAAACCTATTGTGACACCTGGGACACAGCTGGACCAGCTGTTCCTTGCTGGAAGACAAGGATGTCCTTCAGGCCCATTTTATATGCTCCTTGTAGAAACACAAGTGGTAAAAGAACTGATCATCATGAGCTGGAGGAAGCCGTGCTCTGGACTGCATCCAATCCCTCCCTGCTCACACACTAAAGGGATCCTACAAGGAGAATCTTGGAAATAATCTTAGTAAACGGACCAGTGTTCAGCTCAAATGGTCACACAGGCTGGCAGTGAGGCCTCCAACTTGACCAGATCTCTCAGCAAACTGTTTTCATAAAAAGCAACCAGACCTTCCATTCTGCATGAAAGCCAGTGGCTGGGGTTGAATCTGTTCCACTGATCCATCCCCTCCCTCTGTTAAAAGGATGAGGCAGGTGATCAGTCATCTGCTGACATAAACCCCCACTAACCATAACCTCCCACTGGCAATCCTCAGTTCTGAACATTGTTTTTGCTTTTCTGAACCCTTCCCCTCCTGACAGGCAACAGAGAGCATGACCTGCACAGCTGAGCTTGACTAAGACAGAGGTGTTCAATCCCCACAAAATTGGAATAGTGCAGCTTTCTCTCCTCAGTCACTTTTTAACAAGGTCACCTACTAGACAAGAAGTGCACAGTGCAACCCTCACTTGGACCAGCACAAGAGTTTCAGGCTTTTCATGCTGACTAAACCTCCCTTGCAGAAGGCAGGCACGTGGAGGAGGGACATACTCTGCCAACCTGACAACCAAACTCTTTGGCCTCAATGTGCTGCAGCTTTCCATTTGGAAAGGCTCTCCTTGTTCTCCATGCTGCACTCACACCTAACACACATTACACCCTTGTCACACTGCTCAGTGCCCTGCTAACCTTGGCATTCTGTCAGCTTTTCCCACCTTTCTCCAAAAGCAAGGGAAAGGCCTTGCAACATGGATAGTTATGTGACAACTCCTCCTCCCATGTTTTAGTAGGACAAATAGAGTCCTAGGGAAAAGCACAGGGTGATGATGTTACTCTTTCTTTGCTGTGTTCTGTAAGGCAGTGATGTTATTCTTTGATATTCTGTAATGTATTATGGAATTCACAGGGTTTTTGTAAGTTTAGGAGTAAATCATCAGGTGAGAACAGTTACTCATTGCCAAATTAACCCTGGCTACAGGGAACAAGCCAAACAGAGGGGCTGCCAGTGATGGCTGTGGAAGGAAAGTCAAGGGTTTGGGACAGCGGGTTTATAGGTAGGAAACCTTGGGAAAGCAGCTGAGAATTATTCACATCTGAAATATTTCTGGCCAGAGTAAAGAGAGTCACAGTGCATTAGCAGCAACCATCTGTTTGACTTAGTGGTGCAACCCCATGACTTTGACAAGGGCAGTGGAAGAGGCAGGCGTGACCCAGGAGCTCCACAGAGGTGTGGAATTCCCATGCAGAGACAACCCCTAAAGCCCAGTGAAGGTATAAAGCTACAGCACCTCACACTGCAAAGCATCCAAAGCACACATCCCTGCTCCTTTTACAGGCTGAGAAGTTGCCTGAATTTCACAAAACATTACATAAAAGAATTTTATTTTTCTCCATTAGGCTTTTAATTCTTAAACTTTTATAACAGGAAACTTTGCAGGACAAGGGGAGTTACTAAATACATCATCCTCTTCAAGTATGGGGGTTTTATTATATACTTTATATACTGAGCATTATGCCCTATGGTGTGGAACATCCCTTTGGTCAGTTTGGGTCACCTGTCCCAGCTGTGTCTCCTCCCACCCTCCCAGGCATCCCCAACTTCCTCCCCAGCATGGCAGTACAAAAATCAGAAAAGGCCTTGGCTCTGTGCAAGCCCTGCTCAGCAATAACAAAAACATTTCCATATTATCAACCCTGTGTTCAGCACAAATCCAAAACACAGCCCCATACTGGCCACTGTGAAGAAAACTAACTCTACCCCAACTGAAACCAGCAGGGCTATTTAATAATTTCAGGCTGAAAACCTGAAAGCCAGAGAACTAAGTGACTCGTGTGCATGTGAAAGGGGAAAATGTGAAAACCCTACTGGCCAAAATTACCTTGAGAGAATTCCAGATTATGCCGAAATGCATGATGACAGTTCATCCCTTCACAGGAGAGACACAGAAATATTGTGGAGAATTGGCAATTGCCAGAACTGGCCCTGTGCAGTATTTCTGTGCCAACAATTGAGAAGTAATTAAGCAACACTCAAAAAACAACACAAGCTGGAATATTATCTCTAGCATCTGTGTTTTCTAAAATACTTATTCACTTCAATTAATTATCCAATTAACATCATGATCTATATCCTGTCATTTTAAGTGTTCTATGCAGAAGCACATCTGTGATCTCTCTTCCCACAGTAAAACTTCATAAATCACATTCAACTGCTCATTACTGCTTTTTGAATTGTCTCGGCACTGCCAGTCAGGAACATGTTTGGTTCTAGCTCACCTTCTCACCATCAGTCAAGAGCTGGTAGGATTTCTCAGTTAAGACTGAGGCGGCATGAAGCGTGTCAAGTAATTGAATTATCTGTGTTGTTTTAGAGACAGAACACCAAGACAAACGGTAGCAAAGCATGTGCTTAATACATCAAGAGAAGTCCAAAAGTAAGACTTCTGAGGGGGAAAAGAATGGTCATTGCCTATTTCTCAAACTGTGGATGGTCACATCCTGGTATTACAGATCATATTCCTGTAACTGCAAATGGCTGCAGTCAAGTGCCAAGAGCATGAGAGGTAAATGCAGCATTTTCTCAGCCCTGATTCAAATTTGCTCATTGGGGCTGTTGCAGTTTCATCCCCACACTGAAAATGATCTCGGTGAGGCTGCTGGGAAAGATATCCAGAGGCTCCAGTCTGCTGTCATGACTCACCCAAACAGTCCCACCCTCTTCAGAGAGCCTTGTGCTTGTGCAGGCTCCAGGATCATCCATGGAAGAACTCACCGTAAGCAGCAGAAATGTCACTGTCATAATTTTATTTAACAACAAAATCCTAATGCTCATGTGAGCAATCAGAGAGTATCTTTTATCAGAACTTGTGTTTCTTGCTGATGATTTACAGATTCAGTAACAGTCCCTCCTCTCCTACCATGTGAGCAATGAAGCTGCCTGGGTGCTCACAGCCTGTTCCATCAGATGGATTTCACACTGTGAAATCACAATTTCAGGGAACTGATCTCTTTAATAAGAAAAAGAAAGCCACAATTCCTCCTATGAATATTTTCTGCAGTAAACTCTGCAGACTATCATGAGATAAAAAGTACATGTTCATTTTTATTTTCAATTGATTGGCCAATACATTTATTATAATTTATAATAATTACAAAGTATTTCTGTACAAAATCTGTACATGTGTCTCACAGAGATCAACATTACACTTTCCCTCAAGAATAAAAATCCCAAATCCAGATTATTTTGTAATCATAATCAATTTTTAACTCATTTACCTAAGAATGAAGTTCTTCAACAGGTCATAACAGATTTAAATGATCTTGTGTTTCATCCATCAATGACAAAAATCACGTTTAGGGGAATATTTTCAAATCACATCACTACCTGAATCTTCAATAACCCCGCTTCTGTTTTTCTTCTTTATCAAGAATAGCCTGTTTCAGACTCAGTGCAGCATCTTCAAACTGGGGGTTTAACTCTAATACTTTCCTGAAATCGTTCATGGCCTCATCAAAGTCTCCTGTCGCAAAGAAGAAAAAAAGGAAAAGTAAAATTATCTGTAAGTGCTCATGCTCACAAACCTCTCACAACTGAAGAACACCTCCTGATACACCCACAAAGTAGCAGCTACTTTGTGGATCCACTACATCTGGAGTCTCCACAGGCACAACTGGGAGTCAAAGGATTTCACATCAAGAACCAGAGTATGTATTTTTGAACCTCAGGTGGACTCAAGGCTCAGTTCAGCCAGTTTCTTCCCAAGAGAAGGAGACAAAAGGCCCAAACCAATAATGAGGCTGCCTTAAAGCTGGCACACAGGCAGAGCTTCCAGCTGGTGCCCATGGCCCGGCTCCATTCTCCAGTCCCTCCACCTTGGACATGGCCAAGCTCTAACAAAAGGCACAGGGCTGTCAGTTCCTGATGGCATCACCAAAAACCGGGCAGGAAATTCCCCAGACGTGGCCGGCAGCCCACTGGAAGTCGAGAAGGCTGTGCTCACTGCTTGTGCTACAGCTGCCTGGGAGATGCTTTATCTCAGATTTAATGGTAGTGTTTGGAACCGGCTTGTTTTACCCCAGTGCAAGTTTTTCCACAAACCAACTACACCTTCCTTCCTATTTTCCACGGAATAGCACCGTTTGGAATGACTCAGCAGCACAGCCGGGAGCAGAGGCTGTGACTGCCCAGGCGGGGCAGGCAGCAGCTGAAGGTGCAGTCACTGCTGAGGGCAGTGTGCCTGCCCCGCAGCGATGCCCGCCCTTGTCCGCCCGCCCGTGACCCGGGGCTGCCCGGGCCGCGCTGCCCCGCCCCGCCCCGGCCCGGCCCGTACCCAGCCGGTAGCGCACCAGCCCGCGGTTGTAGTAGGGCACCTCGAAGCAGGGCTGGCACTCGATGGCGGCCGTGAAGTCCCGCACGGCGGCGGCGAACTCCACGCGCAGGTACCGCACCTGCCCGCGCTCGTTGAGCGCCGTGGCCAGGTCGCTGCGGGCACTGCGGGGACAGAGGGAGCGGCGTTAGCGGGGGGCCCGCCCGGCGCGCCCGCCCCGCTCCCCGGCCCCGGCGTTACCCCGCGGGGCTGCGGGCGATGAAGCGGCTGAAGAGCTCCTCGGCCGCCGAGAGCCGCCGCGCCCGCAGCTCCGCCCGCGCCGCCGCCAGCAGCGCCGCCGCCTCCCCCGCCATCGCGCTGACGTCACGGGGGCGGGCGCGCAGTGACGTCACGGGCACGCCGGCGCGGGAGGCGCGCGGGCACGTGAGGGACAGGGACGGGGCGGAGGGGGTGCGGACAGCGGGACACGGACACAAACAGGGAATGCTCTGCGATATGATAACCTGCGATATGATAACCAGCTCTGCGATAACCAGCACCGCCAGGGACGTGTCTGCCCCTCTGCTCCATTATCGTGAGACCCCCCACCTGCAACACGGCGTCCAGATCTGGGGCCGCAGCACAGGCACAGCATGGAGCTGGTGGAGCGAGGCCCGAGAAGAACAAGATGATCAGAGATCCTCCTCTCCTCGGGAGACAGGCTGGGAGAGCTGGGGTTGTTCAGCCTGGAGAGGGCTTTGTGGAGACCTTAGAGCACCTTCCAGTACCTAAAGGGGTTCTAAGAGAGCTGAAGAGGGACTGTTTACAAGGGCATAAAGGGATAGGACAAGGGAGAATGGCTTTAAGCTGAAGGGGGGAAGGTTTAGGTTAAACATAAGGAAGAAATTCTTTACTGTGAGGGTGGTGAGACACTGGAACAGGCTGCCCAGAGAAGCTGTGGATACCCAATCCTTAGAAATACTCAGGAAGGTTGGATAGGCTTTGTGCTACTGGTCGAGTGGAAGGTATCGCAGCCCATGGCAGAGGGCTTACAACAAGATGGTCTTTAGGGTCTCTTCCAACCCAGGCTGTTCTACTACTCTGTGATTCTATGGAGATGGGGTTATCCTTACCTGGCCTAAGCCTAGGTGAGAGACAACACAGAAGAGGTCCTACACTCTCCTCTCAGAAACGTGCCAAGGCACATGAACGTCACAGCTCTTGTCAGGCAGACAAGTGCTGGCTGGTGCTGGGGACAGCTCAAGCTGTGCCTCAGGGCCCTGCAGCACTGCCAGTGCACAGGCCTAAAGCAGTAGGGTAGGACAGCGAGACACCATTCCTTGGACCTCATCCCTTGGACAAGGGTGACACTTCAGCTCCTGAAGCTGTTCAGACAGATGCAGGCTGCTTTCTCAAGCTGAAAAAGGCCATGTTCCAGGTTGCAGGTTCATGGAGGTTTCCTTATCCCGTTCAAGATGACATCACCCAAGCTCAGGAACCCAACTGACACACTGACTGCTGCGTGTTTTCAAGCCCTTTATTGCTATGCTGGGTTTAAATACACTTGGCAAAAGAAACCAGCACTAACATATGCTTTTGCTGGTATCATCACTTTAGTAACAGTAGTACAAAAACATATATGGTAATATTATCAAAATTATTGTGACATTATTTCAACTCAGGAATCACTTCCTTCAAAAAACTGAATTCTGAGAAAATGCAGTCATTTCCTATGGAATTAGAGACAAAAAATGGAGCCTGCTCAGAGTAGAACATATTGATATAAGCCTACATTCAACTCACATGGTTTTGAAACTAGGCTCAATCTACAATTCAAAAAGAATGCCTTAATACCTTAAAACTTTTTTTTTTAAAGTGTAGCAAAAAATAGAATCTATTTACATGACAATTTCTTCAGATAAACAGAAGCAGTAAAGGTTTCTAAGGTGGATTTTCTCTTTTGGTTTTGGAGGGTTTTTTTAAATGTTTCTCTAACAGCAGCACTAAACTGCTACAATACAGTACTTGAGTCGTATTTCAAAAGATAGTAACATTTCAGAGGCTGTTTTTAGCAGCCATAGATGCAGATACAGAGTCTTTATCCTCAGCTTACTGGGCTGTGGCACAGAGGACAGGCATTGTAATGGCATGCTTCTCTGGCTGTCATACAATGCTTACACACACTGCACATCCAGAATCGATCCTCCAGGATAGGCGCTCCTGTTGCAACACACACAGGAAGTTTACCATCTCCACTATAAAAAAAAAAAAAAAAAGTAAAGCTGAAAGAACAAAAATGTGGTGTGCCAGTTGTTGATTAGAAGTTATTAGCTCATGTAACACTTCACTGTTCATGTAACCAAGTATATAAATCTTCACACCAGAGAATGCCCCCCCGCAGAACCACACAGTCAACAAATCAGGACCAGCAGATCCAAAAGATGGGGTGAGAAGAAGCAATGAAGGCCATATAAAGGTAAGGCTCCTTCCTCTGAAGAATGAAGGGTCAACTTGACAGCTGCTACTGAGGTTCTGCACAGTAGGATCAATCAAGACAGGTTAAAAGAAACTGTTTTGTTCTGTTTGCTAAAAGAAAATTGATTCACAATCGATTTCTGTATTTACAAGTTCCATGCTCCTAGAAGGAAACGTGTCCTACACACTGTTGTGGGTACAGCTACTCCAAAGACTTAACCCTTAAATGCACTTCATAACAATTTTAACTTCACATGTTGCTCTTTTCACACCAAGTCGATTTAGGTAATTCACAAAACACTGCTGGAGACCTGTTAGTGATTAATGGTTAAACAGTCCCTTGTTGATACTTTCATCACCCCACCGTGGTGATGCAAAGGGTAACATTCTTACTTTTAACGTGACATGACAGTCTCAAAGGTCCTAAAACTCAGTGCTTTGTCTACCTGCATTTCAAATTAAGATGAACTTAGATCTTTCTGCCCAGTTCCCCAAATGCAGTCAGTGTCTGTTTTCCCAAACAACATAGTCCTGTATTACTTTCCTCCAAACTGGCTAACTCCTGCCTCATTCTTGCCCAATATTTGGTTTAAGCAGCAAAGCACTTAATTAATTTGTTCACACACAAAGCCTGCAAAAACCCAAAATACAGTGAAGAGCAGAAAAAAGTGGTATGTTATTATAGTGTTGTACAAAAAGTAAACCCACCTCTCAAGAACATCATCCGGCTCAGGTTTTCTTCTATACTTTGGACTATATCTTGTGAATATCTCTAGAGCAAGGTCTTCATACTGTTGCCTCTGCTCTGGCTTAAGAGTTTCCAAGGATTCTAATTTAACAAAGGCTTTTGAACAAGTATAAAATGCTCTGGTTTTACATGCAATGAATGCCAAAAGGGAATAGATTTCAACTGCAGGGATAATGTCTTCATAATCTCGCAAATGAAGAGCTAAAAAAATGACAAGAAGAAATCCAAGAAAATTATTACACATCTTCTGAGAAGTGCAAGCATCTGTATGAAATAGTTGCTACTAGACTACAGTATTAATTCTAAAAATTGGACAAAATGAACCACAGTCTTTTTATTGACATGACTATGAAGCATTGCTCTAAAAATAATTTAGGAGATTTCACTTGGAAATTGGTGTCTTCTTGAAACACCTTATTTTAGTTGGTTGGTTGGTTCATTTAAAAAAAATATTAGAAGGGTTTGAAATCTTCATTACTTGGACAAAGTACAAGGCACTGTTTTTTTCTCTAATTCCCACAGATTTTTTTGTGAAGCTCTACAAGGAGGTCTGATGTAAAATCAGGTATGCCTTATAATTTAGGGAGAGAAACAAAACAGTCAGCAGAACATCTACAGAGACTGACCAATTTACCAGGTAATATTTGGAAAGATTTGCATTTTCTTCAGCAAAAGTCCTTTCCAGGTATTGTGACTGCAGCCATATTAGATTCATTATATGGTTTTGGTTTAAATTCCATGGACTTACTAAGAACTGAAAAATGTGGCAGCTATAAATGAAGTTACGTGCTGCCTTTACGGGGTTGAAAATGAATTCTTACCTGTTTTAAGTGCTGCATCTGCAGAACCTTTATAGAACTGTTTTTGTGCAAGTATGAAAAAGTGGTAAGCCTCAGCTCCTCGCCAAGCATTGTCTGCAAAGCGATTTGTTGAAGAAAGAACATCTTCTTCCAGCAAACCAGCCAAAGCTGAAGCACTCTGAAAAACAGTATCACAAGTAATCTTTATATGGAACAGATATAGCAGGAAATGGGGATATATGAAAAGAGCTTTTCTATACTTGGTGATTAAACCACTGTCCGTGTTAAATAGGAAAAATACAAATGGACCTACAGTGAGCATTGTCAGGCATTCTGTACAGAGCACAGGCACAACATATGGTGCAGATTTTCAAAGGTAAATGTCATGTACGTGTGGATACAAATATATTCTGTGCACATCTGCAGACTGCTTCATAGTTTGGATTAATACTGCATTTCAACACCAAAGCTCTTAAAAATTTGTTTAAACTATTTCATTTGTGCATATGAAGATGAATGTGTGAACAGAGAAAAAAAAATCCATTTGCTTCCCCTGTATCTGGAGCCATCTCCCTGCTAAATTACAGGCAATATAGCTTAATCTAATCACAGATCACCCTTTGGGATCAATACTTACTCCTAAATGACACAAGAGTCTTGCAGGAAGAAAAAAGTCAGGAGTTTTTTAGTATGGTTTTCATTGTTGTAGTGCAAACGTTAAGAAAAACACATTAAACTTAGGAAGAAAAATATCTGTTAATACATACAATTTACGTGTTTTAAAATAATACTTAAAACAATATATTTTCAGGGGGGACTTGATTGAAGGAAAGCTTTGTTCTTAGCAGAGAAAAGGGTTGTTAAAAAACCATTATAAGCTCCCATGAAGATGGCTTGCTTTATTCTGACTAGCTAGCAGATACCAGAATTCAGAAAGGAAAAAAAAAAAACAAAAGACACTACCTCTGAACTTTTCTCTTTAACTTTTCCCCTTTGTGCATTTTGCATTTGTTCATGATACTGTTCCATAAGTAAGGCTGATAGCACATAAAGCTTTTTAACTCGCAAAGGCTTCGTCCTTTTCTTTGATTCTTCATCTGCAATCTTAAAAAAATAACAAAGGGATTTAATTCTCTTGGACAACTGTATGCTTGTACAAACCTAGGAAATCATGCCAAAAAATGATTCTGCCTTTAAATGTAATAATTTAGACTGCAAACAGAGCTATAAATGAAAATGTCAAAGTGAAGTATGCACATCATTCTGTATTTATTTAGCTAACATGTATATAAAGCCAGATTCTCAGGAAGGATAAATCAGTGTAACCATGTATAAGTCTAGTGATCTAGTATAAAAATAAACTAAAAAAATAGCAGTTTTTAAACACATACATAGCTTTCAATAAGGTCTGGTGATTTTCCCAGAACAGAAGAGTGGCTTTTGATAGTTATATATATTATATATATATATACTGCTATAAATATTTGCTGTAAAAATTACGTATCACTCCTACAAGACTTTAAGCTACATAGAGAAATCTCTGCAGCCAAACCAAATCTAAGCAACATCTTTATCTTAAAAGCACACCACAGCCATTTCTAAGTGAAGGAACTAATTGAGGAAATACCAGAATTTAACTTCTAGTTATTGACATTGTTTTTCTTTTTATTTTTTAAAAAGCAGATAAAAATTACTCCCATGCTATCTAAAATAATGTGAGCATTGCACCCCAGGCCAGTCTACCATACTTTTTACTAGGCAATGCAGGGCATCAGGACCTTTTCTGAGGTGCAATTCATCTCTTACTGAAGTGAAAGCCTCAAAATAAATAAATAGCTGGCTTGTGTGACATCTGCTTATTGCCTAGATACTTTTAAAACAAAATTAACCCCAAGAGAATAAAAGTAGCAAGGAAATAATAAGAGCTAGTCCAAAAAACCCAGTCATTTGACATAAAAATAAAACCTGTGATACCTTGAACATGAGCTTAGCAGCTTCAAAGAAGTAATTTGCTTTACGATAGAGTTCTATAGCATCAAGGATTTTATTCTTTTCCAGTAAATGACTTGCATATCTGGCTAACAAAGATCCAATCTCTTTCATGTTGTGATTTTTAGCCAGCTCCACAGCTTTATTCCACTAGAAATTAAAGGAGACCATTATTAATCTCATTTTTTCAAATACACTCTCAGAACAAACCAGTTATCCATGAACAGACTTCAATGTTTGTGTGCAATATTTCATCACCATTTTGAACTAGGCTACTATAAAATTAACATAAAAAGCGAGAGAATACAAATGCTTGCATCATTGCAAATCATGTGATGCAGCAGTACTGAAAAAAATGCTGGACCTCTCTCCAAAACTACATATAAAACAGTTCCTTCTACATTTATAAAAGCTACACAAAATCATTTCACTGCAGCTCATAGCTGGACATGTGGATTTCAACACTTCTGATATTACTTAAACCAGACTCTCAAAAGCATGTCTGAAAGAGCACCTCAGCCCAGAAGCTTAAAGCACACAGTAACACTTTAGTTATGCTTCTATACACCTCATCTTGTCTGTGAATTTTCCTGATCTGCAGTGGTTTGGCTACTGTGTTTGCCCCAGATGAAAAGTTTGGCAGGACTGAGATCTTAACTGAATCTCACACCTAATAGCTCTTCAGATCCATAAACTAAGAAACTGTTCACATAAAGCCAGCCCTAGTCAGTCCTGCTAGTCCCATCCATCGAGTTCCTCATAGCCACCCCCAGTTCTTCCCTTATTTGTGTTGACACAGACAATTGCACAGGTTAAGTCATACCAGGAAACAGCTCTAGTTATAAACATGCAGATCAGTTTCCAGCTCAGCTTTTTCCAGCTACATCCACATGCAGTCACAAATCCATTTGTATCTATACAAAGAAGGAGGGGGATGTGGAAAATATCCAGAATGGACAACTATCTCTGGAGAAGATCCAGTCTTCTCCCATTCCATCAGGAGGCAGCACAGCCTAGCTCCACAGAGGCTACGAATGTCTGTATGCTGAGCATGCTACCCACATACCCTGCATCTAGCTTTGCACTGCCCCTCCAGTGGTCTAATCTTAATCTCACAGAACTGGCTTAAGCACTGAAGTATGAATTTTCCAGAAACTAAGACGAATCATCTGACACTTAACAAGGATTCCACTGGGCATCAGGATAGAAATCTCACTGTTAAACTGGTATTATTACAGATTATCACCTGCTGTTTTACCTGGTTGAGATGCACACAGGTATCCACGGCATCCTTTGGTTGATTACATTTCAGAAAGGCTGACACAGCTTGTTCACACATCCCCACTCTCACAAACATATAAGCTATATCCTGCAAAAAGCATCAGCACTGTATTAGATTCACTTCCTCATTTTCAGTACACTGTGCAGCAACAGCAGTACTCTTGGTTGGTTAATTTGAGTCTGAGAGGGTGGAGAATGGGTTGTTTGCTTCATGGATCCTGTGAAGGTACCAGGCATCATTGTAAATCTTTAGAACATCTCACACACTGCTTCTAAACTCAAGAAAGCTATTACAATGAGGTTAAAAGAAAATTCTATGTTTGGTTTCCTGGAAAAGGCATCAAAAGAGCATGTTTTGATTTTTTCAAGCATTTTGGATAAGTCAATCACAGCATAGTTTTAAATTAGCTATTATTTAAAAGGTAATTTCCTGCTACATATACACACACCTATACCCTGTACACCTATATATCCTACACACCCTATCCCATCTACTTCCCCTCCTTTTAGAGTATTGTCAGGTCTTTCTGGGGAACTGGGACAATAAGGGAAAGGAAGAGTGATGGAGTATGAAAATAACAGTAATACTAGAGATCAATACCATAGTAACACCATTGCACTTAAGTGAGTAGGTCATACACTGCATCCTTTCTCTTGTTCTTAACCCTCCCAAGATGGAAATCTTAAATAAATAGTTGGGTATAAGACAATGAACAATAAAGGTGCTTTTTACATACAGGGAGCAATTTATGATTCTCTGGAAGTGAGTTGGCCAAATTCTCCAGTCCTTGGTAGTCTTCTAGCATGTAGTAACATTCAGCTAAACGTTCCTGGTTTTGTCCTTGGACATAGTACTGTACAGCATTCAACCTAATAAGACAAAAGACAAAAAGTATAGTGGCTTCTGATATATAAACACAAGAGAAGTTTTTAATTTTGTAAGCCTTCTGCATTTGTAAATTTAAAATCACATTATTTTAAATAGATAACTTTGCTTGAAAAACGTTCATAGCTAGAATTTCACTGTTTTTCCAAAATGCACTAAAAACTTTAATTTTCACAGATCATCATATTAAAAGTGTAGCAATATTGATTCTCTGACAAGCATAAGATTAGGAAGTCGAGGAATTCTTAAAGCTATATTGCCCCATCTGTAGAGATGAAGGCAGACAATGAAAAACTTACAGCTAAACTTTCAGAACAGGGCTTTACCATTGTGCTTCTGTACTTTGAAATGCAAACATTGAGACCTCCAAGACCATTCTCCAAAGTTACCTAAACCATCTAAAACTCAACTTGCAAAATCTAATCACAAGGTTTTGGCTGCATTGTGGCAATACAGTTTGGAAAACGGCAATACATAGTGGAGCTGTGGAACTCTAAGACATGGGCTTAGAAGGTAACAAGAAACATTCATGAAAATTCCCTGCAAGTTATTAGCTATGAAGACATTACCTCTGGCTCAGTAAGCACCTGAGTGCAAAATGTGTTCTGGAGAAATACCACTACAGGTGTTCACTGCCCTTAAAATCTTCTTTGGGTGCCCAGTTTGGGCAACAGCTGGAGACAGATCCGGGTCAGAGAACTCTGGACCATCTCAAATATTTGTGGTTTGAAGCATTTTAGAAAAATTCACCAATGATTAGTAATTCTGTACTACTTTTAATCCCTTTTGGTTTTTTTTATACTTTCTATATCCAGTCTAATATAACTGTATAGATACTTCCCTTTCTTTGAAGCAGACAGACTTCTGGTAAAGCTGAGATTTATATTACCTTCACCCTTTAGGTGCCTGATCAACAGCTCTCTGTTTATCGTATCATGGAACCATAAAGGTGCGAGCTAAATCTCATTATTCCAAAATTACCCCATGTATTGCATCCTGACTTTCCTGATACCTGTCTCTCCTCATAAATTAAGCCTTGTCATCAGTTTGATAATTTCCTTTGTAAGTTCCTTCCTGCTGGTTCCTCTCCAGACCCTACCATTTCTGCCGGTCTGCGAAATAGTCTCCGATGGCGTTGTGTGCCTGCTCCAGGAGGGCGTCGTCCGAGTGCCCCGAGCCCGTTCGCAGCAGCTGCAGCACCCGGAACCAATCGCCCAGTTTGATCCGCAGCCCGATGGCCAGATCTCTGAACAGGAGACAGCAGGGGGAGGTCAAACACAACAGAACAGGGAACAAAAATCTCCAGAAAAGCATCCAAAAGTATATGCATGTTCTTAACCTGCAATGCAGGTATCAGAGTGATCCCAGATAACTTGTTTACAATTTTAGCACCCTACCATTAAAGCAAATACTCAAAGAGAGCTGACAAGTTATATCACACGTATGCACTTCCTTATCAGCCACACTCCTGTGTGGAGTTAAATGAGTGAGACAGTTGGGCTAATGTTACTTCAGGTTCCCTCTTACTCTGTTCTGTATCTTTCACTGCTGACCACTACAAGAGATGGCAGCAGCTGCAAAAGGCTAAAGGCAGAAGGAAGGTGAGGGGAAAGACCAAGAAGCAACAAATATGGATAATGGAGGCTAAAGCTGAGATGTAATAAAATGGATTTCAGAGACTTCTCTTCCAGACTCAGGGTGATTTTGGATAAAGGAGAAAGGACTCAGCAGTAGTTTTTCCTTTTTATTATTCATGCATACATATGACTCACTGTGTGTCTGTCTGGCATGTTTTTTTTCACCAAACAGACTAATTCTATATTACCTCATAAAAAAGTAATTCTGCAGGTGCATAGAAAATAAATGGGAGAGACATATGCCCTTCTTTAAAAAATGCCCTCAACTTACAAGTAAATTAAGGAAAGCACTAGAAAGTCAATGCAGTCAGCTAAGTAAGAGCATCTATCTAAAAACATTAAAATTTTATTTGAAAAATAGATTTATTTAATTGTGATTTATGGTAGATCCTTATCTGGATTTTTCTAGTTGTGAAAGTTAAAACCAGTAAACAAAAAAGTATGTTTTTGACTTCTGCATTTCTATGTCCAAATTTCTCTTCAGCCATGTAAAAAGGAATATGCCATATCTAAACCTGGGTGTTGCAGTGTGACTGAAGTGCTTAGGAGGCAGCCCATGTCCCTAAATCATCAAACTGCCATCAAATCATCAACTAATTAACAACATGCAAGGAAGTTTTCGTTACTAGGTGCTATTGGGCATCTCTCCCCAGCTCCTGCCTTCTCCCTCTGCCCTGCCACCCTGTCCCCCTTACTTTCATTCTTACAGCATGAAATAATAACTACTTTTTTTTCTCCATCATTCTCTACTGTTTTTCATGGCTCAGTGAATCAAAGTTTAAAAATTTCACATGTGCATAAGTGATTCATGTTTCTCCATGTTTGACCACCATCTACAGGCTACACTGCACAACTGCTGCTGCTGATGTCCCATTATCCTTTTTCAGTAAAGACAGTGTTCTAGCTAATTATTTAGTGTTAATTTATATTCCCAGCAATACTAAAATTTTGCTTTGTTTTCATTCCTAAGCAAAAATTACACTGATTGGTTTCAATGTTTCACAGTTTCATCCAGAGTCCTTCTGTCTCTCCAAAGATTACAGTTCATTAAAAACTCTGTTGTTTGTATATGTAATTGAGAAGAATGCGTACTTGGCTACTAGAGCAGAGCAACACCACATAAATTAAACATTATTTAAGATTGTTTGTATTTTTGGAATCCCAGTTGAAATACCGACAAAATACTTGTGAAAAAAACATCTGTAAAACACAGCACTACCTAGAGCAGCCAAGGTTTTGTAAACAGTTTGGAATGCACTGGTTTACATACAGAACTGGTTATCTATGGATAAACCAAAATTCTCTCCATCTGATCCTTTTATGTTTTTGCAGAAACTGGTAAAGACTCTCCAGAGAAAACAGCCATTCCTGATTAAGGAATGCATTTTTTTCCCCAGACTTTTCTTTCTTTATTTACTGCTGAGATGTTTACATGCAATCACCTTCTGTCCATATCCAGATACATTCTTTCGGCTTCTTCAAATCGGCTAAAATAGGCTGCCACTTCTGCTTGCTTCATGGACTCACTCTGCAGATTGCCCAGGCGCTTCACAAACTTAATGCCTTGATAATCTTTGCAACGCACAAAGGCTTGCTCAGCCGTTTGCAGATCCAGCTTCTGAAGGGCAGCCTCAGCCAGGAGTCGCCTGTGTGAAAAACAAACACAGCAGATGGAAAAGCAGCTATAGAATAAATTAAATGAGGACATATTTAACTAGTAATTATTTAAAGAAGACATATGAGTTGTTGCAATTTATTGTTTACTAGCTAATCTTAAATACAGTCATGTGTTTATTCCTAATACATTCTGTGATCTATCTGGTACTTGCTCAGGGAGAGATGTTCAAATAATTGCTAATATTCTTTTGTTCAGCTGTTCAGATGGACACTGGCTTGGGAGGAATGGGCAAGATTTAACTGTTACACTTAGGTGAAACGTGTTGCTGGTCTCAGTGCAGTTCCATTTATTTAGTTCTCCCTATGCATTTGTCAAAACCTTAAGCCTTGATGGCCGCCTCAGTCTAAGTGCCTCCAGCTACACTGGCCACGACAAATAAAGTATCCTTCTGATCCATCTGGATGTTTCTGTTAGGACAGCACTCTGGGAGAGCAGGGAAAACCTTTGGGGAACCTTGTAACTGGTACTGCCCCATTGGTTAGTTCTGCAATAGGGAATTCAGGCCAACCTGTGTGCCTCAGGCGCTTGAATGAGCTCTAGAATTTTCTACAAAAATAAGGCTATTTAAAATTTAGACTGCCTGATTGACATTGTGTAGCACACTCAGTGCAGTAAGGCACTGACAGAACCACTAATATTACTGCTGTATTCAGTGACCCAAGCCCTGCTTAGGCAGTATCAGCTCTGTATTTTTTAATCAATTTGAGAAGGTTGGTATCACTTAAACTCAAGTGTTCATCACTGACATCAAAGAAACCAATTGATCTGCTATGCATAATTTGTTTTTGCATTCTAGAAGCAAGATCACTGTTTTGTTCTGATCTGAAATATACTGGCTTTATATCCAGCACTTCTAATCTATCTCTTCTTCATAAATATGTGGCATGTTTTCTCTCATAATAAAAATAAAATTCATGGCAATTCCAGAGCAAGGTGAACATAATTTGACGTACATTTTGTGATTTTATGATATAGAATTTTTACTGAGACACAGACTTGCAAAACTAATAGTCATTTTATAGTAAGTGAACAGATGGTACTAGCAAAAAAAGCATGAACAACTTCAAAGCTCCAAAAATCTTCAGCTAGTTCAAGACATTTTTAAAAATGGAGACTCAAAACACTAGCATTTTACCCTACACACTCAAGCTAATAAAATTATAGTATTACAGAAACTTTCAATATGTAACTAACAAATCCTGTTTTTCAAACTGAACGTTCTGGAGACTAAGGCACAAGTAGATAGAAAGGAATGTTTTTTGGGACAAAGTTTAAAAGCAAGGTCTCTTGTCCAGTCTTTCAGCAATTCTAAATTCATCTCTGAACCATCATAATTAACAGTGAACTCTCCAACCCCCCAATGCAAGCTAAGCATCCAATGCTGCAAGAAATCATTTAGCGTCAAAACAGAGCCAAAATTACTAAGGAAAGGTACAGATAAGTAAACAGTCTCCAGAGAGTTAAAGAGAATTGGTCTCCTTCATGAAGGAATTTGTCAATGAAGTTTTAGGTTCTGCACTGACTTTTCACTCAATTATCTACTGAGGCCTTTACTCTTCCAGTCCTTACAAGTTCAGATTTCCAGCACTCCTGTTTTCACAGGTTTACTCTCACGTTTGTTTTGCAGGCTTTCCAACTTTAGTTTAATAGCTGAAACATGTTTTGTTTAAGCATGCCACTATCTCCATTTCTCAGATTACTTCTGAGATGCTGCATGGGAAACACAGCTCACCCAGCCCTTCTCATTTCTGTCCTTCATGGCTTGTCCAAATGCTACAAGGTTACTCAAACTACTCTTATCCTACTATCAGTCTGATGTGTTCTTTTTACTGGGTTTTGGGCTCTTTAATGTTCAATATCAAATACATAAATTTTAATTTTAATTTAACCAACTTGGTTATCTTTTTGCAGCTTTTCATTTCCTTTAGATTCCCTCCAAAACACAAGGAACACTGTGTTTTGGAACTCATACAGCACAGAGCAAAAAGGTGTCCTGAGCCTATACCATATACCCACTATCATGATACAGCACATGCCTGACATTCTAGGTACTCCAACATTCATTAAATCTTAAATGATTGTGTGTAAATTGTATACTGCTTTGGCTGGTTTTAATTGGAGGGGTTTTTTTTATTTTCATACTACATCTGTCTGAACAGGAAAAAAATAGAAAAGAAGGCAAATTCAAACAAATTTGGCTTATAGATTTTACCAAAGTCTGGGATGTGGATTGTCTTCTATGAACTGGGAAGATTCCTCAATGCCAACTTCTTCAATTAATGTTCGACTGTCTCGTAATGACCGAATCTCGAAATTGATGATGTAATCTTTGTTAGGCTGTTCAGGATTCTAACATAATGGATAAAGAAACATATTTTTATTCTAGGTGACTCTTATTTTCACCCAACAAAACAGATATCTATCATTAAGACAGACACCAACTTTTCCTACAAAATAAAATTAATTATACTGACCTTTAATATTTCATCCAGAAGAACAGACTTGATTTCTAAATCTTCAAAGTTGCAAATATATCCAGATGTTTGTATAGGTTCCTTAAAGTTAAATAAGTCACAAAGGAATGAATTGTATTCTGTCTGACTAAATCCTAATCAAATCTGTTAAGTATACATATAGATACATTCTTCTCCATACTAGGATATACTTGCACTTCCAACAAGAAACAAATACTACAATTATTAACATTATTGACAATTCTTACACACAGACATCATAAAAAAATCCTCATGTTTTCTGCAACTAAATCTTGAGAAAGAGATAGAATAACACCTGTCAATATTTAGATTCAACAGAACTGTTTTAAAAGTATCTGTACTGAAATTGCATTCATGTATTCCAAAGCATACAAAAAAAAAATGCTCCTGGAAATCTCATACATTTAAGAAAAATATGGCACCATTTTTATGTTTCTAGGACTGACCATTCATTTTACCTATTTGGTCCAAAACAACATTCCCACATGAGAGTTGAGAAGATTTTGAGGTTTCCTGAAGCAAGTTTATATAAACTTGCAGAACTGAACAGTAAGCACAAGAATAATACTATTGAAGGAAAAGCCATTAACTTCAGAGTGAATTTTTTAAACTGAGGAGTTTACATATGTTGATATTTACCTCTGGATCCAAGTTTCTGAAAACATACATTCTCGTTTTCTCCATCATTGCAAACAAGTCTGGGTTGTCCTTGGCCCATTTCATATCCCAGACGTCCTTGCGCTCCAGCCTCAGCTGCTCGCCTGCCTCCGGCTGCCCCGCGCCGTCTGCGGCCCGCACGTCCATGTCCAGGAAAGTCAGAACCCCTGAAAGGTCGATGATAGCAAGACGACTACAGAAAAACAGAGAAAGAACAAGGCAGCTAAGTGACACTGCTCAAGGCTGTAGATCTGAAAGAGTTCTCTAACCTGGCACAGTATAATTCTGTAGATTCCATGAGATGCTGCCGTGTGCCAGAACCAGCACAGATCCATGTGATTTTCATTTATCTGCACAGCAGAGACCAGACACATGGAAAGATGTTCTTCATCTGCTCACACAGGATCTGTCCCCACAAAGGTTCTGAAATATGCCCATTTTTATGTCCAGCATCTTGAAGGTACATCAGATACCAAGTTGAATGAGTTACAGGTCTGTCCCTCACCAAACTTTTCTTGACAAAGACCCAAATGAACAGAACGGGTTTTTCTTGTTTACTAGGAAGCAATGAAGCAGATTATTAAATTAAAAAGTCAGTGTGGCGATGCAGACTGTTAATTCCTAAAATGGAATTTCTTGCATTTCTACAAAGGGTATTCTTCACTTTTTTCCAAGGCAATGTTAAGTATAATCCAATTAATCTTTGAAGTAGTTTAAAATACGGGAAAAATAAAATTTCTAAAAGGCTACATTTGAAAATTTACAATGGCATAGGTCTTCAGGAAATCACAAGTAACCTGTATTTACTACAAGGCCATTTTAAAAGCATTTCTAAATATTGACAGGTAGACAGCCTTAATCCCTATTAAAATTTCAAATGTAGTTTAGAAAATTAACCTCAAAATGCTTAAGGACCTGAGCTTATTTCCCTAGAACAAAGTAATTTAGGAAGAAAACAGCCTGGGTTCAAAACAAAAATATAGGTCTGACTAGATCACACTGCCTTTTAAGCAAAGGCAAGAGATCTACACATGCATTATGAATTTTGTTTAAAATTATAAAGTTATTTTGAAGTGATTAAAATTGCCTTGCAAATTCTTGTGCATTTTTGCTTTTTCTCCCAACACTCTCATGGACTCTCTTACAAAAAAAAAAAAAACAACTGTTAAGTAAAAAGCAACTTCAGTATTGGCATAGATGAAGCTCAAGAGAACCAGACTTACAAGAAACATCACCACTAGTTAACAGCCTGTAACAATGGAAAATTAAATGGGATGAATGAAGTTTCCAGGCTTTAGAAGGACACAGAAACAGAAAGAAGTCATAGATATGAAATTTCAAGTTATGACATAATTTTATCAAGGTTATGTTATGTTAAAGGAAGGTTTTGTTTCGTTCATCTAATAAGACAAAGGTATTTTCATGTACATAGGGTATAAAACATAGGAGACCATTACTAACAGCCTCTCAGAGCAATGACTGTCCAGATGGAAATAATTAGTAATAAATAAATGGTTAAGCAAGCATTAATAACATAAATAACATAAACTAATAAATGGTTTATACTAAATTAAAATTAGTACAGAATTATTGTAGAATTACAGATTGCACAGAATTAGTATTTTCACAAAGTTTAGTGAAACTGGCTATCTGTGTTAGAAGCAGATCTGTAACTTACCTGGAGTTGCAGTTCAGAGACAGCTGATAGGCACGACAGTCCAGGGTATAGCTCTGCACCACAGCCACACTAGGGAGAGTGTACCTCTGAATAATGCCAGATTCTCTTCCCTAGAGGAAAGCAATGCTGCCTTAGTGAGAGAATTTGTCCATCAGTAAACCTTCTAAAATGGTCTTATTTATATGCTGTTTTAGACAAAAGAGCTTTGGGATAAGTGACAGAGCATGAGTGAAAAGAGGAAATCATCACCCTAAAAGTTCTGAATTCCGGTATTTAAACAAGATGCTCTAAGATGCTACAACTGACAGATCTGCTTAAATCAGGGATGTTAAAACAAACAGTTACACTCCATAGCTAGCCCACAGAACTTCAGGAGCCATGAACCCAGACATGGTCTACATAAAAAAAAGGAGAGGTGTGAAAAGATCCTTGTCCCGCACTGGTAAATCCCCTCAAAGAGTTCCATATGGCAGCACCAGCCCAGGTCTGAAAGCAGGACAGTTCTGCTCATGTGGGGCTGTGTCTGCATACTAACAAGTCTCAACAGTTACTGCAAGACCACAGCTAGATTTAAAAGGAAATGCTATAAAATACAATGGTTATTCACAGGCTTGAGTAACAGGAAACAAATCTAAGTACCAGTGTGGTTTATCTTTATTTTGCTGAATGAAATACCCATCCCCTGTGTTAAGATATCATCAGGCCATCAAGCTGAAAGGAGTGATATCTCTGAACTGAAATGATCACTGCCACTATTCTCTCATGGTGTTTCTGAAAAGTGAACAACATATCCAGCTTGGTTTGCCTACTGTTCAACTCTTATGCTGAAAATGAGTCAACATTAAATTTCAAAGGAGTGCAAACTTTATTCCTTCTTTTTCTTTTTTCTTCCCCCAAAGTCGGCCATAAGATCCTCAGCATAAATCACCATTTTTGACTTTTTCACATGTGTATACCCTATAGACTAAAAAGCAGATTAGTTCAGAAGTGTTAGAAAATTGAACCACTATCATATGCATTCAGATCTGGTCTCAAAGGCATTTCCTCTCATCCCTTTCCTTTTAACAGAAGTCACAGATTAATTATTGTTAGAAGTTCATTTTCTTATTCTTCAAGCACCTATTAACCATCACACTTCTTTCGTTCATGCTTTCTCCAATGACCCTCTGATTTTGTAAAATCCAGTCAAAGGATATAACAAAAGAAACAAATAAGAATCCACTGGAATCAGAACATGAGAAAACACCAAGATCTTTCCTGGAAGGTGGATAACAGGAAGAAACACTGTTATTTCTCTCTCTTTGTTCTGTTCAGTTAGTTTGCTTTAAAGCCCACATGTAAGATTGTTCATCTAATGAGATCACTTTCCAGCTTGGAACAAAAAAATGCACCAGCTTTTTTTCATCTGTATAATTCATAAGTGTATTCATCTGTGTATAGTACAGCATCATGCATTATACCATTAATATGTAAACAGACAAACACTGTCAATCTTTGTGTCCAGAGCACACTGTCTCAAAGAGACTTCTCAGGACTCAGATTACAGAATTAAGTCCTGACCTAGACTTTATAAAATCCTATGTGTAAGTATTAACTCAGGCAACTAGTCTGTAATTAAACTGTCAGTACTTAGTGAATTAGCTCCCCTAAAGAAAGAATCCAAGTTAACAGAAGAAACTGTTAAAGTTATCTTTGAGGAAGTTAAGAAAGAGATTTTGTCTGTGTAAATTCTAAATTCAGAAATGCTTTGAAATTATGACTGCTTGTGAATACAGAGAAGAATCTTATGCCTACAAGCACAAGAGGCAATTAGGAGTTGTTAATCATGTAGTTAATCATGTAGCTTACCACAAGTAGTATCTTATCAGACGCTGTTATTGCACAAATTGGATCTCTTGTTCCCTGAAAGTAAACAAGTGATATCCATATAAGTTTTACTGCAAAGGTAAGAATGTCCTGCTAAAGAAAGAAGGTTATTTAAATAAACAAGAGTGTTGCCAAGTATCCACATGAAAAGGGGCTATCAAGCCTTGTCAGCATACAGTCTGTGGGTAGCTTATGGTATCAGCAGCCTTTGCTGCTGGAATCACAACAATAATATTAACAGCATCCTTTCTTGTCCTGCTCCTTCCTCCAGAAAAACAAGAAACCCAAAATGTAACAGATGTTTAACAGAAAATGCAAGAAAGCATCAATCCCTGACTTGTGAGGTCTGTTAATTAATTTCAGGTATATTAGTAAGGACAGCCAGCACTTGCACACACATGAAGTGAAAATGGCCAAAAATACTAGAAAAGATCACAAAGGTTATTGAGTTTCAACAAAGTTATATTTTGTTGAAGTAAGGGGAGCTGCTTCAGAGCAGGAAGACTGCAGGTGTCTACATACTGTATACACCCAGAATATACCTTTTCCATGTTCCCTATAGTTTGCTGTGTGTATGTAATACATACTGACACAGTAACAGCACCAACCAGAGGGAAGAAACATAACACTTATGTACAAAAGGCAGAAGTAAAAGCAATTTTAAGTACAACCACTTCTACTAATTAAAATCTATAAAATAAATAAATCAACACTATTACTGCTCTTTCAAGCTACCTGTGACACCACAATAAACTAGTTGAAAACATCACTCACTTCAAAGGCTCTGCTGTAATCAAGATGTCCATCTCCAGACCCTGAAGAGGTGTCATCAATATGATAGATCCTGTAGAGAAGGACAGTTAGTAGAAAAAGTGAGTCCAAAGAAAGGATCATCTTTGGTAGCATCGGGATGTTCAATCCTTGGAGAAGAAACCACTGGAACTGGAGAAGAGAATAAAAGCTATGCCTGTTCTTATGTTCAAAAGCCTCCCCTTTGATAAACCTGCTTTGTAGTGATACAAAGATATGGCAGTTGCTTTCACTTTCACAGCCCCTGATCTATTTCTCTATGATTTGTAAACTTTCATCCCATAACAGTAAGTTCCTGCTGTTACAGTTAAGTGTCCTGCTGAAAACCATCAATCACTCAGCTGTCCTTTTCAAACATGCACTTCCATATTTCCCCAGGCTCTTCTCCATAATTATGAAGAGCTTCACCTTCACATCCACAAAAACTTATGTATTCCTGTATTATTCAACACTTAGAACTTCTCTTTTGCCTTAAAAAGTAGCATTAGGAAAGATTTTAGAATGCTGAAAACATAATTCATGCTGAATTACAACTATTTACATTTTTCAATATTTTTATCAATTTATAATCTTGTCCAAGGCTAGGACATCCAGGTCCTACAACAATGTAAGTTATTACACCATGCATAAGTAATTACTCATTATTAGCGATATATGGTGACAAGAAACAGTAGGTTTATAGAAAGATGATATAGTGTAGAGATGATATGGAAGAACACACAAAATAACTAAAAAGAAAACCATAACAAAGTTGCAAGCTTTGTGGAGGTGACAGAAAAGTTAATACCACAAGTGAGCACCTGGGAAGGAAATATTTTGGAAGCAAAACAATGTTGACTTTGGCTTGTTTAGTTTGAGAGGATAAAAGTCCATACAGGATTAGTTGTCAAAGCCACAACCAGACACAAGTGTATTAGAGAAGAGCCAGCTGGACAGACTATGTTCTTACAGGCAATGACAGACGAGGAGCAGTTATCAGAGGGAACAGAGCTGCCTGGAAACCAAGAGCATGGAGGAGAAACAGGAGAGGGGTAAAAAGGCATCAAGACACATAGCTCCATAAGGAAAACATGCAGCAAGCAAATGGAGACACTGAAGAAGAACTAATCCAAAAATGTCTGAGGGGTCTAGATAACAAACACACAGTTGTAATACAAAACTAGTATTTCATCTTACAGGCCTGCAAGTCAACAAACCTGATTAGAAAAATGAGAGGACAAGGGTTTGCATTTTATACATGGCAGAATCCACCTTATCAATGACACCAGAGCAGAGGAAGAAAAATGACAAAGCCTGAAGACAAACCTTTCCCTGCCTTCTTTCCTGGTCCGTGCCAGCTGATTGATTTCCATGGCTGTGAGCTTCTTGGCCACCCGATACTGCCAGACGTAAAAGGCTTCTTTGGAGGCGGCGATCACGTGCGTTTTGGTCATTGTGACAAACAACGGCTCTATTGCAAAACCCAAACAGTTGCAAAATTACAGCAGCGAGTATTGGAGATGCTGATTCATACATTGTTTCCAAGATGGATGAAAACATACATCCATACGTTAAAAGCAAAAAAACAACAACCAAAAAATCCACCCACACACAACCTAACAGCAGTTTTCATTGGCTGGTAACAAATTTTACAGCAGCCTTGTGGCCTTGTCCAAAAGAACACAGAAATTCTTAACAAATTCTGATTTTACCATTAATATTTTCCTTCCTGCTATTTCAGCAAACCTTCATGCACTGATGCAGAAAACATCAAATACATATATACAAACTTTCAGGTTAATGGCCAGTTCAGGAGCATCTCGAATCTCCTTAACAAGATCTATTAAATACTTCCACAGCTGACATATTTAAGGCTATTCAAAAGTTGACAATCTACAAGAGACTCTTTTTCCTAAAAAAATTCATAAATTTTAAGTTAGACAAGACCTAGAAATGCTGTTTGTACCTTAACAGTTGGGCCAAATATCAATTCTTTATCTGAATGGCAACAAACTAAATATTTAGCAGACTGTACACTTACTTTATTATACCAAAAAATCACAGTGTAGGAATGCAGGCTATTTTCTTTACTTCAGCCCTAAGCCCACTTAGAATATGTACACAAGCTGAGTATCTCATTCCTGCTGTCCATGCTCAGTAAAAAAAAAAAAAACCAAAAGAAAACCAAACAAAAAAAAAAAAGCACCAAAAAAACCAAAAACCAAAAAAAAAAAACCAAAAAAAAAAACCAAAAAAAAACAAAAAAAAAACACAAAAAACACCCACCTGTGAAGGCATAGAAAAAGTCTTTAAGTTCTACAAAGTAAATCATTATGATACAAAAAAAACAAACAAAAAAACAAAAAACAACAAACAAACAAAAAAAAACCACAACAAACCCACCAAGATAAATTCAAAAGAATTGTGCAAACCAGCCTGGTAGTGGAACACTGAGTCATGCAGATAACATGATGTGAGCAAAAAATTCAGTTCTTTTACAGTGAATCTCTCATATTTTTTCCCCTCTGTATTTTAGCACAGAACAGAACTCTGGGGGGAGCTATAAGCCTGCCACATAGAAGAGCAGTGCTACAAGAGACAGATGGGGGAAGATTGGTTGAACAGATTTCATTTCTTTGAAACCAAGAGGATTATATAAGCTACCCAGTGGCTGCAGAATACTTTTTAGTAAAAATGGCAATACTGGCCAAGAAGGCTTAGTGATGATGCTTAACGTGAGCAGCACAGTTGTTTACATTATATGCAACTCAGTGTATTTCATGCACTTATAACACATTCATTTCAATAATTAGTCACATCCAAACTGAAGGATACAGTCTCCTGTTTCATCAAAAACATTAATAAATCCTATGTATTTGCTCTGGTTTTTTATTAACTTCCAGCTTGTTATATGCCATAACAACCAATGCTTTTATCCTTTAAAAATGAAACATGAGGAATGAAACATGTGAGGGAATAAGGTTTGCTCAAATCACATTTTTGTACTAAGCCTCATATTTAGACTCAACTTAGTCAACATTTGAGTACTTGTGATCCAAGACAATGTTAAACCACATTGCTGTGCCAACATCTGAAGCCATGGGCATTCCTCACGCTCACAAGGTTACTCCTCCTTTGACTTACAAGCTTGCATGGAGCCTAAACGTACCCATTTGTGCACACCTTGAAATACCCAAGCCTGGGAAAACAAGTTGTTCACATAAGGTCTGTTGTGATCCAGAAACAAGATGGCAAAGCATTCATGCTTTATCCAGGGGAATACAATCAATTAGGCATTTTATGAACATGCCTAAGCCTAAAGTGATTGTTACTGCCAAAAAGCACATGCACACCAATCCCTGACACATTTTCCTGCCACTTCTTTCATATCAGATGTAGCAGCAGCTGGACAACAGAGTAAGATGGATCAGTTCATTCATCTAACTGACCTCAAAATTAAATAAATAAAAGATTACATTAAGTTGGATTAAAGAGAAAATCACAAATGCTGGAGCAGGCAAGAATGAGCAGCCAGCATGAAGGGCAGGGCCTTCCCTTCTTTGCAACAGCAGGCTCAGCAATGACTGGATTTAAGCCAAATGTGAAATTGCAGGACACAGCACAGAGACACAATCATCAGGATCAGATCCATGCAAAGCCACATCTGGAAGAGCAGCATCTCTATATGGGAACTGATGCTTTTACAGAATTGCCTGTATAACTTCAACAATTGCATAAAAGTAGGACACGTGGCATTTTTTCTAGAACTACTTGAGCATTTTATAATGGTCAGTCATTGAACAAGAAATCACAAACAGAAAAATGTGTGGAAAAAGAAACTCAAATCCAAGTCTGGACTGGACACTATGAAACATTTCTTTAAGAGGGGGTAGTCACACATTGGAACAGCTTCCTGGAGAGGTGGTCAGTGCCCCAAGCCTGTCAGGGTTCAAGAGGCATTTGGACAATGCCTTTAGCAACATGCTTTTGGTCAGCCCTGGAGTGATCCTGGACTGGCTAATTCCTGTCAGTCCCCTCCAACTGAAAATATTCCATTCCACCTTCTCACCTCAGAGCCTTCCACACTGGGCTATGCTCTAATCCTAAAGTATTTTCTTTCTTGACTGCATAACAGCATGAATTCAACATGAGGGAAGGATGTCCCAGCCACTGCAAGTTTGGGCTGTTGCTGGGCAGAGAAGGAAAGAATGGGATTTGTCATTTCCTAGGAAAGACAATATGCTCATTTCAATCCCTTCAGGCTGAGGAAGATCTAGAATCCCATTCCAGGCAGCTGGTTTAACTACTTAAGTTTCCTTTAGTGTAGGGAAATACCATCTTATACAGCAGCACTGATTTACCAGCAGGTGCTGCTCACCTGAGCATCAGTGCCCTCCACAGAACCTGTGCTCTGACTATTAAGCAGACAGAAATGCAAGCATCTGAAGTCTAAAGGAGGCAAGAGATTTGGGCATTCCTCTGCTCAGCATTTCCACTGCACAGCAGCTTTCCATGCTCAACATGTAAACTTCTTAGACTGTTGAGTTCTTTCGGCTGATTTTGCAGATACACAACTTCAGTGTTAATGTCTTAATATTTAATTTTCAGACATTGAAAATATGTGGGAAAAACATTTTAACAGGTGCTTTACTTTTCAGGTGCTGACCAAATACTGAAAAGGACTAAAGAAACCATCCCCATCAAAACAACTCCAACATGTGAAACAACTACCCTTTAAATTCTTTCTGGCCCTCCTTTCTCTTCTCACCTCATTTCTCTTCACTATTCCTTCATAAAGCCTCCTCCCTGAAGGAAAGAAAATTTCTTTCCTATATACCCAGGAATCTCAAATAACCTTCTACAAAGTCTGCATTTCATCCACAAACACTCCATCTCACTTCAAAGCTGTTAGAAAACACCTGCTTCAGTGTCTAATCTTCCTGTAAAAATACAGACAGAAATCAAACTTAATGTATGACTACATTAGTTCACCACATGAAAAGGCTGAGACACTTTCTAGTCTATGAGATAGGATACACAAACAAGACAGACAAGTAATCCCACCTAAATCTGATGTAAAGGAAGCAATCTGACAGGCAATACTAAACTGTTGTTTTCATTCAAGTCTGTTACAGGCTGTTCCTGCGAAACTGGAATGAACTTAGTCTAATCAATAAATCTACCTAATTTTAGAGCTTGATTGAAATACCTCTACAAGTGTTGGCTCACAAATGGAAGAAAATGTCAGGCAACAGCAGGGACAACTGAACATGTTGGGACATATGGGACAACTCACTAACAACTACAGTTTATGGAACATAAATATTCAAAATCCATTACAATTTACATTAAAAGGATCAACTAAGTAACAGCAATTCAAGTGCTTTTCACATGTAATTCAGTCCTCCCTGTTAAGGCATTCAGGAGGGAGGCAAGACACCTGGGCACAACTCCAGCTCTGCCTTTAATCCACCTGCATGTTGGTCAGGCTGTTGTATTCATTTCACTGGGTGCTAACACACTGGAAAGATAACTCAACACTTCACTATGTCAGTGCTCCTAAGCACATGTAAGAAGATGATATAATCCAGCCTGAGTGACCTTTTCTTAGCAGATACCATCTGTTGTGTTTCCATTAAAAAGATATTATATAACAAGATATTTAACCTTCTGTAGTTTATATTTAGTTATTCATCAAAAGACTTTGACAGAAAGCCTGTGAGCCTGTAAAACAAGCACAGAAGACACTATGTTGGTTAATTTTTGTACCAGAGTAGGATGGAATGCAGTAATGTGAAACAATGAAGAAAAGAGTAATTTATGGGCTACCAAACACGAGCTATTGTGAAGGGCCTCAAACACAAGGCACAGGAAGCAGGGAAGCAAAATGCCTTTGGACAAAATAAAAAGCAGTACAAGGAACAGCTGAAAGGGTAACCACCCATCAATGTCTAAAGAAAGCTGAAGTGATGGCCCTTCATCAGATAATGACTGATTAATCCTTTATTGCCATCATTAACACAAACAAGCATTAGAAAGCTAATGACATAATTAAAAATTCAACAGAATAAAGGAAATGAGCACTTCTTTTTTGAGCCTTACTTGAGCTACTGGCTTAGAGCCCAACAGCATAAGATTTACATCTCCTGAGGGTGAATCAAACATTGCATAATGTCACAATTACTTTGTCATTAGGAGATAAATAGCACTTTGTTGAAACAGTATTATAAAACATTATAAATTGACAGTTCAGACAAATTGTGTCTTAACACACATTCTCAAATGCATTATTTAAATGCTCTGTCAGCTACTTAGCATCCCTACACAAGCAGTCTTTTTTCTCCACTATCCAACTCCTACCAGGACAAAGTTCAAGAGGCTTTGCCCAAGAGGCCTGCAAGGCACCTAAGTCTCAAGGAGGAGTAAACCCTTTATGTTCAGTATAGCTCCAGGTGGTTCTTGTTCCAACATGGGACAGTCTGCTAGAAACCGCAGACAGTGCCTGTTCAATTTGCAGTAATTACAGCCAGTCAAAAAATACAGTTTAGACTCATGGTAGTGAAGAGCACACACTCAAGAAAAGGCAGGAGCACAGAGATACCAAGTAGTCTGTTGAGGACATTCTACAACATAAGACATCATTTTTCACCAGCATTTATGAAAATCAAATAAAGTAACAACCTAAATGTATTTAAGCTACACTGAAAGATGGCACTTAGAAGTCTGAAGCAAGTACAAGAGTTCAAAACAAAAATTAACTAACTTTTTATGGACAGAACTTTATGCAACAATTTATTAGTTTACTAAAAGAAAATAACCTGAAAATTTGTATTAGTAGAAAGAAGAGGGGGAAAAAATTTACAAACAGATAATAGCATTTTTCATAAGTCAGTAACACCTATCCAATTATCTTGAGTGAGATAAATTAATTTTACTTTTTAACTGCATATTTCTTAAACTCTTAATAATGACTCTCACCAGATAATTGATTTAATGCTGATTTTCCTCATTTATAAACAGATCAAAAGGTCGATGATTTTGTTAGAAATCATGTATCAATTGGAATCTTAGAAGAACTTTCAGAAAGGTCTTCTGCCCTTAAGGTTTTACAAAGTCTTCTCTCTCTATTGACTTCTGCAAGGCTATAGAGCTGCTTAAGTTCAGCATGCTGTCAAACTGGACAATTACAGTTCCTACTGCCAAGAAGCTCCAACTGTGATAAACAGCATGATATACTGTACAATAGGACCTTGACTATGTACAGCTGTCAACCTCTCACACCAATTGACCTTATGTTGTAAATATTTCTAGTTGTTCTATAAAGTTGCATTTTCAAATGTTACAAAACGAGGAAAGTAACTATGATGAAACCAGGACAATGTGTTCCAAAAGAGTTGCATTTATAGGCATTTACTTTTTACTTGTACCATCAGTCCCTTCTGCAAATTTGGAGAGCAAACTTTAAAGGCTTACAGGATGCATATGTTTAAAAAAAAAAAGGTTGACTCTTTGGCTGTGTTTACCATACAGCAATGAAAGATTCACTTGAAATGTTTAACTACTACAGAGGCTACAGAATTTTTTCAAGACTCAGAAATGTAAATATTCCTAACCTCAAGTATTTGTCCATCTATGAGGCTGAAAGCTATAATGCCCAGCATTTTCCCAAGTGAACTCACTCTAGGAAAGACCATTGCAGATCTATGCACTAAACTGGTCCTCCAGTACTGGAGGGAACAGCAGACTGCAGAAAGCTTCGTTATGCTAAAGGAAGAAATTGTTTCATCTCTTCAGCACAATTCAAGTACAGTTGGAAAAACAACAGCATTTTTCAATTAAATAGTCTTTCTTTTTAAGTATTCCCAGTTCCTGAAAAAGATTCTTTTCTTGTGTACAGGCAGCTGTAGGAGATGGGTCATACTGGCAGAATCATAAAGAAACCTTTGTTTATAATGTAAATAAAACCCTCACAGATAGATTCAGAAAGTTCACATAAACAGAACACTAGAAAAATGCAGAGTTTAAAGGCAGAGTTAGAGGTGTACATGCAAAGCTAATTTTAACAGTGAGTGGGATTCATCTCACCTAATTTTAGACATCTCTGACAGAGATGAGCTGGCTGCCCTGGGCTTCTTCATACCCAGTGGAGAGCAAAAAGACCCCCTTCATGAATGATTCACTCAACTAATTTTAGATGTCAGCTGCAGAAACGAGAAGAACTACTCCCTCTAAGTGCCTGAACCCTCCTCCTACCACCCCAATCCCACCTGCCAAGTAAGTCCAGGAAACCAGTGGGCACATACAGTGTAGACATCTGATCAGGAGCAGAGACGGGACAGGGACAGAACAGGCACCCAGCTCACAGCACTACCACCCATCACAGCATCTAACTTCATGGGATTCTGTTTTGGGGTTAGGCTTTTTGTTTTAGGTTGTTGGTTTTTTTGACAGGGGTGCATTGTTTGGTTGTTTTGTTGATGTTTTTTCTTTCAGTCTTGGTAAAATTTTTGGTATTGAACCTCCTGGACATGTTATTCCTTAAGAATCTGATATGACTACCCTATTGCAAAAGGTGGCAAGAGGACATCAAAGGGACAGAAACAGAAATCACAAGACTAAAACTACTACAGTATTTCATAAACTTTCCACAGGACAAAATAGTCAAATTCATTCATCAGAGCATACTCTTCATTTTAATTATTATCTACAATATAGGGCATGAATTTCAAAATATATGTATAACTCACAGCTGATTTCCTCCTGCTATCACTGAAAAACTGAACATTAGAAAATTATACCTGCAACTTAGTTAATATATAATAAAGAATAAAACCATTTAGAAGCACTGGTTGAGGAAAATAATAATTCATGATCTTGATTATTTCTAGTCTTTGGTTGATGTTTTTCCCACCTATATTCTTCTGTGGATTGTTGTCACTTCCTTGTTCAATAGTTCTCCACCTTACTTTCCTCATCATTTCTATCTTACTAAAACTTTGCTAGACACTTTACCCATCAATTTTATCAGAGAGAATGGCTATTTGTTGTTTAATATGAACACCAAGTATTAGCACTATGGCTTAAAACTAACTTCTTTATTGTGACTGGTTTAGCCAGAAAAGTTTCTTTTTGCAGAGAGGATAAAACAATAGCTCTAGAAGGAAATTTACAGTAAAAAAATTTTATGAGGTTTCTTGTCATAATAGAGTCCTCTCTCTCATTCAAAAGCAAATAAATATTTTTATAAATTTAAATAAATTATTTAGCCTTTCAACAAAACAGGAGAATTAATCAAAGAATCAAGGTTCAAAAAGAAAACTGCAAACAGGTTCACAGTGTCTACTCTGAATCCAAATTCAGATCTATTTGGGTAACAAACCATAAATAAAGCAAAAAGACAGAACAAATGAAAGTGGATTCATTAGTCAAACAACTAATTAATTTGTCAGTTTGTCTACAATTCCCTCATTTGTTTAAAGGGAAAATAATCAATGATCTTTAAAGCAAAAAATCAGAGAAAACAGTGGCTTCCAATTACTTGGCAGTGCTCTGTACCACACATGCAGCAAACAAGCAGTAGAGAAAGCCTGGAATTCAGCACAAGTTAGGATTTGGGACTGTTTTCATACTTGTGTTATAATCCACTGGTTTGGTTTTTTTAATTGCATTTTAATTTATAATCTGAAATTACTTAGATAAAACAATTGTGAGGAAGATAAGGAAAAGATTCTATCAACACTGAAACACAAGAAATTGATGCTTAAGTTACTTGGGAAGCAGCAACAAGTTATTTTTAAATGAAAGTCCAAATCAAATTATTTCACTTCCTCTGACACAGTTGCCCCCTTTTCAAAGTACATTTTCTTAAAAAGAAGTTGAATTACCACTGTTGTGAAGGAAAATCTGAATTGCCAATAGACATCCATTTAAAAAAAAAGAAATAAAGAAAAGTTGCAATTTTTAAAAACTCTATTATCCATAGTTTGCATTAACTGGAAGAATCAATTTAAGTTTAGCCAATTTGACAAGGAATGTTACTGGTTTGATAAGCCATTAGCTTTATTAACAGATAACAAACAGGTCAATTCCAACACAAATTACAGAATAAGACTATTGCAAGTTGCTTACCAATATCAATATATTTTGGGTCCAAGGGTGTGCCAATAGAATTGCAGAGAACCAGCACATACTGTATGGAAATAAAAGCAAGTGTCATTACCACCAGACTTTTTGTAGATCAGTAAGCTGTACATGGTTTTCTGTGAAGGTGCATCTCATAACCCACACCACACATTCTAATGCTCATCAGCAACAGAAAACACAGAGACCATGACTGCAGCAAATATAAAGCAGCATAAGCATGAGAGTAATGACCTACTTGCCAATTAGCACTATAAAGTAAGAACAGGCACAAAACAGGCAAGTAACCAGCTGTTTTATGCATGGAAGCAAATCTACTGGACAAAATCCAACACGTAGGAGGTACCACCAGCATGTCCACAGACAACAATGGGCAAGACAGGCAGCATCTCCCCTGCAGCTGTAAGAGACGCTGCACTGCGAGTATTTACAGGCATGATGCACCACTGACTCAGGGAGTTAACTCTCATCAGCTGCCCATGCAAAAGATGATCTAATAAACTCCCAGCAGAATTAGGACCTTGGTTCTATCCTTTGCAGATCTCTATCTCCTTGAACCTCCAAGAGGGTAACACTGTGAGGAGAATTGTCAATAAGGCTCCTCCTCTCTCCTGCAGTATCACAGGTACTACAGAAGTGATGAGGGGGTTTTTTAAGATTTGCCCTTCTTGTAATCTCACTCAGGAAGGCACAGTTACCTCAGCAATTGGGCTGTTAAACTCAGGAAGATGAAAATACATAACAATTCACTAGACACCAATGCTTCATTGTTGTAGTTTATGTATTTATTTCTCCAGATCTAAATTAAGGATTAAATACCTTAATGATTATTGCATAGGGAAATGCCTTGAATGAGAAGTGTGGAAATTAAGGAGCAACTTTTACTGTCAAGTCTTTAAACTTAAAGTAAAATATACAGGGCTACCAAAATGTGAATTACCCAAGAGTCACTACCCTGACTCTCCAGGAAATGAAAGATAATTAGTTTTTCATGGCTCTTTCACCTCCTGAACAATCTATGTAATTGTGGTAGCAGACTACAGTAACTGTACAGCTACCCTTTTAAACTGATTGGTTGACATCTGATTCATCACATGAGAGCATTTCATCTACATATGAACTTCATTCTTTCAAAGAAAAAGAGCTGAATGGATTTTTTTTCTTTTTTTTTTTTTCTGGTTTGGCCACCAATAAGTACAAAATAGTATTTTTATTTCTTTGTTCATGAGTTAAACTTCCCGCCAGCATTCTCAAATTTCTATTTTCAAAAAAAATATGTTGTGCCTCTGCCCTTGTAGGAACACACATATGGCTTTTTAGTTCTCTGTTTTTTATTTCCATCATGTTTACATTAATTCTTCACTGGTAAATTATCCTGACATTCAGTCTACAACAAATTTCTCTTTTATGCCCTTTCTGGTCATTTCTGAGACTCCAAATCAGCTGATCAGAGCCTGTTAAGGAGTAATGGAGTAACAGTATCCAAGACAGGCTGTATGGCCCACATAGGGTGGTGCCAGGGCAGGGAGTTTCCACTGTCTGATTTATCCAGCCTTGTCATGGATATCAACATAAACTCCTTATTAACTTACTGACACATCTACTTGCTGCATCTTTAAAAAGGTCGTGCTGAAATTAAGTCTTTTTCTCTCCCATTATACATTGCTGTAAATTTTGCCATTTTGAAATCACAATTCTAATGACCAAAATCTCTTGTAAATCAAATCAGTTTTTCAGACAATTCTAATCAACTGCTACCCTAAGCCTATGCACTTCATTTCCTAAAACCTGGCAACTCACAGTGTTAATAATTACACTGGAGCTATTTCAAAACAAATGAAAGGTGCTTACTATCTGTAATTTTCAGGTGCTAAAATTAAATCTCTTATTTATGCTCAATAGAGTTACGCCAAGTCTCTCTACTGTTTGTTTCCTCCTTTAAAATTACAATTCAGAAAAAAAAAAGTATTTTATTGCTCAACTTCAGCAAATGTTTATGGTCACATATCTTATGTTTTCAGTCCATATGACAGTATACCATTTATAGCACAATGAAGCAAAGCAGCACTAAAGCATGCTTGGGGTTTTTTACCATGGCACCAAATGACTCTGTCTCATGCTCCTCCTTTGTAAGCAATATATAAGTGATACAGAAAAAAATTCTGAAGTGATTACAAAAGAAAAATCATGTAACAGTATCACCCTAACTGAACGTTCATTAAACAAAGGATACATTTATCAATTGTGGTTACATATGAAATTAATTAATAAACAAAGCAGTTTGCAGTAAAATGTCATTTATATCACCTAAAAAATTGCCCCTTTTTTCCATCTCTGACTGATGAAATATTCATTACCATTCTGATGCTTTTACCTTGTCTCTGGAGAACTGTTCCAAAATATTTCTAAAGAAACATTAATCTGGAAGGCTGCAGTTTTTATTAGGTTACTAATGGCTACAAGGAGTTGATCTGTAGATGCAGTTAATCAGCTACTTTATTGTTTGTTGGGATTCTGCTTTTAAACACTGAGCCCATTCATGCCATTCTGTCAAATGACAACTCATACAACTCTAAGGCAGATTCAGACTTTTACATTTCATCTTATTCCATCTGTAAAGAACTGACATGTGGAACAGAGCATTTCAAGTGAAAATTAAGACAGATTTTACCTGAGGCTGATTTTCATCTGCTTTAGTTGCTAAAACACAGAAGTCCCCACAAGTTGTTATGGAAATAAGGCTCTTGACATATTTCACGTATTTCTCATTATTTTTTGTGTCCCAAAAGACTACGCAGCACTCTGGGCGATCCGCTCGGGTATAGGCGTAAACAACGGTGTTGGAACAGTAACCCCACTGCCAAGAAAGACAACGTTGATAAAACCAATCAGAAATTACAAGAATTCAATAAGGAATTGTTCCAGCTGTGAAAGAAAGAGTTTATTTCATTTACATAATTAGTATTAAATATTTTTTACCTGTCAGGTGACAAACTGATTTATTATAAGAACACAGCTCCCATAATAACATATTGGAATGATATTAAACTGGCAAAAGCAGCTTTTCTGTCACAGTGTAACTTCAGAGCTGAAGGATCAAGCTTAAAATGTGACAGGATCTCACTGTGCCTTGTTTCTTCCTTGTTCAGCAGGTACATAGGTGTATTTATATAGCTCAGCAGATATTCAGAAATTCCCACTATGATGATGGGTTTTACCATGAAAATGCTTGCTTTGTGACTACTGATTTGGAAACCTAAAGTTCATTTCCCAAAGGAAATATAATAAATCCCTTAAACAGTGCAATTCCAGAAGCAGACAAAAATAACCCATTATATAGGAGCACTGAAATAACTCACACCACCCTTCTATATTAGTACCATGAGAAAACCCCTGCCTCCCAGAAGAATGTAATAATTCCTGTAACAAGTAGGAGAAAGGGCAAAAAGGCAAAAGAAATGGAATATACATATGAGAATGCATTTTATTGCACTCGACTGATTTAAAGAACAGAATTTAATCATGAAAATCCTTTCTAATACAGCAGAATGAGAAAATATCTCAGAAAGGAGGTGAAACTGTCAAATAAATGAACTGTCAATAAAGCAAAATACTTTAAGATGATGATGCAATTGTAGAATGACTAATAGAATTCTCTGCATCAGCATCTACTAAAGAGAGAGAGGAGAAAGGTTATTAATATTGGCAAGAGAGGTTCCCACACTCCTCAGGAAATGAAACCAAGATGATAAACTACAGCACCAACAGAAGAACTTCTAGAATAGACCTGTAGACTCTCAACTAGTATTACAACTCCACGCAAATTATGAATAGTTTTAAAAAAGATCAGCTCAATTCATAGTTTTTACTGTCATGTTAATTTAAAACCCCCTTTCTCTTATTATGGCTTATTGAAAAATAGAGGAAAATAGATTATTCAGTAGATCAGTAATATGAAATTAACTCTTCATCTCCAGGTCATTAATTCCAATCCAGCCTAAGATAATTACAGCTTTGAATCACTCCCATTTAATGACTGTCACGTTTTAGAATACGTAGTTCCTAGAAGGGAGTATCAAAACACGGTAGAAGTATTCATTGAAGGAATACATGTATCATTCACCATAAAAATATTTAACATTGCAATAGAGTACACTACCAACATATTAAGAGTTTATTTGCTGCAGAAATAAATTAATTTGAACATATCTCTTTCCTTTCCAACTATGCAAAATGGAAAAAAATGAGCTTACACATGTAGTTTCTAAAACCAAAGTTTCAAAGTATTATTAATTTGCAAACTGCCAGATCTTGAAATACACCTGGTCTCCTAGATACTGATGAGTTTAAGAAAAAGCAACAGGCCTGTGTTCCAGCTGTTGCACATTTGCCAGAATAAACATTAGGTAGCATTTCCTGCAAGACTAATTTCCAGCTCAGATTTCCAAAGTCTTTTCCAGAAGATTTACAACAAACTATTTGGAATTGCTTCCTAGCAGATTTGTGTTTACAAGTCCCTGACCAACGGTTTTTCACAACCAAGGGGAAGAATACATTTCATTACAGCTGCAGGATGTTCCTCACATTGTACTCTCTCTCTCTTTAATTACAGTGGCTACACACTGATAGTTAAAGAACACATCCTGTGCTATGAAAAAAAGCATATAATACTCTATAGTGGTCAGTAATTACCATTATTTGTTAAACTGTTAATTTCAGTAAAATAGCCCTAAAAAAAAATCACCAAATGAAAAATCTCAGGCAGTAGACAAGATAAAATATTATTTAGAATTAGATGAATAGACACTTGTAAGAAGTATATTTGGAACTGGAATGTAAGCAGGAAGTACATCTATCAGGTTGCATTCATTCCTATTGTTCAGGTGTCTATTCAACTTTCCTGGCTCAAATGAATAATTCACCACTAAAACCAAATGACAGTAAAGTAAGGCTCAAATAATTCCATGGTATGACTCAGCCCAACCTAGTTAACCAAACAGCAGTGAAAACACAAAAGCCTTACCTAATGACATCCTCAATTCCAACCAAATTTAGATTCGTGCCCAGATCTGTTTCCTTATTGTGCAACCAAACTCCAAATGCATTGTAAAGGCAATGGCTAAGTCACTGCATCACCAAGACAGACCCTCACATTCCACCAACACTTCAGGTTAGTAGTGTTGATCAATCTGCAATCCTTAGTTAAGCACTTATTTCATATACATACATACACACATATATTGTATGTACATATATTCAAGCAAGATACTTTTTCAACCTGATCAGAAAGAGAATAACAGGAAACTTATTGATACAATTGAGTTTCACATTACTACATACCTTGTAATGTGGACGAATGTTTGCAAAATATATGTAATGATCAACAGCCAGTGCAATTTTCAGTCCACCTCCCTCCCAGGACAAGGAGGATATCTGTTTGCCAGGAACTTTCAGTGTACGTAAGTGCTTGGTTAGAACAAGGAAAGAAAAAGATTCAAATTTATTACAGGAAAGCCACTCTAAAGTACATAAAGGACAGTTTTGATAGTTGATGAAAAAAACCTTATAGATATTCTTAACAGTGCCCCATAACAATTCTCAAATTGCAATACATATGCAAAGAAAGAGAGATATATAAGATGCACACCATAACGTGCTCTTTTATCTCGGGTTTGGTTTGCTGGTTTTTTGTTTGTGTTTTATTTCTCCAGAGAGAAAGAAACAACAGGACTCAGCAATAGTTCAAGCTTGAAGAAATAAACAACAGATAGAGAATGACAGTATAAACATTATTCCCTTTGGCTGGTAATCTGAATCACCTTTATTTCAGTCACAATTAAAACCCAGCAGTAGTACTGATCCTGACATGCCTCAGAAGTTTCCCTGACACTGGAAGAGTATTACTCAGTTCATGTACAATACCCTTAACTACAGCTGATAGCTTAAACAAATAAAAACGTACACCTAAAAACATATACCTACTCTATGTCAAGAGCACACAATTAGCTGCAGAGGAACACAATTTTCAGTGAGGCAATAGACATTTTCCTCTTCTCTATCCCCTTTCCAAAAGAATCTAAGAGAGGCAGTTGGTACACTTTCCATCTTTTTTCAAGTATCTTTATTTTGCTGAAGAATTTTAAATTGAATGAAGGAAACAATTAGAAAAAAAATAATGTTTTCAAAAGCTATAACTTTAGTCCCACAGAGCACTTGTTTGTGGATACCTTTTTAGTTGCAAATAATATAGATGTATGTAATAAAAGACAAACTTATCTACTATTTATTGTACATTTTTGAATAATCTTAGGCTTTAAAAAAGTACGTTTTACTGAGTAGCATACAGATACTTATGGTCAGACCTAACTTTCCTTTTGATGGCATAACTTTGTGCCTAAGGAAACTGCTACCAATGAATTTACACAATTCAGTACCTACTTTGTGCCTTTGATCAGATGCAAATACCACCAGTCAAAATACTGCTCACATGTTATTCACAGAAAACACCATCTTCCAAAAAGTTAACTCCACATCTGATTATCAGAACTAGTACAAAACAATTCTAAAACATGAAGAATTTAACTTTAAACACGAAATACAAAATCTGGAACACCGGTTTCATTTAATCTGAAGGACAGCAGCAACCAGAGATGCAACATTATTGCCACTGCCTTTGGTTCCACTAAATACTTTCAACTAAGGCAACCCCTACAAATGATGTTGGATCTTAACCCCTTTCACAGCACAGCCCAGAGCTGGCCAGTACTTACTCTGTAACAAAGGGACAAACTTCATCACACTCTGATACATAACACCAACTTACTCATTTTCAGGTATATTACTAAGAGGGAAAGGGGTATACCTGGCGAGGCAAAAAATAGCACAACAAAAATATATTGACCAGTTGTCTCTCAACTATCAAACATTTAATTTTCTATAAAACGATGGAATGGACAAAAAACATTTACAAAACAATAGCCCCAACAATAGCCAAATGACGAAAATTAGAAAAACATTAGTTTTTCTGAGGTTTCTGAGCCATTGCTTTTACTGGCACAGGATACCTTTTAACGAGTTTTACTGATTCCACAAAAAAGAGCAAATACCAAGTATTTAATGCCAATACTCATTCACTGCTGTATTTTCAGCTTCTAATCTAGAGATGTCCAGGTCTCTTACACAGCCAGTGTAGAAAGACAAGTGCCTCTGGATTTGATACACAGATGCTGAGATCTTGACTGCTGCCTAAGCTCCAAACTGCTTATCCTCTACAGTCTCATCTCAGGGATCTGGTGTTCAAAGTTATAGACACCACACTTAGTCTATCATTAGTGTTTGGAGAGGCACTTGGATTTTCGTGCTGGCCACTATGCTGCTGTTCTAAAAGGGTATGTGATCCTGTTTCCAGATGTTTCCAGTTCCATGTGTATATCCCAGATGGATACCTCAGAGCACTAAACACTACATTTTGGCATCCAAATTCCACCAGTAATGACCTTGTAGCAAAACATAATAAAATTTAGAAAGAAAAGAACCCCAAACATTTACACAATATATCAAATATTTTTACCTCACCAAAGGGAGTGTAGAACTGCACAACATTAACATCTTTATCTTGAGAAGCTGCCTTGAGGGAGCCTGCCACCGCCAGGACGCTTCCATTGGGGTTCCACTGAATACACACTACATTGATGCCCGTGTCAATCAAAACAGGATCTAGTTTTTAAGGAATTGAAGAAATTATGTTTCGCGGTTGTTTAAGTCCAAAGAAACACGTGGTTTTATTAGTCGTGGGGGACAGCCTGACCAGGGAACAGCAGCAGGAAAAGTCTAAAGGGACAAGGATCCAACCAACCAAAGAGCACAAGGCAAAAAGGGGGAAGAAGGGGCAGAAGAGGGCGAAAAGGGGAAGAAGAGCAAAAAGGGGCCGAATTACCTGTTACATTCCATTTTAACCCTTTCTATCATGAATATTCTAATGAGCATTAACCAATCACCTGAAGATACAAAAACCAACAACATTTACATACAGCCTATAGGGACTACTACATTACCATGCTAATCTACATACTAAAAACCTGAAGAACCACCTTTTCCCTGATACCTGAGAAGTCCAAACCTCTTCTGTTTGGGGAGGGGAATTGCTTAATCAGGAGCCTTGGCTATTGACTGAGTTAATTCAATCACTGTCTTCCTGCTCAACATTCCACAGTTCAAACCTTGCTTTCAATTCTATCTCTCTTGTGGGTTTTATACTTTTAGAATTTTTTGTTAATAAACCATTTCTGCAAGAGTTTGCTGCTTCATCTTTCCCAACAAGGAATAAACATTAAGAATATCAACACAAGTAGATATTTTTGGTTAAGAGAAGCTCAGTACCTTGCACCTCACATTTTGTACCTACTGTAGTCATTCTCATCTCTCATAATCTGGCATCTCCCATTGTCATAACAAACAGCAAGGCAAGGGCAGTTGGGTTCAATGTAGCCTTGGGTACCGTGGTACCAGTGTATCCCAGCAATGCTGAAGGCTCCAGTTGAGTTCACCAAACAACTCAGCTTCATTTTCACCTGCACAGAAATGGTTAATTAAAGTCATATACAACACGCTATTTAAAGAATAATTAAATCTCTACTGACACTTGTAAAAGACAAGACGTCTAAGCAAAATTGTTTTCCTGTCCCGGGAAAAATTTCCAAGTTCTCAGAATTGCATGGGTTTGAAAAGCTTCCTTATATAATCAAAGCCAGATTAGACATAGGAAAACATATATTTTTTAACTACAAAGAACTGCCCTAATGTTGGCATTTTCATTCTTTGAAAAGTAACTTAAAGAAAACCAACAACATAAAAAGGCCACCACTCACACATGTGCATAGACACAAGCAACCCCCTGGAAAGTTGCAAAAAATAATTTTTATTTCAAAACATTTCTGGGCACAATATTTTAAAAAAACAACCAAAAAAACCAACAACAATAACTAACAATAACAAAACAAAAACTTTTGTTTGCTTTTTCTTGACTAAAGTTTGCTGAATAACACATAAAAATAATTGGAAAAAGCTAGTGTCCAAATTAGAATACCAATTAAGATAACTTTTGCAATAACTAGCCCAGAATACCTGGTAACACAAGTAAGGGTTTGTCTGAAAGATAAGAGTATTCCTGGATCAATTCAAAGAGGAATGCCAGGTAAGTTAAGGCAGAGAGGGGAAGAGGGAGAAGGAGCACAACCATACATATTGGTGATATGGTTTGGGAAATGACAGCAAATTACTTAAAGAATTTCAGTTGGGAAATAGCATTTGGGAATACCATGACTCACACAGTGGGAAGATAGATACAGTGGGAGGATAAAGAAAAGAAAATGGGAAGGGTAGCAGATACTTTCTTAGGAAGGTAATGGAAAGGAGAAGAAAATTCACCATATTAAGCATTTAAAAGTTAAGAACATGGTCCCAAATACACTGGTTTTAAAGTCAGTGTTTTACTTAGCATTTTGTTATAGTCATATTCCAATACTTGAAGCAAGTCGATAAAAATAAATACATAAATCTAGGTTGCAGGAATTCGACAACATACTATAGCTATTTCCTTTTATTTTCCCACTCACTACCAGGTTTTCTCTAAAGAATAACAGGAGCAATAGGAAAATAAACTATTGCTTTTTCTAATGCTAATACTTAAAGGCGCAGATGCTGTAAGAAGCCAATATCCTTTAAGCCAGGATTAGTTCCTCCAAATAATAAAAGGAGAAAAAAAACAACAGCTAAAAAATATTAAATCTGACCTATCATCACAAACATCTTTGAAAGTAAATATTTTCAGATGTACTAAAGAGTTTCACTTGATTTCACCAGTCTGACCATTCGTACTTTTACATTTTCAGTAACTATCGCAAGGCTGAAGGGCATTAGTTGATGTGATAAGCATTTAGCTACCAAAAAAGAAATAATTATAATAAAAAGCTGCAGAACTCTTGAATAAAAGCTTTGTGCAGAAGATTGTCCAGTTCTCAGTACTGAAGTCTACCAATTAAATGAACATGAAATAAATTAAGAGGAAGTGAGCTTTTATGCCTGTTGAAGTCAATTACAGTCCTTATATATAATTATTATTATATCCTGATATTATAATTATAATCCTTAATTATACCACAGTGAACTTACAATAAAATTTCCCTGATTGTCATAAATGTGAATCTCTCCATTTGCCATTCCAAAGAGTAAAATTTTGCTATCAGAGGACCAGGCCACGTGGCACAGGTGGGTACCTTTCAAGTCTTTTCCCCAAATGCGATTGCCTGGAACAAAACATTGACTGCACTTAATAAATATACCACAAAATTAAAAACAGGATGCAAGTTACCAGTGTAAAAACTAAAACAGCTGAAGTCAAAGCAACAATTAGTAAGTAACCATTAATTGTATTTACCTAGAGAAACAGAGCCACTGTGTATATAATACTACAAACAAATTTGCGTAACAGCACAACAATTAGCAGGGCTTAAAAATCTTACCATCCACTGATCCAACAATCACAGCTCCATCTTCATACACAATACAAATCTTCTGTCCATCAGCATTCCAGCTCATACTTCGAACCACTGATTTATTTCTGTTGTTAATCATCTCTTCATACCACGAACCTATTAGAAGTGAAAGAAATCTGAGTTACACTTGTGATTTGATAAACCTCTAAAGGACTCAAGGTACATGGTAATCACTGAATTGCCCTTTCAGTAAAAGCCTAGCAAGACTGCAGTACAGTCTGTCTGTCCCTGGAAGACACAGACACAGTTACTGTGAAACCCAGCATTCCCATGGGAGCTGCTCACTTCCAAAGCCAATGGTGACGAATGAGGACTCAGAAAGGGGAGCCAAAGTCCAAGAAAGGCCCTCCAGAAAGAGCTCTGTGCTTAAGTAATTTCAGAACTGACAATACAACAGGAAACATAAACAGAGGGAACAACTGGCTTTGCTAGGAATAGGTAGTAAGTAATTTACTGATTATTTTCCAAAACTGAGAGATTACTTATGTGACAGTAGCCACCATATATCAGCCAGAAAGACTTTTATTCTTTACTCCTGAATTGAGAAGAAGAGCTAAGATTTTATTTGTTTCATTTTTCATTAAACTAAAATTCCCAAGAGAATAGGAAGACCCTTTACCTTCTTTTTCTTTCCCACATGTGTTGGAAAGTGGTTACTTTGACTGTGAGGTTTGCTGGCTTTCAACTGAACTCCAGTGAACCACAGTATGTGTGTGTGTGAAAGGGTCAAGGGCAATAAGAGATAATTATACACAATATGGTTGGTCATATTGGTTCACTACCTTAAACATTTCTAAAGATTGTTTTTATGAGAGCATTTAAGTGATGTTTTATGCAGTGTTGATAAGTACTTGTATTATACTAACATGTTTGTGTTCACTGCACAATATATTTGTTATATTGTACTCCAAGCAACAAAGATAAAAAATTTTGAGCAGTTTATCAAGCACATAGCTAAGTACTGATATCTTCTTCTACAGTAGCTCTGCAGGACAAATGCTTTGTTATATGTGACTACATTATAAAAAATTCAGACAAGCTTTACAATAAAACTTGAAAATAGTTTTTAAACTATTTTGAACTATACAATCTGCAAAATAAAAACTCTGAAAAAGAATTGTAAAAACTGCAGGTGAGGAAAAAAACCATATTTCTTATGACATAGACTATAATCCCATCTCAAATTTATCCTGCAGAATACCTCTGTACAGCATCCACACAATGATGAGGCCATTTTGATCGCTGGTAGTCAATTTTTGATACTGTTCATTCCACGTCACAACCTGCACAAAACCTAGAAAGTGATAAAAGCTTTTTATTGGCACTATTTAAGTAGTTAATAAAAAATACAACATCCAACTTAATCAACCTGAAGCTTTTCAGCAATTTGCATTGCTGACTTTGATTTAGTTGTACACTTCTTTCTGTGTCACTTATTTCCACTTTCAAAATTCTGTTCAAGAGCTCTTTTTGCTGCTGTATTCCCCCCCTGGAATAACATCCTCTGTAAATCCTGCTCAGTGTTGATTCCACACCCAAAACACAAATAATGGTTTTGCAGCTTCTGACCACCTCTGACACTCTGGCACACTGACAAAACTTTACTGTTGTAGGAAGTTTGGGGTTTTTCTTCCTCTTAGTAGTCTGATCCTCACTGCACTTTTTAAAACACAATCTCCCTGACATAATTACCCAGAAGAGTACTCTACACACAAAACCTTTAGACCCTCAAGCATCACATGGGATCCCACTCATAAACATTTGAAAAATCTTTGAACTTCTATCAGTTCCAAACTGTAGATCAACTTGTATCACACTTTTTCCTGCCCTCACTGCTGGGTACCCATTTTCCCTATATCCTTTCCATTTTTAGTGTTTCAGTCATGAACTTTATTAATAGATGCAATCAAAGATATTCTGAATGTCAGGGATTTTTAAGGTAATAATCTATTTCAGAATTGAAGACATCCATTCAAAGTATCCACTAAATCAATTCCTCACAATTAATTTGTTCCAATCCTATTTAATTAAGCCCTTAAAATAACCTGACTCTTGGCAGATTTCAACTGCAGGTCCTCATAAAGAAGTCCACTTCTTCCAATAATGCAAATATTTTAGCATCTTCTTCATATCCCATTGCCAATGGGTGATGACCATTCAACATTTCTCTTGAGAGAATTTTGCTGCATTCAATTTTTACTTTCACATATTATCCTTCTCCAGCTTGCTTTCTAACCTCTCTAAACTTTGTCTGTACACTGCAGTCTATGCATACACACATTCTGTAATTTGTCCATTAAGGGAAAAGTTACGATATACTTAACACAGAAATCAGGTTTACTGAAGCAATTTAATTTCTTCAGAAGAAAATGGAAAGCTACTGTAACATGTAAGCAAATCTCACAGACACTACTAAAAAGAAAACCCAAACAGCCTAATCCAATATAACATGGTAAAAACATGCAGCCAAGCTGTTACATACCATGCTGAATACTCACAACCTTTATTTTGGATTTACAATACAAAGTTACACCAACACTACTCTATCAGCTTCACAAAATTTTGTATTTCTATTCTAACTAAAAGTAGACCAAATGCCCAAATACACTTACCACTATGACCTTCAAGAGTTTGAGTCACAGAAATGTTGTTAGAAGCTGCTAGTCCCTTTATCTTTGCTTCATCTAAAAAACAACAAAATTCACAATGAAAATAAACCTAAAAAAGCATACATGTTACTGTGTTTCTAGGAATACTGAAGCTCTAATCAGTTACAAAGATAAACTGAACCACTTAAAAGATTTCCACCCCTCAGCTTCATGTGTTTGCTATTCACATCTGTCATCCAAATTGATATGTGCCTTAAGGTCTAGAAGTTTTTCATAAAAAAAGCCAACAAAATAAACAAAATAACCACACCAAACCCTGCGACAACAGCTATGGTTATCATGTTTTGTACATTCCAAAAAAAAAAAAAGTTTAAAAATTTTGAAAATGCATTTTACTCTTCCTGGAACACATTTATTTAAAAAAAAATACACAGCTTTCTCACTAAATAATAATTAAGATGGTAGAAAACATTCAAACAAAATCAAGATATAACAAACTAAGTTCTAAAATAAAGAGGAAGCCTACACAAAAATAATGAATTATATGCCCTGAAAAAAAAAAAAAAAAAAGGATGCAGTACTTGAGAGAACTTCAGCAGATATAACAGGTAGACAAATTACTTGTGTGCCAAATAAGACCAGCTGGAGAAAAACTGTATTCATAAGACAGTGATGAAAAAATTTTGACGTTAGAAGAAACACATAACTAGCTATGTACAGATTTAAAACATATGCAATATTGTCAAGTAACTTAGGGAAGAAGTTAAGCTTTCTTAAGTGTGGTGGAGTTTGTTCTTGAAATAAAATTTAAAAAAAAAAACCCACACAAAAAAACCCACCAAAACACTCCCCCCCTCATTTACCTGTTTGTGTTTCTAATTTTAGAACTTTCAGTAATCCATCTTCTCCACCACAGGCTATGTAACCTTGGTTCTTATTCCAAGAAATACATTTTAATCGAGTATTATTAGGAATTGCAATCTGAAAAATAAGTATTTTGTATCTCTACACAGTTGCAATAACAATGTTTTATTTTACATAGTCTATTTGAACACCTCAGAGACACCTACAATAGCACAAGAGATAAATTTATTTCTATTAACAAATCTGTACATGAGAAACAAAACAAAACAAAAAAAAGAAAAACAAAACAAACAAAACAAACAACAACAAAAAAAAAGAGAGAAGACAGAACTGTAAGCACTACTGAAACCGTGACACCCTCAAGCAACTGAACTCATACAATAAATAATAACAGGACACCTTCAAAGGTGTGCTGAGCAACAAAACAGGTGACACAGCGCACAGGGCTTCGGTCTCCAGCGGAAAAGCCGCGTCCAAAGCCTATCGGGGGAAAAACTGCGGAGCTGCTGGAGCAACGGGAGACCACAGCAGCCCCAAGCCAGGCCGAGGGAACTGGCGGGACAGAGCAGGGCAGTGCTCGGGAGTGCCGCACCACGTCCAGCCGCCTCGAAGCGGCCGCAAGCGACGGGAGGGACCCGAGGGCGCCCTCAGCCCCCGCGGGCTCCGCGGTCCCAATCCCCGGAACCCCCCAGGGCAGCTCCCCCTGCCCGAGAGCAGCCTGCCCTCCGCCGCCCCGCGCTCCCCCCAGCAGCACCTTCTTGCACAGGTAGATGAACATCCCGGCGGAGCGCGGGGAGCCGCCCGGGCCGGCCCTCACGGCAGCGCGACCCCGCGTCCCCCTGGCAACCGCCGGCGGAAATGGCGCCGCTTCCGGGGGAGCGGCGGGCGCCATTGGCGGCGGTGCCCGCCCCAGCGGCGGGCCCGGCGTCCCCGGGGCTGGGCCCTGAGGGAAAGTCACGGGCTGGCGGGCTGGGGGCTCCCCGCCCGGGAATGGGAGCGCTGGCTTGGTTAGAAAGCACTGCTAGTTCGTTAATAAAGGTCGCTCGGGTTTTATACGAAGAAAAATCCCAAAGTGTGTGAACCTCAGGTGTTTGTAGTGTAACTTACGTCAACATAGAATCATGGAATGGTTTGGGTTGGAAGGGACTCAAAAGACCATCTAGATCCCATCCCCCTGCCATGGGCAGGGACACCTTTCACTAGACCAGGCTGCTCAAAGCCCTGTTCAGCCTGGCCTTGAACACTTCCAGGGATGGGGCATCCACAGCTTCTCTGTGCCAGAGTCTCACCACCCCCACTGTAACAAATTTCTTCTAATATATAACTTAAAGCTGCCCTCTTTCAGTTTAAAGGCATTCCTAATCAAAAACGAAGAGACTTAATCCATGAAACAGCAACTAACAAGCTCTCGGGGATGTTGAGGTATTAGAAAGATATATTACTTGTCAGTAGGATTGTCACGTTAAAATTTATGGCTGGGCAAGTTTAGATTATCTCAGACCTAGGAGGAGGTTAATCAAGCTAGGGAAGAAGGATGTCACACTGATAATGGACACAAAGAATGCAGAATTTATGGGCCACAAGGCCCACATTTGGCAGAACTCCCAAGACAAGAAAGGAACGAATAAAGTCAACTCAGCAGCTGTGTGGAAACCAGCTCTGACTGGATAAAGGGTAATTCCAGCAGGGGCAGATTGTGAGCACCAGACCCAAGAAACCCATCAACCCAAAAGAAAAGAAAGACTGAGCAGGTGGACTAATTAGCACTAGAAGCAAGGGAATCATTAACCAACAGAAGGTAGAATAATTAATAAGAAAACTATGTAACTTGTAGCACTGTGTGGTTCCAGCACCCATTGGCCTTTTGGTCGTGGACTCTGCAAGTATCTCCCCATCCAGGAGTGGGTAAGAGACTCAAAGATGCAACATACAAAAAGAGACTGTATAAAATATGAGGAGGGGTTGATATAATATTGTGGAATTGGTATTGTGTAGTAGAATCTTGGAAAACTCATACATGCTTGACAGTGACAAGTGGAGTATATGAAGTCATGGTTAAAAAAATGTTCTTTTCTTGGGTAGTAATGCGGAATGAGGAGAAATCAGTTAAACTTTCTCCTTGTTCTCCATTAGGATGTATTTTGAATCATTGGGACAAGTTTGGTGGAGAACTTACAAAGTGGAAGTTAAAGGAATACTGTACTCAATGGTCGCCAAAATATAAATTAGGTGGTGATGAAAAGTGGCCAGAAATGAGAACATTGTATTATAATGACATGCTACAACTGTTGTTTTGCAGAAGATTGGATAAGTGAGATGAAATCCTGTATGTGGATTTATTTTTCTCGTTGAGAAATGGTCATAAAACAAGAAAGAAATGCAGGTTATTGGTATCTAATTCAAATGTGTTAATGATGATGGAAGAGAAAAAGAAATTACCTTGTTGCTGTTCTGCTTGTAGTATAGGGAAAAGGTGTCTGAAAGTGGATAGTGAGGAGAGGATGTACAGTTGTTGGTTTTTCTGAGAAAGAATCAGGATAGTGATAATTGGGACCAGGAAAGCACTGATGGTCAGACTGAAGGAAGTGATGCATTTAGTCCTAGTTGCAGGTAGAATTTGGGCTCACCAAAACCCTGTATATGTACAAGTTCCTTTTTGGGACCAACCACTGATTTGGTACTTTGGAAGGAGTCTGCCAGGTTGTACTGAGAAATCCAGAAAAAATTGAAATAATGTGAATATATAATGTGAATATATAATGTGAATAATTCACATAATGTGAATCTCACAGGAAAAACTGACCAGATGATGTGGTAGGAGAGAAAGCTTTAACAGATTGTCTCTTGCCTTTAAATAAGACCCTGATATTATTACACAGGTACTTGCTGTTTGGAACACCAGTCCCAAACAGGTCACCAATATATTCTTTCAAGCATGGAGATTAAATCTACCTGAAAACCTGGAAAGATACTCCAGTAGCTGAGAAGTGGAAAGGACTTTGTCAGGTACTGCTAACCACACAGAGAGCCATGGAATTGAAAGGACTGAACTCACGAATTCATTCCACACAGACCAAAGGTATTCCTCCAACTCTGTGGTGGTCCTAACAGAAGGACCCCCAAAGCTGAAACTGACTTGGGACTCATGAACTGCACGTGGACAAAAATAGAATCTGTACTGCAATTTTATTGTATTCAGGGAGAAGCTTTACTATATTTTTGTATTTTACTAACTTTAAAAAGTTTTTATAGGTGAGACACTTGATTTTTGGAACACCACTGAGCACCCAGGCCTGGGCACACAACTCTGAAATAAATATTCAAGTCTCTTTTGAGTGTGTAATTATTGGCTTGTAGCACACTGGATAATAAATCAATTTTTTCTGAACAACAATATGTCCTATTTTAAACAAATCATTTGTATCATCTTGGAATTTTACATGGTACTCACAAAGTGAGGCAGGTAATTGCTCAGAGAAATTGAATGTAAATATTATCATTTGTAACAGAAAATGAAGTTATGAATACTAAAGCATGAATCAAAGCCTGCCCAGCTGACAGCTTGCAAGATACATCTGGCCTCCAGGATTATTTTCCTCTATCTTATAAAATTTTACGTCTCATCTGACAACTGGCCTTGTTGTAAATAGGACTGATGTCATCCCCTCCCAATTGCCAAGAAGTTGTAAAGTCTTGCATTAGATTTACAGCTTGTTTATTCTTACCAGTTCCAGAGGCCAAGGCATACTTCTGGCCCTATAAATGCCTGTATAATACCCGTGCCTAAGCAGAGGACATGAAAGTAAGCAAAGTAAAGTGCTGGATATAAAACTCCATGACTTGAAGAAATAAAAAAAAATGTGCATGCACAGCACTTTGAGGAAGCACGTGTAGCATAGCCAGGACGCCCCACGCTAACTTAATTGTACTACAGCAAATTAATATCAGTACAGGGACACATCACAAAATAGCAAGCACAGCCAAATCCAGCATTCTTGGAGGGTTTATAGTCTCACTTTTAGCCCTTGCAGCTGAAGCTGTGTCCCATGTTCACTTGTGCTATTTAGTGTTTTATTCCAGCTTAACATTACTGTGTAGGCATACCTGAAGTCACACTCCAATATGCAGTGAAGTGAACATAACTGAACGTGCTTGAATGTGGTATGTGCAGGGTGTGAAACAAGTACAGATGCTGTTTAATACTCCCTTGGCAAACCAGTTACCAGATATAATATTTTGTGTGATTATATTCCAAGGGGTCTACAAAATGTGTGGGATTTTTCAATTAAAAAGAAAATCCATTGTTTTGACTCCTAATTTAAATATAATTTCTGAAGTATTTGGATGATTAGAAATGCCAAGTGTACAAAATGAATGGATTCCTTTAATGACTAATTTTTTTTAATTGTTAGCTTGTGTGTTTTATCCTAAAAGCCTGATTGACACAAGTAAAGTGTCAGTAAAGTCTGTGTAATGACAACAGGAATGTCTGACTAATAACATAAGTAAATCTTGCAGGATAAAAATATTAAATTGGAGGGTGTCTTTCATTCTTCTACATTTTAAACATTGTTAATACTTGAAATTACTGTTCAATCTTTTATCTATATTTACAGTGATGTCTAGGTTTTAAAATCAAATCATGACTTGGGGCAGTATTCTGTTTATTTCTTCCATTTATACCTCCTTTAAACCCTTTATTTCAACCCTTTAGGTTGAATACAAAATAACTTCCAACATCAATGTGCATATCATATTGTATTTTATTAAAATAAGTTACAAGATCCCAACTTACTTTCCCATTTAATTGAAAGAAGACATAGGCACATTTTTCATTCTGCATTGCCATTTCAAAGTTTTATATAATGTAATTTATATTTTTTTCTGCATTTACTTTGAACTAAAGAGAATAAAATATGCAGTTACTACAGAAAAGCAGTGTCTACATTACAAACTGAAGCGCAGCAGGTATGAGTGGCTTCATGGCTATAAAGTGACTGTACATGAAGATACTCAGGGTCTCTGTATTTTCAGGACTCTTGTCTCCCTTAAGTCTTCTTGACATTTGTCAATAAGAATAAACCAGCTGCTGTTTTGTAAGCTGTGCAATGAAATAAAGTTTCCTGAAAACATTAAAAAGGCTTGATTCTGAAAAATTATTTTAAAATCAAAGTGATAGCTCAGACAATCTGCTGTCTGTCTTGATATGCTTGCAGCTTCTCAGACACTTCCTCTAGTGGTCAGTTGTTAAGGGCAATAAAATAGGTGGCTATAAAGTTTGTTTTATTTACAGTATTTCTCATTGCTGCATTTTCAAAAAAGAGTCTGTTTTCTAGATGAGGTCAATACATGCTTGAAACAGAGATTTCCAAACATTAGAGCTCTGTCAAGATCTGGCATCTTCCCAAATAATCTCAACAACCCTAATTTCTTAGAAAGAGTTGGACCAGGTGATACTCAGGGATGAGGAGCGGAAGGTGATGGTCTCTGCTATGTTTTCCAGGTTATCTTGAAAGGATGCTAGGGATAGAAATAGCCCATCAAAGAATAACTTTGAAAGGAAGCCTCAGTTCTTTGTAATAAAGTCTATTTCTAGCCTAAACCTACAACATTTTCTTGCTTAACACGAGCTCTTGGGGCAAAAACGTTGATTTCTAAAGGATGTGCTACTGCTGAGATGGCATTACAGGTTTAAATATCTTGGTGTTCAGTTTTAACTAATTAGATTCCCTAGAATTATACATTATAATCCTGGAAAATCAGAGCTCTTCCTCTCACTTTTCCCAGGCAGATAAACTGAACTCCAAGCACACTGCTAGAAGAGGCATTAGATCTCATAAAAATAACTTTGAATTTACTCAAAAACTGGGAAAGGACACTTCTGTGTCCTTGGCAGAAGTGTTTATCTGACTTTCAGAAACTTTGGCAAACTAAAAAATTTTGTATCTATCTAATTGATGAGTTCATGTATAGAATTCACTGCTTTGCTCTCCTTTTTTTAATCTTAAGTAGTCCACTCTTCTTTGATTTTGAGGCCCCAGGGATTGGGATGATAAGCACAGACATAATGCTTCTTTAAATCAATTCCTATTTGAATAAGAACACCTTTGACAGGAGAAAACATTTAGTCTCAAAAATTTTCAGCAAAGAACATCTGTGACAGCCCTTGGTAAATTGTTGCAGTGATCAACCACTCTCACTTTTAAAAACTATGCCTTATGATGTACCACAGCTTGTCCAGTTATTAGTTCCTGCCATGTCATCTGAGGGCCTTTATTCCAGCATTGAGGCTTGCTGTGGTACAACAGAGTTCACCACTTTCTCTTTATTTATTGGTTGGGTTTTTTTTCTCTCCCACATGTTTGTGGAATGTCTAATCCGGGGGCTGACCACATTTCCCTTCACGGCTGCAGACGCAGCACTGCAGCAAACTGAGCCGGCCAATTCCACCAGCAGCCGGCACCTCGGATCTCCTGCGGGCACAAGGCTTGCCCAGAGCCTCCAGCCTCAGCACCCTGCCTTGCAGCTCTCTCTTGCTCCTGTATCCCAGGGTATTAATAGGCTCACACATTTTCAGAGAAAAGAAGGTGCCTGAAAATCACTTGGGACAGTGCCTGCCTGATGAGGTAGGATGCAGAGGAGTACCACAGCTAATGGGACTGTCATCACACTGCCTGTGAAGTTGTCTCTAAAGTTTTGGGATATAATAGCAGGGCTCAAACTAAGTGTTTGATCTAACAGTAAAAGCCAGCCAGAAGAATTATGAGTAGAGCAGTGCTTGATGTTCAACATGGCACATCTAATCTAGGGGATGGGGGCATATGCATTTATTTTACCTGTATCGTGTTGCTCTTCAGTGAAATGTGGAAACATAGTGGTGTTTGCAACAACCTATCTTTTCTTTCCAAAGTATTTCCAAATCACCCTGAAAATACTTTCTCTTTTGAGGGATATTTCTTCCCTGGTTTATATCAAAACAGCTACCTCTAAAATACCAGGAAAGTGCTCAATGCATGTGATCTTATAAAAAAAGGATATATTTTATGGACAGAGCTTCAAGGCGTGAGGTCACCGAGTCCTGGAGGGCAACTATGGCTTCACATTTACAGGACTCTTCATTTGTTACAAGACTGCTCGTTATGGCTCCTAAAAGAGAAAACAGCATTTAGTGCAGTTATTACAATTATTGATCATTTAAATCCCAAGAAAATGTTTATCCTGTGGAAGGAGCTGAACCCGTGCTGTGAGACTGCAGCAAGCAGTGCAACCCAGGGCAGTTGGGAAGGAGGGACAGCAGTGAACAGGGGCTGCTGTGTAGCCAGAGACCTGAGTGTCATAGTCCAGGACAGGCAAGAGAGAGCTCAACTCTAACCAAGAAGGAAGCAGAGCAGGGTGTTCCTCACATGCCTATGTAGATCCTCTACACTCTTTAAATTAGACCATTACTGAGGGGAAAAAAAAAATAAAAAAAAAGGGCCTGGCTGCAGAGACCAACCAGCTTCCCCACCAACTTTAATTGTGTCGTCCCACAAGTACTCTTGTTTGTAACATTTGCAATATGCATGCATAGGGAGTATCTTTCTTGATTCAAGAGGGTGGACACAAATCCATTTAAATGGCACATGAATATAGATGGAGGGAATGACATCATTCAAACAGGCCCAAGTGAATTGAAAATCTAGCAGAAAATCACAGCAATCTAATTGGAGGACCAGTCTCTTCAGAATAAGAAAGCAAGCATTGCTATACTCCACAGTGCTTCCACTGAATCTGTCCCTAGGTCTTGACCTCAGTCTTCCAGACTTACAGGGGACCAGCCTCAGCTGACATCAAGAATGCCTTTTTCTCCATAATTCACAAAAAACATCAGCAATGATGACAAAGGGTTCAGAGAAACGAGATTTTCACTGTAGTATAAAAATGTCAAGCATCAGTAGATGGCTGTGAGTTCTTAGCTACATGAAAGGCAATTTAGCCTCACCTACTCTATAAAGTAAATAAGTTAAGGCTGCAGCACTTGCTGAAGGCTGAGAACAAATGTATCAACAGTTACTGCAGCACAGGTACTGTAGTATCCACAGGTACTATCCACATCTGAGATTGGAATAATAACTTTCCAAAGGCGTAGCCTTCTTAAAAGAGAGCCTACAAATACATTTTCAATAAGTTATCAAGAGGTATTACCTGTATATAATACCTATCTCTTAATAAATGGGGTTTTAACATCATTTGCAAAGGCAACAATAGCATATTAATAAATCAATGTCAAACAATGAGTGTGAGCATTGTAGCAGTAAAAAAAAATAGAAATATTTTACACAAGTACATTTGCCTTTTTTCCTGGACTGTTTTGGCTTCATTTTTGTGGTTGTTTGGTTGGTTTGGGGTTTTTTTGTTGTTGTTGTTGTTTATCAATCATGCCATTAATACTCCCATTTTGCAAGGAAACTGCAAAATCTGTGAGGTTGCAGATCTGGCAGTGCAGAAACTCATTTGTCTTAAAGCCAATGTTGAAATTGGTGTCTCCTTGATTCCACTGAGCCTGTATTTGTTCAGCTCCCCTCTTTGGAACATTCCACTGGCTTTATGGTCAATGTACAAAGAAGAGCTGTTCAAGAGTCAGCTGGAGGAAGGCCAGTTCAAAACATCACACCAACATGGTTGGTTTCCAACCAGTTAACTTTTTATGTCTTCATTTAAATTCTCCAATGACACATACAGATCCTCCTTGGATTTTGTCTGTTTTAACAAAATTATTTTTCCAACCAACTCTGGCAATTGTACAAGGGTACTCTGAATTCTTCTACAGTCCTTCTGTGAAATTGAGAGTCTTCCAGTATTTGATATTCAAAATTTGGGGCATTCCTGTTGCCACTGGGATGCTCAGCAAGTCACACAAAATATGCTAAAGCCGTGTTTTTACACTGCCTTTGTGTTCAAGTCCAGACCAACAAGAAACTATTTTTGCAGATGATGTTTGTCTATATCCACCTATTTTATAGCTGTGTTCTTACACAGCATCTTCAGCCACTAGATGTGATGGCAGCTTATTCCTGCTCTGAACCAGGGCTGGGCTAAGCACTTCTTGAGGTCTCTTCCAACCCTATTAACTTCAGATTCTGCATCAAACTTTGAAGAGGTTCTGCCAACATTTAATCCCAATATTGTCCATCTGAAGAGAAAACAGTTGTTGAGTTCATGCTTGCTGCACTCAGCTTGGAGGAGAGGCCAAGAATACAAGGTTTAGCATTGCAGTAGTTCTAACCTGAGTATTATTCCCCTCGGGGTCCCCCAGCCATTCTCCAAATGCTGGTCTGCAGTGGAGAACCAGAACCCTGCCTTGCCAACACCCCCAATTATTCTCATTTCATAAGGAATGCAGATTATGACAGATCGTGTTTTTAAACACAGTGAGTCCTTAAATGTGTGATGATAGATAAGAGGCAACATTAAACTTGAAATAATTTTAAATACAATAACTGCTATAACTAAGCAAGAAGGACCAAACTAGCTCAAAATATTTGTGGAAAGAGACATAAAAGAATGAAAAGGGATTATACTTCCTGAGAAGGAAGTATAATTAACTTGTGAGTTGATAGGGCATTTCTCAAACAGATTAAAAATGTTTAACACATTAGAAAGAGGTGCTTCAATAAATAAACATATTAAAAAAATCCCAAAAAACCAACATCAAGTTATTACTTGAGCATGTTTTGTCATCTACATTTAAGATAAAGCCTTCATATCAGTCACAGCTCTATGATCCACTCACACAGACCTGCTGCCAGTCATGGGTTCCTGGTGCACACACAGTTCACACAGGATGTGCTTTGGAGAAGCAGTTATCCAAAAACAAGGTAACATTTTTAATGCTTCCCAATGGCAATGCTTTTCCATGCTGGGAGCCTATCCTCTATGAATCTGAGCAGGAACTACTGGGATGTGTATCTGATCTCACCTTGGAGCAGCAATTGTCTTACTGGGGATTAATACATTAATTAATGCAGGGGATACCTGAGACCTTGCTCCCTCTGACCCAGCTACGTAACCCCACCAGATGTGAAATGCCATGTCTGCTCCAAAGGCACAGTGGGAAAGGTTTCCAGTACACAATAATTTACAATAAGGAGACTGGGAAGAAAAGAAACACTTCTGAAATTGTTACATTTTTACTGTAACACGAAGTCACTGAGAAGCTAAAGAAAGGAACAGCAAGATGAAATTCAACCTGGAGGGGGGGACATCACCTCAAACTGTCTTGCATGGTGGTACACATTCCACAGTACTGCAAAGTGTGTGACTAACCACAGCTGTTCCTCTTCAACAATTTCTCAGTCCTGGGTTTGCTGAATATTACATAAATTAGGGAAGGCCTTATTTATAAGTTGAAAAAGACTGCATGGTATTTACTATCATTGTTACAAATAAAGTTATTTGTATCTCTGAATTTTGCTCAAACTGGGCAAGGCAGAGTGACACAGAATGTCTTTTAACACCTGAGTGCGGGTGAAAGTTCCTCGGACAGATACAAACACATTGATATGCTAACAAGAGCTATTGCAATACATGCACTTAGCTGGGGAGGGCATGGGTGGGAAGGGATCAGCAATCTGCTCTTACTTGAGCACGTCTTCCCGTCTGGGTTGAGGGTGTAGCCTTGGTGGCAGTCGCAGGTGTAGGACAGGTCACCCCTCAGGCAGTCCTGCTCGCAGTCGTGCCTGCCGGGCGCACACACGTCGGCAGCTGAGGGAGGCGTTTCAGAGGAGAAGAATATTAACCCATATCCAAACTTCAGCCCTTAGAGCTGGTCGTAGTGATTCCCATTTGCAAATGTATCTTCACACCAGGGTGTTTTTACTGCAAGTCAGCGTGCTATTAACCAGAGCGGGGTGCATGGAGTGTGTTTTTGTCTGGCTGTCAACGTCACAAAAATTAGTACAAAATTTTGGAATACTGGCAACACTTTTTTGCAGCTGTAACAGATGGCAAAAGGAATGGAACTAGAAATGATGAAGTTACAAAACAATTATCCAACAGAATTTCAGAGAACAAATATCTTGATTTTTAAAGACTATTTGGCATTACTTCAGCTCTAATTGAGTTGGAGAAGACACTGTTTTATGGAGTGAAAAGACCATAAACAGAAAAGTATATGTGGCTGCTAAAAAAGATGTGAGACCCACTGCCAGTTACAAAGTGGGCGCTTTATGTGTGAGGCTGCTGTTTTCTGCCAAATTTAACACGTCAATTCTGAAAGGGCAAGCTGAGAAGGAGTTCCTATATTTGGATATCTTTGCAGTAAGAAGGCCCAGTAAGGCACAAGAAAAAATAAAGAATGGAGAAAGAAAGGGAGGAAGAGAGACAGAAAAGAGAGTGAGAAAGAGAGAAAGAAAGGAGAAGGGAAAGGAAGCAAAGGAAAAGAAGAAAAAAAAATGGAAAAGGGAAAAAAAGACCCTTTCCCAGACCTAGACTATTTTTGCATCATTTTTTGCACATCTTTGTGATATAATTGCCACAAAGATCTGAATTGTTTGGAAATCATTAGCAGGATGCTGCAAAATGAGATTCAAAAGAGGGGGAAAAAGCAAGCATGTGAAGAAAATAATTAATTTAAAGTTTGAGTATGCAGAAGGAGAATAAGTGCTTTGAAATGAGGTTTGGGATTGGACTCCCAAAGGGGAGGCCTAATTGAATTTGCATTCCCTCACATGTGTATTGCCTCTCTGTAATGCCAACTAAGAGCTAATCCAAGGCAGCTTATTTACAAAATCAGCTCCTAACCTAGGCAAGAAGAAATACTGAGGCCCTCTGGCTTCACCTCTTTGAGATGTGAGACCTGTGACTTAACTTGAGAGATGTGCCTAGGAACTTCCTGGAACTGGAAGCCTAATTTCAACAGTTTGTCACACACAAAATATAGTAAGGAAAGGAATTATAGTGGAAGTGGAGGGAAAAAAAGGATTTTCCCTAAATAAATCACCAATGAGACATCCAAAGAAATTCAAAGTGAAGATCAAATCCAATCAAGTGAAGATAATAGAGAATAGGTATTTATTTGTACATAATATATATTTATGTGTACATCCCTGAGCACCAGCTACATCTATGCTCTTGTTCTCCACAAGAGACCAGCACTGAGAAGAAACATTTCCTTCCATCCTCTAGAGCTTAAGGCTGGAATATTTTTTAAGGTCCAAACACATTCACCAAAAAGAGCAATCACACTCATGATGATACAGACTGCAGTCTCTCTTCCAGCACAGTCCATGCTCTCCCTCATCTCATTCCTTTGTGCTGCTTTACTGGAGTTTTCGGACAGAAGTGGTCCACATCACATATGGGATATGGCAATTCATGCTCCATGTGTGTGAAAATACTGTGAAATTCTTAAGGAAATGCCAAATGGCATTTTAATCTTAACCAAATACAAGCTTCACACAACTGCAAAAGAGCCAAGGATATCAAATTACTGATGAACATATGGAAAAACAAAGTTGCCCTGGGTTTTCAGGAGTTGTATAGCAACTCTGGGATAATGTATCAGAAAAATAACATAAATTAGCCAGATTTTTAAAAGCTGCTTGCTTTTAGTGGAACACAATTTTTCCTTAATCAGACCTTACCTGAGCAAGTCTTCTTGTCTGGATTCAGAGTGTATCCTTCATAGCAGCCACAGCTGTAGGATCCATCATTACTCAGACAGACTTGGGCACAGTCGTGCCTTCCAGGTGCACACATGTCCATGGCTGTGGTGAGCCATGGTTTAGAAAAGAAATCTGTTAATCCCTCCCAGATACTTCACTGTTTTAAATGCTCAACATTTGTAACTACAATTTAATTATGATTTAACCAGTGTCCTACTACATTATGTATAATTATTATATTATGATATTATGATATTATGATATCAGTATTAATTATTTAATGGAGGAGGCAGATACTGCAAGACATGACTACACCACATCTCATGCAGTTCTGTCTTTCATCAGCAATTCCAACAGTCCCATACATCCCAGTAAGGATGAAGCTGAAAACCCACATGAGATGAGCAATAACCTTCCCCGTGTCAGACTGAGCAGCTAAACAATGTTTGTGGAATTCTGTGAAGACCATGAAAAGGTAGATAAGTGCCAAACTGCATTTTTGAATCCACAAATTTAAACAAAAATGCAATATCATTGTTATTGGAACCAAGGAAAAGACTACAGCCGAGTTCTCATTTTAGGGTAACTCCAGAAAACATGTCCATATCTCCATGAGTTTCATATATTCAAGTAGCCTTTAATTGTTACCTGAGCAAGTCTTCTTGTCTGGATTCAAGGTGTAGCCTTCATAGCAGTCACAGACATAGGATCCATTGTTACTCACACAGATCTGGTCACACTCGTGCCTCCCAGGTGCACACATGTCCACAGCTTGTTAGGCATGTTAGAGAAACAACTCATTGTTAATAACAAGCAGTTTGGGACAGAGTGCACACTCTCATTTGTTAATATATTTTGATGTGGAATCAGCTCAGAAATGGCAATGGTAATTGAAAGCATTAGAACAAGCGATAGGAGAAAATATTTATAGTGTCTACATCTGAAGATTTTGTTTCAGCATCTGGCCCTAATGAATGGATCTGCAGGCACAGTAAAAAGGACAGTGATAGAATCAAACTACATCTCACTGTTACTTGCAGCTGAGTTTTATTTATTATTCATTTCTAGAATTTTATTATTGAAAACGATACAGATGTTTGTTGTTCCAACAGAAGCACACAAGTATCATCTCAAATCCAAGTATAGTGTTAATTTTTTTTTTCTAGTTGAACTTATTATCCAAAGGAGTAATACCTGTGGATAATAAGGAGCAGGTTCTCTTATCTGGATTCAGGATGTATCCTTCATAGCAGTCACAGAGGTGGGATGCCCCATTACTCACACAGACCTGCTGGCAGCCGTGGGTCCCCAGGGCACACACGTTCACAGCTACAAAGGGCATTGACAGAGAGGTACTTCAGTCATCCCAGAGGAAAGGAACAGGCATTAATCATTCATGTTTACAGAAGTACATCTTGCACCCTTTGCTGGATTAGTGGCAGTAAATGTCAGTGCTGTGTTGCTGTCACAAGTTACAGGCCTCCTTTACATCACTCTGTAGCCAGGAGAGAGAGGTCATAAACAGCACGGAAATAACTCATTACCTGAAGTGGCAGGAGAAAAGATGAATTGAAAAGGGTTCAACAGAAGAGATTTTAAGCATTCAATAACATTACACTGGAAAGGAGAACTCAGCAATGAAAAGGATCTTCTGGCTCTTTGTATCCAGCCCCTTTCTATTACAGATGACCAGTTGAGGGGATGGATGGATGGATGGATGGATGGATGGATGGATGGATGGATGGATGGATGGAGGCAGGGAGGGAGGCAGGCAGGCAGGCAGGCAGGCAGGAAGGAAGGAAGGAAGGAAGGAAAAGAAATTAGAGATAAATGGGAAGACAGGTCTGTTTTTACCTGAGATTTTTACTTAGATAATACTAATTAGTATTATTGTGGGTATGGACTACTGGTAAAATCAATCTCCAAAGCAGTACTGGTGAGATAAAAAATCAGAAGCAAGAGTGCTTGAACTTTCTCATGTATTTCTGAAAACAAGGCTATGTTGTGGCAACAAAATGGCAATATTTCCCATTTTCTAAAACAAGGAAGATTTAGAAGTCCACTAAAAAGGCTGATAAAGTTGTCTTTACATTTTGAAACACAGACAGCACCCATTCATTGTGCTACACACTTGGGAGTAAGAGAATTAATCTCCATGTCTTATGAACAAAATCTCTGGGTGATATTTTCAAGCATAAGTGAGAAGCTCAGACTCAAATGGTCAGATTTTTGTGGTAGGAAAGTCAAATGTCCACTGACTTGGACAGCTATTCAAGGCTAAGACTTTTCCATCTCTGGGATGGCCTCATGCTGAATAATGCTCTCAATGCATCAAGAACTTGATTTTTCCCCTGAACATTAGCTTTCCTGTTTTCAGCTCACTCTACAAACAAATTAATTGCCTTGGTCAAAGTGAAAGAAAATCGTATTTGCCACTGGTGAGTCCAGGTTTCTGACCACAAAGCACTCTGGAGCTGGAAAGGGACACAGTTTACCACAGTGTCTTACAAGATCCTCTTAGATTAATTTGGTTTATAGGAGTCTTTAAAAAGAATGTTCCCTTCAGCCTGTTTTTTTCATGAATCCCACAGATTCTGGCAAACTGCACGCAGGCGACTTAGAGTTACACTGGAAGTGTACACGTGTGAGCTCTCTTGATTTACCCTCCAGCTTTGCAGGGGCATAATTTCTATGCTTCAGAACAATAAACAGTAAGTTTATTCTTAAGAACAAGAGATTTTTCTTTGCTGCTAAAAGGACTTGTTTTGGCAAGATCATAGGTGGACATGAGTGCTATGTTCACAGCACACGTACCTGTCCAGCCAGGTGGGCACTTGTGAGGATTTGGTCACATCAGCAGCACAACACGGTGTCAAGCTAAACCTCAAGGCATTTCCTGTGCTAACTATTGGGCAAAGTGTCCTGCCTGCAGATGGTCTTTCACATTTATTTATTTCATACCTAGAGAAAGAGATCTATTCACTCTAAACATACTCAAAAAGGTGTGGTGGTAATTTTTAGTAAGGCTCTGAAATAAAAGTATCATACTGCCAACCAAGTTCCCAAGGAAGTGGCTGTTATTTTAATTCACTTAAAAGGTTATTTATACCTGATTTTACCTATTATTTGCTGGAGATTTATTTTAAAGTAAATTTCATAGAAATTCACTAGAAAAATCTACTTTGCCCAAGTTTTTAAATTGTCAGAAAGTCGTCATTTGATTTTTGTGGGTAAGGCTGTGTCACAGCTATCTATAGGCAGTTCTAAATACTCCAGATGACCTTTTTTCCCTGTAAATGACAGTAATAGCCCACTCTGGCCTAGCATTGTTAGCAGAATTCTAGTCTAAACCAAATACATACAGCAGTTTTATAAGATCAGCCCTGAAAAAGCGAAGCTAATTCATCCCATCCCACCCCACAGTTCCTTGCCTAAATCAAGTTGCAGAGAAACAGGAGGAGAGTGTGAGCCTGGCACACTAGAAAAGCCCAGCAGTGCCTAAGGAGTGAAAGCCTGTCCTGAGATGACTTGCTGCTGCATTTGGGCACTTTATCCTGCACCAGATTGCTTAAGCCAGTGCGGTGATTTACCTGCCACACTGATTTTCCTACTCTTATCCTATAGGGAATCCCTTCAACTCAACACTCCCACCCTCCTTTCTTCCCAGCAAGATGGGAAAAGAAATGAGCAGCCTGCACAGCTCTGGTGTGTACCTTCAGTAATGCAGTAAATATATGCAGTAAAACCTTGTCCAGATTGCTGTGATTTCTCTTTCTCTCTAAATCTGACCAACTGCACAAGGACGTCCACTCGAGTCAGGTCTGTTACCTACACTAAGGTCACTATTCAAAATGAAAGGCCATTACTTGGCCTCCACTGAAAAAGGGGGTCGGCTTGTTTGCCCAGTGGATGGTAAAGGAAATATTTAGATGTGATACATAACACTTCTGAAAAACTTCTTTCTTAAGGAGTGGAACCGCAGCAGAAGTCAAAAGGAGCCAAGTTACACTGCTCTCTTGGACTGATCCCCTTACCACAGAAAGTCTCCCTGAATCTGGATGTCAGCTTTTCGATCACACCATAGGTCTCCACATAGAAGACGTGTTCATCCAGAGGCTCACTGGCCATTATCCTCAGGGACTGCATGTCTGCCCGGTCTACCCCGACCGCGTAGATCTCAATGCCAGCTGTCCGGGCGCTTGCCGCCACATCTTGAACCTGGTCCTGTGGCCGTCCATCTGTCACAACAATGACCACCCTGGGATGTTGAAGGTTGCTGGCCGGGTGCCCATCTCCTCAGTGAAGACTTCATCCACGGCAGTTTGGATGGCAAGGCCGGTCATGGTGCCAGCAGACAAGGGCTCGATGCGAGACACAGCCTCCTTCATCGAGGCTTTGTCAAAGTAGGTCCGGAGGGGAAACTCCACCTTGACGGTGCTCGCGTAGTTCATGACCGCCACGCGCGTCGTTCTCTCACCAACATCCAGGGTATCGATCATTTCTGACAAGAAGACTTTCACTTTCTCAAACTCTTCGGGGCGGACGCTACGGGAGCTGTCTACGATGAAGACGAGGTCTAGAGGCCGGTTCTTACAGGCAGTGTCTGCCAAGAAGGAAGGAAAATACTTCAGTCATCCCCTACACAGGACAGGAGCTCTCACCCAAGGGCAGTGAGTGCTGTCATGGCAAACTACTCTTCCAGATAAAGTTGGTTGATTCTTTATGAAGAGGCTTCAAATTATATATTAGAGAGTCTTAAATATTAATTTTGACAAGTAATAAATAACTGAATTTTTTTTAGATAGGTGTGCATTTGAGCCCTCAAAATTTCTAACTATTCTTGAAACAAAGGGTTGTGGTTTTTGTGCAACAGACAACAAAGAGATGGAGCAATTATATATAAATGATCTTTCTCCTTATTTTCATAAAGCCTGAAATCCAGTTTTTATAAGATAAAGAAATAAAATGGCTAAACATCTGAGTAGATTACATAGGGAACATATCCTAATATTTTTTAGGATAGTAACAATATAAACTGCTAATTAGGAATTATTTCTTGTTTGTAAATCACAATCCAAAATACACAACAAGAAGAAATAAAGGCCAACAAGAAAAAAGATACAAATGATGTTGTAAAAAGGCTTTTTTGGAAATTGTTACTGTTTTAAGGCTTGTAGAGCAGAGAGAAAAGTGAAAAGTACTTTGAAGTTATTTTATATGTAAAAATGAACATTTACACACACACTTCCAAAATTCCTCAGTGCCATAGAAATCTAGACAGAAAAAAAGCCGTAACTCAGATCAGAGACAAGCATCACTTCTAGGAAGACAAAAACCAAGCAAGGCAGTGACAACAGGCGACCAAAATACTCCCTCCCTGTCCTGATACCATGTCCTGATGCTGATGGTACCATGTACTTAGTTTATACCATCAAAGTTGGATTTGCAGCTGAAAAATGGACAACCCTAAACAAGAGTATTTCTATAAAAGAGACCTTCTGGCTCACCAATGCATTAAATAGCAAATATGAGGTGTCCCATTTGAATTCACACCTTGAGGCTGTCTTGGGAACCTGACACACCTCTCCTGGCTACTATCAAGTTCACTTTTATTATTCCATTCCAGGTTAAATTTAAAAAAAAATCTTCACAAGTATCTTAAAAGTAGAGGTGAAAACAGCACTTTTTTTTTCATGGCATTAGAAACCTTTTCTCTCTCATTCAAGTGAAAACAGAGGGGAAAACATGAAATTGCACGAATTCCCTCAGAAAGCACAGCAGCATAGTTTATTTTGCCTTTGGATGGAGTAATAGACCAGACGAATCTAGGATCCCATCCAGGTACCTTCTATATAATTCTATATTCATCCTGTAACTCAGTTTTGCCCTTGGGAAGCTGAGAAAACATGAAGAAATGTTAGTGCATGCATGAGTAGCTTAAGGAAAAAAAAAAAAAAAAGAAAAGAAAAAAGGTGCAGTGCAGTGTTTGTAGATAGAAGAATTCTCCTTCTTAGATTGAGAAGAAAAAAAGGCTTTTCAGCAACCTGGTCCTTCCACGAGTCTGAAATAAAGACGTTTCGAGCAATGAGCACAGGTAGGGAAGAGCTAGGCGGGGTTTAGAGGCGCGGAGCGGCAGCGGGGCAGCGGCGAGCGGAGCGGGTGCGGTACCTGCGGAGGGGCCGCCCGGGCGCGGCTGCCGGCGCGGGCGGAGCGCGGGGCCCCGCGGGGCCGCGGGCAGCGGCAGCAGCGCCAGCGCCAGGCAGCAGCTCAGGATGCCGAGCGCCCGCCCCATGGTGCCGCCGCCGGGCCCGCGCCCGCCGCGCCGCCTTTAAAGCTGCCGGGCCGGGGAAGGGGGACGGGACACCGCGGGGGCATCGGCCGCACCCGCCGCCTCCGCCCCAGGGCGGGCCGGGGCCCTCGCTCCCCCGCCCCGACGGGGGAGAGGATTGGAGTTCCTCGTTGGGATCTTGCGGCAGGGCCAGGGCAGGGCTCAAACCTGGGCGCAGGGGGAGCTGAGACACCATTCCTCCTTCACCAGGAGTGTTTGGTCCAGGCTAATTTTGCATGTCAGTCTCCAGACCAGTAGTTGCAAAGAACGGGAGAAAAGGCTCCCAGTGTGAACGAGGAACTGCCCGCTCTGTTGCCATTCTGGCCAAGGGCATTTTGGCTGGTTCCTGTCACTGGAACTCCTGCCAGTTCCTGCAGGAAGCTGCAGTGAGCTTTAACGGAAAGCACGGCCTAGGACACAAAGGCACCCTGATCTCCAGCACAGGGCTTTAGAAGACACCTTTGCCAAATCTGTATCCTGTTGTGCTGCAGGATCATCTTCTCTGCCATCATCTCCATCAGGGGAACAGGCAGCCTTAATTAGAAGAGGAACCACCAAGCCCCCAGCTGTACAATATCAGGCAGGCACTGACTCACTTCAGCAAGTTCTGCTACAAAAGCACAGTAGCAGAGGCCACCATCGCATTCCCAAAGGCTGTAAATGGTGTCAGGGAAGAGGGACCACCACCCTTCAAGCAGGAGAAAGCCACAGGACAGGGCTCCAGGGGAGTATAATGGCTTTTCTCTCTCAGAAGATGCTGCAGCTTTTTGAGCAAGAGCACATGCACACACAGCCCAGACATATTTCAGGCAGCGCCTGCTACTGCCAAATACTGCTCACACACATGGTCAGCCACCCACTTGGACAGGCCCAAGAGCCAGCCCTTGGCAGGAGCTCTTTGCCCACTCACAGTCAGACAGACACACGCTCCTACTGCAGAGGGACCCAGAGCAGAGTGTGTGAAATGCGTGTTTGAGCAGCACCCAACCACCCAACAGCTTCAGCTGCCTTTCTATACCACACAAAACCACAGTGGTCTTTCACATCCCCCCTCCTCCCCCCAGAGGCACACTGCAGCAGTCTGTGGCAGCATCTAAAGATGCCCTGGAGTCTCTCTGGGAGTCCAGACACAATGCAGCTCTCCTCAGAATCTGGAAATAAGAGTGCAGCTGCCATCAGGACTGGGCCCACCCTGGGTACCCCCCTCAGGGTAAGCAGGAGGGATGGCACTGTCAGAGCAGAGGCAGAGCAGGTCTGAGACCAAAGTGCACTGCAGAGTGCACCCAGAGGTGGCACCGGAGTTAACAGGGAAACTACTGCTGATAGCACAGCCCTAACAGAGCCTTTTAAATGTGCACAGAGGTACATACTGAAAATAAGGAATAACCGCACAAATTATATGCTGTAGCAATTTTAATCCCTTTTTCAGAATTTAATACCAAAGCAGAAAAATGTTTTATTTCTTCAGATATACTAAATTGCTAAATAATCTTTTATCTCTTTACAGCTCTTGCTACGAAAGAGGAAAAGTAGAAAGCTGTTTGTAGCTTGATTTTTTTTGGTTTGGGGTTTGATTGAAGAAGAACATCACTAAGTTTATGGCATAATTCCAACAACTCTGCACATTTTCCAAAGTAAATGGTGTAGTCCTACTGGATGTCAGTCCTGCTGTTAATGCCTGAGCTGACCAGACATCAGATTTCCCCGAGGGCTCAAAGCCTCCAGTACAATTCCCATTTCCCAGCTCATGGGTAAATACCAATCAGACAAGCGGAAATCAACCAAGTACTTGAACTGCAAAGGCTTTAACACAGGACTGTTAGAGAGAATCCATGATCTCCAGCCACATAAGGACTTGTACTGAAGAATGGATGAACAACTAAATCTCTAACCAAATATATCTTGGACTGTCTGCAGCACACTGAAGCACTTAAAAAAAGCCACCAAAAAGATCAACCAACAGTACTGGGTAAACATTTTGTAAAAGATTTATTTAAGTATCATTTATCACAAAGAGGAAAATACATAGAAGATTAGAAGCATGCAACCATCTTCCATATTTCTATTTATTTTTTCTTGCACTCCCACCTTGTTGTACTAGAACTCCTGTGTCACCCTCACTTGTTCCTCAAAAATACTGTTTCAAGACATAGGATAACCAAAAAAAAAAAACAAAAACACAATAAAAGGTAAGATAACATATGAGAAAAGTGCAAAGTAAAAAAGTCACATATATACCACATTCAAACCCTTCCCCTTCCAAAAAAAGGATAAAGGCAAACTGTCATTTTGCTGCACGATCAGATTGTCTTTATGAACTACTTTACAAAAAATTAATATAAATTAGGGGCATAATCCTGCAGACACTTACAATCACAGCTAACTTCAGTCAGAGTGGCTCAGTTGGTATTATTAAAAGCCACAAGTTAGTCACATGCATAAGTTCTTGCAGGTGTAAGGCCCTAAGGCAATAAAATGTTTAAGAGCATTAGGGAGAACAAAAAGCAAATGAAATCACTCTCAGATGTGTTTTGCTTTAGTAAGTTTATATCAAACATATTTTAAACAGAACAGTTTGCTCCTAAAGCCCTGAATATTTCTATTACTTAAGCAGTTTTGAAAGATTAAAAGACAAAACCCCCAGGAAGCTGGTACAGATGTTAATGAACATAAAAATTGCTTCAGGCAGGTATGTAGGGAGGTGGAGGTTCCTTCTCAGGCATCTTCACTGCCATTTCATAGGTTGGCAGAACATACTAAGGAAAAGACATTTTGAAGTGATTAACGCAAAAGACTTCAAATAAATAAATAAAAAAAGAACAAAAGCACACATGCCCCATCAGCAACTTAATCCTCTGTTGCAGACAAAGTTATTTTAAGGAACTATGCCGTTCCTAGTAAGCAAATGAGAAAGTGACAAAAAGGTACAGAAGCAGTTTACTGCTCTGCTGAGCCTAGCCCTGGGTCATTCATTCCACACCCCACTACATCCTGACTTTGCAAAGCAGCAAGAAAGGTTTGGACTGGTGCAATCAAAGCTTCCTTCTACCACAAAAAGAAAAAAAAAAAAAACCACCCAAAAAACCCCCAACAAACAAACAAACAAGCACACAAACAAACACACAAACCCCCCAAAAAACAACAACAACCAAAAAAAAAAAAAAAAAAAAAAAAAAAAAAAAAACAACAACAACCAAAAAAAAAAAAAAAAACACCAAAAAAACCAACCCACATTCAAAGACTTCTCTCCAAAGACCCTCCTTTTAGGCACTGTCAGAATTTAGCTAAGAAATAACCCAGCACAAAATTAGCTGCTTTAATTTTTTTTTATCTTTCCAAGTCCTTCTTTAGAAAGCTGGACAAGGTTTGGAAACATACATGGATGTGGTGATTTTCTACTTCAAAATTAATGATACTGCTTCCTTTTATCTCCTTTAAAAAGAGGTTTTACCTGTGGAGGAGCTTCAAAAGCAGGGTACACAGCAATGTCTGTCACACTGTTGGTGCTGCTGATGTATTTATAGCAGTTCCATACACAGTTAATTAGATATGCCTGAAAGAAGAGAGATTTCTCTTTTTAAACACCTCATAAGCATTGGTTGATTCAGAAATTAGATGTTGGATTACATTCCTACGATAAAAAGGAGCATAAATCAACTTAGGCAATACATATCTGAGGAATGGTTGCTATTTCACAGACCTGGCCACATACCTGTGTTGCTCTCCATTTAGCTTTACTGTCACAGTGACTCAGAGGATGCACCACACAGGTTTTAGCAAAAGAATTCGCAGATCCATTCAATTGATCTGTCTGCCTCAGCAGTGCTAATCAAATTAATCCCCAACTGGCTTATGCTTCTGTGGATCTCAGTCCAAACCTGCCAGGAGGAGAAGGCAACAGTGCAACCCCCCACTCATCCCTCAGTCTGCGCTATTTCTCCAGCTAAGTGCCAGTGTGAAGGAGAGGGCTCAAACACACACTGAGGCAGCAGGGAGAGCAATGAACCTTGAACTTTGAGTCAACACTGACTGCTGCAGAAAGAAACACTAGCATGGTATGATGAGGATTAGAGGTTTTTTTATTAATAATTTGTGTAACATTAACCTCTCCAAATCTCTCACGGGCAAGTTAGCACTGTTGTAACAAAAGGAACCAAACTTCCCAACCAGATACACAAATGTTATCTACTGTATTAGGCTTCCACTCCCCCCAGTTAAACATTCCTCTTGGAAAAAGTACAGAAAATCAGTAAAATTATTTTTCATAATTTCATTTTTTCTTAAATGCAACCTGAATGCAATAAAGGAATAGTATCATCAATATTAATTCATTTCTGTAATATGCTTTGTCTACACAAGAGGTTTTTATAATTCAAATGAATGCCTCCTTACTTAGATCTCCAGAAAGAAAATAAGTGGTAATATCACCCTTCAGTAGGGAGGAAGATGCAGGCCTAGAATTAACTTATTTCCTCATTCCATCATCTTTCTTCCAAAACTTGCATCCTGGTTTGTTAGGCCCAGTGAAAGATTTTAAACATTTTGTTTAGAAGCTTGTATGCATTAATTAACTCAATAGTATTTCACTACAAGCTTAATAACAAACACTAAAATTATCTTCACATAGATGAAAAGTCTTTTTGCATTCCTCCTTCCTACTCAGGAAGGGCAGAGCTGCATAAGCACACCCCACTGCACACACACAAGTTAGCTGAAGACACCAGTACACAACCTATTAGACTTAAGTCATACTGGAACTGAATATCCTAACAACTGTGCTGAAAGAAGTTCTTACTTTTGCATTAAGGCAGCAGCTGGGTTCTGAATCCAGCATTGAGAATAAACTCAGATTAACAGCACCTTAACAGTTATTAACTCTTACAACAGACACATGATTCGGTTTTAACTTACCTTTAAAATGATAAATAAAACAAAGAACACCAGAACAATAAACAAGAGACAGCTGGAGTCCAAAGAAAGGAGATCATCTTTGTAAGGGAAATTCGGCTAATGAAAAAAAAACGGGAAGGGAGAGAAAGGGAAGAGAAGAGTGAACACTGCAATATCAAATATGACAGAAAAACATCCAAACTTCACAACAAATGAAACAAACCTTTATGTAAACTACACCCCTGAAACAAAAAGTTCCATTTCTAATGAGTTTTCTCTTTATCCTCCCACAAAGCACAGTATTTATTTTGCCTCTGTCCCACAAAAACAGATCACTACAGTACAGTCTGTGTCCCTAGTCATTTCATCAATCTCATGCCAACACAGATTCTTCTTCACAGCTACAGGACAGTATTGTACTTATGGTTCTCTAAAACTCATTAATGACTTACTGTTAATTATATCCTGTCAGTCCAACCTATAACACACAGGTATGCAGCATATGAAGTCACCTCCAAAGAGGAAGGAGCCAAAACAGAGCTTCTGCAAACCTGTCTCTTTTTCCTTCCCCAACCACAGTAACAAAGTCTCTCTCAAACACCAATCTAATATTTTATCTGTTTTAAAAAAGGACTTGTTTTTAAACATCTGCTTGAACAGATCAAAACACCAGCCAGTCAGAGCTTGTGGTCCCTGCTGACGGTACATTCTATGCATTGACTCTTCTTGCAGTTAAAACACAGGCAGTGTTAGTGAAAACTCCATTGCAGTTCCCTTAGAAAGTGTTGTTGCAACTTGAGAAGAGACACAGAATGTAAAAAGGAAAGCTTGGAAACTCAGATTCCATGTGTAATGCTGTAGGAATCCTTCCCTACACTTCTCTTCCCCTTCCCCACCAAATAAAGGTCAACACTTTTTTAATCTGCAGTAGCAAAATTACCACTGAGCTCCATTGCTTAAAGGGTTACAAACACATTTCTAAGTCCAGTCATAGTCAACACAGTTTAAACCAGTAGTTCCCCATCACAATTCTTTCCTGGCTTTCCTTTTAGGGAGCAATGACACCATTACCTCTTCCACCTCTGATAAGCTACCATTCCCACCCATAACCACCTTTGGCTGCTGCAGGCTGAATTCCTTTTTCTTATGCACAGGAAGGAAAAGTGTAGCTCAGTCACTGATCCAATTAAAACAAACTTTAATATCAAATGTAAAATACCAACTTGAGCTGAATACTTACCAACTGCTCCAAATAATCCTTGATTCTGGGCAAGTAGGTTAGAGAGCTGATGGCAACCAAACAACTGAGCACAAAGTCAAAGAGTTGGTAACAGAAAAATGGGATCAGCCAGCCTACACGATGCTAAGAAGAAATAGAAAAAAGGAGCAGCCTGTAAATTATTTAGTTAAAAAATCAAGTAGCAACTTTAAAACCACGAATCTTAAATATACTTACAGCAATGGCACCATACACCATCATTGCACTGATTGTGAACATGAGGAGGGAGATAGCAAACAAAACACAGGCATTTTCTGCATTAAAAGAAAAACAGTAAGAATTAGTCATTTCCTGGAGTTGTCACACTACAGCTGACAGATACCCAAGCTTTGTCCATTACTATGATCTGTTCTTAATTGACTCATCTGTGCCAACTACCAGCAGCAGAATAGAGCAGTTCAGATCCTTCCTAACAAAAAAAATCTGGTTCAAGAAAGTCTACAACTACTTGGAAAAATCGCTCTGCCTTAATCAAAAGCCTGACTAAAGCCCAGGAACACCAATTAGAAGCTTGACATAGTTTGACAGTAATGCACCATAATGATGCTGATTTGCAATATGTGTCAGTGCTGAAAGTATGTGAGTGATTAACTTTACAACTGGATAGAATCTTAAGTGAAGCTAACACAGTATCAACCTTTACACTTGAAAATGGTTTGGTTACGTAATTTGGTCATTGGCAGCGGGAGCAGCACTGCTCCTTCAGTAACACCAAGGAAAACAGGAAATCACTGAGTGGAAGGTATCCCACTATTTACAAGAAAAAGCAGTTGAACAGAAACCAATTTGTAGCAAAATCCAGGACACTCATGGAAGCTGCATGATAAAGATTCTCCTTGTGCATCACAGTTACTGATGACAGAAGCACAGCTGCTTTCCATGAGTTAGATTATACTTGTTTCTTTTTTAAACACAAAGAAACCAGCTTGAGAGTCTATAGATGTGGCAGATTAATGGGTTTTAGCAATATTGAAGCCAAAATTTTGTGGTTCCCTTGCCTCAGATTGACTGAGAATGCTTTCTACTCTGCAATTAATTTGAAAAGACACACTGTGGAAGCACTTACGTATCCAATTCAGTGCAAGGTAATAATATCTACAGACGTAGATGGCATCAAGAAAGAGGCCCCCCCATGTCTGAAATGCACTGTGTTGATCAGACCTAAGTCTCAGCAATCACCAGTAGGTGTGGTTGTCTTCTGAGGAGTTATTACTCACAATATCCAGAAGCCCAATAATACCTGTAACATCCTTTCACACACACAAAACCCTCTAGCCCAGATTCCAACATAAGAAGTAGGACTTTTTAAGTCAAAAGCATGTGATAGATTTTACACTAAAGAGTGAAGAAAGCTCCTTCAGCTTCAGAAGCATCTTTCACTCATATAAGGTACCAAGTATACCAACAGCCTTTACAGCTCATATGACATTTTACTTAATATCTTAGCCTCATGAAGAATTTGGTCCTTGATCCCACTCTTATTTCATTAGTTGTAAATGAGAGTTACAGTCACAGGTCAGAACTGACTGATCCTCAACTCATGAAAAATTAATCCAAAACGCTCAAACCCCAGTTTTGTACTGTACTATTTAACTTTGCTGAATTTGACCCTCCCTAAATTTTCATGTAATACAACAGACTAAAGGTAGATTAGAAGTGCCACACTACACACATTTCTGCACATTTAAAACCAAGAGAAGCAGGCATAGGTACAAGTTTACAGATACAACAGTTAAAAAGCTTGACACCAATTACAATTGTATATATTGTACACTCAGTAAGAGAGTGAAAAAGTGGGCTTAATTCTGCTCACGGTGCTTTCTCTTTCATTTATTTTGCAGGTGAAACTTAGAGAAACACTTCGGTTTCACTCTTCAAGTACTTGGCATCCCAATTCTTCCACTTTTCTTCAAAAGATATCGTGGTTTTCTTCTTAGTAAATTCATGCACAGGAGCTCTAAGGTATTTCCTGATCTATGATGACCAAAAATTCTGAAGAAAAGTCTTTAAACTTGTTTTCTGCTGCTTGTTTTACTGAGACAGCAAAGATAGTTAATGTTTATGGAGAAAGTAAATCAGAGATGTCCCACACACACTTCAATACTTGAAGCATCAGAAGGTCAAGAAATCTCATCACTTAAGATGCTTGGGCATAAAATCAAGTTAAAATAATAGTCCATGAAGTTTTCTTTTTATTCTTGTAGAAGAATTCAATCCCAGAATAATTGAAGAGAAATTCAGAACACAAGATAACCATATTTATTAAAAGGTGTATGCATTACATTATGTATTCCAAGGTAGTGTAAGACAAATCCATGGTACTGCATGTTTTACACTCCAAGCAGCCAGCAGAGCTCTAGACCTACCAGCCATTCTCTCGGAAGCATAGTAATTTCCCATGACTTCATACTGGATATCAACAGTTGGCACCATATTTGGATGAGTCACTTGTACTGTCAACAAGATGCCCATCAGCAAGTTCACCACCTGAGAGAGATCACAGTTACCTCAAGGTTAATTACATTGCAACAGCTAAGAGCTTTTTAATGACCACTAATAATCCTTTATTTCAGTTAAAAATAAACTCTTCCCTCTGCCTGTATGAGGAAGAAAAAAAAAAGAGCCCAACTTACAGTTAAATTTCAAGCTGATTTAGTTAAATCACTACTAAAACAACCCAAAGAGCGTGGAGCACTTGCTAGCTTCAATGAAGCACAACTAAATAACTTTGCAAATTGAGGGGATGGTAAGGTTCCTAGGGATTCAAATAACATAACTAAATGGATGCTGCTTGATGAATGTATAGATTTGTGAACTGGAAAACTGGAAACACTTAAAAAAGGTCAGGAAGGTAAAGAATGAGGAATATTTGGAAAGAATTTCTGCTTTCTACAACAAATTGAGTTAATTTAACACACAAATAAATTACTGGGTTTCTGCCTTGTTTCAGCTTTAATAAGCTAGAGAGAACATCTCCTTCTGCTTCCCCGATCACTTATTAAAACCACACCAGTTCTTATCAGAAATGTCTGCATAACCACTGGGGAAGTTAAAAAGTTTCACACAAAGATCAGCCCCCAAAATGTGCATGCATTCAGCAGAGGCTGTGTGCTCACCAGTCCTCCTCCCTCACACTGCCACTTAAGACTCCTTCTGTTGCCCCATTTTGGTACACACCAGAAACGTCTTCAGTAAGAGCTCAAGGAATCAAAAGTAGCTTAAGCCTCTGTAAAATTGCCTCGACAGCATTTATAGCATATTCAAGGTTTACAGGGACATAGTTTCTGTTACTAATATCTGGAGACACATGCCAAAGGTTGCGTAACACAAAAAAACCCCATGATGGTATTTTTGAGCTGCAGACATTTTCCAATCAGTATTCAGTACTGCCACCACCACCAGCAGGATCCCTTCCAATTAGCCTCAAAGGAAAGAAAAAAAAAAAAAGTTTACAGTTTCTAACAACTTAATATTTGCCAGGTATTTCTTCTACTGGCATGGTTTCAGGAGTCAATGATGGTGGCAAGTCTATGTACAATTACTGAAGATTTCAGTAAGGAAAAAACCAATTTTGAACCTTTTAAAAAAATTGAGACTCACAGTTCCTATAACTTTTTTCTCCTCACTGATTTTTCTTCCCCCTCCCCCGCCCCCAGGGGTTTAGAGATACATGTTGATAAGCTTGCTTGCACTTTCTGCTAAAAAGAACCCTTTAGTAGTATCAATGTTGGTCACTTGGTAGAAATGCAATCATGTTATCATGTATTACACAAACTTACTAGAACTTCCAGCCATTTCAAGCCACTTGTATTTTTATAAGGCATTTTATGCCTTGGAATATAAAAACATAGTAAGCAAAACAGCTGGCAGTGAAGAGCTGTATTTAATCACCAGTATCTTTAGCCTCAAAATGCATTTATTTTCACTCTCACAGGACACTTCTTAAAGGCCAAACTGTCAAGTTGCTCACATGCCTCTTGTCTTTAAATCTTATTTTGCTTTGCCACTGGTCACACACAGAACTCTTTCATTTCCCACCTGGTTCATCCTTCTGTACTCTGGCCTTCTGCTCCCAATGCATTTTCAACCCTTCTATTTCCTCCTCTCTGTGAGTGAACTGGGAATATTGGAAAATACCTTTCTGCACTGTACTTGTTTCAAAAAGCCCATGTCAAGGTTCAAGCCTCTGGCAGTTAAAACACTGATCTCTACTTTATAAAGCACAAAAGTACATGTTCAATTACAACTAAATCATTTATTCTTTATATACAGTCATGAGTTTGACTGCCATGATGGGGATCTCAGGATAAAGAGCAAGCAGCACTTGAATTACTACAGAAGTACTGAAGAACTCGAATGCCTCAGAATTTTGAGATTGTAATTCCCCATCTGTCACTTTTTTTTTTTTTATTTTCATCCTATCTGCGGTCCTAATTCAGCATACCAAAGTCCTTAGTAATTTCACCAGCTACTAAGTGCAGTTCCAAGTATTAAAGGTTTATTTTCTCAACCTGAAACAGTGTGCAAGTAAAACAAAAAATGGTCCTTCAAAATCCAATCTATGAGACCAAATAAAAATAGTAAGGAACCAAAACAAGCCTAAACAAAAACAAAAAATCCAAACCTCTGCCAATTAACACCTCAGGGCTTCCAGCACTCCATTACTGCTGTTTACAAATCCATCACAACACTGAGCAATCCATCACATCTAACATATGGATTTCAGTTATGATCTACAGAGCCAGAGCTTCTACTTTAACTACTTCCATTCTTTCCCAGAAGCTTGATAACAGCAAGACCACAAGGCTTGCTTCAAAGTAAGTGTAACAGGCAGAAAGGATACAGTTTGAACCACAGAACATCATTAGAGTTTTTAAGTTTATACTCCCTGCAAATCACATGTATGTTCACAAATGTCTACATAGAGAAATCAGAAAAAAAATGTAACTCATGTATGCATCAGTGTAATACGAAAATTAAACCCAGCACCCATCGCCCCTCAAAAAAAAAGCAAACTCAAAAAAACCCCCCAAACTTGACAAGTCAGCACTCAGTGGATACTGCAGCACTCTGAAGTAACACCTCAGAAATCTCAGCAGCCTCATTTTGGTCTTTTTTGCTAGGAAATCAAAAATAGTAACAAAAAAATGTGCAAAATGCGTGTTCAAGTTCTTATTCAAAAAATAATTCCATTAAGATGAAAATAACCTTAATTTAATTTTGTAGTAGTTTAAGGAGTATATTTTATATTTTCATATCTGGGATAGCCAAGTTTAACAGTTTGGTGTAGCTTGTATCAAAATTCAAATAGCTGAAATTTCAAATTCTCAAGTAGAAAGTCAGCATTTATTACACAGTCGTAACAGAAATATTAGCTCTCCATATGGTTAGAACTCAAAGACTGTGGAACTATTAACAAGCATTAGCTTTTAATTAGAGAGTTTTATCTCCACACTGTACACTTTATGCCTCATCATGTAAGTGTTTCATCTCTCTGGAGGCCTGAACATGAAGTCTAGTTTTCCCCAAGCACTCTGAGTGACTTGGGCAAAACCAAGAATTCCTACTTATACTTTGCTTATATCCTTTTATGAGGGGAAAGAGGGAAATTGCCTTCCACTACTACACTCATTTCCCTTTCAGTTTTCCAGTATTTTTTCCCTAGACATGTTCCCAAAGGACAAAAAAAAAAAAAAAAAAAAAAAAAAAAACACAAAACACCACAACAACCAACCACAACCACCCAAAACCACAAAACAAGATGGAGATCCTGATTTCATCTGGTTTATTAATATATTGAAATAATAAAAACTGAAGAACAGTAATTTTAGATAGGGTACTTCAGAGCCTCTAGCACTACCAGTATTAGACTGAGACCAGTTATATTGGCTCATTTCTGTCAGTCTGGTTCAGTGAACAAACAATTCCAGAGATCCCCCCTCAGCTCGGGCTAACCAGCGGCAATTTCATCACTGATCCAGCCCTGAAGTTTGCTGCCAGAACACACCAGCCCCTCCCTCCACAACAATGCTATTGGCTTTTAGGCTGTTTACTGAACTCTGATCCCATTTTTGCCAGTGCAGTGTTCGTGCTTCCGCTTTCTGGAAAGCGCAGTGCTCAGTATGAAAGTTGACAGGAAGAAACAAACTTCAAAGCAACACGATCGCAATTACGGAGAGAGGAACAGGAGGTTTCTTTTTCCTTCCTACACAGAACAGCAGTGGGTGTTGCAGAGCTAAGCAAGCTTTATCAGTCCTGGAACTCAAGTACAATTCTGCCAGAAATGTTCTTGTGTTTTGGTAAATACACTTTTATTTCTTGATCACAAACAGCAGCAGCACACGGACAGAACTGTGCCTGAGACAGGCTCTGCTCACACAGCATCAGCAGCAGACATTTTAGAAGGTTGTCCTCGTTCTCTCTGGACTTGCAGAAGCACGCAGCAAGGACAGTGATAAATAAAACTTCTAGTGAGGAGCAAAGTTAGTTACATGCATGATCTAAGAGTATACAAATAAGCAAGGAACAGAAGAATGCCTAAAGAAATGGTTACATAATAATAACACATGCATGAAGTAGACAGGAGTCTTATCTTACTAAAACATCTGGAATAGATTGCTGTGAGACTCCATTTTAAGTTTGATAGCAAATTCTTTCAGGACTGCACTGCACATAGTTTATATAGTAAATAGGAAGATTTTCAGTAATATAAAACTATTCTTCAATTAAACATTCTCCCCCTCCAAACAACTACATACTTAAAAAAAAAAAAAACCCAAAACACACAAAACACAAACAAAAATCCCCACCAAACCACAGAACACCAGCCTACACAGAAAGTTATTACTATTTGTCCCACCGTAACTTAAAAGCAGAGATTATTTGATTTAGGAATACTTCTCATAAGAACCTGAAAGACTAGGTTAGAGCTACACTTAAATGGTGCATTAATTAACACGTTTAAAAAACCTCACGTATTCTGGACCATTTTTTTTAAAGCTTGGCAGCAAGCAATTAAATTTAACTTTCACTGTTCAAACTGCATTTCACCTTCAAGAAAGTATAATTTATAGTTGAATTCTGATTTAAAGCACTAGGCAAGACCACCTAAAGCTTAATGTTATATGTTTTTCAGCTCAAACAGCCAACTGTTGCCAGACTTTCCCAGGTGACGGCTGAGAACTGGATAAAAATATTCAACGCACGGTTTAACGAAGTATTATGTTCGATATACAGGGGGGTGTTTAAATAAAAACCACACCTCTGAAGCACTTCGCATGCTCCCTGCTACCTTGAACTCAGCTCTACTTTCCCCTGCACACACGAGATCAAAGCCGCACTCCGCCCCTGGAGCCGCAGCCTCACGGGTGCCCGGCGCTGCTTCCACCGTCCCCAGCACCCATTCAGAAAAGAAGAAAGAGGTGCCGCATCCAGGCAACGAGAGGAAACATAAGCACAGCAGCAGAGGTAGAAACTGGAAGTGCTACCAGGTCTGCGGCCACGGAAACATCTCCCTGTCCCCCGCCCTCAGCAAGTTCCTGGGTTTACAGACGCTCCCGCCAACAGGGATCGCAGTGCGGAAGGCAACGAGGTGTTTTTGTTCTGTAACGAGGATTACTGTCCCCTCACTGTTAACGATTTGTGCTTTTACTTCAGGGACTGGAAGCATATTCTTGAACTCCATCCATCAGCACAGGGTGGTTTGCGGGTTTCCAAAAGAAGTTTGATTCTCAATACTACAACGGACCTTTTCCATAGAAATGAACTAATAACAACTTAATCCGCACCAAGACTTTTGTCCAATTTATTTTACAAAAAGAGATACCTTTACCCTAAAGTTTTGTTACATTTCCAACTCCCTACCCTGCCTTTTCCTCAGGTACTCTCTCTCCAACAACTTTGTTTGCCTGTATGTTTTTTTGCCAACTGAGGGACCAAGATGCATAAAAATAAGGATCTCCACAGACTTGTTGAAAATAAACCATGAACTCTCCAAAATCAAATCCCCGTGCCTCTAAAGCCAGTTTCTGTGCAAGGCTGTTTCGTATCAGCACAACAACTCAGCATTCTTTGTTTCTTACAGTCTGGAGAAAGGCAGAGGAGATCACAGGTTTTGACTACAACTTCCGGAGAACAGAAAAGTTATGGTACAACTTTTGTAAACTGTCCTCTCATTTTTACTGCCCACGAGGGTAAGGGGAAGAAAAGATGAGGAAATTATTTCAATAAAGGGGAGCTCAGGCCCCCTTTAAGGGGACCAAAGGAAGTTATGGCTCCAGGCCTTTACCTTGCTGGTACTGTTTTCACATTCCTATTTCACCCTAGTTCAGAACTTTCTAATATTTAATATTCACTATCACAGCTCTTTCTCGGAGAGAAAGCACTCACCAGTCAGAAAAAAGGAGTTGTTTTGGGAGCCAATTTTTTTTTTTTTTGCACTGCTCTTTAATCACTGTGTCGAGAACCGAGTATGGAATAACCAGGAACTTCCCTTGCAACAAAGCTCTTGCTCATTCTGCAGACACTCATCTTCCTCTCAGAGGTTACACACCACTCATGGGCACCTCATCTCATTCCTGTTACATACCCCAAAGTCCAGTCCCCCTCAGCTCTCCTCCCTTACCAGGGACACGCTCAATATTGTATTGAAGCCTCAAACCCCTCAAACCAAAAAAGAGAAAAGTAACACAATCTCTCTGAGACGCAGACTAAAACGCTCTGAACTTTCTCTTCGCTTTCTTTTTCCAACCACAACAAGGGAGGCTGCGGAGGGACAGCAGGGCTTGGTTAGCCCGAAGGAGACCCCGGGAAAGAAGACGAACCCGAGCCCCGCTGGGTGACCCCAGGAAATCCCCTCGTGCAGCTTCCCTGGACCGCCTCAGGACAGGGAACAACGACCCGAGCGAGGGGAACGGGACCCCGCGGCCCCTCAGGAAAGGGAAAAACAGCCCCAGCGAGGGGAGCGGGACCCCGCGGCCCCTCAGGACAGGGAACAACTGCCCCAGCGAGGGGAGCGGGACCCCGCGGCCCCTCAGGACAGGGAACAATTGCCCCAGCGAGGGGAACGGGACCCCGCGGCCCCTCAGGACAGGGAACAACTGCCCCAGCAAGGGGAGCGGGACCCCGCGGCCCCTCGGAGCGGCCGCGCGGGCACTGCTCCCCCGCCCCACCGAACACCCCGCGCACGCGCGCCGAGCACGGCCCCCCACCGCCTCCCCTTCAGCCGCTAGCTGCCCCCGCCTCTCACCATGTACCAGGTGCCCAGGATGATGGTGCCGGTGCGCACATGGCAGCAGCCGCAGCAGCGGGTGCTGTAGAGGCGGTCACGACCCCGCTTGAACGTCATGGCGGCAGCGCGCACCTCCAACCACCAGACCCGCCACCCGCCCTCTCCAGGCGATTCCCGACACCGAGGGCCGTAAAACCCCCGGCGCGGGCGTCACCGCCGCACTGACCAATCAACCGCCAGGAGAGTGTCGCGGGGCGGGCCTATGTTGCCGCGGTGACGAGTGATTGACAACACAGTGGACCACTCACAACAGCTCTGGGACTGACGCCCCCGCGTTCACCTGCGGCGGCGGGGGCTGCACCTGAGGTGGGGGCGGTGCCCTTTCCGCCATGTTGGGCTTTACCGTCCTGTGTCGCCGGCCCTCAGGCGGGTCTGGCGGGCGAAGGTCCTGCCCTGCTCGCCCGGAGCACGGGGAGTAGCTCCCCGGAGGTTTGAAGAGCCGGAACTTGGCAGGCAGCAAAAGCCTGTGGGGACATCTGCGTCGTCTGCAGACGTTCCCCTGCACTTATCGCGGGTTAGGGGCGGCTCGAGTTCTGCGGCCAGTTCTGAGCCCCTCAGTTCAGGAGGGTCGTGGAAGTTCTAGAGAATGTTCGGGGAAGGGCAACAGAGCTGGTGAAGCGTCTGGAGCAGAAGTCTCTTGAGGAGCGGCTGAGGGTGTTTTGCCTGGAGAAGAGAAAGCTCAGAGAGAAGCTTATCGCTGTGTACAACTCCCTGAAAGGAGGCTGTAGCCTGGTGGGGATCGGCCTCTTCTCTCAGGCAGCTGGTAACAGCTTGAGAGGACATTGGCCTCAAGCTGTGTCAGGGAGGTTTAGTCTGGACGTCGGGAGGAATTTCTTCATTGAAAGGGTGATTAGACATTGGAATAGAAGTCACTATCCCTGAAGATGTTAAAGGAAAGACTGGACTTACTGTCATAGTCTGGTTAACGTCGTGTTAGGTCATGGATGTTAGGTCATGTTGGATTTGATGATCTCACAGGTCTTTTCCAACCTAATTGACTTTATGATTATGGACAGCCCTTAATTTCAAAATAATAGTGAGTAAGTAATGTCTTGGATGTCCTGATTCCATCTGGGGCAGTGTTAATCTTTGCAGGTGCCAGGAGGGACCATGGCTCAGATGTGGAGGTTATTCTGCCCCACCTCACATTGCCAGGAGCACGGAGAAAAGGGGTTTCTTCCTATGCAGAAAACGTGGAGGAGGGAGCCAACTGGTATTGTGTATTGGGAGCTGGGGCGGGTTTCTTATCTCATTAATGTTTCCAGTCTATTGTTGTGCCTCCAAATCTCAACTCCATCCCAATGTAGGAGGAAAGATGAGGAGAAGGGGAAGTGAGAGAGAGCAGTCTGTGATTTCAGAAAGTCTCGGTGGGGGTCCTGAAGTGGGGAATACCGTTCCTAAACCAGGACACCTGGGCAGAGCCTGGAGAAGTCTGCTTTGAGGTACTGCCAACATCCCCCAGCTTCTGCTGAAATTCACCCAGTGCTGCAGAAGGTTTAATTCACATGAACCGTTTTGCTGTTCTTTTGTGTTAATTCCTTGGGTTAAAGAATGATGTTAAGATTGTGTTACACGCTAAGAGGATATGCCATTAGAGAGAAAACAGAGGAGGTGAAATTTAGTCCACAGAAGTGCTTTGCTTTGTTGGTGACTCCAAGCCCTGCTGAAGCCCCTGTTGGCGAGTGGGTAATGGAAATGCTTCATTAGTTGCACCGAAACCTGTGGGTGCTGCACTTTTTAATATGTTAATTAGAAATAACGTGTGTAAATCCAAGTGCTGTCTTCATTTGTGTGTGAGAAGTTTCACCACCACTTAGACACACAGTCTCCTGTTGCCACATGGAGCAGGACGTGTAAACGTCCCCTCACCCAATGGTTTCTGCAGACCTGGGCTGTTGGTGCAGAAATGCACACAGTTTATTTTAACTGTACTTGCAGCTGCAAGTATTTCCTTCTTGGCACTGCACAATCTGAGACACAGAGCCATAAATATTTGCTGTGCATATATACACCAAGATGTATGTCAGTATTAATACTGAGATTTTTCACTTTGAACAATGAGAAGGTAACGAGGGTGACTGTGCTTGTCTTTTTGATACATTCCAGATTATACAATTAACACATTTTATTGTTTTAGCTGCTTAGTCTGTTTTTAATGTGAACTGTTGCTGAGTTGTTTGAAATTATTTACTTAAGGGCTTTAAAAGTGACCTTTTTATTTTAAATCCCCAGAGTTCCATGGTTGATGGTTTTTTTTCCTTAGGGCATATTTCATTTTTGAATAAACATGTTGTAAGTGCTGCTAAGATGGCTGTAATGATCCTATTATAAACTTTTGTTTGTTTCTTTAGTACTGCTCATGTTCTCAGCCCTGTGCACAGATGCCGAATTATCAACACTCTGATTTAATGTACCAAGAAGGGACTGATTTTAATCAATATACACGTGCGCACGTAATAAAAAAACCCAAAAGCCAACCAACCAAACAAAAACCAGAAAAAAGAATGTGCATTTTGTTGTAATCAGTCATTTAAAAATCATTTTTCTCACATATGGCACTTTGGGAAGCCTAAGCCAACTATTCCTGCTTCATGCATGCCTGAATTGATTACATTGTTCTGCAGAGCTGAGAGATTCTCCTTCCTGTTGGTCTGTCCCTGTGTGAAACAGGAACTCACAGGATTAGAATGAGTCAGAAATGAAAGCAGGAGCCCCTCCCTCAAAGTTTGGACATCCACTTGGAAACCTCTAGATCTCACTCCCAGTTCAAGTGATTTGTGAGGGCAAGGGTTCCAACTAAGATCTTGCAGTTGAACACTTTGCCTTCGTTAAGATCAAGCTCTCATCAGGCTCAGATTTTCAGGGCTATTTTCATGAGATGAAAGAAATCTTAATTAAGTGTTCATATCTTTGTCAGCCAGACTCAGAATAAAAATTGATCCGACTCCCTTGAGCTTCACTGCTTGTTATACTCTGCAAACAACAAAGATACTGGGAAGGATAATGTGAATCTCATTTAACATCACAAAGAAGCTTTCAACAGCAGGATAGGGTGATGTGGAACTATTGAATTTGCATTAAAAAACCCTCTCTACTTTCTCCTCCCTTAAAAAAAAAAAAAGGAAAAGAAGGATTTAAAGAGTATTTTGAGAATGATTGCATTGTTTCTTGTACTTAGGGTAAGAGGTAATAGGTTAATGATTTTAGTTCTACCCTCTGTGAAAGATTCCAGTTCTTCCATGCCACAAGCAGCCCAGATGACCTCAGGCAAGACACTTCCTTCTTGCTGAGCCTTAATTCTCTCCTTTTTGCTAGTTCAGAGGATTTGTGAGGCTAAATATATTAAAAACTCTGGGCTTAGCTTACAGTCATGACAGGCCGAGCAAAATCTCACTCACCCAGCGAATACTACTGATAAAACTTCCTCACCAATAGCAGAAAGACAATGGCATGCAGGACCCAAAGCATCCACAACAGTGAGAGCAGGAAGCCCTACACAGATCTGCAAGTCAGAAGCAGCTGCAAAAGAATGATTGGGATTCCTTTACCAGCATGACATTTTAACTCCTTCCCTCTCAGCAGGTGGAGAGGGTTTGATATCGAGGTGTTCCTCATTAGCCAAACTAGTCAGGGCTTTCAAAACCGATGTCTAGACAGGAGATTTGCACTTCTGTCTTGAGAGAGCCTGGCAGTGTTTTACCAAACACAAAATAGTTTTGTATAATCATATTTTAATGAGGTAACAGCAAAACAGCCAGGATCAGGTAAATGAGAGACCAGGCTTCAACTTCTTCAAAAATTTAAAGTCCTACACTTGCAAGATGTCAAAACAATGCAGCACTAAAACTGTTTTCTGCTAATTTTTGTAATACGATAGTTTCTCCCTTTTGTGCTGTTCTTCAGTCTATCCTTGGCTAGAAGATGGTAGTTTAATGCTGTAAGCACACACTGAACTATTGTCAGGATGGCAATATTTTGAAGAATGAGGTGCTGTTCTGCATTTGCTGTGTTGTGTGAAGGCAAACCTACAGACTCTGAACTGGTAACCATATGTAACGTCGGGCAGAGTTCATATCACTGTATAGTAAAAATATTTTCCTGATGGGATTTGAGAAACAAAGGCACGGTGAGATTAACTGTTCTGACCAACACTACTGCAGGTCAGTCAAAGCTCTAGGAACATCACAGCTTATCCATTGGCTTCTTTGCCAGGAGATAAAAGGTAAAGTGCTGGACATGTTGGAGCTCCTCCATCCCAAATGGAAGGCACTTGAGTATGAGGGCAGGAACAAGCTACTGCTATTTTTTAAATTATTTTTCCTATAACTTTGTGCATGTGCCTGCTACTCTACATTCTAAAACTAAAAAAAGAGAAAAGAAAAAAGGTTAATTAGCTCCTCAGATTCGGTTCTTTTCCATGCTGAACAAACATTTTTAGATTAAAAAAACCAAAGTGTTCCAACATTGCAGAGAAAGCAGTATCTTTACATAGAAACTGCAATATATAACACTGTATGATACCCTTAACAGAATTTAGAAAAATCCATAGAACTGGTGCAGAAGGTGTGAAAAATACCCAGGCTGAAAGCTTGGATTGACTTTTTGCTTCCTTAAAAAAGATAAGAATATACTACAGTAAAAGCAAGGCATTAACATATCAATGAGGGGAAAAAAACCCTCATATGAATTAGTCAGGGGGAAACTTTCCTGTTGGTGACTCATACAGCAAAATCATAGATATCCTGAAGTCAGCATTGACAAATTTTACCATCTTTTTCTCCAAGATGAATTCTGTAGGAAAACAATCTAATTTGGATGATCAGTGGTTTCTTGTACAAAGGGTTAGAAAGTAATAAGAATGTATCACAATGAGTTTTGTAATTATTGAATTTTACTCTTGTTTACTGAATTAATCAACTTCATTTTGGGATTCCTAATGTAATGTTCCAAGCTTCTGTAATATTTGTTCTAGTTGGTTGCTGTTAACAATATGAATTATCTTTTACCAGTATGAGTCAGTTTAACTCAGTTCCAAAACTTTTAAACTCATAACAAATGGGTCACAAAGTCAGGGTTAGAAAATAAGCTAAAATACGACAGCATGATATAAAATTTCTCTAAGCCTTGGACCGTTTCTGGGTTATTCACTGCATGCTCAGACTTTCTAAATCTCAAACACTGAATAAAAATTCATTTAAGAGAATCAAAATCTGCTAAATTAAAAAAAGCTGTGGTTCATATACAGCAGCCTCCACACAGCTGAGAAGCTATGAAAATATCTAAAAATAACATGATCTAAAATGGTACTTGCAATTTCAGATATGTCAGTGCTTTCACATGAACAACAGTGAGCGCTGGAAATGGAAAATCTCCTGTACTCGCTGGCAGGCCCCTCCTTCCAGCCCTCAGCCTGGACTTGCCCCTCCATGAATCTTGGCAGGGTGAACAGGAGGAGCCTGAGGACCTGAGCACTGCCTTCTCAGGGAAGCAGGCAGCCACCTTCGAGTGGTTATTTCTTTATGCGTTGGCTCCTTGACTGAGTTTGCAGTTCAGGACACAGCAGGTTTCCAGGAGGAGCACTGTGGCCGGCGGCTGCTGCTGCCAGAAGAGCTCGATAAAGCCATTTATCATGAATCCCTGTAATGTGCACTGCACAGAACCACCACCCATGGAAAATCGTGCATCCAAAGTGAAATCAAAGTCCGATGGGAAATAACGTTTACCAATTTTCTGATATTCTCTTGGTGGGATGGCACAGGGGTCAGTTACTCCCCAGAAGACACAGGGAGTTTGTTTCTGAGATCAGTGCGTTACAGTGTCTGTTCAGTCAGTACGGCAGGACCTTTCCTTTGCAGGAACACCTGCAGGGCCGAATGTCAGGGATGGCACATACTGGAAAGTTCATCTGACCTTGAAAAGACTCCTGAGTCTGGGTCAGTACAATCAAAGAAGGACAAGGTTTCCTATCTGATTTTTGTGATCCATGACTTGAAAACTGTCCCTCACAACATCCACCTACCCTTAGAAAATACTCGGCGTTACAGAGTAGGCCCATGTTGTAAGCACAGTAAAGAAATTATTTCCTGCCAGGCAATTAGCACGTCCACCTGCTAGTCAGCTTGTGCACACATTGGCTGTGCCACGGATCTGCACGTTGGGTGGGACCTTGATAGTCACAGACAATTACAGTGATCAGTTAGGGATAATTATGGAACAGCCGGCCAAATTCCTCTCTATGGTTGCCTGTCTTTACCCTGGTGGTGTTACATCATGGTTTAAATGTGAAGCAAAGCTTCAGCCTCTGCATCTGCATCCTGCTGTCTGCCTGAAGTAAACACAACAACTAGGTCGGGAGTTTGCCAGTTACATAATCAGCCACATCTTAATGCCTGTGATACTATGGATTCATCACGTATGGATATGGCTTTTTTTATTATCTTCCACCTTCAAGAGGCTGCCCACAAGAAAGAGCATCATTACAAAAGCAGAGCAGACTGAGTTTAAGAGAAAGTAGGAACTTAAAGCCGTGTATTTCATCATTTACAGCTGCGGCTGTAACAATTAATTGCTTGTCCCTAACCAGATCATAGATGTTTGCCAGCCACACTTCATCCCACCTCCCACACTGTGGCTGCACCGGAGGCTTGATTTCCAGCCGCTGGGCCATTTGCAGGCATGTGGAGAGCTTTTGGCTGTTCCTAAGGCAAGTGCCTCTCAAGCAGCTAATAAATTGCTTACAGAAAAGGCAGGGGGTGCCAGCTGGACCTGGCCCACAAACTGGCAATTAGACTACACTGGGTTATTGACTGACCAGAGAGAACTACTCTCGATTGACTTTTCTAAGTGACAACATTCAGTTATAGCTCAAGCAATGCCTCAGCATGTTGGGGGGGTGTTGAATCTTCTGTCTGAGGATTCACAGTCTCCAGAGACAATAGTCTCCCACTAGCAAAGATCAGGGACTGGGAAAATGTACACATCCAGCACACCCATTTAACCCTCCCAGAGCCAGGAGCAGCAGAGCAGGCTGATGATCTGCATAGCCTCAGTCCTAAAAGCACAGAAACCAGGGAATAACCTGAATGTGGTGATGAAGGGAACTTTCTTAAGGAACTCAAAAGTCTGATTTTCAAAGCATCTCCAGGGACTGTTTATTAAGCTGTGTGGTGGCTTTTCAGCCTCTGACAACTGGGAAGTGGAAGAATGGAAGTTGACAGAGTTGCTTAGAGCTTTGTGTTCTGGTTTGGTTGTTTTTGTAAATTCAGTTTTCTCACTGAAGAACACTTCTGCATCCCTGGGAGCCTGTGCAGCAGCACTGCTGGGGGATGTGGTACAGGAAGGCTCCAGGCACTGCCACAGCCATATCAAAGAAGCAACAACCAACATACCCTTTCCTAACTGCTGACAAAACAGATGAATCACACAAGCATGCTGTACATTGCCACCCCATTTACCTTGAAAGGTGCTTTTCAATTATTTAGGAAAGCCTATGATCAAGAATATTTAGTTGTAGAAGTATATATTTTTTTTGCCTACATTAGAGTGTGCTATTAAATAATATGCTGCTGTAAACTGTTGAGCCCATCTGTGATGACTTCCCAGAGGTGCAGCAGTGATGCCAGAAGGAAAATGCAGGCCTTGGACACCACTGAAGTCAGGAAGAGGGGTGCTGAAGAATTTGACAGAAAAATAGTAATATAATTTGCTGCTGCTTGTCATCAGCACCTCAGTCAGCTTGTCAGTGTTGTAAGTCTGGATTGTTCTTTCATCCCAACAACAAAAGAACGTCACGAGGATTTCCTAAATATAGAAGAGTTCAAATGAAGGGAAACTCCTAAAAATTTTGTAGTACCTTAAAAAAGCTTGAAAATGGAGTGGTTCTAGCAAAAACCACATGCTCTTACTCACACACATACAAATTAAATAAAACAGCTCAGAGTGTTGGACTTTGGACAAAAGTTTTAATTTTTAATTATAAAAACAGTGACATTTGAAATACTGAAAAATTTTGAAATAAAGCATAATTACAAAGACACCAAAAAGTTTACAAGCAGATATAGAGAAAAAAGCAGAAGAAATCTGTAGTCCACCAATCTTGTGAGCTTCTTTTTATCTCTTTTTTTTTTCTTTCTTTCTTTTTTGGATGACAGAGGTTATCTTCAATGTTAAGCAAAGGCCATGGGCAGCATCCTGACCCCAATGAGGTCAATCAATGTTTTCCACTGGCTTCAGAGATAGCAAAACTTTGTTCATTGCCCACATACTCATTAGCACGTCTTCTAAATCCTTGAACTTGCTGTACCTGTTCCTCCAGTGAGGCCATGTATTTTCTTGTTATGCATCTATTCCAAACCAGTAACTTTCCCAATAAAAGCTCTTTGGTCTGTTCAGTCCATTCACAAACTGCCAATATTTCGCCTACGCTGAGACACAAACCCCAAGATGTGCAGATCCTAGACAGTGGGCTGCTAAGTGGCGTCAGCTAAGATTACCCCTCCCCTGCCTGTCTGAAACAAGCCTACTGTGCTAAATTTCAGGGCACACAGTACAGCTAACTACCCCAAAAATCACAGCACAAGAGAACTGCCCTTCAACATACAGTAGCTAAACTCTAAACACAAACACATTGCTGCAGTTAATTGCTTCTCTGAAGGGTACAGCTGGTTTGACAGCTATGCAACAGATAAAGGCCATCAGGGAAAAGTGTTGAGCTGCAGGTAAAGCTTAGACAAGCTGGGATCAGGGATCAGGGATGCCATGGCAGAAGCACAGAGCTCTCTGGCTCCATGATGCAAACAGGAGTACAGCTGTGGCAGTGTAAAGCCACAGACGTCCCTGGTTATTCACTGTCCTAGTGAAAAGTTTCACAGCATCAGCCCAAAGCCTACAAATGTGCACACATTTAACATGCATTAGAAACCATCCCCCACCATCTCCAAGGGCACAGAGTCAAATGCAGATGGAGATTTGAGAAACACGATCTCATCCTTCGAGGCAGCACTTCTGAGATTGCTCAGGCAGTCTCAGGACTGTCTGAAGACCTCCGCAGCTACCACCAAAGCTGCAGCTCCTCTGGGGATAAAGGTCTTCTGCTTTTAGTGGTGTCAGTTCAGCATTGTTTATAAACCACAGTGTTCTATTGTAACACATTCTCTCCTCCACACTGAGCCCTCTGACAAGGAGAAATACACACCCCTCATTAAATACTAAACTGACTTAAAAACTTTATTCACAAATTTAGTTTATATTAGAATATTCAAGTGACAAAATGATAAAAAACTTCCAAACATCAGATTAAGAAAATTATTTTTAAAAGTTACCTCAGTCTACTATAAGTACAAATGCAACATGCTTTGGACATACAGACTTTAAACTTTAGCCCACCAGGAAATCCAGGGAGAAAAATGCATTTAGACCATCTTTCCAAACAAGTTAAAAACCTCCTTTAGAAATGTTCCTTGAGGAGCAAACTAGTCTGATGCAGGGTAAAAAGTATAAATATGGGAAGGTAAGAGTCAAAAATCTGACAATAGCAGCCACCAAGGATTGAAAAGAGTTAGGAGGTTGGAGAATGATCCATGTTATTCTCCCTTTGTTTCTGAACAGTGCTTCCTTCTGTACATTACTAGCCTGTCAGTGAGCACCTCTGCAGAAATGCCAGAGGAGACCAGACTAGCTGGTGGATCCTCCATGGGACCAAAGCACAATCACAGTCAGGTACAGCCCGACTATTTCTACAATGGCATAGAACACTACAAGTTGACGAACAACATGACAGCAAAAAAACTGAAAGGACTTAATGCAACCAGTCAAACCCCATTCAACAGCTTTTGATCTAGGGCAGCAGCTTGCAGTGAACAGCCACTCTGTTTCAAAACCACCTTCTGTGCACAGCCTGCTCCCTCTCTCTGCTCTCTCACACACTCACGCTCTCTGGCTCACTGCTCCTCTTCTCTTCCTCTCGCTGGGAGGTCTCCTGGAGCCTCTCTTTGCCTGGGGCTCAGCGGCATTGCAGAAAGCAGAATCCTTGCAGCTCATTGGCATGTCTGCCCCATCGGGTTGGCACTCTGGCAGCTACACAGCTCCCTCAAGTCTCTTTCTTCATTTTCTTCCTCTTTCTCCTCTCCTTTTTTCCAGGTACACCTGCCATACAAACAACAGGGACAGTGCACAAATCTTCCACATGTAATTGCATCCCTGCGAACTGTTGGCTTTTTGCCTGATGAAGAGGATTTAAGGGTTCTTAGATGTGTTTTACAAGGGCCACCTATTTTCAAGGGTAATTCAATGTCATGGGGAGGACTCAATGGTTTTAGTGGGCTCACTTATATTTGCTTCTGTTTCATGTTGAAAAGAGCTGTGCAAAAATTACTGTCACTAAATGCAATAGTAGCTTTATTTTTTGCTCAGTAGCTCTGAAAATAACAGGAACAGGCATTTGTCACAGAAAAGCCTCTGAGTAATACAGAGCCTCTCAAAGAATTAAAATATGCAGCTGAAGAAGAAGCATTTCGCATGTTCACTTAAAAACGCATTTGTGAACATTTATTAGATTACACATTATTCTGAAAATTCATCAGATGTGCAAAAACAATCACTTACCATTATTGGGAGAATTATTAACAATGTCCGAGGATTTTTCGAAGGAAGCACCGACTGCATCACTGCTATGTTTTGTAGATATCAAGTCCCTGGGGCCTTCTTCCATTCTTGTTTGCAAACCTTGCTGGGGCTTAATTGAAACAATATGCTTCACTAAGCATATGAGTTAAACGAAGCATATGCAAGTACAAAATATGAGAGAAAATGTCATTATTGTGGGGCATTTAAAGAAACTGCAGGACAAATTAATTTTTACATGACTAGAATATTTTGCCATGTTATCTACCTACCTCTTATTTATTTGTTTTAGAGGGGATTAAAGTGTTGAAATTGTCTTTCAGTGTTATTTTTCCCCTTGATTCCCCCAGTTAACAGAAGAGCAGCAAGAAATACTGAGATGAAAGTACTGGCATTGTGTAGTGACACTGAAGAGTAAGATGTGCCCTGTGACTGCTAAATGACTTGAGTCCACAGAAACACTGGAAGTAGCACAAGGAGTGTGATGAGCAACTTTGTGGATCTGGCTTCATAAGAAATTTCATTTTTTATGTCCATCTGAAGGCTGAGCTTGCACAGCAGCATTTGGGGCACCAGACACTAGCATCTGGGGCTGACGTGCAACACGAGCTTCTTCTGGCCCATCATAAACACGTCAGAAGAAGCAATGCTGTCCTGAGGAATCTGAACAGCACTGTTAAAATTATTCATGAAGGGACACACAAAGCTAAACCAACTAACTGGATGTGCAAGAGAGAGAGTGGTATGGCAGCACTCTGGGAACTGACAGGATATCCCAATCATTATGTGGATTGTGGTCAGTGAGGTGGTTTAAACCTTTCCCCTAAAATGGAAGCATTAGGAGATCTGGGAGCAAAATTGTCTCAAGGATCGTGAGAGACCACAGTGGGTGTGAGGGGAAGACAAATGATTAAAAAAAAAAAAAATCAGCTGTACATGTCCAGAAAAACATATTCTGTGACAAGTGAATGAAATACAATTTGGACATTTTGGGCATTCCCCCCCACAATTTCTCATTTCACTGAGCACAATCATAGGCAAGGACTGATCCAAAAGCCAGTCAACACTCTGTTCCTTTGCACTTCCCATTCCAAATGAACTGAGATTCTCCACAGCCTTTCTCTGTTGCACTCTGAGTCATTTTTCTCTCAATAAGCTTTTTAGTGGTATAACAGTGGCCTTGTTTTATCTTCACTGACTTTTGGGAACCACCTTTTCATTACTGTTGATATCTCTGGGTGACCTACAGCTACAGATGAAACACAGGCCAATTGTGCACTAAATTTGGAGTGCATCTGGTTTTAATTATGGATGAAAAAATGTTTAGGCAGATGCATTCCAAGTTTAGTGCACAACATTCTGTACTGCAAAATCAAAGTGTTTTGAAAATAGCTAGGGAATACTATGTTGCAAAACTCCACTGTGGTCATAACTTCTTTTTATAGGGAGACAGAGAAAAGAGAAGAGAAAGCCAGAAGACAGAGAGGCAGAAAAGTCTCCCTTAGGTCATCCTAACAGAGAAGAATCCCCCTCTGCTCAAAGAGAACCAAATACTACTCTTGGAATACAAAATACTCACATGCCTCAGTCCAGCTCCACCCCTTGCTTCCTTCACTTCCATTTTCTTCTTCTTCCGTTGTGTTTTGCTTTCAGGTCCAGAAAGGCAGAAACGAATGCCTGCTTTGCCTTTTGGCAAATCCTGAAAGCATCAGAGATTTGTAAGAAGAGTCCTGGGACAGCTAATTTTGGGGTTTTTTTCAGGAAAACTGATTACCTCCAGGAGTGTGTGCTGACAAGCAGGGCTGTCTCTCTGAACAGTGGGCACACCTCAGCTTAACACATCTCTTTGCAAAAAGCTCAGCATGCTCTTCCCACTGCTGCCCAAAGGGAACATTTCCCTGGGCATCTAGAAATCATTTAAACAGCAAGACTTCTGCTTCTGCGTCTCCACCCAAGATATCACTGACACCAAACCCTCATATCAGCAAACTTAAATAAATATGTCCTGGGTGCCTGAGATACCGTGAAGGCTGTGTCAGCTCTGGACTCCACACCTCTTTTAAGGCCTGGGTGTTTGAGAAGATCAGCAGCAGTAGGGTGCAAACAGCCAGGGTTTGCTGCTTAGGACAGCGAGACCAGGGGGATGATGAACTCCCAGAACCAGCCAACTCCTCCCAGCCTATCTCATGCCTCCTGCAAGTGTGTTCCCCAGCTCCAGCTATCTCAGACAGGTCAGGCAGGGACCATGCCAAGCATAAGAAAGCCCCCATAACCAAAGGAGCCTGGCTCCAGGGCTGGAGTGGAGACCCCAGCGTGCATGAGACTGACCCCAGAGGACCAGGTCTCCCTTGGCCACCAACAGCTCCGCCTCACCTTCTTCTCATCCCTTGTCTGATGCTCCTCATCTCCAGTCCAGTTTCCCCACTCCTCTGTGGGAGCCTTCCAGTCAGAGTCCAGGTCAATCACTGAAGGGTCACCTATTAGGGCAAGCATACTAATGCGTTATGTTCAAATCCATACTACTTCCCAGCCTCACATGAGCAGCACAAATGCTGCAAAAATACCTGACATCGTCTTGTTTGCCCATGTGGTATTTGGATGTGCACGTATGCATGTCTTAAATGTGTTAAAACATTTACAAAATTATTTTAAAAGGTATTAAGACATGTACATTGACTGCCAATTCACAATTCAAGAGTGAGAGCACTCTTCAGGACAGGAGAAAAATGAGAGAAGGGCAGAAAAGCACATACAAAACTAAAAGCCCTTTCAGCCTGCATTTAAAGAAAACAAGCTTTACAAAACTAATAGCGTGGCTTGTCAAATATTTCTTTTTAATTTTATGAAGAAGGATTGAGGCATATCCAGAAACACTGGCAGACACAACTGGCTCTTCCATTCACTGCAACACACCATCCTCTGGGCAATTATTAATATGGAAGAGTAATATTAACAAAGAATTTGTGCATTCATTATTGCTCTCATTGATGTTTTCTTTCTTACAAAAGATAGAACAAGCACACTCTCAACTTCATCTTCCTTTTCTATTTTCTTTTTTTGAATGTAAACCAGAAAAGCACCATCCCAACACTGATTTCCAAACCTCCTTAAGATACAACTCTAAATAGGCACGAAATAGGTAACACCTACCCTGCATCAATTGTGAACATTTCATGGGAACTGGGCAAAAAACTTTTCAAAATCTCTTATGTTTCTCTATATTTCAGCATCTGAACCTTTGAAAATCTGGCTGCAAGCCCTCAGCTGCCTCTCCACAAAGCACTGGCAAACTATCCTCAGTCAAAAAGGCAAAACAGACCAGTTTAATTCCTTCACCCAAACTGAATGAGCTGCAAAAAAGCAGATAAATCAGCATAAGATGTTGAAAGGACTACTTGATTATTTTTTAACAATTTGAATGTAACAATCTTAAGTCTTATCCTAACAGGAAGAACAACTTAAAAACATGACATACAATGATAACTCTTAGCTGATTACTTCTCTTTAAAAAAAAAATCCCAAGCTGGATGGAAAAACTTCTACTTGAAGCAGGGCCAAAACCAAAAGCATGCTGGGAATGATAAAAGAAAACCATTTCCAAAACGTTGCTCTGACCAGTTTGCTGCCAAATGTTATAAACATGATTATGAACATTGTTCAAGTTTCTCAGTTTAAAATCCATGCCTTCTATATAGACAATATGTCTTTCCTTCTTCAAAAGGGAAAGGAACAGCTAATTTTGAATGCATTCCCCAATAAAATTCCAGTCCAAAGTAGAATTCAGTCTCCTGAGCTGCAAGGCAGCAGCTCTGCTGATGGATGCTCTCGTGGGTGTGCAAGCAAAACATAAGACAAGGAAAGCCACAACTGTTGTTTTCACCTTTTTAACTTCTGCTATATCAAAAAGTGCATTTATGTATATACTTTGAAACATGAAAATAGTTTTGATGGCAAACTGCCTGCAATGGGTTTATGTTAATGCTTCACCCTTGTCACATGTGGGCATGAAACTTGGCCAGACAGCAGTAACTGCCTCACCTCAGAATTACTCTTCCCAAAGTATTGTGTCCCAGAGGTGTTTAAAATCAACTCAGTCTAAAATTAAGGGCAATATAAGATTCTTTACAATTTGCTGGATTTGATGGGGAAATCGGATTAAATGTACTTATCCCAAAGCTCTGATTAAATGTACTTATCCCAAAGCTCTGACTTAAAATCTCTTCTGTTGTGTAGCATATTTCCCTTCTACAGTGGCATCTCCCACAGTGTCTTTAAACTTTGAATACTCTCTAGTATTTTTAAATCTGATTCTCCTTGGGTCATAATTCTCTCACAGGCTAAAACAGATCAGTAATTCCTGGGAACACAAACACTAAAAGGAATGTGCCGTGCAGCAGGATGTCTGTCCTCCTGCTCCCCATGTGGATTTAGCCCTGACAGAGGTGATATCTGTCTCAGCACCAACACAGACCAACATCTTGGCAATTGCTGCTGTTTATTTTTACAAAAGCAATGCTGTTAAATGTCATGTTCCAACTAAGTTCTTGCTTGTAACCCACCCCAGTCCTCCAGCAAACTCCACCAAGACAAAGCTGTACTTTTCTGTTGGCAGCAAAGAGTTCATTTCAAGACCAAGGTGGTTTCCATATACCCCATGCAATGAAAACACTTTTAGATCCTGAAAGGGACAACATTGAAGGTGTCTTCAGAAATCAGGGATGCTGCCAGCATCTCTGCAGGGAGACAGTGCATCCCAGCAGCAACCACCTGAACACCCTTGGTCTCCAGTCTCTCTCCTGTGTAAGGAGGAGCAGACAGGGAGCAGATGGCTGCGCCCTGGGGGGTGTTGGGGAGCAGGCAAACAGCAGCAGGATCTGGTCAAAGGAGACAGTCAGCAGGTTCTCTGTGCCTGCTGATAGATAGGGTGGAGTACAGTACTGTACAGGCTGAACCTAATTATCTGGCCTGGAAAATGAAACTGGAAAGTGCTGCAGCAAAACTCAGTCTGTGTCACCAAGAAGAGGATTAAAAATTTTCTGATCTGGAGTTGTACATTTGGATTCTAATCTACCAGCATCTCTCTTGGCATGCTGTCCCAAAATATAGGCAGCAGAAACTTGAGGGAGGTTCATCTGGCAGGGCAAACCTCTCAGTAGGCTGCATATTGTCCATGGCACTGAGCTTTACTGTGGCTTGTGTAGAAAACCCATCCCTTTGCAAAGGGCAGTTTATTGTGTTATGAACACAGTCCTAACCCAAATCCTTGCCAAGCCATCACCTGTAGATTAAGTGTAATACATTCAGTTGAAATGCGTAGATAATTTCCAGCCTAAAGCTTGAATTTCTGTGTTACAGGTCAATAGCTGGGTGGAGGAACCCCTTATTTGCACCTTCCTTCAACATAATTCAGCAGAGGCAAAATACCAAATAAACCCCAGACAAAAGACTCCTTTTAGTGGAATAAAGCTACTGATTCCCATAAAACAAAGGAATTACAGTTGATTTTAACTCTGGAACAGAAGGGAGGTTGGAAGTCAGGAGACATAGGGTCAGGAGATGCGGAAGTTTTCTTAAGGTTATGGGGAAAATTTGCTTTGGCAATCAAGAAGGATTCATTGGGAGGGTGCCAATACACAGATAAAAAGTGACTCTCGTGGTCATGAGATGTTGCATTTGCAAAGCAGAATGTGGATTTTCTGAGATTGCACTGCACTGTTGCCAAAGCACAGGTCCGCTGCACTTGGAAGCAGATGCATGGGATAAAATTAGTATTCCTTTGCCTTGGAACCAGACACAAGTGCTCTAAAACAGCCCAGCAGGCCACACTGGGTTACATGTTTAATAACAGCAAAACCAGCCACAGCTTGTGATGCATTCTGTGGGACAGCAAAGCTGAAGTACATAAATGTCACCAAAGGGGCAGTGGTGGCATAGGTACACAAAGGAGTATTAGGAAACACATCCAAGTAAAGCTTCCAAGGCAGAGGCAGGAGGATCAAGAACAACCCTGCAGGAGATGCAAGAAAGGCACCTGGCTAAAGCAGAGCACTTCCCGGGCTCAAAAATAAAGTGAATTATGTCAGGACCCGAAGTGGTTCAGCCCCCTTTCTTTCTCTTTTTGACAGGAATGAAAACTATGCAAACACTAATAATGAGTAGGGAAAGATGATGAACAAAGCTTCCCACTTTGGGGCCCCCTTCCCTCATGGCAGAGTCCTGGCCACCTCAGCCTGCTGGTGGGACTGGTGGGACTGCAGCCACCAGTGATGACCATGTCACTTCAACTCCAAGACACTGAATGTCCCCAGCTAACAAAAGCTTAGATTGCTAAGGACTAATTGTTTGAATATGCAGAGACAATGACTGATGATGGAATGAGAATTTCAGAATCAATGAGGTTGGAAGTGGCCTCTGGAGATTGTCTAGTCCCTCCTCATGGCTCACAGAGGGCTCAGCTGCAGCAGGTTTCTCAGGAATGCAGCAGAGTTTTAAATATTTTGAAGGGTCTGCAACCTCTCTGGGCAAACTGTTCTGTTGCCTGACCACTCTTACCATAAAAAAAAAAGCTTTCACTTATGAATAAGAGGAAATTCACTTCTTAGCCATTTGCCTGTTCCCCACTCTCCAGGCTGACCATAGGTAATGACCCCATCAAGTGCTCATACACAGGCATGGCTGGACCTTCTCCAGTATATCCCTGACTGTCTTGTACTGGGGAGCCCAGAAATGGACACAGGACTCCAGATATGACAATAATTAAGAATTAACCACCAGCTATGACAATAATTAAGAATTAACCAGCAGCAGTGTGTATCATTAATGAATGTCAACACAGGAGTGTGTTGTTTGGAAACCAGCCTGACTGAGAGTCTTAAATATTCCAAAAGTGACTGCCCTTTACCAGTTCCCTTTACCACTAACTCCCTCTCTCCCTCTATGTACATATCCTTTCAGTTGTGCCAACACATTAACCTCAAGCCTTTTGTTAAGTGAGGGTGTTATTATTGCTGGTACTTCACAAAAAGATAACTCAGTGTGGAGCAGGGAGCAGGCCAAGGCAGCAGTCCAGCATCCAGCTCCTTTGGCTGTACCAGTCCAGCACAGAACAAAGAGACTCATTACATGTACTGCTCTGGACTTGGTAAAATTACCCCAGGTCATATTTCAGCTACGAATGGCATTTTTTTTTTAGTTCCCAAGCCTGCAAGAGCTAACAGGCCACGTTTAACTGTCTAAGAGCTCATTTTGCCTGCAGCGTCGACCTTAATGCCAACCATTACCTCATCTAAATTCAGGGAATACATGTTCCTGATGCACCCCTCCCCTGCATCAATATCAAGGCTGATGATTCAAAGGAAAAAAAAAAAAATACCAGGGCAAAAAGGCAAGCTGTAAGACAGACAGAAACCTCCAAATACTTCTGCTCTGATGTTTGCAGAAGCAAGCTGCTGAATTTGTTCCTATCGTTCTACTCTCAGACAGATATGGAACTCCAAAAGCAGAGATCTGCTTGGCTTTGCAAGTGCAGATCAAGCCCAGAGTGTGCCAAGTCTGACATGTGCTAAATGTGGTGAAGGGAACGCTGCTGCAGAGCTGCCCACACTGCCTCCCTCCATCCCGCGTGGGCGTGATGGGCTCCAGAGTTGGAAACGGCCAGGCACCCATTGCAGCAATGCAGGGGTAAAGAAACACAGCACCAAGGGAAGGGAAGGCTCATGGCTGGGGATTTTGTTTTTATTCTTTTTAAAGCAAACTGTGCTATTTATAAAATCACGGCCAAAATGATGCATCTGCTGCAGAGCTTCAGTTACCGCTGGGCAGAGAAGCAAGACAACCACAGTCTTTTTCTCCTTAATGCATTCCACCCCTCTGGGTTCTCCTGCAGTTAAGCAATCAGAGCAGCTTGAGCACAAAGAGGTTTGCTCAGCTCATCAGCCATCAATCCTGCAAGTGCAGAGAAAGGCCTCCCAACAACAGGAGTATATATAAATACTTCCTTGATCCTGACCAAAAGGTCAAGAGAAAAGGCCATCAAATACCCACACTGTTCATACCAAATTATTCCAACCACTCAGGACCCATGCTTGTCTTTCTTTTAAAACTAAAAAAACACCCATTACCAATCATAAAAAGACTGAAATCCTGATTGCCACAGTGCACTGGAGTTGTATTCTGCATCTGGGTTCAGGGCATTTCCGAGGAAATTTAAAATTTTGGCAAAGGTACATGGAGCTTGAAAAGCACCCTGTCCTCCCACGGCTCCCCCTCAGCCACCCCACTGAGCCCGGGCTGCATCTGCCTGGAAAAGGCTCACTCAGCTCCACCTTCCCACACAACGATGGGAGGAGGGAAACACAATGCTTCAGTTATGAGAACCAAACACAGCTCTGAACTCGTTTCACAATTTCACTAATCTGAGTTGACTGGTAACACGTGGGGCTTTTTGAAACACAGAGCCCATCCTGCTGCCTCTGGCTCAGGAAGTCCCTGACCCGCTCTCTGCAGGGTGTGGGGAGGGATCGCCCTGTGCTTGCCCTGTTCCTGTGCTTATCTGCCCGCAGCTGATAGCAGTGCAACTGCTGGGGAGAGGACACGGGAGCCTGCAGACAGCCCCCTACTGCTGGTGCTGCTGCTCAGGAGCTCTAATTACACTTTGCACCAGTATGTATGCACCAAAACAGACTGTACCTACTGCATTATTTGTTTTTCTTCTGAGGGAAAACAAATAAAATGCACTTTTTTGCCCTTCTCAAGGGTTCCACATGGACAACTGCTGCCCTGATGCAGCTCTGGGCACCTCCTCAAAACCAGACCCACACAGGATTTCTCCAGCAAATGAGCCACGTGGGAAGTGGACCCTGATGTCTGAGGCTTAGGGAATGGACTGAGGAGAGTTCCTGCATTGGTGCACTTGTTTGTCTACAGAAAAAGGGCAAAGAGACATACCCTGGCCCTGCCACGCATCATCTGCTGCGAGGAAAGTCGAGCCGCCATGCCAACAGCACCTGGAAGGACTGTCCTCAGATGGTTTACTCTTCATGTTATCTGCACATGGGAAAGCATCTTCATTAAAAAATTAAGCCAAAAACCCCCAAATCTCAAGCCTAAAAGATAATCACATAGGTATATTCACATTATTAAAACCAATTAATCATGTCTGCTTGCTATGTCACGATGCCTGGATGTTATGTAATTTAAGCCACATGTTAATCTATGCTTCTCATCACAGTGGATTTATTAACAAAGGCTGGACGAGGACACTACATGCATAAGTTATTAAAAACAACTCACTCAGGAGTGACTACACTAACAACATTCAGCAATGTAAACTTCTGGCACATCTCTGTTGGGGACCTAAGGAGGGAGCTGTAGTTCCTGCAGAACAAAAGCTGCATCCCGAGTATCCAGCCCCATCTCCCACCACCTTCAGTGAGAAGGCTTCTGCTCAAGCTAACAGAAATCCACAATTACCAAATTGCTCCATAAAAGAGCACAGGTGAGAGAGCTGCTGGAGGAAAAAGAAAAAGTTGTTTTGATGATTACTTTCAGCAGCTAAAGCAACCAGTAGGATTCACATGCCTCCCTGAATGACTCCTTAGCCCCTTTCTAAGTCCTGTACATAACAGACTAGGGTACTCTTCACATCTTTCATAAATTGGGGGGGAAGGGGGGTTCACATCTCTGATTTCTCCTTTCTTGCTTTCACCTAATGAACTCTGAGGTTTATGCAGATGTATATGTTTGATTTTTTGCTGCATAAATGCAGATGTTAAAAAATATTTCTCCTAGTTGAGTACTTATACATTAGGAACTGCTTGAATCCACCGACAAAGTGTTGGAAAAGAGATGGTTAAATATGGCATCTGATATATGAATTGCCTTATCTGGCTTTAGAAGCTGATTTCAGCATTCTGGCTAACATCACACACCCTGTTTTGTGCACAGATATCTGTATGTTTCTATGCTTGTCTTTAGCATCTCTAACAGATTCAGGACCAGACTTTGCATTCATCATCCAGCTAAACTTTCAGTCAAATGTGAATTTCTGGTAGGCAGGGAATGTATGAACCAGGGGTGCTTGCAATCAATCAGTGAAGACTGAGAGTGGCAAAGATGCAAAGTGAAAGCCAGAAACAAAGCTGAACTCAATGCAGAATGAGATGCTCCATCCTTCTCAAGGCCACGGCATGGAGAGGCTCAAGCAGAAAACCCCTCAGTGTGCTGGATGAGAAGTTGCTGGCTAGGCAGCCTCTACCACAGCTTTTCCAAGCTGCACACTCACTCCCTCCCTCGGTCTGAAATTCTCTGAATTTGTTGGTTATCAGAGCACAACAGAAACCTTCTGTGTGAGTCAACCTAACAGAAAGAATTTGTAGGGGAGGCAATATTTTTTTTATTTATTTATTCCAAGATAAGTACACGAGTTTGGAAAGCACTCAATAAAAGGTTCTGATGCTGCTCCCTAAAACACTGAGTGCTGGATTGCAGATGCAAGCAAGCTCTGCAAGGCAGAGTGACTGATGAGCTGTGGCTCCAGGGGAGAAGACACATGTGTGATCAATTAAAGCCCCTAGCCCAAGCAGCTAAGAAAGTGATAGAAGAATTCAGGTAAAAGTACAACAAGAGGCCACTCACCTAAATCCCTGGAGAGATCTGACAATGTCCCAAAGGTCACAGGACAGGATTTTACATCTGCAATATCCCATGTTCCTGCATTTAAAATGCAAACAAACAGTAACTCAAAATCTGATGTCATGTTCAGTTTCTACCACATGCTCCCAAGCTCATTATAGCCCCTCCATGTTCTCTTCATTCCAAGCCTGCATCCACTGCTGTTGCTGGACAAGAACCAAGCAAGGAGAAATCACCTTTATGGACAGAGAGAGTCCAGCCCCATCACCATGTACACCTTCTCAGACTTTCAATGTGCACGTCACACCAACCTGGCACTTCTCTGGACCTGAATTCCTCACTCATCTGATGTCCCCTTTATGCACTGTTGGCAGAAGTTGTCATGTATTGGAATTTGTCATGTATTGGAATTGCCTTTTGAAAGCGTTAGAGTAAAAATGGGAGTAATGTCCTCTCCCATCAACTCTGCACTTTGCAAGAAAAGGACTCTAGCAGAGAAGGCAACTCACATGAGGACAACCTAAAAGCATTTTCTGAATCATCAGAGTACTGGATTACTGCTGCTGAAGGTGAGTCGTCATGTGGCCTTATATACCATTCAATTCAGCCACCATGCTCAATTAATTTGAGAATGAAGTCAAAATCAAATGCTTTTGATTTAGGAATACCCTGCCTTTTCCTAATTTGAAATACATGGCTATACCCTGCAGCCTAACTCTGGCCATGTGTGAGCATCCTCAGAAGGCAAGGCTTTGGTTGTGAAGGACACAAATGATACCTGTGATAGAAAACAACTTGTACCCAGCAGGTACTCTACAACACAAGGAATTCCTGCCATAAGGACCCTTTTTTCACATGGCTGGGAAATAAACGGAGTGGGTCCAAGGGGGGTGGACAACACTGTGTGTGCAGGATGGATGTCAGTGAGGCTACACTCTGATGAGGACACAGCAATTTGTGAAACTTCCTCTTGGCAATATTTGAATGTCAGCACTCACCTACATTGGAGAAAACATCGTCTTCTGACCTGGAGGGTGCCAGTTCTTCCCTCAGGGCTCCTGAGCCCTTCAGCACGGTCCCACACTCTGCCTTGGCAAAGAAAGCACCTTTTCCACCACCAGCAGTGTCCTCTGTGAGTGGCCACACCGCTCCCTTCTCATCCCAGTCAAAGGCTGGCTCAGCCGCCGAGCTACCCAGGGATGCTTTGCTGGGGTCTTCTCGGGAACAGACATTACCACAGGCATCATCAGTATTTTTCATTACAAGGAAGAGTTTGTACAGGAGACACAACAGAACAAAGCCTGATCTAAACCCATCAGACTATTTCCAAATGAAATTATTTACAGATATGACGACAGCGAAGCAGAGCTCCTGGGATGGGACACTGAGTGGAAAACAGGAAGGCCATTGTGAGAAGGAGGGCACCACAGGGGCCTTGGGCATCCCTCCCTGGAGGGGAGGCTCAAGGCCTCTAGAGTCCTGCTGGGGGCCCAGAGCAGTGAAGGGAGAGAAAGAGAACAGCTGGGCCTCCAAAAAAAAAAAAAAAGAAAGCAAACCTCTTGGATGTTGGTAGTTCAAGGCTGCTAGAGAAATCAGTGCAGGCATATGAATATTTTTTTGAAAAAGAGTGTTTTATGATTCCAGCCTTCAGAATAACAAAGCATTTTCTGGAGCTCTGGTGAGGAGGAGGCCACAGCTGGCATCAACTCCACCTTCACATACTTTAATGGTGATGCTGCTGTTTCTCCCCTGCCAGGGAACAGCAGCCAGCACTCACCAGGATTAGGGCTCCTTCCTAGAAGATCAGATCTCACTACTCTGTAAATGCCCATGCTAACATGATCACAGGCACAGCCCAGGCTGCAGGATTGCACCAAACACTTGTGGTGCTTTAAGTGAGACTTGGTGAACTGAGCTCCCTGTCCTGAGTCAGAAAAGCCCTTAACACCTGCACGACCTTAGGGTCAAAACCCTGTGGGGGTCTGCATGTGGAGCTGGCACCACTGATGACAACAGGTCAACTTATATAAAGAAAGAAATGTGGACCCATCCACTTTGCTGGAAAGAAAGTGGAGACCTCAGCACCTCTAGCCTTTAAAAACCCTTGATAAATCAAGAGTTAAAAACCTACATTCTTGATATTTAACTCTATATAATCTAAATAATAGATAAAGTGGTCCCAAGGTGTCTGTATATTTTGCTATTGCAATTTCCTGTTCCCTTACCCTTCAGTTTTAATAGAGCATATCTGAGAGCACTGTAAGAGCCTTATTGCAGATAGTGCACTAACTCACACATATATCCAGTTACGTCTCTGCAATATCCAAACTCCTATCTTAACTTCTAAGTTACTCTAATATTATAAACCTAAAGGTCATTTTGATCATTTTATCACAGATAATGAAAATACTTCCGAATGTCTTAATTCCATGACCTGCTTTCATATAGTGGGTATTACATATAACATGATTAGCAGATATGTATATAGGCATAAGTGAACAGCAGACACCTTAAAATCCCCAGCGAAAAAATGTGGAGTGAGCACAAAGTGTTGTTTCATTTTATCTTGTTAGGATAAAAGTATATTCCTGTTACAGTTCTTTAGTCTGGGCAAACCTGGACTAAAGAACCTGTTTGCAACTGAGCAAATTATGTGTGGTTTTTATACATCCATTATCAGAAAACTTCTGTCAAGCAAAAGGAACAAGCCCACGTGACACCAAGCCTTTAGCAAATCTACAATCTAACAGACATCTGCTTTCAAAGTCCTGTGGGTAATGCTGTGTGCTCTGCCATGTGTTTTATTGAGAGCATGGTGTAAAAGGCAAGCTACCAAGTAAAAGCTCCCAAAGCTGTTTTTTCTTAAGTAAATAGCCTCAGTTAAGCGCACGGATTTTGCTGCCAAATGATAAATAGAGCAAACAGAAAGATGCTGGGTTGTGGGGAGTGGTAACAAACCCAGCCAGATCAGGTGTGTGAATTGAGCCTGTACATTTACCTTTTTGTTTCAGCCTTTCCTTCCTTAAGTGTCTCTTTTCACGGCTGCTGATCTTGGTCTGCCAAACTCCTACAACACAGAGCAAAGTTCATTTTTAAGCTATCAAAGAACTTTCTTCATTGCCATTACTGCTTAGCACCAAGGTAAACAGCCATCTGAAAGTTTCTGATGCTGGCTGTAAAAGAGGCATCAGATCCCGTGCAGCATGTCCCCTGTGTGCAGCCCTTGCTTCCTCTGCAGAGATGAGTTATGAAAGAAATCCCCATCACAGACCTGTCTGTTGTGTCCTGACTCACCTAACTGCACATATTCTCCTGTCCTGTGTGTCAGCCTGATGTGACACCCATTCCCTTGGGGGAGATGTCACAGCAGAGCATCAACCACCTTATATGCCTGACAGTGGGGAAAAGTTAATGAAAATCTTAACCATTAAATAAGGCTTCAGTTTACTGTGTTCCCCTAGCCCTGAACATACCCTAAGACTTGTTCTGTCAGACCCTCTCCAACTCAGCTGGTTTACACACACATTCATGCACTCCCATGGGGCCACATCCTGTCTCCATCCATGCTCTCCATGACCCAAGAAGTCAGAGGAGGTGCTGGCAAAAACAGTTAATGAAGGAAAAAACACAGCCCCTGGAGCTGACCAAGACACTTCCTTTCTCTGAAGCATTCCTGAAAAACACATGAAGCATCCCCAAAAAAACACATAAAACATTCCAGCTGGCTCATCCATTCAAAAAAAAAAAATTACAGATCCATTTGAAGAAAGCCTCTGCTGTGTTCCCTTCTCCCCCAGCAGCCCCACGGGCCCCAGGAAGGACTCTGGTCCAACAGCAGGGAGGAAGCTTCTCTAGCTCTCACCACCACACTAATCACATTGTAATCTTTTAAGCCCAGAAAAGCTTAGAATTTGTTGTTTTCAATGTAACCCTTGGTGGGGGGAGGCAGAGAGGTGCTCATGGGATGCAATGTTTTTTTCCAGTGAAATTCTAGCTGCCTGAGATTTCTCTGCCAGATTTCTCTGCAGATCTGCTTGCAAACAAAGGTCTTGGCTCTGCTCACAGGTGTGCTACGAGTTGGCTGTGAATTGCCCCAGCACCTTCACCAGCCTCAGTCATGGGCACAATAATGTGCTGCTCCATCTGTGTATCAGCATGGCAGAGGCCACAGGATGAGGGGAAGAGCATGAAGAAGCACCCTGCTGACCACTGGGCCTCTGACCACTTCAGAGATCCCTCACCTGCAGATTTGCCCTCCCTGCGTACACAGTCGGGACCTGGGGAGTGTGGCAGGACAGAACATGGCCCCTGTCAGAGACTGAAATGTTATGGTTTATGGCTTAAACATCTTTGTGAAGGATGAAGGACTTTTGCCAATTACAGAAAAAGTCACAATGAAGCTGCACCACCGAAGCCCACCCTGGCTGGGCCTCCTGCCTGGAACCCTGAACTGTGAGTTAAACTGCCTAAGGCCACTTGAGATCAGGGAAGTGACACTATTGTTCAAAGCATCTGGAAGAGCACCCCCAGCCCAGCACCTCCTTCCAGGTGGAGACCACAGCCCCAGGTTTATCTGCTGCCAAGCTGGCACAGGCCTTGCACCAAAGGGGGGAGGAGGAAAGGTCCTGGGTGTGTGGCACAGCCATGGCAGTGAGCACCCATCCTCTGCTGTGCAGACTCACTCAGCTCTGGGGCCCCTGCACCCCAGGAAAGCCACATCTAAGGGACACCCTGTGAGGGACAGCAGAGGGGGTGTGATGCCCCATCAAAAGCCCCTCCCAAAGGAGTCCCCAGACCCTGCACCAGAGCACTGCATGTGATGCAAGAGATCCACAGGGATCAGCAAGGGACAGTGGCAAACCTGTCCCCCTCAGGGGAGGCACATGGGCATTCCCACCTGCCCAAATGTATACTAATCTATGGGATTCTATATTTTTAGGTAGAGGATCCTCACCACAAAGAAGACCAGATGGAGGGAAGCAACGAGGCATCATTGGAACCCATGGAAGGGTGATGTGTTTCTAATCTTTGTCACTCTCCCTGTCCCCCCACACACCTCTTTTTCTATTTTTCTTTCTTTCTTTCTTTCTTTCTCATTGCCTCTTTTACTATTAAATAAAATATATTGATTTTTTGATATCAACACCTAAGCTAGTTTGGTTTGAATGGCGTTTTTTGGGTATATTCAAATCTTTCAGAATTCAATGCATTTTATTCACAGGCAGTTCTCGTTACTCCTCTGTAATTAAACTGGATCACAACAGCACCTGTCCACGTAGTTACCCATAGGAAGGAGCAGGTGATAGAAATAACTCTCAAACTGTCAGCTTTCCCAGACAGAACTCCAGAACAGAACACAGAACTCTAGAACAGTAGAGAAGGCCTCCCTTTTGACATATTTCATCCCATGTTATTTGGTAATAAGCATCTGATAACAGAAGAATCAGATCTTTTGTTACCTTCTTCCTCTTGCAGTTTGTCTTTTTCCACAGAAAGCAGATCTTTTGGCACTTCCTTGTCTGAGCACTGGGTTTTCCTCTTCTTTTTAGGCTACAGTATAAAGGAGATAGAGAGCAGAAAGATAAAACAAATATTTGTTATGTTTCATCCTGAAGAAAAAAAGAGTCAGGGCAGTAGTTGTGAAATGGAGACAACCCATGATACTCAGAGAAAGTAGGGGGCTGCTGGAGTCTTTTAAGTGTGTGCAAGTCCTCCTGAGCAGGTTTTATTGCAAATTCCAAACCAATAAACGCTATTGCTTTGGACCTACAAATCTTATCTGCTCAATTAGAAGGTTCACATTTCAATTCAGCTCTATAGTAAGATTTGCATTCATTATTTCTAAGTTCTAATGTTGTACTGAAGGAGGAAAGTCTGAAGTATTTACCTCCTTTAAAATCAGGAATGCTATAATCAAGAATTAGGTCCCTGCCAATGCTTAACAAAAGAACCCAGCCCCTCCCCACCTCCAAACCATGAACAGCCTATTTTTAATGAAGGTATCTGTAGTTTATGCTAGTCTGAAAGGGCACAGGAATAGCTGAGGCCATTTTCATACAGCTTGATGAAACAGTAGCACTAACCTTAAACCATAAATTTTGAATGTTCTAAATTAAACAGTAATCCTTGACTTTTCCAAGGTGGGAAAAGTCCTGCCAGAAGTATAGTTCTGTATAGTATAGCCCCCAGGCTCAGGGGCAGCTCCTTACTTAGAATCACAAAATCACAAAATGGTTTGGAATGGACCTTAAAGATCATCCAGTTCCAACCCCCCTGCCATGGGCAGGAACACCTTCCACTGGACCAGGCTGCTCAAAGCCCCCTCCAGCCTGGCCTAGAACACTTTCAGGGATGGGGCATCCACAGCTTCTCTGGGAAACTTGAAACCTTCTGTAAAGACTTGGAAGCTCTTTAAAACATTAGCCTCTTCCTGCACACCAGTACAAGTGCTCAATACCAAGGCAAAACCCTTAAACAGACCCAAGAAAATGTCCCTGACAGAGCTGGAATGGAAATACAGGAGATTCCAGCACCCACTTCTGGGCTTGGATGATGAGATCGTCCCCCTTGTGGTGGCAGTGACAAACAGTACAGTGTGGCTGTGCCAGAAAATTGTGTGGTCTTATATCCCTGCATCTGCTCTTAAGGGCAGCAAAACAAGGAAGAACAAACTACCTTTAAAAAAAGGAACATTCTTAAAACAATTGTCTCTTGAAAGATAATATGTAAACTCTAAAACTCTTGCTGGTACCTTGAGGAGCTTTTTCTCTCTGATGTTGACTGATGTGGTGAGATGACCATTCACTGGAACCTAGGAGATGGAGAATAAAAAAATGCATTATAGTACATACACACGCATGTGTGTGGATGTGTAAATAGATATAAAAATATATTTATTTCAATATCTTCCTATAATAAATAAAATAATCTGAAAGATACAGCTAAGTAACCCACTGTACAAATCTGGGCTAGAATTTGTGGCCTTGTTCCAACTGGAGTAATTTATTCCAAATTAATTAGTGTATGCTAAGCCTTTATGAATGTAAATCCAGAAACTCCACGAAGATTTATTCCAAAGCAGACATATTTGTGGTTTATCATAAGATTTGTCTAGGATCAAAGTTGTTTTTCAGATAGGGTAAGCCTGTCTTAAAAAAACAGCATAGACATGAGAAGGCTTATTTTAATTCTTGTTTACCAGTTGGGGTGGACCTTATGTTCCCTCCCAAGTCTATCTGACCAACAAAAAGAATAGATTTCATCCTACCTAGATCCGATAAAGTAAACAATAAATGTTTAAGGACTTTTCAAATTATAGTTTAATTAATGTCTCAGCTGTCTCAAAATTCCCTGGGAATTGCCAGCCACCAACTACAGGGACAGGAGGGTGTAAATCTGCAGCTGAGAACACAAGGGCTGTGCCAGCAAGGGCCACTGCACACTGTGCAGAGCCAGCAGCATCCAAGAGGAGCCTGAAGCTCCCCCCACAGGTGCCTCTGTTTCCCCCTGACACACACAGCAGCTCCTTGCTGGATGTATGGCACTTCTGGGAGTTTTCCAGGTTGCTCTTGTGCAATGCAGCTGCTGCTCAGCACTGTCCAGGCTTCCTTCAGCCCATCAGACCTGTTGGGCTGCCCAGCTGAACCCACATCCCCCAGAAGGGAGCCTGACTCCGGCTGTCACCCTCATCCCTGATCCATCCTCCTCCTCCTCTGCCTGGGGCAAGGGGATCCCTGGCAGGTGAAGGCAGCCCTGCCTGGAGCAAAACCCATCTGATCCCTGTTGAATTCAGGTGCCCAGTGCTCCTGGGGAAGGGAAGACAACCGATGTTTCCTCCTGCCTCCTCCCTCTCCCCACTCTCAGGTCATCTCTGTCCCTGAGACACTGTGGCAGTGATTAGTTACCAGCAGATAAAATCCTGTGGGTGAGTGCCCATGTCTCTCCCCAGCAGATCCAATGGGGCTGTAGTCCTTACTCTTAATGGTCATCTCTTTGATATTTTGGGGACTTTAGAGCTATTTTTCACAAGTCTCAGAAAGGTCTGAAGTGCAGGACAGGCACCTGTATGCTGGCAAATGCTTTGTCCTTGGAGGTGTTTGCTTGGAATTCCAGACCAATTACAAGCCTAAGGTGGACATGGACCCAACAGGCTGGTGTTCATCCCAAATTCCACAATTATTAGGAGAAGAAGCCCCAAATTGTGGACTTTGCACACAGACAATACTGATTCTGGGGTTTCCAGTTAAACATCACAATAGCAGGAGGCTGTTATATCAGTAATTCCACCAGCTTCACATTATAAGCTTAAGCCAAAATCTCCTCCATCTCCCTTGGCTGTCAAATGCAAACAATATAATTGTTTACAATTATGTCATTCTGAACATTAGTAAAATAGTTACTTCTCTGTTAAAACCCAGCAACATTTGTTAGTAGCTAGCAAGGCTGTCTTGTTTTTTTCCCATGGGCACTCTCTTCTAAGACTCTCAAGGTTCATTTACTAGAGGCACTCTAATAAATCCCACCAAAAAGCAAAGCATTTTCCATCTCCTGCTCTGCTCAAGGGAAAAATCCCACTCTACCTGCAGCAGGGAGAGAAGCAGCCTCTCACATAAAATGTGGGATATAAAATACAAAGCCAGGGTAATTTTGGTGAAAATTTGAACCACATAGATATGGAAAATTCTGAGCTTATTCCTTCTTTCTCAGCATATGTTTCTCACCATTTAAATGTGTGAAAATACAGATAGATCTTGTCTCAGTGGACAATAATTCCTATGCAATATAGAATCTTGGGGAGTGACTTTCCATTATATGACAGAGAACTTCAGGAAAACTGAATTTTATTGGATGAATGCAAGAAGAGATGATTGGAGGAAGCCAAACAACATTAAAGTGGAATATTCCTTCCTGATGTCATCAAACCCTGGTGATTTCCCAGTTTTCATAATGAAATCTTCACTGTTCTCTAAAGGCTTTGCAAATGGGCCTCCCAAGTGAAGGCACTTTGAGCAAGACTGCCACCATGGGCACAGAAACAGCAACACCAGCTGAGGAGGCAAAGAGGAGGATGTTTTTTTGCCTTCTTTCAGACACACACAGATAGGAGGGTAAGAGGCATCCCACTGCCTGCTAGCCTCTCTTTATATCAAGATGCTTCTGCAAGCATGAGGGACTACAGGCAGAGACAAGGAAATGTCAGGATTAAGGACATGAAACTGCCTTCCTCCCCCAGGCTGGTGTAAGCCAGCACAGCCTGAGGCTGTACAGAGCCCTCACACAGGCAAGGAGAACTCCAGAAGGAAAATGTTGAGTGCAGCAGAGGATTAGGGAAGATGCAAACTTTATTGGCTCTGACAGACTTGTCTCAGCTGGGGCAGGATCACGTTCCTGGACCTTCTGTCTATATAAATGACAGTAAGCAAGGAGCTGGAAAAATTGCAGCACTTTGTTTTAGTGCTTTGCCAACCTGACTGCTGCATGCTTTTACCAGACAAGCACATTTGCTGCTTAAATGACATTTCACCAGCTAGACAAACATCCCTTCTCTCTCCCTCATTGACTAGGAGTTTAAATATATACTGTTGACAACCATTTACTATGTCCCAGGGGTCTTCATGATGACTGAGTGGCTATTCAGCCCTAAGTGCCCACCTGGGACTCCTGAACCTAGCTGCATCCTTCCTAATGAGCAGCTGAATGCAAAAAAAAATGCCAAAGCTGACCACTGACTGATGCTCAGCAAACGTCTCACCACTCTGGTGATGCTCTTCTTTCAAACTTGAAGTATCTCTTGCTTCTCTGCCATCCTTCAGTAATACCAGCAACTGCCTTCCTTTCATCACCAAGAATTTTTACTGAGTTCTACTTCCTTTCAGTGGAAATGTATTATGTTAGCCTGACCTTTTATATTAAATCCTGCCCTTATCCAATCCTTTTTCAGGCAGTAAGCTGGCTGTGTGGCTGAGGAACCCCACCCTACCCTATTCTTCCCTTTTGAAGCCCTTAGGGTAGGGGATTAGTCATGCCTCTTTATCGTGCCATTTGGCCACTATGAAAAGGAAAAAGGAATTTTCATTATTTTATTTCATTTAACCTAATGGAATCATTAAAGAGAAATTAATATTGTCAGTGGATTTTTTTTCTTAATGAAAAATGTAGTTTTGTACAGGGAAAACACATCTCAATCCACCACATTAAATGACTATATTAAGTTTAAGTGCAATTCCAAATACACCAAATATATGCAGAGAAACAGAATCAGGACTTTTAGTGGAATCAGACTTAGCATATTAATTTCTACTCACATTCTGTGGAACAATAGAAAGATTATTTTTAGTTCATGGCCATTTGGTTCGTGACCCAGTGGAACAGGATTTCCCCCCCACCCCCTGCCTTTTTTTCCCTTTTTTTATGTAACTTAAGGTTGTATTTCTGATGATCGTTCTGAAACTAGCAATTTCTGATTCTCTTGAACTAGTGTTTAATTTATTTTATGCTGTTAATGTAGTTCTACATAAAGTGACAAAGAAAGGAGGCAAAGTGATACATCTCCAAGCACTAAAAAATACTGGGCTTGGTATATAAACCTTGTATTCAAAGCCTTAAAGCTGTGTGCCTAGACACTCACCTTTATGCATTTCAATAGTTTTGTTAGACTTGTCATTTTTACAAAACCCAACACCTTTGTAAGTGTCTATCAGACCAGGCAGCCTGCTTTCACATCTCAGTGCCACCAACTGGTTAGAAGAATAATTAAAAATTATGTGAATATCAGCTTTAGCTTCACTAGCTGCCCTTTGTCCCCCTTGGGGAAGGTGCTTAAAATTGCCTTCCTTAGGAAGGCATGGAAAGGTTTGCCTAGTAGAGGGATACTAGGACAAAATAAACTCAGCCTATGAAACCCAAAGGGAGCTGTTATATGCTTCACACATTGGAAAACAGGGAATTCATTTAAGAACATGCATCAAGATTCAGAAAATTGTTCTCAGCTACCACTTTCAGAAAACTCAAATTAAGTTTGTTGGACACTGGAAATGAAAGGAAGCAAAGCTACCCCATTCTGGCAGGGGGTCTGTGAACACAAAACCATTTCCAGATTTAAGAAATACTTCAATTAAATTGTTTCTTAGTGCTCATTTCCAGTGAAAAAAAAAAAGTGGAGTTTTTTTTCACTTTATGTTACAACACAAGAAAAATGTGGTGGATTTAGGCCAAAAGGCAATACTGGTATAACAAAAGTAACACCAACATGCACTAAATTAAAATAATAAGGGAAGGGGTGGGAGAAAAGAACAAAAAGGACTGTCTAAGCAGGGCAATAAATAACTTCCTTAAACATGCTCTGTTACAACTGAACAAGGTATGACTGCAGTATTCAGCTTTCTCAGTAGATCTTCAACAAGCTGAAAAGTGAGCAGGAAGTCATCATCCCTCTCAGCACCTCAGGAATATTTAGTCCTTGCTCCCTACACTCCGTGCTCTGAGTCAGATTATTTGCAGCACCACTTGCAGTTCACTGTTGGCTCTCTGCAGGTGGGTTCTTGTCTCCTGTGCACAGAAGCAGGGGCTGGGCCACAGGGTGAGTGGCTGCTGCTGCAGCCAGACTCACATTTCTCCATCCACAGACAGCGAGCAATCAGCGAGACAAACGTGTTGGGAAACCAAGCAGTGCTGGGTTTCATTAATTCTGATTCAGAGTTTCATGAATGGAAGCAGGCATCCTGGCCAGTCTGGCTTTGCCACGTGGTCTTGATGATGGACTTTGCTCTGGGAGACCTATTCCCTAAACCCATGGGAGCCAGGTGAATGGGAAAAGACAAGCTTGCATTTGTCAGGGGAGAAAGGATGGGATTTAGGCAGAGGCCACCAGAGAAACAGGAAAGTACCAGCTTCAAAGAAAACTACTCATTCAGTTCTAGCAGCTAAAGAAAGGATAACACAATGGCAATTTCTGCTCAGGTGGCAATGGAAAGCCAAAAGAATGTCAAGTTTGTTAACAAAGGAAACTGAGTGGCTCTCCATGCATGGCAGAAGGACATAAAGGATCTTCTTTGGGACATGGTTGCTCACAACACTAAAGAGACATACCTGCAAAGGGGAGGCAAAAGAGAGCAGAATCCTGGTCTTTGATCAATACTGTAAGTACTAATGATCTTATTGTTTATAGCTGTTATTGATATGTGGTAATGCAAAGGTTTCCCTGGCAAAATCACTTCAGATAAATGTTCCCAGTAGGAAAGAAGAGTCTGTTGGAAAGGAAAATTACATGGGAAACACATGCAATGAACAGACAGAATTACATGAGAGCTACACACTAGGAATATGTGAAATCTCCCCTTTCCCTTAAGGCACCTAAGATAGAAAAGAAAGGGGCAGCTCTCCCATCAGATGGATGCTCCAAGAACCTTGTGGAAAAGCATCTGGGCCATCAGCACAGAAAACCCATTCGTCTGCACATTCCCAGGGATGAAGTGGCCAATAGGGACCCCCTGAGCACAAACACAGGCTGATGACAAGGAGCTGGGAGCCAGGACTGCATTTGTAGACGTTCATATCCAAAAGCAATTGCAGGAGAAAATGCAGGGAAACATCCTTAAGATGATGCTGGCTATCATACACGTCCTCCTGCAGGCCAGCCTTCCCTGGACACACCAGAAGCCACACAGCAGCCATAAACACAAGGACTGACACGTACCTGCCTTGGTTCAGCTGCTCACCAGGGGAAAAATGCATATCTGGGGAAAGAGTTTCTGCAGTGTGAGTAGATTAAAACTACTGTGAGGAGGGATGCAGAAATCAGTTTCCTGGGATCTTCTATTCTGATTAATTAGAGCACCATCTCAACAAAGGGGTAAAGGCTTCATTTTAAGGAGGCAATTACCAAACTCCAACACCTTCCAGGATACTTTAAAAATCAACTCTCATCCAAGATAGCTGTAAAAAATAATTGTGCAACTGTGCTGCATTAGCATGAAAAGTACTGTGTAACCTGAATTGGTAAAAGAAGAAGTCTATTTGCAAAACTCTGGAGCTGAAGGGATGGATCTGTAATTCTGGTACTGTTAAGCAATCCTGCAAGAAACAAAAAGTATCTCCAGTTTATAAAGACACTTCAGAAAAACAGAAAGCCTTCTTTGGAATGTATCAGATAGCACATATTTTTAGAAGCTGCTTAAGGAAGATGATGTCACTGCATTTGTAAAAAATGCTCTTCTTCACAACTGACCAATTTGCAGAACAGCCCAAAAACTCTGAATAAACATAAACCCTCAACTCAACAGCTGTCCCATTCAGATCAGTTGACTTCCAACAAGTCTCATTAGCAATTTCCCAAAATTAGGGAAAAGGCAATCCTGAAAAAGACTAAACACTCTCAACATAATTTCTAGAGGTTTTGTTGTTGTTGTTGTTTTGGTGGGGTTGTTTTTGGTGTGTGTGGCTGTGTGACAACAGCCAGAATGTAACTTGTTTTGTTCTATGCATAATGGTGGGTGAGAGGCTGGATATGACCCAGCCTTGTGTTCTCACAGCCAAGAAAGCCAAACGTGTCCTGGGCTGCATCCAAAGCATCAGGTGGGGGGGATTGTGCCCCTCTGCTCTGCTCTGCCCTGGTGAGACCCCACCTGCAGTGCTGCCTCCAGCCCTGGGGTTCCAGCACAAGGATATGGACCTGCTGGAGCCCAGCAGAAACCACCGGGTTGGTCAGAGGGATGGAGCACCACTGCTATGAGAGAAGTCTGAGAGAATTTGGGTTGTTCAGCCTGCAAACGAGAAGACTTCAGGGTGACTGTCCTGGTTCTGGAAAGGACAGGGTTAATTTTTTGCAGAAGCTGTGAGTGGACATGGCCAGGACCTGGAGCTTATTCTGTCCCACCCCACAGTCATTGCCAGGGGTGCCAGGGGAAAGGACTCTCTTTTGGGGAGAAGGGGTTCTTTCCAGTCTGGTATTGTCTATTCTCAAGGGGTTTTGTGTGAATAATTTCTTTTCTTGTACCCTCTGTCATTAGTTTTATTCCTGTTCCTGTTTGTTTTCTTATCTCATTGATGTTTCCAGAAAATTGATCTTATCTCAGTTTGTGATCTTTACCCTTTGTGCCTCCAAGTCTCAACTCCATCCCACTGCAGGTGGGAGGGGAAAAGCTGGGGAGCAGGAGGGAGGAGCATGTGGTTTTGGAGAACCTTGGTGGGTGCACTAAATTGGGGACTACCATTCCTAAACCACAACAGCGATCCAGCTGAGGCCATCCAGTGCCTGAAGGGAACTTCAAGGAAAAATAGGGCAAAACTATTTACAAAAGCATGTAGTAAGAGGACAAGGGGGAATGAGTTCAAATTGAAAGAGAGGATGTTTAGATTAGATATGAGGAAGAAGTTCTTTACCACGAGGGCGGTGAGGCACCGGAACATGTTGCCCAGGGAGGTGGTGGGTGCCCCATCCCTGGAGATATTCAAGGACAGATTGGATGGAGCTCTGAGCAGACTGGTCTAGTGGAAGGTGTCCCTGCCCACAGCAAGGGAGTTGGAACTGGATGATCTTCAAGGCCCCTTCCAACCCAAACCATTCTATGATTCTATGAAAGTTTGTTCACCAGACTTATCTCACATGGGCTGTTGAAGCCACTCAGTCTGGGTCTAACAGGACACTGTGCCTCCTGGACAGTTTCTGGCTTACTGTTGATATGGGGACTAGGGACACACAAAAGGAAGATCAGTCCTACATCATCCTGCACCCAAGTAAGAGCAGATTTCATGGGAAGGCAATCTGACAGCCCACCCATGGGGCAGCAACTGGGAATCACTGGCAAACATGCATTCCCAAACTGAAAAAATAATTAACCACCTAGGTTCTTTTAATTAAGATCTTGACTTATCCACCACTCCAGGATATGCAGATGTTTGGCTGCTGGGATGTATCAACACACCTGTGCACTGGAGGCAATTTGTGTCTTGTTTTTTTCATACCTCAGCAGGCAGCAGAGGGGGGCTCCCATCCTGTAATACCTGCACACCTCATCTTATCACATTGGCCAAGTCTATGAATGGGAGACTGTCATTAAGGACACCTCTGCTGCTGCTTTGGTGGAGATTTTCATATGCAAATTTCAGCATGTCAGAGGTGTTTGGCTGTTCTGGCATCCTAGCATCAGCTAAGTGCCAAAGCAGTGCAGCATCTCGCATTTAAGTAAGGAGATAATTTTTTTGCCTCAAGGATATGATGCTCCAAAGACAGAGAGAACCTGATGGGAAATGACAAGCAACAGTGGAGAAGGCAGGGTGGGGAAAAGAAAACAAAAGAGACAAATAGAGAAGAGAAAGGTCACGGGACTGTCATGGGAGGACAAGCCTTTGTTTTTCATTTCGGTATGCAAGACGTTTTCTCTGGGTTATCTATCTTTAGGATATTTTAAGTTATTTTTCTTGATCATCCTCTTCTCATCCTCCACCTCCTCAGGACTGTGTTTTCCATACTCTGCACGATAATCTGTGGGTCTCATATAGAGGATGATGCTGCTGTGTAAATGCAACTGCTAGGGCCCAGTCCCTAAAGAGCAGGAACCACTCAGCCCTGGAAAAGATGGCAGAAACTGCACATGACTGTAAATAAATTTATCCCTTCAGTTTATCCCTCCTTTCGTTTCTGTTACTTGGGCCTGTGACATGCAGCATCTCTGACTAGAAGATATCTATTCAAATCAATGCCTTCAGCTTGAACTAATAACCCTGCCACCATCACAGCACCTGGACTGTCTCTGATACATTTCTGTTCAGGAAGAACAAAACTACTTATTTTATAGCACGTATTTAAAAATTCCCTGCAAATTCATTTTGTTTGTTTTTCTCAGAAATGAGACCTAGGAGATAATAGTAACAGATTAAACAATAAAGTGGGTGTCTCCCCTTTCTGCCCCACGCTGGTATTGGTGGCTCTGGAAGATTTTCATTCGTTCTGCAGGCAACTCAAGTATCTAGTATTGATGATTATAAAGGTATAATAAAATTGTTACTGAAATTCCTCTTCACCTCTTGACACTGGCAGCTCTGTTCAGAGTGCTTTTGGATTTAATTGTTCTTTACTAATTCAGGGGTACTTGTGCTGCCAGGCCAAGATTCTGCTCTGACTGATGAAAGAAAAAATGCCCTAAAATGGAATAGTTTATTAAAAGATAACAATAGTACAACTAAAAGCTAAAGCTTCCATGACAAAATAATAAACCCTTGAAAACTAGTGTTACAATGGAAAGCCTGACACATTTCTGTTCCTGAGGAACAAAACCACTTATTTTATAGCACACTTGAAAAAAAAATAAATTCTACAAATTCATTTTGTTTGTCTTGCTCAGAAATGAGACCTACGAGACAATAGCAACAGATTAGAATGTTAAAAAAAGCTCGATGTGTTAATTTTAAGTACATACTTATGTTCAGTGAGTTATTCTGAGAGCTTTGCTTTCCATATTGCAGTGCCTCAGTGAAATTGTTTTCTGCAATTTACACCGGGATTTTCTGCTGCAGACAGCTTACAGCATGTCAAAGCAACAGAGTCATGACAATGTCATGCAGAAACTTCAACACTGTGCATCGAATCAAACTCACAGCACATATTCAACAGGGTGGCCATGGTCACCAGCTCACAGCCACGTATTAATGCAATAACAACAGAGCTTTGATTTGGAGTAAATACACATAATTAGCACATTGTATTGACACCGCAGTATGGATACTATTCTTGTATATTCCTTCTTAATATGATGGACATTAACGGGAGTTCTCTTAATTTCTTGCAAAGAGCATCAATCTCATATGGAGTCAGGCTGTCAGACAAAACGGCGGCTGAAAGGGCAACGCCAGCAACCCCCAGCCAGGTGCTCGGGCAACCTGCTGCCTCGCACTGTCATCTTGATGGCACCACGGGGTTCAGCGGGGAGTGCTGAGCCCCCTCGCCCCTAAATCACACCGCGAGGCTCGGGACGGTGCGTCTGTGGGCGGGACGGGATGAGATGCGATGAGACAGGGTGAGACGGGATGGCAGCAGCCCGGTGGGGCCGGACGCAGAGGGTGCAGGGCTGTTCTCTGCCCCGAAAAGGTGCCGGCGAGGAAAGACGGAAGGATGCTCGTCCCGTCCCAGGGAACGGGCCGGGCGCGACGCCCCCCACAACCTTACCTGCGCCGTGCGCCTTTGTTCCTCCGGCTGCCGCGCCGGCAGCGCCCCGGCCGCCCGGCCGCCGGCCCCCGCGGGGCCATCCTCATCCTCCTCCTCCTCCTCCTCTTCCTCCTCTCCCTCCTGCGCCTCCCCGGCGGCGCGGCGGCGGGGGGGTCCCGGGACGGCCCCTCGGTCCCGCAGCCCCCGCAGGACGAGCAGCGCGGCGGCGGCGGCCGCCAGCACCAGCGCCGGCCAGAGCAGCGCCAGCAGCCGGCCCGGCAGCAGCTCCCCCGCGCCCAGCGCCATCCGCGCCGCCGGCCCCAGCATGGCCGCGCCGGCCCCGCGGGGATGCTCCGCTCGCTCCGCTCCCGAAGTTGGTGCCGAGCCTCGCCCGCCGCCGCCGCCCCGAGCGGCACCGGCGCGGCTGCGGAGCGGAGCGGGCGGGGGACCGGCCGGCCGGGGCGGGGGATGCGGGGGGGCCCGGGGGGCGCGGACACGTCGGTGCTTACGGGAGCCTCGTGGCGAAGGCGAAGGGCGGGTGCGCCGTGCGGGGGGGCGGCAGTGGGACCCCGGGCGCGGCCGATGGCTGGCGCGGGGGGAGGAAGGGGTTAATGCGCGGAACGGGTCTTCCCTGTGAGGAGGATGAGGGTGGTACGCGATGAAAGGTGAAGGCGACGCGGTTCGAAGCGGCGGAGCTGCGCTGGTTTGAGAGCAGATGTTTGGCCGAGGGTTGGGGTACGTAGGGATGCTCACAAGTGATGCTGTTCTGCAAAATTCCCCAGTCTAGACAGAACAGTCGTTAGGGATGTACTTGTGTTGTCAGGCAGCGCTGCAAACATGTCGTTATCGAGCACCATCGCTGTGATGATGACAAGCGCTGCCGTGTAACGCTGCGCGATGCGCTCTCATCTCGGGCTGATCCTCGCAGCAGCGGCGTTTTACCGCCGCCAGCAGAACGCGGGGCACAGCGCCTCGAACCACAGACCTCTCTGCCGTGCAGGATGGAAAATTTCTCCAGCCACCTGATGCATAAGTGCAGACGATGCTCTCAGAAAGTCTTTTTTTCAAAGTCACCGAGTTTCTTTTAAAGCTGGGTTTTGCCCTGGTCAGTCTAGGGGGACAACCTCTGAGCAGTAAATAAATATTGAATAGCGGTGTAGGGAAGGAGTGAGCTGCTCGTTCTCTCAGCATGCTTGTGTCTTCCACCTGGCTACAAACACAGTGGGACTGACCGGGGGTCATAAAAACAAAAACAACAGCAGCAAAGAAGTAAATAAAGCGTATTTAACTAAAACAGCATAAAATGTCGTGTTTGTAGTAAAACCAGCACGGAGAAAAGGCTGGTATGGAAATTACTTTCATCTGTCATGGCTTTATTTCACACCCAGCAGGGACTGCTCTCTCTTGAGTGTGGATGCAAGTGCTGGAGCTCAAACTCAAACCCAATGAAAAGATAGCAATGGGGAAGGTTCATTATCCATCCTTCCACTGGATTACCAACTCTCCAGGGATGAAAGATTTATTATTCCAATGTCCTGGGCCTAATTACAATTAATCTTAAACAAGGCTAGGTTATGAAAGCACAATAAGGTGTTTATAGCACTCTAGAAATTTCCAGACAAAATACAGGAGAATTGTGGATAAAATGTTGTGCTGAATGGCCTTATGGGGAGAAGAAGGTTTGGGGAGGGAGGGAGAAATGCTTAATACATCGGAGAGAGCTGTGGGGGTCTGGTGGTGCTTCAAATACTGTTACTGGGATAGGAAGCCTCTGCTTAAACATGGATCACACAAGTTATCATTTTCTGTCTGTATCTCATACTGCCTATCTTCTAAAATTCAGCACTGAATAATCTTGTGGTCTAAAACCTCAGGAATTTGAGTGTTTCTGTTCCTAGGCCTGATACTGGTCTCTTGTGAGAATATGTTTATCTTGCACCCATCTGGAGCCCTGAGCTGATAACTGAGTAAACATGTGCAAATGTCAAGAGACCTGGGGACTTCCTCCATAATTAAAAATGGCAGTTATATGGTTAGTTTAGATACTTATCTTTTATCTTTTTCCTTATCTTGATTTTTTTTACCCTTCTTTGTTTCTCTGTTTGTAAAATGAAGGTACATCTCTTCAGGTCTGAGCTGTTAAAATGCATACAGTCTATACCTCTGCTCATACATAAATTCACTACTTTCATCTCATCTAAATGAGTTTGTTTTTCTTTTCCTGGAGAAACATAAGCTGAAAGACATTTCAGGAGTCAGCATTGCTTAATTGAGTATGAGATTACTGCTTTGCACCATTCCTTTCTATTTCTTTTTTCTTCAATAGAGGCAATTACTGTGGCTGGCCTCTAATGGCATTTATTTAAAAAGATAAGCATCATCATATTAGACCTTTTTTTTTTTTCTAGTATTATTACAGGCTCATTTGGCAGCATATGTCTTGCACTATTGCTCTATGAAAATAGCACAAATTATTATCATGTCATGTTATATGGGAAGACTGAAATTTTATTGCAAACGTGAGGAGATATTTTTCCATTTATGTGTGACATGAGCTAATTGCAGATTTCAGATGGGGAGTTGTTCTCCCTTCATACCTGGACAGAAAGTCCAATAATTAGGAGCTGGAACCACCTATCTGTTGTAGATCAAAATGTGGTGGATTTTCACTGACAACATAGTGCAGACACTAATGCCTGATGGGTTCTGGTCAAACCTGTCTCCTTCTGTGCAGAGTTTGCCATTCAGGGTGCTGAAATTATGAAGGTTGGCTTGGGAAGCTTTCTGGAGAAAAATCTGGTCTTACTAATGTTTAAATTAAGAAAGCTGTTTGATTTTGATAAAATCATATGGAAACTTAAAAAAAAAAAAAAGGTGAAATCTTGTTTTGGGCAGATTTCATGGTAAAGGCAAAGCAGAGTTTTCTAGCTGAAATTAAAGCATTATTTTTATTTCCATTTTCTATTGAATCATTAAAAAATGAAATTTTCTAAAATGAAAGGAATGAAGTTATTGTTTTAGTAACATTTCACAGAAATCATAAGGTTCTGACCTGATGTATTAACAGTAGACTTTAGGATTCTCCCACAAAGGCCAAGAGAAATGCCCAACCTGACACTGCTCCTGTTTTATCAACAGCAACAGACATGATAGAAAAATTAGAGATTTCAAACCAGTCAGAGATACAGAGAGGAAGCTTTTAAACTGCCCCAGCAAAATCGTCTTTTGAGGTCCCATCAAAACCACATTTTGAGGGGCAGTGAGGAGACCTCTTTAATCAGACTCCCTTAACCTCAAGGGGTTCAGAAGTATTAATCTGAAAGAAGGCAGATGAGTTTTGTTTCTAAGCAGCTGCTCAGAAATCCCTGAGTAGGGGCAGAGGTTGAGCTGTGCCTTCCCTTGGAGGGGCCACTGGTGCTGACCAGGTTGTTCAGTCTGTTCCATCTTGCAGGATCTCAAGGCTTTGCTTTCCCCTCTCTGACCCTTGGGGATTTGGGGTAGCTGGATGGAAAACAGTGGGGTTTGCACCCATTTAAGTGACATGGAGCAGTCTCTGTGTTTCTGAGCCCACAGCTGGGAGAGGTTTTGGGGGAGCACTGTGCAGACGTGGGCAGGAGGATGCTTGGATGTGGCTGAGATCAAAGCACAGGTCTCTTTCAGGCATTTGTGGGTAATGAAATGCTGAGGGAGGATGTGTCCCCCAGCAAGGCTCCTGCTGCAGGGCCCTGCTGTGGGCTGGGACCTGCTGCTCTGCTGTAATGAAGCTCCTTTAGAGGCTGAGATGGTCTCACAACCTGCTTGTTTACAGGCTTGAACAGGACATTTGCACCAAGACCTGAGGTTCATCTGCTGATGTGCAGGACATGTATTCATCACACATTTGTGTAATTTGCAAACTTCTCCCATTTTTCCTTCTGTCTGAAGCCCTGATGCAGCAGTGGCATTTCCATGGAAATGCCTAAAGCTGATGAAGCCCTGAGCTTGCTCAGCCTGTTGATGAGGAAACTGAGGAAGGTGGAAGCTGCACGCCTGGCAGCAGCGTGACAATAACCAGTAATGAGAGAGGAGTGCTCCATCTGTTCAGACTGTTCAGCTCCTTTGCATGGCTGCCCACGTGGCCAGGTATTGGCCATTAAATTAGATGATTAATTCCTTGACAAGTTGGTATCTGGCCTGGCAATCCTGCATTTCCTTTCAGCATCTGTGGCTGCTTTGAGGAATGCAGCTTTATAGAACTTTACTAATTATCTAATAGCTTTTCAATCTCTTGTTTCAGTGCAGGGAACTGCTGTTAATTAATTGCAGATTTTCAGCATACCATTCTTAACTGATTCCCCTAGTAAATATGTTTAACACTTGCCTTGGTTTCCTGTACATGATTCATTCAGTTGGTAAGTGATCCATCTTTGTTTGCTGTCAAAGTCTTTGAGTTGGAAGAAGACTTTAATCATGTTACTTGGCTTTCCTGAATAGAGGGAAGAAATGGAGTCAAAAAAGCACGCAATGGTAACACAGTCAAAGAAAGACCACGGCCTGGGTTCCTTTCACCAATAAAAAAGTTGTGTAAGCTTCAATTTCCCTTTCATTTTCATAAAGAACATACTGGAAACATCTATTCAGCCAAAGACATGAAACTAAAACAAAGAAACAAAAAACATCTTGAAAGGAGAAAAGAAGGCACTTTCCCAGCTTATGCATTAATTAAGACCAGTCAAAGAAAAGGGCTTCAAAGGAAGGAGGAAGCCAGTGGTGAGCACGGCTGCAACTGCTTTTAATGGGCTACAGCAATGACATGCATGGCAGGCAGAGCCATAGCAGGCATCAATGCAGCAGTGGCAGTTCAAAGGCGACAGAGAAGAAGTTGGAGGCAGAACTGAAGTTGCTGAATAGTAAAATTGTTTCACTAGCAGATTTGTCAGCCACGCTGTGGGACAAAGGAACTTGTTTAGCAGAACACGATCATCTTGAGAACCGTAAACACTGCTGGTTTAAAGATAAAATCAAAGGCCTTGAGAGCAAAGCAGAAGTAGACATAAAAGTATGAATAACTGCCTTTCCTGGAGGTGAAGAGGTTTGCATCCCTGTCAAGCAATTCAGAGAGAAGCTGTTAAGTGCCCCAGGTCACTCGCACCCTTGGCACCCACTCTTCCCCTGGGTGGAAGCCTGTGCAGAGCTGCATAAATATACAGCAGGATTGGTAGGTTTTCTGCACATCTCCTCAGTGGTGGTTTGAGAGTCTGACAGGAAAATTCATTCCCTTCCCCCTCTACGAAAAAAAAAAAAAAAGCTGAATGCAACCTATAACATACTATTATAAATATTTTATACAAGTAATAAAGGTATTTGTTTAGCAGCAAAAGACAGGGCTTTATTATGTTCTTTCCATGCATATTTATTCTCAGTGCTTTTCAGCCTGTGTCCCATATCCAGCTGTCTGAGAACTCAGCTGGTAATTTGCTGTTTCTTTTGACAAGCACTTCAAGCTCATGCTGTAAAGACTTCCTAGGTCTTTCATCAGCAACCAGCAGCACGTGTGCAATTTTACAGGATCATGATGTCTACAGTGAAGTCTCCTAAAATTAAGATGTCTCTCCTTGCTTTATTCCAAACTGGCACACGACACAGTGAGCATGGAGTAAATGAGTGATGACACACAATTTATTGCTATCAAAACCAGCATTCAGAGAGATGCAGCTGACACACTGGAGGGAAGGCATCACTACCCTCAGGGAGGCTTTAGTGTCAAAAAATGTCTGAATACACATCCACTGGTAAAAGTGTGGCTAGGCTGCAGTGTTCAGTCAGTTTCACATTCTCAGGCCATCTGGGTATCAAAGGCATGGCTGTCCCTAGATGAGCTCAGATAAGCTTTGAGTCTGAAGAGGATCTCCACTTTGATCTGGAGATGTGGAGGTCTGAAAAATGTACTACATCCACCACATCCTCCATGGTTTCTTCTCATGTTCATCCTCCATGTGAAAAAAAAAACCAACAACAACAACAACAACAACAACAACAACAACAACAACAAAAAAAAACCACCCAAACAAACCTACATCTTGTTGCTAATTTGATGTTATCTAGCTCTCATTTCCCACCACTGATTTCTGTGACTTGCTCTGACAGCAATATCATTCTCGTGTCCTCCTCAGAAAGTGCTTCGGTGTCACATGTATGTTACCTCTTAGGCTCACTTCTGATAAATAAAAGATTAAAACTCTATTTCTCACCACAAGGCATTTCTGACAGGTCTCGTGCTGGTTTTGGAGTCTCTTATTTTGCACATTCCCTCGACATCCTTTTTCTGCATTGTCTTATGGAGAGGTAACATTCAGCCTTTGTAACCTATTAACTTGATCCTAGACATGTGGTGTGGGATCATTTTAGCTCTCTTTTCTTCATCAACATATGAGGGGCACCAGTGGAGCTGGCTGGTCATGTTTTTTCTGCTTCCTAGCCAGTTACTATTTTCAATTAAATAAAATGTTCCCCGCTTCCTTCAAAGGAGGTGTCACAGCAAAGGGCTGTTTCCTCCAAGGCTGGCAGCTGCCTGGGGATTGACTGCACATAGGTTTGCCCTAATAAGAGCTCTGTCCCATGAGCAGCCAAAGGACTACAGTAATCACAAAGAAGATTCTGCATCTGGCTTTTTAGCAAAAAAAAAATCCATTAGCAACTGAGTACTAAGGTTTTTCAAACTACCATTTTGCCTGGATCCCAAGACTGTGTCCCTGAGTTGTGCCCCAAGGATCCCGACAGTCAGGATTTGTTGGGGTCATTGCTCCTCTGCTCAACCTATGCAAAAACCCCTCAGCCACTTGGGATAAACCCCACGTTTATTGTCTCCTTCCACAACCCAGGGTGCCAAGATTTCACCATAAGGCATGTGACAATGAAATAAATGACACCAGTGGTTTCCCATTTTATAATTGCCATGGCAACTATATTGTAACTTAGACTGATAACATTTCATTTCTGGGGCTGTAGCTCTCAAAACATGGCATGATTTATCACTCAGAGCCATCCCACCAGCCTGCCAGCCGCACCACACAGCAACATGTGTTGTTGCAGCAGTGCTGCTGGAGACTCCCATGCACAGGGTTACTTGTTCTTCTGCATTTCTTCCCAAATAATGCAGCATTTCAGAAGGGAAGGCTGCATATTTGGTAGCTGTTTTTCGGGAGGAAGTACCTTGCAATTTTCTGAGTGTCTGTAGGAGTGTGTGTTTAAGCCAAGTTCAAGTCCTTTAGTGGTTTCCTACACTTCAGGTTCCTTTCATGTAAAGTTGTTCTAAATTTAGGGTATTGAGCTTAAATTCACTGTGTGAGACATCTCCAGAGATGAGATGTGTTTTTTCTCAGCCTCCAAAAACTGTGCTGCCTGCAGCTTACCGTGGTTGTTAGATACCATGCAACACATGCTATTCAAACATGCAAACCAGGAAAAGAGGATCTGTTTACCTGGCAGGGATCAGAGGCAGTCCTATTTTTAAATCTGCCTTGGGAATGTGGGAAGCAAAGTGTCTCAGGAGGCAATCCAGGCTGGAAAATGTAGGCAGTCATAGCAAGGCTCTGTTTCCTTACCTGAGTTGTGCTGCTGCTGGGCAGAGTTGTGCTGCCTCAGGACAGGCAGGAGGTGGCAGCTGAGGCAGGAGCAGTGGCTCCATGCCCAGCTCCATCTGCCGGGTCTGTCCAGTGATGCCTGGATCCCAAGGCCTCCCTAGTGAGGATCTCACTTCCCTTCATGTCCTGCTCTCACTGAAGCCCTCTTGGTCAAAAATTCACAGCTACTTTTACCTCCTGCTTTCAGCCCTCCTGGTTCATTTGCAGTCCTGCTCCTGGCCCAAGGCTTGCCCTGAAAACTCCTGTAGCCTGGAAAACTGGGAAAGGTCTTCAGCATCCTGACCTCTTTACAACTCTCCCCTAATTAGCCTCGGGCTGCAGGCAGTATTGGGGGAAGGCAGTTCCCACTGAAAAAGGGCTTGGTGTGGATGGTATGTCCTGTGGGAAAAACTCAGATCCTGGAAGGAAATGCTGGCCATCATTATGTCAAGGGTCTCTGCTGACACTTCATCATGTTTCTATCTGAAATTGAATCATTTGCTGTTATAAACAAATTTTAAGATGATTAGATGAAGCAGAGGAGGAGCACCAATATTAGCCACATTCTCAGCCTGCAAAAGGGATTTTTTTACTTGTGTTCCTGATATTTTCTATTTTATTTACCAGCTAGAAAATAAACCATGGTTTACATGACCTTTGGGGGCCATGTTCACTTCCCAGCTCTTCTGGGTGACACTGGCCAAGTCATTTCAGCTCAGGAGCTAATGGCTTTGCTTTCACATCCTTTACCTGCTTGCATTCTCAGATCAGCATTCCCCAAACTCCACCAGCCCTTGCTCTCCCTGTGAGCCTCAGTTTTAACCTCAGAATGTCCTGTGCCTGTGAGTAGCACTGGGGCAGGTTTCACAAGCCATGGGTTAGTGTGGCCAGCAGGGTCAGCTGGTGTGGCCAGTGGGGTCAGCTGGTGTGGCCAGTGGGGTGGGCTGGCACCCAGGGGGTGATGTTTTGGTGCAGGAGCTGTTGATGGTACGATGGACACCTAAAGCCTTGGTACTTGGAGGAGGAGCAGTGGTGTCATGCCAGCTGTGAGTATTAATGATGCTTGTTGATCTGGGAGTTCTTCATGCTGTTGAGAGAAAAGCCTTAAAAACTGCCTAAATCCTGACACAGAACAGGGTTTAAGGTGTATGCCTCAGTATTTCTAATGAGCTTGTTTAAACAGCTTATTGTGTGGTGTGCTGGCCATTCTCAGTTTGATCCCTAGGCATATATATCCTGTTAGACAGGTGCCAAAGGTGCCAGGTCCTATAGCTCTCAGTAACAAAATCCTATTAACTAACTGCTCACATAATTCTGTGTCTAAAATACAAGACATTTCCTTTTCTAATAGTGTCAGTAGATAGGCATATTGGTGATGTGAGGCAGTCAGATGTAGTTGTAACAGGAAGCAGGAGTGGGATTAAGAAGTTCCAGGTCAGTTGTGTCTCTCAAAATATGGTATTGTTCCCTTGGAGAGCTCATCCATACACCAGCTGCCTCATTTTTTGAGCTGCCATAGACAGGCATGGAGCACAGCATGCCTGTTCTGCAGTGACTGCCAGGAAGATGCCCCATGTTGAAATGTTAAAATTGAAAATGCACTGGGGTATATTTCCCTGCCAGTCTTTCCTGGTAGACCTTTGAGCTTAGAAATGCTTCTGCAGAGGATGTGGGTTATCCCTGTGAGGAATCTGAGTACCCAGTGCACAGTCATTTTCAGTTTTCCCAAAGCTTATTGCTTTCATGGTGGCAGATAAGGGATGCTTGTGGTTAAGAGTGTAATCCAGTTTCAGAAGCAGAATAATATCTCTATTGTTCAGTCTGGTTTTTAATAGCTCTGTGATCCCACAAGCATATAAACAATGGGAACTGAAGTGTAAGACTGGGAAGGTGAAATTGCCCATTCCTTAGTTGTCTGTGCACCTTCTCTGCTCGTGGAATTGAAGACCAGAAGGAGGTTCTATTTTCTGCCAAAATTTAATATTGCAGGACATGACTGCATCCCAGGTGTGTCATACCACCTTGGATACTTCTGAGCAGGAGGGAAAAATGGAAGCCCTTACATGTCTGTGCCAAAGCAGAGCCCTTCAAAGCTCTGAAATAAATGATCCTGGGAAGGCTGAAGCCTCTGACAGGGATGGCAGTCCCTCAGCATGTCCCTCACCTGGGACAAATCACAGTCGTGTGTGGCCAGGCCGTCGGAGCTGACTACTGCAGCCTGTGCAGACCCAGGGAAATCTGCAATTCCAACAGCAGATGGCACAGTCCTAAAACTAAAATCAGGCTGCAAGGGGAAATGCTGCCTGGGCTGTGAATCTGAGTGTTCCTTCAAGGAGATCCTGGGGATTTGTCAGCCTAAGCATACTGGTTTTGAAAATAGAGTGTCTTCTCTTTAGGAGAAATAATTATAAAAGAAACTGCATATATGAGACATTCTGATAGCAGTGGAGTTTTGTTTAAAATTCTCAAGTACAGCTGACAGCTTAAGTGTAAGTATAAGCCTTTTGCATCCATGCCTGATAAATCACTCTTTTGATCATCCTTGTATGATCTAGAAACCATTTACAGTGGTCATGGATACAAAGAAATTCTATTTACTGGAAAGAAAGTGAAACCCCGGAATGATTTAATTGAACACTAATGTCTTAAATTTGCTTTTATGTGGACATAATCCTTTTGTGTTTCTTAACCATCATCCAGAATCTTACTGAATTAGGCACAAAAATTATCTTCTGTCATATTTGGAATTTCATGAACTAAGTGAGATATGGGTAAATCAACCCCATAGTCCCCAGTCCTCCATGTATGAGGAAAGCAGTACAGCAGACCTGGCACCTTGGTTCCATCAACAATTAGCCTTTGGACAGGCAAATACACTTAGTTTGGCACTTTTTCTACAAACTTACAGAATAAAACCTAGAGATGATCCCCCAGTAGGCAATATGGTAAGCCTAGATTTATAATACTGGAAAACCATTTCATGATGTTTAAGGAATTAATAAACTAATCCATCCTTTTGATGCACTAAGGAATTGCTAGAGGAATTGTCTGGTGGTTAGAGCAGGAAACTGTGAGTCAAGGCATCTGTTCCCCCCTTTGTCAGTGAATCATTTCCTCTTCTTTGGGTCCCACAAAGCACCCAGACAGAATCTGTCCCCTAGTAAAATATAGTCTTTCCTAGATCTGGTCCCCACATAGCTCTCAGGGCTTGTGGTAGAAGCTTTCACACTAGAATCTGAAAGTTCTAGATGTCAAAATAGAAAGATGTTTACAGTCCTGTACATGATTTTTCCCTCTGTGGGCTTCACAGAGCCCAGAGCTCTGTTATCAGCTATCCTGTGAGAATATAAGGAAGCAGCAATCTCAGCATGGTCCTCATTTTAGTAGATATTAAAGAGCAGAAAAAAGGAAATTTCCAGTGGCAAGATTCTGTATTAGCAGTGTTTATATTAGCAATGTTTAAGGAGTGAACTATCCACCACTGTTAAGTATCTCATGATTTTCCTGCAGTTAGAAAGAGAGACTGTTGTATTCAGAGAGAGATTCAGTCCACAAATTTTAAAATTTTTCCTTGGGATAGGATGAATTATTTTCTGGAGCTGCCTGTGTCCACTGTTCACAGAAGGAAATATCAAGCAATTTTACTCCCAACTTGCTGCCTCAGTTCAGTGCTTAAATGGGCATCAAAAACTCCTGTCATAGAGGTCAGACCATGTTAATTAGATATGCTTCCTAATTAAATATTACAAAGAAATTATTTACTGTGGGGGTGGCAGGACAGTGGAACAGGTTGCCCAGAGGAGCTGTGGATGCCGCATCCCTGGAAATGTTCAAGGCCAGGCTGGATGGGGTGTTGAGCAACCTGCTCTGGTGGAAGGTGGCCCTGATCATGGCAGAGGGCTGGAACTCCAACCCAAGCCATTCTGTGATTCTGTGATTAAGCACTAAGTCTAACAGTGCTGGTCACTGTGTTGTGCTTTCAACAGCTGCAGTTGTTGCTGCTGTTTTTGTATTTGCCACACATTCCCTGCCTCCCACCACTTCACACCAAGCACAGCTGCTGCTCCTCTGCTCAGGGGTGTTTGCCCAGGAACCAGCATCTTCCTCGAGGCAGCCTGAGGCAGCAGCAGAGAAGCAGCACAAGGCTTTACTGCCCAACCCACCAATCGCTCATCCTCTCCCACTGCTAATCAAGCAAACAAAAGTATGTGCTCTCAGAGATAACAGGGATTAAAGGTTTTGCAGTTATTTCCCAGAGGGATTCCAGGCATTCCCATCTTTTCAGTAATTCCCAGAAGTTTACATCGCAGTTGCTTACGCAGGGAAAGCGGTGGTTTCCAACGTTCAGAGAAACGTGAGTTCTAAATCAAATAGCTTTGCAAAAATATCTCAAATATTTGAAATTCCTCCCTCAAAAATATGTGTCTGACACAAGAGGAGATTAACCTCACCTAACTAGAGCTTTCTAAAAGTTAGGCGGGTGAGCAGGAACCCCCAGTAACCGATGGAGGCAGGGAAGCAATCTCAGACAATGCAAGTATGAAAGAAATAATGCCTTAAACAAGGGAATAACAATGGCCTGTTCTGTTCTTCCTCTGTTTGTCTTAAAAACAATTCCCACTGTAACTTTCTCAGGGAGAAAATAATTTTCAGTTTCCGTTCTCTGTTAAAATTCAGTTTGCATTTTCCTGATTTCTCCCTATTGGAATGGTTTTTTTCCTACTCCTCTGTCACCAGAGGCTGTTGTGGTTCAGGTGTGTGGATGTAGGTACACAGATTGTATTGTTTACATCTGATTTAGCTATTTTGAGCTCTGATTGCAAATACTTCTATGAGTGCTATTTCTTGTTCTAAGGTAGATTAGGCCTAATGAACAACACCCCAGAGATGCTTATTTGTCCTCATTCATAGTGGGAGAGCCTAGGGCCACTTGCTCTGGTGTAGATATCTGCACTGCAAATGTCTAAAATTAGGTGGGATAAATCTCATGCAAGGAGCTTGATACTTTAAGCCCCTGTTCAGCAAAGCACTTACTGACAGCCTAAAATGAAGCCTGAGCTTTAATGCTTTGCTGAGCTGAAGCCTCAATTACTTAAGGAATGAGAAGACAGTTGTGGGGATCATAGCAGTCAGGCTTGTGCAAGGTTTATCTTGGATTTCCACCGAGCAGTCCTACATGCCACTCTGTTCCCCTACAGAAAATACTCTTCTTCCTTCAATTTCCTCCTCCAAACACATTTATTTCCAACCCCTCCCGGGGCTCCCTCTCCCTGGCTGAGTCACCCACACTGTGTAACCCAAAACAGGGGCAGGCGAGCCAGGGGCACTGCAGGCTGTCGAGATCCACAGCTCTGCACCACTGCCTCTCACTGCTTCTTGGCCTTTGGGGTTTTTGGCTTCAGTGTTTAGCATCAACTTCTTCACCACCCGGCTGAAAACTTTGCCTGAGAGTGGCAAAGCTAAATAAATATCTGTAGGTGGGCTGTGTGAGCTTCATGTAATTTGGGGCTTGTTTTGCAACTGCCCCGGGTAGGTGGCTGGAGCTGGGAGTCTGACCTTGTCGGGTGTGTTGGCACCAGCAAGCTCCAGGCTTGCAGGGCACAGGTCCAGGCACAGGCACCAGGACCTGTTGGGATGTTGGCCTGGGTCACCAGGCTGTCCTGTGCAGCACTTGGGCACATCCAGCCCCAAAACACCCTCCACGTCCCACCATCTCCTTCTGGCTACCAGGAAAACCTGGCTGTGGGAATGAACCTTGAAATTATGCTAATTCACAAAATCATAGAATCCTTTAGGGTGGAAAAGATCCCTAAGATGGTAGAGTTCACCCATTAACCAGCATTTCTATGTCATCCACTAAGCCACATCCCTGAGTGCCACATCTGCATGTCCCTCTTTTAAATACCTCCAGGAGTAGTGACTCAATTATGTTTATAGCCACCTCAAGCCTTTAGGCAAAAATCTAATCACCACTTTTGTGCAGAAATAAGTTACATTCATCTCCTGAGCTTGGCCAGGGATTTGGGGTGCAAAAAATAAATAGTGGCAAAGATTTATCATTGTTGTGTTTATGCTGTAAAGATGTCAGAGGAGAAGTCAAAATACTCAATTCAAATTGACATGCTTTGTTTATATGTGCCATCACTCTGCTACATGAGAAACAAAATAAATTAAATTACTAAACTGAGATCAGCCACCAGAATGAATTGCTGCAACCCTGAGGATGTGCAGAGCACAGAATAAGTGGAAAGTGATAACTATAAGAATACAGGGACACCAGTGTGATACTTTTCCCCCCCATTACCACAATTTAGGCTCTGTACTTCTTGCTGGTTAATAGAATCAATGGAGACTCAATCCAGTATTGAGCAATACTGGTATTGATGATCACAGACACTTGAGTTCACACAAGTCGTTAATTACCTAATAAACCAAAGAAGTAAATTAAACCCAGCAGTGGCAACAGAAATGTAACTGAGAATTCAGTCAAGTCCAGTGACTGTCACTGCCATGGGGACTATGCTAAGGGAAAGGGAGACCAAGGTCAGCATTATTTGAAATAATCATATTTTTTTCTGACCTAGCGTACATTATGTTTCTTTCCAGAACTCCACAGAACCGAAGTCCATTTCCTTGTGTCAATTGCTTATGCCATGTTTGCAAGTGCAAGTATGACCCATTATCAAACGCAGTTTTGCTTGTTTTTCTTCTGATATTTTCTATAAGAATGGTTGCATGTAAAAAAAAAATAAAAAACCAAAGCATTCTGTCTTTCACTGCATCAGCACTCAAAAACTTTGGAAGATAATGAGACATGCTTAAGTTTCTGTTTTTCCTTCATGATGATAGATTTACAATTTTTAAATGAGAAATAAATAATTTTTCTTCCAATTAATTGTGTCAAGTTTTTATTATTAGATTTCCATACATTTAGCAATAAATATTGTATTTTTACCTTTTTACATCTTTTGTTGGCAAGAAACTATGTCAATATTCCCAGTAAACTGCAGGCCAGAAAATAGATGTGTGTGCATGTTATAACTTCCAGAAATGCTTTTTGGTAAAAAAAAAAATTTAAGACTTTTGGAGTCTTTCAAGGTTTGAAAACCTTTCTAGTAGAAGTTAAAATGCTGTTAATGAGAAATGTTTAATCTCTTTGACAAGTTCTCAGGGAGAAATGAGTGAATAAGATTTTTATTAGCTTTCCTTTTTCATTATATCATGTATTAATTAAAATATCTCTGTAAAATAAGCTGTATGGATAGGTTTAACTTTCCATTACTCTAAAAGCAGTATCAAGGACAAATTTGCCTGCAGTTCTTATTTCTAATTGTCAAGTGCTCAAAATGTAATGGGTAATTAAAAGCTACCAGCAGTGCAAAAAAATGTACAAATTCAATAATAGTAATTAAACTCCCTCCTTGCATAACTCACAAGGTTTCACAATTCTGTAGCATTTCTCTTTTATATAAGACAACAACTGAGTCAGAATCCTGAACACATTTTTACAAGCTCAGTTGGTGCACGGCCCCTGTTTGCTTCCCGACCATGGTCGTGAGATGATCTACATCCAATTAAGGCTCGGAGGCTGCAGGTTGGATATTCATTACACAACCCTGATGACTGTGCGCTCAAAATTGCATAATGTCTTTGTAAATCTTATTTGAATGAATGAGCCATTGAATTAAAAAGTGATGTAAAGCTCAGTCCTGCCCTTTCAGATGTTGTGTTTCACTACGCACTTTCGAGAATTAGCAGGTGGCAAGACGAGCCTTTGCTTTCCCCAGGACTGCCTAGAGGCAATGGCTGGGCACTCAGGGTCACACTCTGACTTGGTGGCTCTCATAAAAGCAAGGTATCCACTGAGGAGTCAGAATTTAGGCAGTTTATATTGCAGCCCTTATTCCCTTGGCATTTACTTTAGTTTAATTATATTACTCAGGGGGGCTCTAAGGTTTCTACCCACAGAAGGAAACTGCCATAAAATCTAACGATGTAATCATATGCATGGCAGCATCTTGGTCCTACAAACATAGGGGAAGTCAAAATTTTTAGGTATTAATTTGTGGCACATTTTTTGGCTGGGAAATGTATTAATTAAAATATCTCTGTAAAATAAGCTGTAGGTATAGGTTTAACTTTCCATTACTCTAGAGTGCTCTGGAGTTCCCATGTGCATCCATGCACCATGCTGCCATTGAACACCAGCAAGCCTGAAGCTGAGGTCATGTAAAACATTTTGGTTTGATGATAGCTTAGAGTCAGGAGTGAGCATTTATTGAAGTAACCTTGTCTCTTCATGCTGGTCTAGACCCCAAGGCCTCTAAATTGCCTGCAGAATGCTGTACCACACCACTGTTACATAAAACTGCATCTCTGGCATTGCTCGGCACATTTCCCAGGGAAGGAAAAGTAATGCTCACTGACCTGCCTTTGGGTGTGAGCTGTGCTGAAAGCACTCACAGCTGTTGACAATGAGCCCTCAAAAACCTGTCCCACTTGAAACCCAGTCCCCAGCCTTTTAACAAGAGCAAACAGGCAGAGCAGATCAGGGCAGCGATTTCAGTTTGCCGTCCTCTGACTCTGCAGGAGTGGCAAAATCACCGTAATCCTGCTGATATTACTCACAGTAGTGTAACTGATATCCAGCTCAAGAAATTAAACATGTTTCTACCTACAGGTAGCTCACTGAAAGTAATGCATTAGTGCTTTGTTCTCTTCCTTGGACAGTAAGAGACTCAAACCTGGAGGACAATTTTTTCTTGCTTCCCTCAGGAATTAGTTGCCAAGAGACTGTGCCACTGCCTGAGATAATTCCTCTGCCACCTCTTTCTCTGTCTGCAGCCTGGTGAGATGCCAGAGGATTGGAAAGTGCATAGGGGTTTGCTGACATTCTTCCTGTTCAAAACTTCTCCTATGCCTTGGCCAGGCATTAAATGAGAAAGGTTTGCAGTGGAGTTTATCCCCCTGGGAGACAGGTCACAGCCTGGCAAGAAATCGGACTAGAAAACTGATTACTTGTTTCACCACAGGAGGAAACCACTATTTTTAGAGATGAAAAAATAATAGGAGTGAGGGAGAAGCCTCTTACCTACTTCAGCATAACTAAATGGTCACAATCCTTATTCCAGATGTGGTGAGAGGACATGGAAACTTTCTAAATTTAGTTTTACAAACTTGTTTTTTCCTGGAGAAAAAAAAAAAAAAAAGAAAGAAAAGAAAAAAGAAAACTCACCAACCCCCCACCCCCCCCCCAAAAAAATCCAAACACCTTTAGAAAGAATAAATTTACTTATAAATCTGAGTTAAGTTTGGCCAAAAAATATTGACCCTCAAAATGGAGGCATATTTTTTGAAAAAATTACTTTGGTATCTGTTCCTGGCTTTTGCTAAACAAAAGCTTTTACTTTTCACTGCAGAAAGCCATCTTGAATTTTACAATTATCCTAAATTTACCAAAAAAAGCCTTCAAAGGTTTAAGTTCTATCTCCCACAAGAGACATGTTGGTTTAGATCAAAAATATCTTAGATGTTAACAAAAGTATTTCTCATCTCCAGAAACCCCAAGCTTCTGTTTCTTGGTTCAACCTAAGGCAAAATTTCTCCTCTGTTTATTCAATATCTGCCTAAACAGGAAATGTTGTTTTCATACTCAGATATAGAATGTAGAGGAAAAGTCAAGTCCCTATTCTCATGTCCAGCTATTTGTAGAGAGAACATTTGAATTCTGGTCTAGGCAAAGGTCTAGGCAAAGATCTCTTAGTAACCTTTTTGCAATAATTTTCTCCTGTGTTAAACAAAAAATCACTCCTCTTTTTCCCCCCTCCAAAGCAGATACACATAGTCTAAAAAATAATTTTGGTTCATGTTAACCAAAATTTTCAAATGGAGAAAGTTTCTGTAGGAAACGTTTAACCCTCTCTATTTGCTGGAGTACTTGTGAGGTGATTTCTTTTCACATTTCAACAATGGAAACAGCTGTTGCAGAGGTGATAAATGAAGAAATTGGTCCAAAAAAGCAGCCTTGCTGAGGGAGGCAGGGATTCAAACCACCTAGACCCCATGGGAAGTGGGCAGAGGGGCAGCCTCAGCCCTGTCTGTCCTCAGCAATGCAATCAGGACTGGCAGGGAGAAGGATTGCTTAAAGCCCCTTTAATTTTTAAAAAGCTTGACTTAATAGGTATTCCTATGGGAGCATATTCCAGCACGATGTGGGAGTCAATGAGCCCATGAAGCAATAACACATTATATATTTTAAAGCTTTTGAGAAGTAGTGGGAGAAGCAGAAGACAATCTGGGTGGAAGCTAAACCACATTTATGGCAAAACACCCTCATAATTAAAAAGAGGGATTAATTGTCTCACTTTCACTTTCTTTTCTCCTATGTAGGTAAGAAAGAGAAAACAGGAAATGAGAATCTGAGAAAGAAATGGTGAAAATGCTAATTTTATTTCTCTGCATTGTTGCTAACTTTAAGCCGTGCAGATCCAGCGCAGGTGAGTGAGATCATCACAGCCATTTACGGAAGGGAGAGAGGTGGGATTTATCCAGGGTGGTTCCTGGTGATGGAGAAGCAGATTTCAGTAAGATTTATTTCATGAAGACGCTGCTTTGAAACGGGAGCCCAAAGTGCCGGATTGATATTGCGAGGTCCCCAAATCTCCGCCTGGGGGAGGGAGAGAGGAACAGAGGCAGGGTGGGGGGGTTGTGGTTTTGTTGTTTGGGGTTTTTTAAAACTTTCTCTTCGATGCAACAGAAGTGAATACTTGGATGTTTTGCCCTTTCCTGCAAAGTAAGGATGTATAAAGATCAGCTGTATGAGGTACAGAGAGGACAGACGATGGGAAAACAAAGATAAGACATCCTTTAATTTGTACTTAAGCACAAAATGGCTGATGCCTGCCCCAGCCGCGGGGAGGGCTGCTCAAAAATCGCACATAAATTGTAACAGGGCCAAGCTAGGCATGTGGCAGCAGAATGATTTTTTTTTTTTTATTTTTTTTTTCAATGTGAATCAGGACTCTTCCACATGGAAAGTCTCCGTTTCATCTCACAACCCTTCATTGTTGGCGGCGAGAAACTTGGCACTGTCGCTCCATCCTGCTGCCCGTGGGGCTGGCAGCACGTCCCCGGCGCAAGGATGGCCTCGCCCAGCCCCGGTGCTGAGGGCTGTTTGCTCTTCTCCTCCTCATCCCACACCGTCCTTGGCACGGCTCAGGTATTTCCCTCCTCCGGTCAAACACCACGGGTCGTTTCCGTGCTGCGAGGAACGCGGACATTCGGGAGTGGGGTGCCTGCAGGGCATGAAACCCAGTGCATTTCTTGCTGTGGCAGGGTGTGGGGAATGTCAAATATTTCACATTTCCCTTGATTACGGTTTTTTTTTTTTTTTTTTTGCTGTGAGAGGGTGCGAGGAATGTCAAATATTTCACGTTTCCCGTGATTAGTGTATCTCCGTGAGTCAGCTCCTCGGGAGCGAGGCGGCCTGGCTCGGGGGCACTGGGAGAGGGGTGCTGGCCCTGCCGTCTCGGTCCCGGCATCTCTCACACGCCCATATCAAACCCAGCAGCGCTCCCGGGCTGGCCAGCAGCGCTGCCCACAGCACAGCTCAGCTCCGAGGGAGTCACGGCAGCCTGAACTTTGCACCGTGTCCCTCACACACCGTGTCCCTCACACACCGTGTCCCTCACACCGTGTCCCCCGCACCATGTCCCTTACTCCGTGTCCCTCACACACCGTGTCCCTCACTCCGTGTCCCTCACACACGGTGTCCCTCGCACCGTGTCCCTCACACTCCGTGTCCCTCGCACCGTGTCCCTCGCACCGTGTCCCTCACACACCATGTCCCTCACTCCGTGTCCCTCGAACCGTGTCCCTCACACCGTGTCCCTCACACACCGTGTCCCTCACTCCGTGTTCCTCACACACCGTGTCCCTCTCACCGTGTCCCTCACCCCGTGTCCCCCACTCCGTGTCCCCCACCCCGTGTCCCTCGCACCGTGTCCTTCACTCTGTGTCCCTCACCCCGTGTCCCTCACTCCGTACCTCTCACCGTGTCCCTCACCCCGTGTCCCTCACGCCGTGTCCCTCACTCCGTGTCCCTCACCCCGTGTCCCTCACCCCGTGTCCCTCACTCCGTGCCTCTCACCGTGTCCCTCACTCCGTGTCCCTCACTCCATGTCCCTCACTCCGTGCCTCTCACCGTGTCCCTCACTCCGTGTCCCTCACGCCGTGTCCCTCACCCCGTGTCCCTCACACCGTGTCTCTCACCCCGTGTCCCTCACTCCGGCCACCCACACATCCGCACGGGTGGGAGCTCGCTGAAAGAAACAAAGCCCACGGCCCGTTTTTCAAAAATGTGAGCGCTGTGAATATCTCAGTTAACCCCGTACTTCGCTGTGTGTGCAGGGAGGGTTTCTGTAACACCTAATAAGAGGGAGAATCTACCCTGGGACCTGGTAGGAAGGTTTTGAAGACACACAAATATGGATTGTAATAGCACTTGGCAGACCTGAACCAAATGCATTTCATTCTTGATGTAAGAACCTTCAAGGCTAATATAAGTGCTAAATATGCTGAGGGTGGAAACAAGTATTTCCAGGCTCTTTTGGATGTCACTAGCACTGGGGCCATTGTGGCTGTCCAGGCAGGAGGTGTCTTGGCCTGCAGCCCCAGGGTCACAGAGTGTGCCAGTAGTGAGGACTTGTAAGGGAAGAAGGATAAGCACTGGGGTATCCTCGGGAAAATGAAACATTATGAGTAGGAAGTGGCTGCACCTTGTCTCAGAGGGGCTGTTTCTCTACCTCATCCTGCTCTTTTGACCTGTTTCATATCATATGCTCTGCCCATTCTTTTTTCCCCCTTATTCTCTGTGTTTTCTTTCCTTACCTCCTTTTGTGTCATTCTTCCTCCTGTACCTGAGCACACATCCCTCTTCTTGGGCATCAGGGGGCTGAGGGGTGTCATCCCTCCTTGCACTCCCATCACCTCTGGCCATTAGGCAGCTACAATCCCCTCACAGACCATGTATTATTATATCATGGAAACCATCATTGTCACTTGCAATAGTAACAGCGAGAAACTTTACATTTTTTGGCCTTGTTACAGTGAAAACACATGGTAGGAGACAACCACTGCTCCCACAAGGCTTGTAAATGTGATCCTGGGTGTCTTAAAAGGTGTAGAGTTCACCAGCCCCATTGGGGAGCCTGGAGAAGAGGCATCCCCAGCCTCAAGGGAGCTGTGGGTGGGTGGCCCAGAGGTGACCTAAGCAAATGATGACTGCAGAGGGGAGCAGGTCCCTGGCTGTAAGCAGGAGCTGGTACTGCATAAGCCACAGCACCCCATGGCAAAACCTGTGGCTTGCAGGCTACTGGGCACCAGTCTGGGGCAAACTGGGAGCACCTGCCTGGCCTGATGATTGCATGGGGACACCAGCAGCAGGGCTGGGAACATTGTCCACGGGATACTCAGAGCCCTGGAAATGACCTGAGGAGTCACCCCACTGAAACACCCTGAGCACAGGCATGTTTCAAGGTGAATGAGACCAGGCAGGAGGGCAGTGCAGTCCCTTTGGCAATGTCACAGCTGAAAGCAGAAAGATGAGTCCAGGCTAATTCCTTTATAACTCTGCTGAGGGGCAAGCCTGGGGCTGGCTGGATGTTAATTCAGATGTCCTTTCCTTCTGTTTCCTTCTCTCCCTTCCTTCTAATAAAGTTCTGTTCATTTAAAACACTTTGTTAAATCTTGCTGCCATGACTGGTGAAACACTGCCTAATCCAAGGTCCATGGAGTCATTTAGAGTCCCAAGTTTCTGAATGTATGGTTGAGACAGGATTGCTCCAGTTTCCAAGGACACGTGGTTCAAAATTGGACCCAGCTTAGCAATACATGCTGAAAGTGTTACAGAAGTAAGACAAAACCCAAAAAATGGGATGAGGAGGATGAGGTGAGGGATGCTCTCAGGCTCTCTCATCACCTCAAGACATTCTATAACCCAGCTATGGGTCCCTTCCAACTTGGGATACTCTGTGATCCTATCATACAGCAGACCATCAACAGCAGAGTGGAGATCTCTGAGCCAGGTTCAGCCTGTCTGACAGCATGTCCCTCACAAGACTGGACACGGGCAAGGACACGTCCTGGCAGATGCCAGGTCATGTGTTCAGGCTCAGTTTGGCAACTCTGAATGTTCCCAATGAAGCCTCTTACTCATTTATTTGCCAAACCACTCTGTTCTTGCTGTTGTCCCTTAGTTTTGTTGGAAGTCCTCACACTGCAGAGCCTCAGGCTGAGAAACCCACTGTCACTGTCGTAGAGGGGCAGTAGCAGTGTAGATATGCCCTGGGGATTTATCCCCACATTTGCTTTCTGTGCTCTATAAAAATACTAAAAGGCACTAGAAACCAGTGCTGCCTCTAGAGACATGATCCACCCATGACCTGAAAACACAGTGCCATCACACACAGGCAAAATTTCAGTACCTAGAATTGCAGAATGAAGAAGTAATACAAAGTATGGAAATCCACACTGGTAGCCCTTGATATCTATGATACCTCTCTATACTTTGAATAGAACAACTAAGAGCAAGAGTAGTATTTCAGTCTTTATAATTATCTTAATTAAAAGACCAATATATTATTTGTCTGTCTTTTTAAATTAATGACATTTATTACAAATTTAAAAATTAATCCTTTAGAGGTTTGGGGTAGGTTTCATCTCTGTTTTAAGAGGGGCTATGGGCTCAGCTCCATTGGCCAGGCACATGTCCTGGATGCACAAGACTTACATGTGTTGCTGTGGGAATTGACAGTCCCACAGTCCCAAAGATGTTCACAGTGTTGTCTGGAAGCCAGAGAGATCACCAAGAAGGTCTCAGGTGATAAAAACAACTTCTCCTTTATCTCATGTGTTGGCACTTAGATATGGACACCTAAACTTAATGTAATAAATGTAATAATTACTTTTTTCTGCTAAGTCCTGATGCCTGAATTGCTTCAGAGAGCTTCATTTGCTCCTTTCCTCTCATGTCCTGGCAGGATAAATCCTAAGATGGCATAATGGCAGAATCTTTGTTCCCCATGGCCTAGAGTTGTGGCATTCCTCATGGCCACACAGGTAAGCAACCTTCTTCCCAAAACTGAGTGTCCCCATTTTAAGTGCTTGTTGGCAGGGGTTCAGCACATGAACCATGCCTGGGCTGTGACTGCAGGAGTGCAAGCTGGCCTGGGATGAGTGATGGCCAAACCATGGGCCTCTCTGCACCTCACTCACACATTTGTATCACCTTTTCAGAGAGCTGCTTGTCAGTGTTATACCCACCTTTTATGACAGCACAGTACTTTAAGGCCAGCGTAAAATGTGAATGAAATTTTCTAAAATAAGTGTGTTCCATATAATGAAGTGAAAATCACAACCACAGCATTGCTTCACTTAATCCAGAAGCTTTTCACGGATATCCTGCAAATGGCAGCTTTACTCAGCCAAGGCAAGTTTGCAAAGCCCAGGAGTGCCAGATTTTCTGAGAATTGACTGGGTTTTGCCCTTTCATCCCACCTTGGCTTCACATTGTAAAAGTGCAGATGCTTAGGAAATTGCCTCCAGGTGTTGAGTGATCTGAGTTTCACAAAAATAATAAACCTTGATCTGAGATAGATGACCTTGTCAGCATAGGATCTTCAGGCTTGCAGAAGAGAACTGAAAAGGGTCTTTTTGCATTCCCTTGCTGCAGCTGTGGAGCTCTTTTGGAGAGTCTCAGAGAGATTCAGGATTGCTGTTTTCTTGGGCAAGAGCTTTCTGATACACAGCAAGCAAAAGGCTGATTTGGGGAGATATGGGAACTAATGCTAAAGTCCCTCATTCAGGTACTGTCTGTTAAGTTAGACAGGGCACTTCAGTACTCAGCATGGAGCAAGACATCTGTTTTGGAGGCATCCAGGACCGTAAAGCCACGTGGTGCCTCTGCACAAAGGCTGCAGTGGAGACCTGCCCTTCAGTTCTCTTTGTACATCTCATGGACCAAAAGCACCTGGCCTTTCTGCCTTCATTTCTTACACTAGAAAGAAGAGGCAGTACTGTTTTGTTTTCTCTTTGGGGTTCTGTGTTGGTTGATTTATAAACAGGGATGAAATCTGGAAGTCTTTAAGTAGGGGCTTGCTATAATTCCAGTCCTTTGTCCCACGTCTCCCAAAAGACAAACATTAGGGGCCTCTGATGTGGTAGCTCAGCAACTACTGTCCAACTGTCTTTATGGCCCATGCAGTATTTATTGTGCTGCCAGGTTCAAGAGTGCTGGAAAAAAATTAACTGTAGATGCAATTTCACTGCAGAAATTGTTTAGAGCCTGCTAAAGCTTTAGCCAGAGTATATGGGCCTTTTTCTTCTATAAAAAGCCTGAGGGTTAGTGTCTGTTTAATATTCAGGAGGCAAGAAATACTTCTAGCACTCAGAAACAGTGAAGAGCATCCTTGTGGGATCCCTGAGATGAGATACTAAATCCCGAACTTGCACTCCTTGTTCTCCTATTACAGCAGACACTGAGGGGTAGCACTTGTGTCCCTGCACATCATCACCAGCAGCAACAAACACATTAACTCAGTGCTGCTAATGAGTGCCGGGTGAGCACTGGGATAGGAAGCTGTGCTGACATTTAAAAGATCCCAGTCACCAGGCTCCATGTTGCCTAATTGCCAGGGCTGTGTGGGAAGCACTGCTTCCATGTCTCCATCTAGTATGGACATGACGGGCAGGAATACACTACTCCTATGGAATGTCAGTTACTTCAGGAAACAATTAGCCTTTCTGAATATTCAAAATATGTCAAAACATTCTTCCTTTTTCCCTTTTAGAGCTCTTCAAAGCTGTGAGTGTGTCAACATCATTCCGCCTACTCGGAGGCGGCTCTGGAATATTTGATTCACAGATGTTTCTCTTGGTTGGTGTTGAACCTCCAGCTGCTGTAGCCGAATCAAATCTTTGCAAGTAAAACAGGTGAAAATGGATTTTGCCAAAGGGTGATCTGGTCAGGGTGTACCACTATTATACTCCTTTCCTCTCCAAAATACGGTGCCCATGTCCAAATTTCCTGTAACCTTGGACTATGCTTCCCAAACTGTGCTAAGTGTGTCTGGGAGAGGGCCAGTTCACCCTGGTCAACAATGTGTGAAGGACTGTCCTAACAATTTAATAGCATAGGTGATCATGTTCTGGAGTCTGGGCCTGGGTCCTGGCACTCTAATTTACTAGCAGAGATAGAGCCAGTGAGCAGTAAGAACAGGATCTTCTACTCAACCGGTCTGATGGTGTATCACGGACTATTATGTCTCACCTTGCTTCCCTTTCATAAGGGTTTGCCTGGGGCATCTCTACTAGGAAGACATCCAATCTTGATCTGAAAACATCAAGAGACAGAGAATCCAGCCTTACTTTTGGTAAGTAGTTCCCAGGATTAATTGCTCTTACTATTAATAATGCATGCCTGGGTTTCTTTGTATGAATTTGTTTGGCTTCAGCTTCCAGCCGTTGATTCCTGCTATGCTCTCTCCACTAGATGAAGAGGATCTTTTGCATATGGTATTATCTTGTTGTGGTGGTACTTGAATGCTTTAATCAAGTCATGTCTCCATCTTTTTGATAAGGTAAGCAGAGAGATCCCTTCCAGGCTTTCACTAGAGAGAGACATTTTTCTCTCATCCTCTCTCTGACCTGTCTCCAGCTTTTACAATTAAAATACAAGGCACCAGAACTTTATACACTTCACCAGTATTAGTCTTACCAGTGCACTGGGGAGAGATAAGATCAGCTCCCCACTCCTACTCACTACTTCCTTGTTCATACATCCATGAATCACATTATCCTCTCCTGCTTTATAGTAGGAACTCACTTAAATTCTGTCTGATTTCCATGGCTGCCTGCTGTCTACACAATAGGCTCATTCCCTGGTCCTACAGCCGTGTCTATACTAAGACATATCTTTAAAATCAGCTTTTCTGCACTGTCTGTGTTATAATGTCCCATGAGCATGTTATGAAGTTAAATCCCTGTGCTGCTCAGTTAGCATTCTTGTGCATGGAATAACAAGAATAAGCAAAAGTTGTTCCTTAGAAAATGAATGACAAAATTCCCTCTAATATCAATAGGAGTGGGAAGAGCTCATGGCATTTTTTCATCAATATGAATCTGTAACTAAATTTTCCACCCCAGAAAACATAAAAGCCATGCTGTTCTAATCCTTTTTCATATACAAGAGCTTATAACTGCTGTAACCAGTGAGCACACATTGACTCCTTCCCACTGCTACTGACAATATTTTCTCTTCTTAAGAAAAAGAAAATCAAGTCTAACCTGTCTTTCCAACAAAGATTTTCTGTTCATTAAAATCCGAGCACTGCGTGGATTTCAGCTCAATAGGCAGAACGTATCCCATTCATCCCAAAGGCAAGTGAAGTCTGTGTGGCAAAGCCAGCATTATGAAGCTTTTTTTAAGTCAAATCAGAGCTATTCTTTGAAGGACTGTGATTGTACAATCATCAAGGCATTTTTCAAGTTGGCAAGAAAAGACACAAAGCAAACTGATCTGATGCATTTTAACAGGTATTTTTTAGATATGTAGATTGAAAGAACAGCCCTGAAACTTTTACATGAGCAATTCTTACATCTTTGGCCCTACTGATTTTGATGAGGTTTCTGGTTGGGAAAGGATTTCAGGATTTGACCTGTGCCAATACTTTCAGCCACTGATTTTTCCATGTAAATATGAGGTCACATTGATGTCATAACATCAAGAAATCAGTCTTGTGGGCTCATTAACAGGGGACAAGCATCTAGAAGTCTACAGAGTTTTGTGGCTAGCCAAGGATTACAGTGTAAAACCAACATATTAATGCATGAAAGGAGAAAGGACATTTAAGTTCACACAAGGCTCCCAGTTCCTGTGCACGACACACTTTATATTAAAGCTCAGGAGCTCACAAACTCTGCCACTAAAACAGGAGCTGCTAATTCTAAGGAACACTACAATTTGTGTCTGAAGCTACTTTTAGAGGCTACCTGTAATTAATGTTCATGGATCTGTCATTGTCAGATGGTCACATGAAATAAAATGGTTATTTAAGAGCTGGGATGCTCCCTGCAGCACTCAGGAGGGGGGACACTTCCCCACAAGGCCATGGCTCTCACTGAGGGCTGAGCACAAGGTTGGAATGTTTGTGGAGACTTGTACCACTGCAGTATGCATCTCACTGTGGTCTGCCTGTGCTCCCTCAGGTCCCTCTGTGTGAATGCCTCTCAGTGATGTATTAAAGTAATCACCTACCTGTCACATGCATTTCAGATGCAGGTTTGCAGTCAGACAGGAGAACTCACCCAGCTTTGGACCAGTCCAGCATGTTCCATGTTCAGCCCAGAACTTTGGCCAGTTCCAGCACAACGTGTTTGTTGCTGCTGGTGATGATGTGCAGGGACACAAGTGCTACCCCTCAGTGTTTGCTGTAATAGGAGAACAAGGGGAGTCTTGAACTTGCATGTTCAAGATTTAGTGTCTCATCTCAGGGATCCCACAAGGATGCTCTTCACTGTTTCTGAGTGCTACAAGCATTTCTTGCCTCCTGAATATTAAACAGACACTAACCCTCAGGCTTTTTATAGAAGAAAAAGGCCCATATACTCTGGCTAAAGCTTTAGCAGGCTCTAAACAATTTCTGCAGCGAAATTGCATCTACAATTAATGTTCCCATGCAGTCACATTCTCTCTGCACTTCCTAAAATTTTAAAACGAGCAAGGAAAGTCAATTACATTTTATATAAACACAACAAGACCACGAGCATGGAAATCCGTGTTAATAACAGTCTGACCACGAAGCATTCCGTGAGCCAGGGATGGATGGGATTTTCGTGCCAGCAGAGCCGTAGCTGTCCCGGTGGCAGGGTGGCAGTGAAGGTGTGCTGGCCCGTGGGAAACCTGTCCCGGGGAGTTCCCAGGCAGGCGGCGGAGCGCGGTGCCGGGTGTCTGTCGGGAGAGCCGCGCATCTGTCGGGAGAGCCGCGCATCTGTCGGGAGAGCCGCGCACCGCACCCGCCGAGCGGGATCTGCCCCAGCGCTGCTGTCTGCCCGGCCTTGGGGAGCACCTAGAAACACGGACCGGGCTCCCCAGATCACTGCCCAAAAGCCCTGCGAAGAGAAGAATCAAAACAGCCGCATGCAAACATCACTTCCCAGCCTCAGCCACCCCTAGGTGGGACATGTGGTGTTCTGGAAATGCATCGTGGAGAAACCTGGCCAGCAGAGGTCAGATATGGATTTGAACAGTTAGGGAGAAAAAACGTCTCTGAGATATGCATTTGGCTTGATATTGTCTCTTGGTATTTGAGGATGGAGAGTTGTTTAGTGCTAGTGTGCAGAGCTGGTATGCCTTGAGCCATTTTAGTTTATTTTTGTGGTTATATCCCTTATGGTATTTGCTGTGTTACTCTCCTTAAGTACATTTTTAATGGTAAATTTCATATATTGACTCAGTAATGAAAATTAGACTATGAGAAAAGTTACAATTTTTAAACAAGATGTATGAATTTTCCTCCCTTCCTCTATTCTTTTATTTCTTTTTTCCTATTTTCAGTCTTCCTTCCTTCCTTCCTTCCTTCCTTCCTTCCTTCCTTCCTTCCTTCCTTCCTTCCTTCCTTCCTTCCTTCCTTCCTTCCTTCCTTCCTTCCTTCCTTCCTTCCTTCCTTCCTTCCTTCCTTCCTTCCTTCCTTCCTTCCTTCCTTCCTTCCTTCCTTCCTTCCTTCCTTCCTTCCTTCCTTCCTTCCTTCCTTCCTTCCTTCCTTCCTTCCTTCCTTCCTTCCTTCCTTCCTTCCTTCCTTCCTTCCTTCCTTCCTTCCTTCCTTCCTTCCTTCCTTCCTTCCTTCCTTCCTTCCTTCCTTCCTTCCTTCCTTCCTTCCCTCCTTCCTTCCTTCCTTCCTTCCCTCCTTCCCTCCTTCCCTCCTTCCCTCCTTCCCTCCTTCCCTCCTTCCCTCCTTCCCTCCTTCCCTCCTTCCCTCTTCATTCCCTCCCTCCCTCTGTCTTTCCCTCTTCACTCTCTCCCTTCTGGCTTCTATTCCCTTTTTCTCTCTGTCTCTCTATTTCTATGCTCTTTTTTCTCAGGCTCACAGGTCTGTTTTGTGGACCTAGGTGCACTGGATTATGGAATTACACCCACAGATTCACCCTCCCTAAAAACATTCACAGTCAGACTTGCCACTGCATGTTTCCCTCCTTTCTGAAGCTGAACAAACTGCACAGAAAGAATTGAAACAACTTAGATTTCCTTTCTAGCTGCTTTAGGTGCCACAATAACTGTAATTGAGCCATTCTTGATTTACATACACTGGAGATACAGAGAGCAGCACTCATTGCACAGGGGGGAGAACTGGGGTGGGTTAGTCAGAAGTGATAAACACCCTGTGGCTGTTCCAGAGGGGCTGAGCTCCAAATTCAGTGATGTTGGCATCCTGGCCAGGGCTGGGGCAGGGCCTGGACACCCACCAGCAGTGCCCAGCCACAGCTGCTCAGCCTCTGGGCTCATGGTGCTGACAGTGCTTCTCAAAGGCTTGTTTGAAAGGAGCCTTGGAGAAAATGAAGACAGTGTGCTAGAATAAACATCCACTTTTATATAGGTAAGTGTCAGGTATTGGTAAGCATCAGAGCTGGAAGCCAAAGCCGTTTACTATTTGTACCCTGATGACAGAAATTAAATGCTTCAGGTCCACAGGTGGTTTCCTTTACATCAACTTTAATTGTATCTCCAGTTCTTTGTACAAATATCTACCAGCAACAGTTTTAAAAGTTACATTTCTACTGCAGCTATTTCCTTCTTTCTTCACACTTAGCATCTGTTTGTAAGATGGCAGGTAAGCTCTTTTCTAGGAGAAAAGTATCAGGCCAGGAAAGAAAGCACAGCCCTGGCTGAAAGGCAGACATTTGCAGTTTTCATCATGAGCATCCTAACAGGAAAGATATTTGTTCAATCTAATTTTGCCCTTTCCCCTTTAAACCACGTTTTGTTTGTATTATATAATTTCCTGATATAATTTCCTGAGCTCAAGAATGAGAAGAATTAAGAGAAATTATTCTGAAAGAGTAGACCTCCTGTGAGGTTTTCCTGCTGTGAGTCACTTTCAGAGAGAGAGAACCCAGATTTTTGTCTCTCAGGAAGTGAGGTTCAACAATAGTAGGAATTTTGTATTTCAGTATATTAGAGCTGTACCAAGGTCGAGGTGAGAGGGGAACAAGGGATGACATGAGCTGTTGGCTCCTGGTAGACTGGTAAGCATCTCCCATTGCAGGGAGCTCAAAAAGGAAAAGCAAGGAATTCCCACTTCCAAATGTCCTGTTATTCCTCTGAAAATGTTTTATATGTGTATGTTGGAGAAATGCTCACAAACCTTGGTCTGTATTGAGACCACTTGATATGAGCAAGAGAGAGTCCCCCCTGGGGAGAAGTTGCAGTCCAGATAGACAAGAGGATTGAAGGCTGAGGGAGGAAAGAAGTCTTCAGCAAGGCAATGTGCAGTCTGCCAGAACAGCCCTGCTCCTCTGCACTTCCAGGCTGGATTTCTGTAGGCTATACCTGAAAAACAGGTGAGGTGAAATGGATCTGGTTCATAACAAACAGCTCCTGTTTCTATGTAAAGGTCTGAAAATGGCATTTCTAATAAATGCTGGAATTTATGGATTTACTAACCCAGCATTAAAAGTAGGTTGAATGTTTCAATAGGACTTATGATAGTACCTTTTGTCTCTGCTAGCAAAGGCTGTAAGCAAGTGTTAAGAACAGGTAATACAATTTACACCAAGAAACATCTCAGTAAATGCCTAATTACATCACTTAAACTATGCTTGCTGAAGCCCTGGGCTATACTCTGCTGCTTGAATTTTTGTAAATCCTTTACATTACAGCTGCTTAAATCCATGCCAGAAGCAATATTGGATCTGTCAAGCAGAGATAGAGGCTTTATTGTCCAAAATTAAAGATGCATGAAGCCTCGGGTAGCTTTTCACCTTTAGCTGCTCTGCTCTGGTGTAGGAGGTCCCGTGTAAGAGAGCCAAAGTCCAGCTGAAGGATCAAATCCTTTACCTCTGCAACATGGACAATAGGCATCACTAGCACAGTGTGTCTGGATCATGAAGATACAGCAGAGCTACCTTGTTTCTGATTTTGTGCTTTGAGGGCTCTGGAGCCACTCCTGCACCCTGAACAAAGCAGAGAAGCCCCGCCAGCCCAGTGTCTGAGTTTTAACTAAATTAACTGCACTCCTTCCCAGTACAATGCTGGATGTGTTACCTGTGTGATCATGTACATCTCCTTTGTAGTGTACTTCTCAGCACAGTTTTTTAACACACCTAGAAAAACATGATTAGATAAATATGCCTATGGTATCATCAAGTTGGGACTATTTTCCTGAAAATAATCACACGGGAACAACTCTTTCACCTCCTTTTGGGAGACCAAAAATGTGTTGCAGAGAAAGGGATCAAGTGATGTGTCATCAGGAGAGTCAGAAATGGAAATAAGCAAAAGGAGTTTTGCCCAGATTTCTACATAAACCCTTTTGCATTCTCTGCATTTTCAAAGAGATTAGGAGAAATATAATTCAGAGCATGTGAATTTCAGTATTCCAATTAAATTAGTCTTTCTCAGTCTAACACTCATTTCTTCTCAGTTTATCAAAACTGAGCTAAAATTAAATATTGCTTCTTCCATTAGACTTTCAGTGGTGGGTCCTTCCTTTGGTGGGCACAAAACAAAGAAGTCAAATGTGCTGGGACACTAAAGATACCTTGGCATACTTTTGTCAGAAGAGACATGATATACTTGGGGATGAAAAGTAATTTCCACCATCTTCCAAGAATTCCTTGGAGATGAAGATTAATGATAAATCTTTCCACTTCCTTGCATGGTTTAGGGTTGCTGCATGGTGTTTGAACAGCTGCTCTTGTCCCATCCCTGAAGGTGGCTGCAAGTCAGTGGAAGAGGAAGAAATCTGAGTATGTATCACTCTAAAGTGGCAGGCAGGATGAGTTATTGGGTTTTTTTCCACTGATAAATCCCTTGTTTCTGTTAGTGATACTGAACATGCTATGCTGTCATGACTGGGGAGTTTCAGCAGCTCACCACAGTGCTCTGTGTGCCTGTCATGTAACAGAAAGGTTTATCTCAGTGTCCTGGCTCAAATTTCCTAATATACAAATCTCTCTAAACTCCCTTTAAAACCCCAAAAGACACATCTCATGGAGCAAACTCCACTGTCCTGTGGCTTGGGTGACTTACTAGTTACAGCTGTCCTGCAGTTTCCAAACCAGAGAATTCCTGTAAAATAATGCAGTAAATATTCAATGTGTAGCCCCTTCTTAGAGGGCTTGTATAAAGACTGCACATATGTAATTTCCCCCATATTTAGTAGCCTTAAAGGCATAAAGGTTAAAGCCATTATTTACTGCCAAATTCTCCAATTGATCCATGAAAGCATGATTTCTTACAAAAGAGGGAAATATCTTCAGTCTACCAGTGTCTTACAAGACTGAAGTCTGGATAATTCCCACAGAGTGAGCACACCTTCATGCTGGATACTCCAGCAGAGGAACCTCTAAAACACACTGCTTCTTTACTCATGGGGACCTCAGTGAGTGACATCTCTCTGGGGCTGCATTTGGTTCTGTCTGTGAGTGGCTTCTGACAGTGAATTTCAGCAATTTTGGTTGTGTCTGTGGTGGTGCCACTGATCTGGTCAACATCTCCATGGACACTTCCCAATCTGCTGAGTCCCAGACTCAGCTCACTGCTTGCCAGCTGTATCTCCACAGGCTCCTCCTGGTACACATCAGGCACAGACTCTAGGTGGAATCAACCTCACTTAAATTTCAACATGTAAAAGTTGTTTTTAGCTTCCTTCTGCCTTCTGGGGCCTCAAAGGAGCATGCTGAGGGGGATATTTTTCTCGTTCAAAGGGAACTGTCAAAATTAGATAAGAAGAAAATTTTCCTCCAACTTCCTATTTTGCCTCTAATGACTTTAAAAAGTCTCAGAAGAACTGAGACCTAAGTGACGAAATTTACATATCTGAACTGAAGCAGTATGAGACCCAGCATCTCTGTCTCTTAGTCCTTGCTGGAAGCAGGGGCCCACAAGCCCATTGCTGCTGGCCCTTAGGACAGCCACAGTTCCTAGGCAGGACATCTTGATCACTCAAATAGTGAGAGCTATCCAGGGATGGGGTGAGTTTGTGGAGACACAACACAGGAGCAGGTGGCAAGTTAGCACCTACACACAGAAACAGGCTTTGTATGAGTTTTGTGGCTTTTCTTCTGAAAGACTAAAAAAAGAGTTTGTTTGGTTTAGGAATGCATAAAGGTTATGAATTCTGTGCTGTTTCCAGCAGCTCACCTGCTGGAGGCCAGCAGATGCAACAGTCACCAACGAAAGCAGATCCTGTCATTCCCTCTCTGCTTCTCCTTGATCAGCTCCAAGAGGAAACCTCAGCCTCTTCCCTCCCAGTTCCCCCACAAAATTCACTGAAGAGCTATTTTGCACCAGGCAGTGAACACCCTTTCTCTTGTTGTCCCTTTTTAAACTGCAGAGCATCATTCATTTCCTGTGGCTGGTCCCATGCCATCACATTTTCCCTCTTCATGGAAATCTAGCTCGAAACTGAGGTTAACATATGGAAAAGCTCCACTGTTCCTTACACTTATAAAGTAAAAACATTTATAAAGACATTGGTGATGCAGAGAGTTTGCAGACTCCAAGATCATTTCCACCAGCTGAGGGAACAGAGGGAGCTGCACAGACCCCCAGGAGGAAGGGGAGCTGGAGGGACAGACATTGCATCACAGCATCTGCTGTCTTTTGAGGGCAGTACAGACTGTTGAACCCTGGGTTTACTACAGTCATCTGAAAATCTGCAAAAGAGTAAATTTTCTGTAAAACCCCTTTGGTCAAATAGAATTTGAATTTTCTATATGTACAGTGATTATTTCTTCAGTTTTAGAGAAACAGTGAATGTATAGTTTGCACAGGAAAATGTGCTGAGGCTTGCCCTAAAAATTGTCTGAGGCTCACCAGAAAAAAATAAAGAAGAGTTATAGTAAAAAAAAAAAACAAAAAAAACAAGAGTTAAAATAAGATAACAACACAACTGTGCAGTCTGTTTTACTGCATGTTTCACATACTTCCAAAGTCCATATCAACTTAACCAGTCGCCAAAGGCTTCAATGCCATCAATGGAGAACCCTGTTAAGGACTGGCAGTATAAATATTACATTTATATGTAATATAAATGGCCCACTAATTTGAGTACTGGATCTTAAATGAATGAAAATTCTAAATCCAAACCCTTAATTCAGTAACATTTTCATTTCAAAAATGTTTAAAAGTCTGAATCTGGATTTGGATCTGAAGTACACCACCAAACAACCAGAGGGGACTTGCCTCAACTCCCAGCATAAATGCACCATACACTTTGGAACACATTGTGATTTAAGTCAGCAACTAGAAAGCAAAGCAATGGATATTTCTCAAATGACTACTGTAAAAAAATTGATGCATTTTATATGTAAAGATAAATAATTTAAGTCTTTTTGGCAATATTTTATTTATTAAACAAGTAAAAAGCTATTTTGCATCATAAAAGAAAGCCAAGAGACAAAACTGACCAAAGCAGAAAAACAGGAAAGCCATGGGGGAAGGAGAAAAAAGGAATTTTAGTTATTTTACATAACAGATGGCAGCATAACAGAGAACAGCTGATGCTGGTAGCCTAAGGGAGTTTTCCTGTGTCAGAAGAAAAATAAAATTTAGGATATACAGAACCCCCCTTTAAATGAGTTTCATAAAAAGTGTCATACTTAATGTACGACCTCTGGTGTCTGTATATCTTGCCTGGGCAATTAATCCATTTTATGGCTCACTCTCAGTCACCTTTCTTCCTCATGAATGGTGAATGAAATATTCTCAGCAGTGACATGCCTCTCCCACTCTGCATCTTCCCAGTTGATTTGTCCCATTAGCCCACACACACCCCCATCACACCAGGCTTAAGTTTTATGACAGGGATAAACTAAACCACTAAGGCAAGCAGCTTGGTTTGCCTTACCAGAGGGTTTTATGGAGCTAAATACCGTGGAAGCTGACAAAGATCCCCAAATCTGAATACCTTATCTGAACAAGGTATACAGTGTGCAAAGGAGAAGCTGCAGTGAGGAGGCCCTGAAAAAGGACAACACAGGAGGCAAAAAGGAGAACATAAATGATCTCATGCAACAGACACAATCAGAATAATTTCATGCAGCCACATGGAGCAGTGCTACTTGTGATGGGTGATAGGCTCCAGTCATTCTGGGCTACATGCATATGAGTGTCTGTCTGTCCCTGTGTGCATTGCCCTTTGGAGAACAGAGGACAAATAGATCCAGTGCCACTTGACCCAGCAGTGAACATATCTGTTGTAGCTGATGCTGTAACAAGTAGCAACCATTTAACCCAAGTACACCGTGGCACCAAACGAGAAAATTGATTATTATTAATTAGAGTCATTATTCACTAAAAGCAACATGGTGGAATTTTCCATGTACCAAGCTAACTCAAGTCCTTTTGAATTAATGTGTTATTTTTTTTTTTCCCACAGATTCAACCAGAAGCAAGTCAAGGCCTGAGATCTTTGGAAACACCCATCCAAAGAAGGAACTTTGCCTTGTTTAGTATAATTTTTCTAAGACCTTGAAAAAAGATGAAGTTTTACTAGCCTTAGAGTCATACAATATCCTGAATTAAAAGGAACCCTCAAGGATCATCAAAGTCCAACTTCCTTAGAAGGTAGTAGATGGGATCATCATAAAATTCCTGATGATAGCACTCTTAAAGGGGAACTACTTCTTCCATCCATCCAAGAACTAAGAAGCTCAGCACCATTTTATTCCCAAGATATGTTCAGCCATGTAACTCTCACCCCAGATCTTACCCATTACTGAGCTAGGGAAGGGCACAGGTCACTCTTGTAGCTGGCCATTTCCAGGTAGAAATGCTCTGTTGTGATGAAGCCTGGCTGCAATTCTTTCCCTTTACAATTACAAGGCAACACTGGCTCAGAGCTGACTGAAAGGATCTGATCCTAACCCAGATTTCCCATGTTGTTTAAGGCTGTTTCACAGAATCATTGGAGATAGAAGGGATCTCTGGAGACCATCTGGTTCAACATCCCTGCTCAGAGCAGGGTCAGGTTTCCTCACTGGAGATGAACATTCAATATTTATTCACTTCAGCTGTTCATGGATGTCTGCAAAGGTCCCTGAGATCCTTGAGAGGGAAGTGCTACAGAAGTAAAACGCATGTGACAATTATCTGTATATTTATCTATGCAACTTTGGTACCTGCAGGCTCAAGAGTGTGCACATATATATATTTGTATCCTGAGGATGTTGGCATGAATCAACACTTTTGTCCTAGTCACAGCTTTTATTGTGGTTGCTGTTATTATTTATTTTTGCTGTAACAGTAGAGCTCTATGCTATTGAGGTAAACTCTCTTTTTAACTCCTGTCTGGATCCTCAGCACTTGTCACCCTAACATTACCTTTGGGTTTCTCAAAGTCTCTAAGCAAAAGGAGCTCCTACTCCACCAGCATCCCCTCACATTTACTGGAGAAGGATGCCATGAGTCCTTGATGCAGCCTGAGTGAATTAGGTGTAGCCTGAGAACCCTGCTGGTTTGGGCAAACAAACAGAGGCTGATGACAGACCTTAATGAAAACGAGCTTAGGCAATAGCACAGCGCCTGCCATCCCACAGCAGGGAGTGGCCGAGCAGATGAAGGACCCTTTGCTCAGGCAGCTCAGGGCTGTGGGGCTCTAGCACTTTGTTAGGCTTCCTGAGCAACTGAATTGCTCAATAATCCACAGCAACCATCCCCTGGAACAGAGATAATGATAGACTTTCTAAGCTTGGACCCAGGTTTTGTAGGTTTAGTACCTAGAGAGAGTGAGGTCCAGATTTTTATGCATGTCATTTTGTTGACTCCACGCAGGCAGAGACAGGTCCTTAAGCTTGGCCATAGGGTGTCTTTATACAAGGCACTGTGATGTTTGGGTCACATTTTTATTTCCCTCCCGCTTCTAAAGAGATCATAGGAACCAGACTTCTGTATAGGAAGGGATCAGATGCTGCTCATTTCAACAGCAAACATGCTTAGAAATGACACCCACAGGCAGATCTGCAGGTTTGCACACTCTGGTCTGCCAAAATAAACCCTGGTGAAGAGCACAGACCTTTGCAGAATGCAGCAATAAGCTAGAATGTACTTTTCTTTTTCTACTTACTTTTTTTTCCCCATGAAAAAAACTTTGAAACATACAAACGTACCCTTATACATATCTGAGTGAATCAGGCCAGCTGAACAAGTTTAGTATAGCTAACACCATTCAATGTGGAACCTAAAGAAAATCTGTAAAGTATCTCAGAGACCTGCAGAAATAAAGGTTGTACAGGCTGCCATCTGGCCATAGTGTCCACACACATGTATTTGAATGGAATGGGGGGCAAATGAATATTATTTTCCTGGGTTACTGCAGAAGCTTTAATTTCAGTTCTCACATTGTGTGCTCCAGCTGCCATCACAGCTCCAGTACAACATCTGTAACACTATCAGTCACCAGAAATCACAAGTAATCCTTGAAACGAGGAGCACTGTAAAGAAAACCAGCACTAGAAAGCATTCAAAACATCATAATCCTGCCTACTCTCCACAGATATTAGTGAGCCCCCTTGGGACAGCAATCTGTGCAACTGTGGAGGAGCTGGTGTCTGTGATAGTGTTGGATATATAGGTGAAAACAGAGCAAGACCCCAAGGAAAAGGGCAAACAAGTGAGGGCAACCTCACGACCTGGAAGTTGAGGGTGATGGCTTCCAAATCCAGTCAGCACATTGCTAGCAGTTAACAGAGCCATCACAAGTGGTTTTGATTTCGTTTCTACTGAAAGACTTGATGAGAAGGTAGTTGTGAAATAGGATGGCTGACTCTGCTAAGGCAATGCACTACAGCTGGAGTCTGTTCTAGGGGTAATGAGCTAAGAAATGGCAAAGACAGAAACCATGTCTGATTCTGAAGGAGCAACAGCTCATTCCCTTCTTCTCTGGTATCATCTTCCTGACTTCTGTTTCCTTTCTCTTTGCTCAGCTTTAATGGGTGGTGTTGAACTATCACAGGTGTTGTCTTCCAGTTTGCTTTGCATTTCTGTTATTACACCCAAAATTAACATGCATTAGAATGTCTGCTCCAATAAATCTCTTACAATCTTCTGTATATATTGGATATGAAAATCCTTGCTTTATTATACATGTTTAGACATATCATAATTTAACATAGTTCCTTAAATATATTTTATCTGCTTCCTGATGAATCATGCTACAACATTTTAATTTCCTAATAAAAGATCTGTTCCATCAGATTAAGCGAATAACACTGAAAGCATTGAAAATTTGAGGGAATTAATTTGTCCTGCATAGAAAGTGGAGAGGTGAGCTAACTGCCGTTCCTAATTCCTGATTCTAATGTGAAATCTGAATTCCTATTTCACATCTCATTTCCAGTGCTCCCCATCTGGGACTGTTCTCAGGAACAGAAGCTGCACTGGCAGAAAAAGGGAGAAGACAGAAACTTCTTGATTTCAAAATTTTATAAACAGCTAAAAAAATCACCCAGCACAGATGAGCAAAAAATAAGCATTGTTCCCCCTGTGACCACTATTTCTCTGCTCTGATATTGCCATAAGAGAGCCTGGGCATCAACAGCCACGAGTGATGCCAAAATCCCTCGGGAACGGCCAACTCCATCTGGCATCTGCTGTCATTTGGGGTTATCTGCTTGGACATCCCAAGCTGGCCCTCCCTGCGGGCAATGACTTATTGCCAACATCCACAAACTGATCATTTAAGTCTGTTTCAGCCTACACTTCAGTCACTTGAGACATCCTGTGGGGTTTAGCCAGGATGACTAACTTGCATGTCTCTGCATCCTGCCTCTGCTCTGGCACAGTGTCTATGAAAACATCCCTCCTCTCAGAAGATGTGGCCTGGGGGCACGTACAGCCCGAGGACAGCAGCTCTGGCATGCTGGCAGGGTGACTGGAGCTCCTCCATGCTGAGTCACGTTCCCCCTTCTCCAAACAGCAGGGCATTGGTCTATTCCCAGCCAGGAGTACAGGGCAGGCAGCTACATCTCTGAACACATCCACTCTGTATTTGGGTGCAAACACATCCAGTCCTACTGCTACCAGACAGGTAAACAGTGCTGCATTTTAGCTTTCCCCAGAGATCCTGGATTACCAGAGCTCCTCTTGTCAAGCACCTCCATTCCTCTCTCCCCTGCTCCCCCTTGTTTCTCATCCACTGTTCCTCTATTCCAAGGCCTCATGTGCAGGTTTGTTTTTGAGCAGCTGTACTTTGTTACTGGCTTTGTTGTGATAGCACCCAAAGCCCAGGCCACAGACAAGGTCTCTGTGGTCACAAACTGCTTCATTGGGCTTTCATTTCCAGGACTCATCTGGGTACTGGGGGGTGAGTGATCTGTGGGGTTTTGAAAAGAAACACAGTCATAAACTCCAGGACAACACCAGCCTTTTCTGTGTTTTACCCAAGCTTCACAAAAGCTGTGTCAGATGAAGTTGTTTATAGTCCTGGGCACTGCTCACTTCTGGTTTGGACCTAGTCCTTCCCATTTTCCTCTGCCCTGACGTTTTGTGGTTTGAGCACAGTTTAAGAGCCAGAGCTTTCTGATCTAACTGTGCCACTCACCCCTTGTGTGGCCCTGTGCAACACCATGGACCTCTCCTGTGTCAGCCTCCTCATCTGCAAAAGGAGTGTAGCCCCTGATCACCTCCATCCTCTGAGAGTGAAAAACCCAATAATTACATTTGTGAGACACTTTTGATGCTTCACAGAGCATAGAGCATGGAGCTTCATAAGTGCTAAATGGGACTGGGATGATTAGGAGCATCTACAGAGCTTGTGCATGGGGTGGTTACTTAAACGTCTTTGGGAAAGAGAAAAAGGTGACAAACACGCAGCAAAAAGCAACCTCTTCTTGGAAAGAAAACAGCAGGCTGAGTGAAGGACAACTTCCCCTGGGCAGCAACTAAGCTGGAAGTGCTATTTTGGGGCCTTTTAGCCAAAAAGCTAAAGGTATAAACAGGGAACTTGCACAGGTACAAATTACTCCTCTTGTTCAGAGGCCTGAGGAGGAACTGAAGAGGCTCTGGTGAGGCTCTGGTGCTGGCCCAGGGGATTCTGAGTGTACCTGGAATGGGGACGGGGAGCACTCCTCACCCATGGCAGAGCAGCAGACTCAGATTTCATGCAGGCTCTAGTTTTGCCTGCTGCTGCCGCTGGATCCTAATAACCAAACCAAGAAGGGAATTTTTACACCATCTGAGGCATTCCCAATCCCCCTCTGCATCTAGTGAAAACTTAATAGCGTGAGAAAATGCCTTCCTGTAGCATATTGTAAACCACATGCAGAACAGGAGCAGATGGAGGGGCCTGTCCTCACCCCATGGAGGGGCTCTGTCAGGATGCTCCCTGCCAAGGAGTGGGAGCAGCAAGGAATGGCACCTTTGCAGGGTGCACTGTTCAGTCAATGAGGGTGAAGCCAGCAGAAATTGCAGAGGCTCTGGGATAATAACTCTTGCTGCTCGGAGGAATGTAAGTAAAAGGAGAGGGAGAGCTGCTTTTCCAAAGGCTTTCCCCCATACAGATGGAAGCAGTTAAGATTCCTGCAGGAGCCAGGAGCAGCAAAGTTAACACATCTGGAAGTTTCCTGATGCCTGAAGTCAGGCCGTGATGAACAATGCTCACTGGGCTGAGCAGGCTCTGCTCGGCTGCTTTTATTGCACTTGGACCCATTTCAACCTCTGCTCCATGATTAATTGCACTTTTAAAAATAAAGTTCCAAACACTTCCCAGGAAGTTTGGGGAAGGCAGAGCGCTTCAGTGGCACCAGGAGCTCAGCACTCAGTGCAGTTTCAATACAGCAGCCCCAGACACAGCTTGCATTAGCCATGGGAATGGCTTCATTTGACATGGGATCTTGTAACCCCATTCCACCATGGAGAGGGTCTCGTCTCCCAAGCCTCTCCAACACCTGCCAGACATGGTAGGGTTGCAGCAGGTGTTAGCCAGGCCCTCTACCCATCTTGTTTTAACCCCTAGCCTGGGGCCAGGCTAGGACTGTAGATGTCCTCTGCCCCATGAAAATTATGGAAAGGAAGAGCTTTGCCCCTTCCCAGGGTGTTTCTGCCTGTCTGTCCCAGGACCTTACTTTAACTAACAATTAAAAAAAAAAAAAAAAAAAAAAAAAAAAAAAGATAATGTTTTGGGGACAGGAAGAAGGGTATAATTAGAAAAGCACATTATTGGGATGCAAAAGACATTTCAGAGGACAGAAGCCAGGTCCTTATTGCCATGAAATGATGGTGGAGAGGACAGAGGCAAGACTGAGAAGAGGAGAAGAGTGGGTACTTTTCATTTCATACTAGGATGGAAGTAGTCTCAACCTCTTTGCTATAAAAACAAATGTCTATTTGTGATAGAGAAGTGACCAGCTGCTCCAGTGTTACTGGTGGTAGAGGTGCAGAACTAACATTGCCTGAGAGGAGCTGGTGTGAATTGAATGGAGACCTGGAAGCCAGGGTCCTGGTAACTCATTAATACCTAACCAAAGGGTGTGTGAAGGGCTGTTGCATATGTCCTACAGCCCTTCCTGGGCACCTGTATGAGATAGTGTGAATTGAAACTCACACATCTGCAAAAAGATTACCTTGGAGCCATTCACTCACAGGCACAAGGGATGCTCAAGGCTGTTTTGCACTCTGTTAGCACCCAGAGCTGCTCCAGGAGCCAGTGAATACCTGCAAGCTCTTTGCAAGTGTCCTCTTCACTGCAAAAGACAGAGGTTGTTTTTTGTACAAAGGTCAGCAGAATAAACAAAATAAACAAAATAAACAAAATAAACAAAATAAACAAAAGATGTGCTGAACTGCTGGAAAATTTTGCAGGCAGGCAGCAAGAAGGGGAGCGGGGAGCTGCAGGCACCATGGGCTTGCCTTGGCAGTCTCTGCCAGTAACACAGCTCTGCACACTGGGGCTTTCAGGTTGGGTCGTGCCCACACCACACAAATCCCACGGAGCCCTGCAACCATTGCACACCGTGCACTGAGGGGAACAGAGGCTGCAGATGTACGTGAGCCACACAGGAGATGGGTCATCCTGTGGTGGGCTCTCAGTATGCCTGGGCTTCTGGCACTTACCTCCCATTATCAGGTATGTCTGAAAAAAACCACCCAAACTGGTATCCAGCACGGCGGGTGCGCTGTTGGGTTATATTACAGCACATCTGGAGTGCTCCTCCCTTTCTCCTCCGCCCCCTTCGTTTCCTCTATTAAACTGTCTTTGCATCTTGTCTCATGTTAGGACCTGATTTGGAAAATGATTTAACTGCTTGCTTAATTTTAATACACTGCAAGTCATTGTGTTGCAATCACAGCTGGCTGCATGGAAAGCTCACCCATGTGCCGGTACTGGCAGAAGGATCTGCTCTGGAATGATGGGCTGGGGGCTGAGCTTCCCCTGCAGGAGCTGGGCCAGGGTGGTCTCTCTTTTCCAGGCTGCTGCCTCCAAAGCTTTTTGGCTGCATCAACACCCAGCGAGCCGTTTGGCTGGGGGAGCTCTGGGCCACTGCTTGCCATGCTGCTGTAGTAATTCAGGGTCCCTTTGCACCTCGGGTCTCTTTTGTAACCTCAGCTTGGCTGGTCCTGGAGCTCTGCTCGGCTGTTCCAGGGCACGGAGCGCCCCGGGGCTGGGCGTGGGGTCGGTGTCCCGGCAGGTGCCTGCATGTCAGTGCAGCTGACTGAAATACCACATGGCAGGCTGTGAGGTCACTGCTTGAAACAATACTTTCCTCATTACAGAGACGGGGTTCTTTCACCTATTTACCCATCATGCACAGATGCCTTCTGAGATGAGGTCTGGAGTGTACGGGCCCTTACACAGGCATCACTCCAGAAATGCTCTTCTGCTGCAAAGGGTTCAGATGCAGGGATTCATAGGGGGACTTTCAGAATCATAGAACTACAGAATTTTTTGAGTTGGGAAGAACCTTAAAGATCGTTCAGTTCCATGCCATGGGCAGGGACACCTTCCACTACAGCAGTTTGCTCAAAGCCCTATTCAACCTGACCTTGCACATTTCCAGTTAAAAGATTTACCCAGTTCAGCACCACCAATGGGTTGGTCTCCTATTACTCCAAAAATCCCTAGGGTGGGTTTTTTTGTGTTTGTCCAGCATCAGGGTTGCACCGCTGAGAGATGCCCACTGACAGGTACCTGCTGTGTGTAACTGCAGCACCATGCACTGCTGTGGGTGCTACCACAGCACTGGTAATCAAGACAAAAAGAACACCAGGGGCTGCTCTCAACCCAGGGAGCTCAGCTGTTAGCTTAGCTCTCTCCCTGGTTTATCTCTTGTGTACTCTTTCCTTTACCCAACAGCCCTGAAGGCATGAGTCTCTGTGGATTGAGGCTATATTGTACAGTGTTTTACATATAGATCAAATAATAAATTAACAAGAAAGGGATTTTCCTGAGACAGATCAAGCTTCTTACCAGAGGCATGTATCAGAAATCACTGTACACATGTAAAATTGCAGGTGGAGCAAGCCCGCACATGGAAATACCGCTCTTCACAAGCAAGAAATTACCATGCTGTTTTGTTTTTCTGTTTCGCTTTCCTCCTAGGAATTTCTTTCTGCTTCCATGCCTTATCTTCTGACCGAATTTCATCGTGCCGGAGCAGAGGAATGTGCGTGGGAAACCCTTGGCTGGGCGGGCGGTGTCTGCACCGGGCCTGGAGCCCTTCCCGCCGCTCACCCAAGTCATTGTCACACATTTCACCCGTGACTCACCAAAGTGCCTGATGTTCGTGCTGCGGCTTGTAAGCCATTAGTGCTTGTTCACACAGCTTTTTTTTTTTTTTTTTTTCTTTCCCGTCTCCTTCTGATTCAGCTGGTTCAGATGGCCGATGGCTCACGCTGCCCTTACTCACCCGGAGCAGCTCTGGGTTCACCAGCCTCCCAGGGGTGGGGAAAGGACAGGCGGATGGAGGCCAGTGTTTGCTAATCAGGGATGGGCAGGTGATTTCATGGCACCTCAAAAGAAAGCTTGAAGCCTTGCTGGTACCATCTGCCTAAGCATTTCACACAGGAGGTGCTAAAAAGGGATCCTGGAGCTTTAGGGATAAGTGTGAGCTGGAAGTGAGCACCAACAAACCAGAGAAACAGGCTCTGCTGCCTGTGTTGGCAGGTGAGCAGCTACTGAGTGGAGCTTCCTGCAACTCTTTGAGAAATAAAGTTCTGCTGCTTAGACTGACTGGAGAGAGCTGCTACCTCTCCAGCCCTATGAGGAAGGACTGAGGGAGCTGGGCGTGTTTGGCCTGGAGAAGAGAAGACTCAGAGGTGACCTTATCACTCTCTACAGCTTCCTGAAAGGTGGCTGTAGCCAGATGGAGCTTGATCTCTCTCTCCAGGCAGCAACTGACAGAAGGAGAGGACACAGTCTCAAGCTGCACCAAGGGAAATTTAGGCTGGATATTAGGAAAAAGTTTTTTACAGAAAGAGTAATAAAATATTGGAATGGTCTACCTGGAGAGGTGGTGGATTCACCATCTCTGAATGTGTTTAAGAAAAGACTGGTTGTGGCACTTGGTGCCATGGTTTAGTTGAGGTTAGGGTTGGGTTGGACTTGATGATCCTGGAGGTCTCTTCCAACCTAATGATTCTGATTCTGATTCTGATTCTGATTCTGATTCTGATATTCTGGTCTTCACATGTATGGGGCTGGCATGACTGAGTATCCATGGCATGGAAAGACACCATTCCAGTGTAAGGAAAAAATACAGGAAAGACACAGGAAAGAATACAGAATACAGAATACAGAAAGAATACAGAAAGAATACAGAAAGAATACAGGAAAGACACCTGTATTCTGTGGACTGTCTGCTGCAATGGAGATAAGACAGGCAGCAGAGCTTGTTTGGTTTCGCACTGGGGCAGAAATGGTTATTGCATGGCTGCGTAGGGCAAGATGGCATCCCCTTGCTCCAGCAGGGGCCTAATGGCCCAAAGGAGGGTCCTGGAATGGATGGACCAAACTGGCAGCATTGCCCTTTGCAGTGGTTTGTACCTCTGGGACTCACTGTTTCTTGGGGAAGTTTCTTTGTATTTAACCAAGTTCAGGACATCTGGGAACCCTGAGTCAGCAGCAGGGGCTGCCTACATGCACACAAGGCCGTGCTGGGAGGGCACCATGTTGGCCACTGATGGCCTTAAAACACCTCCCTGACATCTGCTAAAGTTTTTTCTTGTTTTCAGGAAGGTCTGCTGCCTTCTTACCGACAGCAGTGAGAGCCCTTCCCCCGCAGCACACAGAAACGAGATACCCTGACCACACGCTTGCTTTTTTTCTTTCTTCATGTTTACCTGGGATTGCAGCCAGATGGGCGCTGGAAACTGTTTCTGGGAGCAGAATTTTGGACAGTGATAATCTAATCTGACTTCCTGTGTAACCCAGGTCAGGGAGTTTAACATGGTAATTCCTGCAAGGGAAGGAATTAGTCTTCCTGGCTGTGCCATGAACCCTTCTCAGCCCAACAATTTGTGGTTGAATTAGGTGTATCCACTCTTGGTTTTGAGAAAACAATGAATTTTCAAGTTTTTTTCTCCCTTGGTGGATAAAGATCTGGTTTATCCCATTAGATTTTCTTCCCAGATCCATTCAAGAGATGTTTGACAGTTGAATGAGATTAGAGGAATGGGACGCCCCTCCATTACAGAGATACAATAATGTACAAATACATTATGCCACTAATACTTTAACCTTGAAAATTCTGGAGTAAAAAGGGTGATGATTACAATTGTGGTGATCTCCTGCAGATGACTGTGGTTTATTTGTGCACGTAGTTGTGATTCAGAGTCTGTAGGATCTGGGTGCAAATAATACAGAAGGACGTTTATGACTTCCTCCTCCACTTCACCCCCCTGACCCTGCTTCTCTCCTGCCTCCACTTCTGATATTATTTTTGTTATATGAAGACCTGTGAGGGAATGATGGCTGTTTCATGGGGTATCCACCTGTGAACTGAGTCAAGTTCTCTTACAAGAAGAGCTTTTTTATCAGAGCATCTCATCTCTTGCATAATACAAGGAAGAAAGACAAATAGGTTGGAGAAAGGAGGCTAAATGTTGAAAGCCTCAGAGATCTTAATCTGCCCCCACCACTCATTAAATGACCAAAGGGAGATCACTCCTAGTCAGTTTTTCCAGCAGAAAGCTGCTTCAGAAACTGCTCCTTGCCTGCCTCTCGAGATAAATGAGTTCATATGGAAATACATCACTCGGAGTATGCAACCATATGTGCATTTTTTGTATATATCTACGCACAGACTTACTTGAATAGTATTTACAAACAGATCCCTACATACACCTGATCCCTACATACTTCAGTTTGAACTAAGAGCTGTCAGTGCTCATGACTTCCAGAAGAGGTGTGATATATATATATGTGTGTGTGTCTGTTTACACACACATGCATCAGCTTTCCCTGTTTTCCCTGCCAAAGACAGGAATCCCTGTGCCTTTGAGCAGCATGGAACAGGCATTTCCATCATGTTGGGACTGGCTAGACCAGAGAGAGGTGCAGACATAAAACAAAGCAATCCTGGTTGGGAAGGAGGAAAAATATCTAATTAACCAAATATACACCCAGGGCCCAATGCTGCCCTTAGTACAGCTCTGCTCCCTTTTTGTGCCACGGGCAGAATTTAATCCATAGAGTAAGCTGATTTATTTTCTTCTGATCATTTCTAGCAGCAGATTCAGTCACTAACCTGCATAAAATATTTCTTTCTCATAAAACTCTGTCTTCATTTTACCATGCGGATTAGCAATCCTCAGTCTGTGGCCTTTTGCATCTGTGCAGCCATCTGAGAAAAAAGCCTTTTGCCAGATAGTTTAAATTAATAAAGCTGATTTTTTCCCTCCACCAAGGCCAGCAAACTGAAAAAGGCAGAAAGCCTCCAGAATGGTTTTAAACATACAGGTCAAAGGGAGAGAAAGACAGAGGAGAATGGGCCTGTACAAAAGTCAGGTGAGGAATTAATGGCAAACGTTTTTGCATTCATTATCTTGTTCCTTCTTCTAATTCTTCATCCCATTTCCTTTTCCATGGGTGAACGGGGTAAGTGGGTCTCAGGTTGTGTTTAGTGGAGTACAAGGAAATCCTGTTGCAATGCACATCACTTATGGCATAGTTTGGTGGTGTAGGCTTTGTGACACTCAGGAAAGGAAGATCTTCTCACTGCCAGCTGAAACATCCTACATAAAACCAGGCTGTGCTTTCTGCCTGCAGTCACTGCCTGTGGCTCACTGAATAAGAAGTTCTCTTTAAAAAGATAAGCTCAGCCTGGAGACTGGGGATCAGCTGGAAATAAAAACAAGGCTGTCGGGTTTTTTCTTTTTCTCTTGGCACCTGATGAATTTTCCCCATGTAGAATAATTTGGAGCCAAGATTTTTTTTTCCAGAGCTCCAAGATTGTTACTTTGCCTGTTCACACGCTTTCTTTTTCTAACAGGGTTTTATTTTTCAAACCAATTTTTCATCAGACCAATAAGTGAGGAGCTTGTGGAGACCTGCTCACATGTGAACCTGGAGAGTGGAGGGGAAAACCCAAACCAGTATTGCTGCATGGCTAATGGTGCAGAGGCTCAGATAACAATTATGGCTGCTGGATATTTAGGCTCTGCATTTAACCCACCTTTCCTGGCTACCTTCACAGCTCACGTTTAAACAACAAGCACTTTCTCTTTCCCAAGGCTTTTCCTTAATTGGATTTTTGTTATGCTTTTTTTCCTTCTCGTCTGTGGCTTAAGAAACTGTAAAAAAATAGCTTGGAGGAACCAAAAAGAACCAGCACTATAATTTCAAGCAGGAATTACACAGCTTTCCTAAAAAGTCATTTTGCCTCTTGCTTACAGGATGGAAAGGGAAGGCATTTTGTTCTGCACAGATTGGTGATGATCCCGAGACGCAAGTTTAAATCAGCAATTGCATTTAAATCAGCATTTATTAATTCTAAAGGGAAGGGCTTTGGCAAAGTGATGACTTTTATACTCTCTCTGCCCTGTACATTTTCCTGTGGTCTCGCTGGTCCCACAGGGTAGCAGAGTTGGGAATGGCACAGAGGCTGCTTAACTCCTGTTCCAGTTCCCAGTGGCTGAACCATCCCTGTCCACAGTAACTCCACTGCTGTGGGTTAAACTGAGGACTTCACACCAGGCTCTGTGTGCTTCATCTCATGAACAGCCATGTCACCTGGGGCAGAGGGCACAGCCCTGCCCAGGAGGGGAGGGGGAGCACACCAGTGACTGAAATCCCCTTACCCACAGCATCACTGAAAGCATCCCCACTGGAAATAAAAAATTCTCTTCTGCCCCAGCACAACTCTGGGGTGGTGAGGTGCAGCAGAAGGTCAGAGCAAACAGGGTAGGATGTTCAAAAAGCAATGCAGAGGCACTCACTCCTTTTTCAGTAGATCCCTGCAATAACCTTTCAGTCAGGAAATATATTTCAAATATTATGGTGGGCAACGGGATATTGGCAATGAGGGAATAAGAAGACACTTTGCACCTCACTGCATAGCAAGATTTCTCAGTACAGAGCTACAAAATGCCCACGCTGTGCTCTGGAGTTATCAGTCTCCATGGCAGTATTTCCTGCAGGGGTCCTTCAATAAAATTAAGGATTTAACTTTCTTCAAGAGAATTACTGACACGTTTCTGTCCCTCCAAGATTTTCATGGTCCTGTGTCCCATAGACTCACAAATGTATACAAACATTGATCCTCATAGCACAAATGCTTCTAAAAATTCAAGAGCAATGCTTGTTCTGCCATCATGTAGTTTTGCCAGTTTTCAAAATGCAGTGGACACGAATTGCCACCTTTTTTGAAGAAGCATTCACTCACAGGCCTTGAGTCAGAAACAGATTTGGTGATAAAGGGGTGGTGAGATTTTTCTGAAGCCACTCTGATGGCAGCTGAATTCAGGCCAGAACTCCTGATTTGGGGGATGCAGCAGTACCCCTCTGAATAAATAACAGCACTCTGTGGGCATCCTAAAGTCACTGAGTGCTAGAGAGCTTTCTTCTTCTCTCCAGAAGATTTCAGCATCAGGCAGCTGCTGCCAGGGAGAGGACTACTGCCAGAGATCTGGAGACCTGCTGATTTCCATTCTACTTTTCTGGACTTTGTTGCCTTATAAAAGAAGCAATCAACTGTCTTTCATAAGGACAGGGCTTTGCATTGTTGCTGTGTCTTTCACTCCCAAATCACTTTACAAGCATTCAGTGTGCATCTCACAACACACCCCCAATGGGCTGTGGATATGTTTTATCTTAATTTTATAGTTGTATTTAATCAAGCAAACAGGAAACTAGTTTCTTGTCAAATCTTCACTTTGTAGCCCTCAGGCTAGACCCAGAGCCACAGTCCTGTCCTCTGTCTGGCTTGGGGTTGGTCTATAATCAGCCTGGGATGGCATTGCTACAGAAAAACAGCCCAGAGAATGATCTGAGGGCAAGGTGCCAATGCCAGCACCAAGTGGCAGAGTGACTGAATGTCATTGTTTTACCTCCAAGTGTAAATGTTTAAGCTCTTGGGCATTTGCAGTTTTTTCTTCTCAGCCTGTTCTAGACAGTGAATGGCATTCTGCAGCCACAGCTCATCCTCTCTGACCAAAGGGCTTATTTTAAAGTAATCTATTCCCTCCAGTTTATAGCCACACAGACCAGCAGAAAATGAGCCAGTGATAAAATGTGGTTGTATAAATCTCTCCCAAAGCATATTTTCATTATCCATTAACTCTATGAAGTCAACAGTGAAGGACAGGTAATAGACATCAGGGAAGCAGCAGCAGGATGGTTGAACACTGATCCTGGAGGAGACCAAAACATACCATGAGCTGCCAGGCTGCTGCTGAGAGCCTTGTGCTCCTGTCCCTTCAGCCAGGACAGACTTTACACTCCCCAGAGGAATTAAATGGTTTTTAGTGGCTATACTGTGTGTCCTTATTTTCCTGTCCTGCATCAGCATATTCACACGTCCATATGATAAGCTTTTCAAATTTTAGTTCTTTTAATTTTAGTGAATAAAATACATACAAATATCTATAAAATATATACAGGCTGCCAAGAGAAGCTGTGGATGCCCCATCCCTGGGAGTGTTCAAGGCCAAGCTGGATGGGTCTTTGAGCAACCTGGTCTAGGGGAAGTTGTTCCTGCCTGTGGCAGGGATGTTGGAACTGGATGATCTTTAAAGCCCCTTTCAGCCCAAACCATTCTAGAATTCTATGATTCTGTGACAACCATCATACCACTGTCTGAAGCTTCCAAATAACCTTATTTTTGATCAAGTTCACTCACTTTTTACATGATGATGCACTGAGATTTTAATTGTGGTTAGAAAGCTAAATAAGTCACCAAGGATAAAGCTTTGAGTCCCATCTCTGTTGCTCAGACCTCCTGGTCAGGATACAGCTCAGCAAACCATGCCAGGCTCATTTTCAAACTGCGTTTTTCAGAGGTTCATTGTAAATAAAAGGCTGCAAAACCCCCCTGACTGTTCAATGAGGGCAAACTCCAGGGAGCTGGAGTACTTGGTCTCTGTGCCTTGATGTTGATAGCCTTTTAACACGAGAGTTTGTCAAAGGCCAGTGACTCACTTGAGAGGAAAATCCCACCGTGGGATGGTAGTTCCTCATCCCCAGAGACTTTAATCTCAGCATCAGAGTGCATCTGCTGAGAGGTTAAATCCATGAATGCTGTTCAGGTTTCTATTTAACATTTTGAGGCCAAACACCACATCTGAAAACAGGACAATGCTCTTGTCCTTGCCCCTGTGCCAGACTCCACAATTAACCCATCCATGTGTGTTTGTAAAGCACAGTAAGACAAATAAAGGCTGAATTTCCCAAACTGTGGCCACAGCATATGGACTTATAGGCATAAGCAGAAAACTCCTCCACATCAATGGATTTCTTGCCTGTCTGGATCACTTGCATGTCTGTATTTCCTGCCTCTATTAAGAATTATGGCTGTAATCCTACAGGAATGGTTCTTCAGTTTTAAAAGTGCAGCTCACCATCAGGCGGGCAAGATAGTGCAAGCCACAGGGGCTGAGCTCCTCTGTGATCTCACCCCATTACACAACACTGTGAGGAGCCCCAGTGGTGTAACATTGCACAGAACTAGCTCCCAGGAGCTTGGGGGTTATAGACAGTCCTGAGGAATTATTTTATGTCATGGGAGAGAGGAATGGGAATGAACGGGAGTTCAAAGTCTGGATTACCATTAGGACAGCAACACACATTCCTATAGTCTGCAAGTATACAAAGACATCATAGTTGGCTCATTTCCTTTCCTCTTGCCTGTAGCAGCCACAGCTCCAGCCCTACTTCATTTGCACTACATCAATGTGTCAATAAAATGTGGCTGTGGGGCCTCATCCTCACCCAGTAGGTGCAAGGTAGCTCTGTGTGAATGCCAGCCAGGGCTCAGGCTGGCAGCTCTGTCCTGGGCAGGGAAACATTATTTCCATTACATTATCTCTTTTGTTTACTGGCTTTTCTTTTTCCCCTTAAAGGGATTTATATTTGAACCATAAAATATGATCAGATTCAAACTTGTTCTGGACTAGCTCTCCTTAAAAGAGTTTGTATTTTAAGTTTCTTTTTAATTTTCCCATAACACTGATATGTCTGGTTGTAGGGAAGCACAGCGATAGGCAGGCTGGGCTTAAATCCACCAAATTAAGTTTGGATTTATATTATCACTGAACTCCTGCCAGGGGGTGAGGCAATGGCAGGCTGAAGGCTGAGGAAAGAGCTGAGGACCCAGGGGAGATGGGATCACTCTGGAAGAGCAAGAGAGTAACAGAGGTCTGCAAAATAAGGGTCCCACCCTAAAACCCGGAAGGTGCAGGAAGAAAAAAACTGTTAACCCAACCCTAAATGCCAACCCACCCCTTGCAGAGATTGCTGCCAAAGCTTCACAGGAGATATTTTGCTCTCCAAGCCTTTGCTGGTCGTTGTGTTTTAGAGCATCTCTGCTTTTTCAGAGCTGACCCCTGGATCTCTCCCTGCTGCTGAGGATGGAGCAAACTTGGATGCCCTGGATGTCTGCACTTGTTTCTCCTGCCACTGCATATCATGGTAGGGGAAGGGGATTATGCCATCTTGCTGGATTTTTGATGATACCTTATATGTTTACTGGGCTTTGCCCTCAGCTGTGGTGAACACAGTCTTTAAAAGAAACCTCAGACACATCCATGTGCTCAGTGCTATTGTAGAGCATTCATGTTTCCCAAAATGCATCCTAATGTCCCCTCTGTTCCTTCCTGGGAGCCTTCGTGCAGCAACCTCCTGTGGTTGTTTTAGTTATCTGTATACTTTTCTCCCTGAATCAGATAACTTCTCCCTTCCTAGACAGATTACACAAAGTATTCCTCATCCAGACACCATGAGTCTTTCCGCCCCCAGCAATTGCCACACAGCTCCTTGCTGAGCTTCTCTTTCCATAAATAATACATGCCCAGATTTCTTAAATTCTTGGTCATCTTCCTTGATTCAGCCACATGTCAATGACCTCTTATGACAAACAAGTATATCTGCAGCTGGAATCCCATTTAATAACTTATTTCCCTTATTATATAAATAGAAGTATATACTGTAGTCCTTCGTGTGTGGAGCAACGTGGAAATTACCATGATGGTTTCTGCACCCTGTTGGCAGCTCTGACCTGATTTAACATAGGCTGGATCACATCACCTCTTACTCAATGTTTTCCATGGATAAGGTGCAGACAAGCCACATATGAGGAGCTCGTGGATTTGTGTCACATGTGATGAAACAGGAGAGGACGGAGGGAACTCATGCCAACTAACTGAGATGCTCTAGCAAGAATTACCCAGTCTCTCTCTACCCACTTGATTTAATCCAATCCCCTTATCTCTGACAGAGTGACATGTTTGTTTTTCCCACATTGCTCCCTACAAATGCTGGTACAAGAACAGCTTCACCATAAATGTGGTGAGTGGAGAGAAGGCATCATCCTCCCAGCATGGATCATCTTTATGGGTGTGGTAACAGAAGTGAGATTCCCACGCTCAGCCCAAAGAAATCCAGTGGAAACAATGAGATCAGAAGCAGAAGCACATGAGATTCATTCCGGTTTAACTATTAAAGCATCAGTTACCAAGTCAACAGTTCATTTTTCTCTACAGATAACTTTCCTACGGAAGAGGATCTCCTTTATATCCATATTGACTTTATCTCCAAAATGTCTCTCTCCCTGTGGAAAGGCAACCTGTCTCATGCTGCTTTTTATGGCCAATAATACACACCATCCCTAAGAAGGAATGGATGCTTTCCACACCTTTTTTACCCTTACAGCATCTGAGGATTGAAGCCTCCTCCCTGAGCTGTCACATTTGCTGTGCAGTACTGCTGTGTTGCTAAGCAGAGGGGCTGCTGTCCCAAATTTCTCCATTCCAGAGTTCTGCTGTTGTCTCATGCCCTGACCTGCTCTGTTTCCACACACATGAGCATCCTCCTTCTCCACCCTCTCTGTGTGGGTAGCTCATGGCCACACTCATGTGCTTCTCCTGTGAGGAGACACTCTCCACCTTCTTCAAAGCCAACCCATAACTGCTGGAACACTGCAATGAGATTCCCCCTAGGAGAAGGGACCTAACTCCTTCAGTCTTTCTGCCAAACCCCTGTGCTCAGGCATGTCCTGCTAGACACACCACGTTGACAGAGGATCTCCTTGCCCAGCCCACGCTCACTGCCCGTGACCCTGCCGTTCTCTGTGTTTGTGTTCCGTGGCCCGAATTTACAGTGACACCCAAGGCCCTGTCCTTGTTTGAGTCTCCCAACATCTGTTGCTCACTGCACCTTTGCTCTTGGGTTCAAAGCTCAAAATGAAATGTAGCCATAAGCAGAAGATTAAAAAGCCACAAGTGAAACAAGACACCTAAATCCTTGCGTACTCTGCCGATGTCCTTGATAGGAATTGATCCTTCCACCCCCCTTGATATGCAGCCAGTGGACCCTTTGTACTGTGTGGGATGCAGAGATCAAAACATGCACATTTAATGAGCTCATTTCCAACAATATTTTGAAGTTGTCTTTTTCTAGTCTGTCTCCTAAATTCTCTCTGGCTATACTTTGCATTTCCCTCATTAGAAACATGCTCTTCCAGTCAGGCTGCTGACATTGCAGAGAAAGTTTCTGCTCTCGATTGGAAGTGAAACATAATTTGGGGTGCCTAAACTCACATTCACACACACACGGAGAGAGTTAAAACTCTCATTGAAGCAAAACATCCATTGAACCTTTTAACCCAAGTAGCTCACTAAAATTCAGGATTTTGTAAAAGAAATACAGTTACAAAGAGAAAGTTGAAGATGGGCTCAAACCTTTTTATATGGCTGCTTTGTCAAGAAAATACAAAGTCCTACTTCCCTGAAGACAGGAGCAGCAAGTTATTATTCATGCAGAACTGGCTTTCTTTAAATCACAGTTCCCAAACTATGTGAGCTTTTCCCAGGTTTTCTCTCCTGCCCACTCTGCCCAGCAACACATGTCTTTGATTTCACAGGCTGTCTGCCTGGCTCTCTTGCAGCTTCAGAGCTGGGTGTCTCTGTTCCTCAGCCATGGGCTCACCCATTGCTCTGTTTGCACATCCAGGCTCCATATGATCCACAGAAAAATGTCCTCACTGGGATCTATCAAATTCCTATGTTATCAGTGCCTTTCTCTGTGCTTACTTTGGGCTTTTGAGACTTCTGGTTTCCTGAAAGACCTCTCACAGTTAAACTAAACAAAGGCTGGGGAAGAGATGCTGGCCGGGAGTTTTTGCTCAACCTCCATCACAGCTTTCTGACATCCAGGCTGACATCCCCTTCCCTGTGCTGGGGACCCACTGGAGAGGCTTCAGCCAAGTGTCCTCCAACATCCTGTCACCCTGTGGTCAGTGCCAACCCTTCCAGAGCTGCCAGAGCAGGCCCTCCCACACCTGCTTCTCCCTCTCAGACTGTTTTGGGGCTACTCACCCACTCACACAAGAGGCAGATCTGACACAAGCCTCCCATAAAAGGGCTGGACCAGGATGGGACCAAACAGTTTCTGCTGCCAGTGTGGTGGCTGGGAGGGATGCCCACAGCCCTGAGCACTGCAGGAGCACAAAATGTCAGATTTCAAACAGCACTGAACTCTGGCTGTAATGAGGATGTTGGCCTGCACTTTATAAAGCTTGAACTCATCAGCATTTGGAGTGAAGTGCTGTCAGAGTCAATTATTATTGTTATGCATTGTCCTGCTATGTGACCCAACTCACAAATGGTTTCTTTCCACCCCACAATGGATTACAAACCATTACAAACAGAAATAAGCCCAATTTCATGAGTGTATGAAGGGCATGTGCTCAGTGGCTTCATGCACACCACGGGTCACACATGTCCCATGCTGTCCATCAGCAGTCCAGTGAAATCTCCTGTCCCATTATACACAGCAACAGCACTCTCCAAACTGCAGTAGGGAATTAGAACTTAATGCAACTACACATTTCCCCTCCTCAGAGCCCTGCAGCTCACCTGTGGCTGCCAAGGTGTGCAGTGCTCCCTGGGTGCACACACCACAGGTTGTGCTTTCTGATACTGCAGCACATGTGCTGTTAGAAAAATGCCTTTTTTCCCTCAAAATTCACCTGGTTACAGTGTGTAGCCATGGCTTTTATTATCCCTTTGTTTTTTTAGGTTTCAGTTTTGCAAAACAAATGCATATACTGTAGTCAAACTCCCTTCACTGTTGTTTTTGATAATTTGAGGAGGCTGAGTCTGTATTTCTCATTAGAAGTGTTTTGCTCAACTATTTCCCATGACACTTTTCTTGACTTCTCCTGATTGCCAGAGTATTTTAAAAAGGGCACCAGAACAAGAATATTTTTTCAGGATCAGCTTTAGACAATTAGAGAAGCAAAATATGTTCTCTGCTGCTACTAAACAACTTCCTTGCTTGTGCAGACAGAAATTGCTTTATCCTCTTCTGTCACTGTGGGAGTTTGTATTGTGTTGCTTGATAGATAAGATCCCTCAATCCTTCCAGTGTAATGGCTTTTCAGAGGCAGCCTCTGCAGATGGTCAGCTGTCTTTGCTATGAAATCTGTCATTTTCCAGCTCTCTAATTTAAAATACAGGTTGTTTGAATCAGCTCAATTTAGCTCTCTCTCCAGCTGATTCTGGATGACAGCCTTATCTTCACCATTATTTATCATCCTGTCAAACTTTGTGTCACCTACAGCAAGTTATCTCAGCAGTGTTCCTTACATTTGCTCCCAGAATAGTGCAGAAAATTTTGAGCAGCACTGATTATACACTGATCCCTGCAGTCAATCACTAGATGACACTGTTTGAGACCTATCAATTAGCATGTTCATGTCCAATTAATGTGTGCTTTACTGGCAGTGTATGCTGGTCATCATAATTGAATTGCTGCAGGAGTACCAAGCTCTGAGAAGTCTATTTACCACTCAGCTGTTCAGCCCCCCCCAATAATTAAATCAAACTAGAGTGAATAAGACAGTGAACCATGAATTACATTCTTATTGGTGCCTTCTTTGTGAAATGAATCTTGCTAATGGAATTATTCCCATTACCTTGTCTGGGAGCAGTGGGATACCTGACCTGTAGTCATGCAAATAATCTTGATTTCCATGTGTGACTGGCTTAACATGGGACCATTTCTTCCCTCTCAAACTTTCCAGCTTTTCCAATGTTTATCATCAGTGCACCATGCCTCCCTCCCCTAATTCCTTTGTGGCTCTGGAGTTCAAGTTACCTGGACCTGCTGATTCTCCAACATGTTCACCATTGTGCTGTTGTTAATGGAGTGGGAAGCCACAGAAACCCACTGTTCTCTTTCTTGCCAGTACAGAAATACTTACTGAATGGTTTTGCTTTCTTCAGTGGATCTCCCAAAAGGAGGTTTCTGATTGCAGTTTTACAAGGAAGTTTTGCAGTCTGGTCCCTGTGCCAAGTTCCCCCATTCATGTAGGCTGTTTTTGTCTGGCTCAGCTCTATCTGGGTATGAGGATGTTGGCAAATAGGACTGGCAGAGACTTGCTATGATATAATCTTGTGGCCTTATGATATAATCCCTTTCACAAACTGTTTAAGCTTAGAAGTGACTGGATTGTTTGTTTCTCTGGGAAAGGCTCAGAGAGTGACATTCCTCTGGAAGAAACTTCTTTCCAGTTTCCAGCCTAACCTTATTCACAGCTAGCTTAAAAATACTTCGCTGCACCAACATTTTCCTTTTCCTTAAGCATCTTTTCCATGTCTCACAGGTGCCCCCATATTGTATAACAGCCATAGTATACAACACAATCTTGGATGGGATCGGTTAAGGAGCCATGGTGTTTCTGTTTCTCCATGTCTAATGGACTCCCAGTTCTTCCAGACATTCAAGCTACTCTTCTCTGAGCTTGCTCCACTTTGAATCCTTCTTTCCTTACCTTAGGATGACTAAATGAGGTCTTATTGAGGCTTTGCTCAACAATACTGATATTTCCTTTTTTTTTTGCTGGTGCTACTTCACTTGATGTGTCCCCTCTCTCTTGAATGCCTTATTTCATGCATTTTTGATTCCTCTTATGGGATGGAGACACTGAGGAAATGGAAAGAATAGTAAAAGTAAAAATACTAATAAAATAAAACATAGACTGTGAATTCCAAATTCTCCACAGTATCTTAGGGTTGTAGTGTGACTTTCATGAATGTTTCAGCTCTAGTGCAGTTTTCTGTATTGCTTAGGTGTGTGATGTACCTGTGGCCCTTACATCCAAATTCTGGGAAACCCTTACCTGCACATTTAGGTCCTTAAAATATCTGACCTGAAGCACATGGAGTACCTCTTTCAAAGGATTCACTTAAATACATTTTAAACAATTCCCTTAGAGGTCCTACAGTGGGCATGGTGTGCAGCTCTGAGAGCAGTGTGGATGGAATGTGACTAATCATGATTGTATGGAAAGTCTTCAAAGTATTTGGTTAATAAGAGGAACAGTAGAATTTTCCTTAAATAGTCTTATACCAGGATAAAGCTAATAGTAGTTTTTCCTAGAAGATTGAAGGGTGGCTCACTGAGAGACCTTGATACAAAAAAAAGAACGTGTAGGGTCCCTGGCCTTCTCACCTTTATCTCCTCTGGGAGTTGAGTGACCAATATTTTTATGGTGTTGGCTCTCCTCTTTTTATATTCTGCTTGTCACCTTACACCTTCAGAATATTGTCCTTTGTCCCATCCATCAAGGATCCAGCTTCCCACACATGGAAAAGGAATACCCAAGAAGGGCAGCAGGGAGGAGAGGAGGCAGAGGATGGTCACTACATGAGGAAGACCCATGTGTGCCTCAATTCATGAGGCATGAGAGGCAACTGAGGACTTTATGATATATGTAAAATCATGAAGAGGGCCAGCTGAGGAGAACTCTTGGCTTTTACAGTCACTACAAGAAGAAATCAAAGATAAGAGATGCAAATTCAAAACTCACAGAGTGAAATGCTTCTTTGCACAGTGCCCGGGCCCATAAGCTATGGGCACGTGTAGGCTGACAGAGTACATGGGGCAAATATCATGCTACGTTTGCATTTTCCTTATTTATTTCTGTAGGTGCCTGTTTTGGATCCCTGTTGGCAACATGATTATGGGCTGCCTAAGCCCTTGGTTGGAGCTGGCACGAATGCTTTCTATCTTTGTGCAGAGTAGGTGCAGGTTTGCTCAATTGTGCCAGCACTACACCATCAGACACAGTCTATTGACCCACCTCCTTACGGTACTGCAGGGACAGGGGAAGCAGGAGAGAGGTTTTGGTGGAACTGTCCTTGTTCCTGGCTCCTGTCCTTGGCAAATCCATACTGCAGCAGGCCCGAGATCAGCTGCCTCTCTGATCACAGCTGGTGTGCATTGCTATTAGTTGTTTTCTCCTTGCTTGGCAGCACTGTGCCAGGGTGGCTGCCCCTCATTCCAACAGCATGGCTTTATGTTACAAATAAAGCCATTTTGGAGGGAGCTGGTGTTTCAAACAGTGCTACTGCTTTGTTTTCTCCTCCACCCTTGGCTGCACAGGCTCTCGCCACCTCTGCTCTGGCACTGGTCTTACTCTACAATAAATTGATTCAGGGATTCAGCCCCCCAGAAATTGTTTTGTATTCTGTGGGGTTATGGTTCCCAAGGGTCAGCACCACAACGTGGCTCACAGTGAGGTCAGACTGCTCTTACTGGTCCAAGGGAAGGGTGGGAGGGGAACAGGAGCACACTTTTCAGGAGCTGCTGTTAGTTTGATTGCAGAATGATCTCTTTATCCAAGAAATCTCTGAATCTGCCTGGATGGAGAGTTTATACCTCTGTCCATATCACTTCACTGTGGAGCCAAATTGGCATATTATATAGTCCTTCAAAAGATGATTTTGAGAAAAAAAAAAAAAAAAAGATGGATATTTTCCTGTGTTTTCAGCTCAGGCGTTAATTTCTTAGAAACAAAAACAATTGTTAGTCATATCTGCATGAAAGACATAGAGAAACCAACATTATTTTAACATATGACTATTGTTAATGGGGATAAAATAATTAACCAGCCCGTAATTAAATTTACAGCAGTATTTTTCAAAACAGAAAACCAAAACTATGCTTGCATTACATTATTGATATAAAGCCCCTGCTCTAATAATGTTAGGTATCTAATAGGAATTTCAAGCATTTAATTAGACTAATTCTTTAGGTTAATACATCATCTTGCACTTCAAATTATCTTTATGCTCTTTACAAATAGCTACTAATTAAGCCTTATGCTACTCCTGCCAAGTCAGTTAATAGCATTATGCCAGGGACGTGAGGTCCTAAGGGATTTGACTGTTTCCCCTCCTGTCATGCTTCCCAGAAGAGGTAAAGGTTTACTCCAACCTTATGCTCCTCTGCCTGATGCTGAAAGTAGATGACAGGGACCTGGGCCCTGGAGGAAAGTGACCAAATCATGCTAAAAGAGTCAGTGGTGACAAGCTGGGAGTGCTTGGACTCAAGTGAGAAATAGTTTGGAACAGTTTATATTTGGGATTCTGGTCAGCTGGAGGTGGACACTGCTGGGACTCAATGCATTTCAGGAACACTTGGGTACTTTTGGCTGGTGTAAGACAGAAAAAGGGAGCGGGAAGAAGAGCAAACAGCACAGAGCGAGGTCAGGACTGCTGGTGATGGTGCTTGTGATGCACTCAGACAGAACCAGGGGGTGATGAACAGGCAAGGGCAGCCAATTCTGCCAGCTTGGCATAGGTACCAGCTTGGTGACATGCTCCAGGACATTCCTGTTCCCCTGCCAGCCAGGAAAAGCTTTACATGGGACCATGAATATGGTTCCCTACGCAGGTTATTTCTTATCATCAACCACTCCTCACATTTCTCCTGCTTTCCCTCCTCTCGCCCAGTAGTCTCCTCTCAAGCCATGCTCTGATTAAGAGGGGGGTCATTTTCCTGCCCCTAACACAGGGCACAAGGGCCAGAGAGATCCAGAGAAGCCACAGTGGCTTCCTCGACACCTGAGTGCATGCAGAAACACCACAGCTTTGGGGAGCATTCCCAGCAAGCAAGGGGTAACCAGTCCAAGTCTGACTTTGTCCTCACCATGGGCAGATGGAAATTCATGTCTTCCACTTGCCAGGAGCATTTTGTGTCATTGCAGCACTGGGAAAAAACATAAAGTTAGACCAGGAGAGAGGGGGGTTGAGCCCCAGTCTTTTGGCTTGTAGCAGCCAAGCAAAACATCTCACTCCTGTTTCACCAACACCTACATTTCAAGCAGCATTATCCCTATTCTGCTGCTCATCCCTGTCCAGGGAAGTGCCCTGCTCTGAAACCTGAATGCACAAAGGTTTTTGAAGGCCAAAGCTCAATATCTTCCAACGCTATGTTGGTTTGGGATAGGGCTAGAGAAGTCCAAATTATGCAGTTTTGAGCCCCCCCAAACAATCCTGATCTCTTCCAGCTCCTGCAGGTGTTTGACTCTGCACTGCCAGATCACTTTGACTGTGACACTGCTGCCATACCTTGCTAGACTGGCACAGGATGTAATGAATGCTTACCAAAAGTACAAAGATGATTTGATGGAGGGCACTTGTGAAGTATAAAGTGGTATGTAACCTGCAAAACAAGTTTAATGAAATGCTTTTAATTGCTGTAAGTTATGTAACCACATTAAAACAGTGTCATCAACACCAAAACATTGAAGATAAGCTATGATTTTTCAAGCTTATCAAAGCTTGATAAGCTTGACTTTGACTATCAAAGGGACAGTCAAAAAGTGTGAAGAATTCAACTTGCTCACATTACTGCATATGCAGACAATTAATCAATTGCTGATTTTTTATGGTAAAACAGTCACTACAGTTTGGTAATTACTCTGTGTGTGGTTATTTAGGATACAGTTCTCCACTTTTTCTGCACCACAGAGAGGAAGAGGATGGAGTAAAGTACTGTCCTTCATTCCACCAACCTACCTGAGCCAGAGCTTTCCCTCTTCCCAGGAATGAGGGACTGAATGACCCCACATTGTGTTGACTGACTCAGCAATCCCTGATGACCTACACTTCCCCCCTTCTCAGAAATCCTCACATCTAGACAAGTCTTTTTGCAATCTGTTCATCTCAATGGCAATTTTTTTCTGTATTTGGATTAGATTGATTTCCATTGATGAGATATGAGATATGAGATGATGGGGGGTTTAAAATTTCTTTTGGGAAAGCAACTTTCTCAGACCAAATTTTGGTCTCATTGTCTAAATCCACATTCTTTAGTCTATTCAAAGTTTAACACTGTATTGGTTACTCAAACATTTAACAAAAGGCTACTGATCTTCATTATTACTACCAAGAGGCAATGGCCACATAAAATCAGTTTGCCATCTAGAGAGATATGGAAGGAGTCCTCCTGTGCTGAAGCTGTGGTTAGAGATGAGCCCTGTCTGCCCTGTGACAGTCTAATTTAAAAGCAGGAAATTCCTCAGAATAACCAGCTCCTAGTCGCAGCTGAGAGCTGGCTGATAAAACCACTGTGGAATATTTAACTGTGCATAGTAGCAGAAGATTAAGAACAGATGTGATATAGAAAATCAGCTACACCTAGAGCAAACACAAACCTCTGCCCCAACATCCCTGGCTCCAGCAACATCTGGCACATTGTGCCTGGCTGGCAAGGACTCTGCCTGGCACCTCTGCACCTTGTCCTGCTGCTGCTCTCTCCCTGCTGGCACATGGGAAGAGCTGATTTTTTCCCTTTTCTCAGAAGCTGCCTTTATATCTGATTAATCATGTAACCATGGAATGGCTTGTGTTGGAAGGGACCTTAGAGATCATCCAGTTCCAACCCCCTCACCACGGGCAGGGACAGCTCCCACTGTTGTGGATATTCCTGTGATATAAATACCCCCAGCCAGCTCCTGCTGCCTGAGAACAGAGGTCACAACGCTGCTGTTCTCTCCCAGGGACACAGGAAGAGCTCGTGTTGCATGGAGTGGTGATACACGTTCTTAGGCAAACTGAGAGAGCTGGGGAAAGCAGACAGGCAGTGCAGTCTCAGACTCCCTTTGCTGCACATCTCAAGGAACCTTCTGAGACCAAAATTTGCCTTTCTTCTTTAGGAGTTGGACTCGGTGACCCTTCCAACTCAGCATATTATGTGGTTCTATGATTAAAAGGGGTTATTTAAAAGGCAGTGACCACAGAGTGGCTCAGCTGACAGGTACAGTGTGGCATTTGCAGAGTGGCCAAGGCATGTTTGGGCTCAGACTTAGCTTGGGTATTTGCTGCCCGCAGCTGAGCACTTGGATTGTCCTTCTCTCCACGTGGCCTACAGCACTGTGAAGCAAAAAACTTTTTATTGGGCCCATTTTGGTGCTAACTGGAGCTGCTGGGGGACTTCCAGGAAGGTATTTCATGTTTGCAGTGGTGAACTGGGCTGCTGCATCCCTGGATGGGTCTGAGGCCTGGGTGTGAGTTGGGGCAGGGGGTGGGGGACAGGCAGCCCCCTGGGTCAGACCATGGCTGGCTGCAGGACCTGAGTGTCTGATCCAGCCTTGGTTAGATGTGAATACGAGCTGCCTCAAAACAGGGAAGTGTTTGGAATTGAAATATCATTTTAGGATCATTACAGGAGCTGGGCAGAACGTGGATGCACAAAATGACATTCTAGTTTCTCAAAAGACATGACTCTACTTTCCAAGTGGCCCATTACCAGAGTTTTCCAGGTATTGGCAACTCAGAGCTTTCAGTGACTCCAGCTGCAACATTTCTGACAGTGTAATTTACTTTTATCTGGGTGCCTTGTAAAGGGGTTTAGGAGTGTGAATTTTGGTCCTGGGCTTTGAAGCTTCATCCAGTCACAATATTTCTCTGCTCCCTGGCTCTAATTCCATGGCCTTGTGCCTTGGATTTACATTACTTACCTTCTCTACATTTCGTTGTCTTTTTGGTGTTACCCAGCAGATATTTTCATATTTACTTGTAACGGTCAAGCGTTTTCACAATAAATTCAAGGGGGAAAAAAGTGAGAGTAACTCCTTTGCACAGAGACTACAATCACTCAGGTGATTCTTTCCCTCCTTAGGACCAAGTGAATGGGGATGGGATGTTTTTGGTTGCTGTCCAGAGGTGGCTGGCTGGCTCTGACTCACTGCATGCAGTTTTACCTGCAGCCACTGAAACACTCTGAGTCACAAGGAGGGGCACAGCAGCTGACAGTGAAAGGTAATCACACAAAGGATATTGCACTTCAGGCACTGCTCCTGGTGGACAACAGCAGCAGGGCACAAATACATCTATGTAGTTCTTAATTAACTACAAAAAGTGCCTGGGTCCCTTTTCCCCCTTCTCTCTCTTATTTCCCAGACCATAAACCAAATCTTCAGCAGGTATAAACTGGCACAGGCTTTCTGACTTCAAAGGAGCTGCGTCGGTTTGAACCAACAAAGATTCTGGTGCCATATGGCCCTAATTATGTTAATGTGAGGCCCAAAGGATGCAGTGCAATAATAAAAAGGAAATACTGTGTGATCCATCATCACTTTGGCACTCAAGGCAGGACTTTCAAAGGTATTTAGGCACCAAAAGAAGCAGACAGGTGCGTCGAAGATTTTCTGTGTTCCATTTCCCCACGATAAAAATTTATTTCCTTTCTACCCCAAGCCAGGCTTGAGAGCCCCTGAAAAGAGGGTAGGAACATTTTATTTTTATCACCATGGAAATAAGAGGGGTCTTTCCAAGGTGGACCTCTAACTACTTTGTTTCTAGACCTCTGTGAGTGCTTGGCAGGGTCCCAGTGCCTGCAGACACTCCAAGGGTCCAGGTGAGGCGGCTGCCCGGCGTCGCTGGAGCGGAGCTTTGGCACCAGGTAAGGATCTCCACAGGAGAGATGATTCCAGCCAGGCCCCCAGGGAGTGTCAGCTCAGCCACGCTGCCCCATCAGCACAGCTCCTTGCAGTGCTCCTCTGGCACATGGGGCTGCAGGAGGATGTGGGGAGGACAACTTACTCCTGTCCTCTGCAGATGGAAGCCTCCTGCACCCTGAGCTCCCCCAGGCCCATCGGTGTGGAAACCTTCAGCAGCACAGAAACCGCCTTTGATTTTAAATCCAAACAACTAACCGCTGTTATTCTTGGACATTTATGTTACATTTTCCTCATATTTTCCATCTCATGGATGATTAAAAACAAATTATTGCATTAAGGTGTTTGAAGTTAGGATGCTCTGTGCAGCAGTTTTTTGTTTCTAAGTCCTCGACAAGAATTTCCTGTTGATCTGGTTTTACGTTGTCTTTACCTAAAACAAATTTTCTCCAGGGACTGAATTAGTCCTTTAATAGTTTTTAAAGGGTTGTCCCATCTCAAGCTCTTTTCTAAAAGCCTTGTAATCTTTGTCCTGCCAGGGAATGAAGCAAGATTGCTGAAAGCAGATTCAGGTTGCCCTAAGGGAGTGGGAAACAGATTGCTTAATAAGGCAAGAGCTACATCCCACATAATAATTGTCACAGTCATCTTTCATTGTTCTGATGCCTTTATATTGGTGCTGTCTGTAGTGTACTTGGGAGTGATGCAATGCTGATGCTGTAATAACCTGGTAAGAAGTTGGATAGAGTTCCTTTAGAAAACAAAAGGTCACCATTTCACAGAGTTCCCAGCATGAAAATGTGTTTATTTATGGCTTGTATTTTGTATGGCTTTGTTCTTTAGCTACTTTATTATTCAGCTTACTCAGTCCCGGCACATGGATGTACTCATGGTATGGTGCTGCTGCCCTTCTAAAGAGCTTGCAGTAGTTGCTGCTTTTGCTGAAATTCCCAGGTCTGGCCAGGAAATGTGGAAAGTGAAGAATAAGGTAAACCAAACACCAGGAACAAGGCTCAAGTCTACTCTGCCCACCCCAAACCAGTTAACAGATATAGGGCTCCTGAAAGCTTATAGATGCTTCTCTGCTTTGTTAGTCTGGAATAGGCCTCTCTAAATGTAATCAGATTTATTTTTTTTTTTTTTTACTGTTAAAAGGAACTCTCAAAGTGGGTTTGATCAAACCCAACATATTTCTGAAAAAAACCTGGATTTTGCGTTTTGACATTTCTTGGTGAAAAGACTTTTGCTGCTGAGATCCCAGTTCAGTTCTGGGCAGCTGCAGTGAAACACAAGAGACACTGAGTCAGAAGGGTGATCCTGCATGTAGAAGGTGCAAACTGTCCCATCACCTGGTTGCAATAGAGCCACTCCAATAATAAACCAGTAAATTTTGGATGGCGCCCTATGAGATAAAATATCCAAAAGATATTGTCAAAATGTATGCTGCTTAAAATAACATGACCTCTTATGATTTTAATTTCAGCAAATGAAGGTTTACAAGATGAAACCCCAGTCCTGCACATTTTTGTGATTGTAACTAATGTCACACATGTAAGCAATGTTTCCCCTTTGACTCAAGTTATTTATTGGCATAAATATTTGTGGGATCAGAACACTAACACCTAACTAACATGTTTTAGCATAAAATAGCAACAACTCATATGCAAGTCTCAATAATCTGTATTTTTCTATAAAATATCTGGAGTTCCTATAGAAGTTCCTATATACTGTGCAGCAGGGAGCAACACAAATCTGCCTTTAAAAATTCACAGGACTTGTTGATTCATATGCAACTGAGAAAAAATGTGGAAAAAATATTTATTGCAAATTCCTCAAATATTTACCAGGTGAAACATCAATAGCAAGACCTTAAATAGACTCTCAATTCCACAGTGAGGTATTTAAACTGTGTTCTGAATTTTAGACACGCTGGGAAATAACACTGCTTATTGACACCTTTTCTGAAGACCAAACAACAGACTTTCACTCTTGCTGTAGAAGAAAAACCTATATTCAGGCATTCATTTGCAACATTTTCATTGCTGCTTCTGTGACATTTGATCCTTGTGTTTGGGTAAAGGATGTTCATCTAATTAGTACAAATGCATTGCAGCACCCAGGTATTGTGTTGTCATTAACTCACACGCCTTCTTATGTTTATAAAATGCTCTGAATATTTACTGGGGACAATGCTGGTTCATTGTTACAGAGCATAAGTGCATGCAAAAGTGTCTTGTGTTTCCATATTTTGCAACCAGTTTCTTTTCCTCTTCTTAAGTCATAATCTCTGCAGAGAGCTCTGTGATGAAATCCTGAGTACAACTAGGATAAAGGATTTATTATGATTCATCCAGAATAGGGGAAACTGTGTGAACTTCAACTAAAACAGGAAGGTTTTTCCCCAGCATATACTTCTGTCAAAAATCTGACACTGCTTTCCCACTTTCCTCAGAGCTCCTGAGATTTTTAAACCACGTGGACCAAGTTCCAAGTATCCCTAATATCAGCAAGAAACTGGGGTTGAATCCAGGCAAAAGACAGGAATTTCACTTTTAGCTGTGCTCCTGGAAAAACAAGGGATTTGATCTTTTATTTGATATAACATGGGTCAGGCCTTCAAAGCAGACACTTGGAAATGGCTGTGACTGAAGTGAGAAGGAAAAGGCTGGAAGGAGTCTAAAAGATGAGGAGGCTTCACTGTAGCCACCACACTATGCAATTTCCCTTACAAATGTATTAATTATGATGTAAAATCAACTGAAATTTTTGCCCCTGCAGTGTTACTGCTCACTACAAGAGAGCTCAGGGATGTTTGCACACAACCAGGTGGGATCACACACCCGCCCTGGGTCCCATCTGTCCCATTCCAGGCAGGCCACAGGAATGGGGCAAACAGATGTCCAGCCTACCCACATGCTCTCCCAGCCTCTCTCACTCAAAGCACAGGGCTTTCTGCACCAGAGGGAGGGACTTTGCATTTCATACCCACATGGGCTTTTGTCTGGTATGAATTCATTCATTAGTTTGAAACCATGAAAAGGCTTACCATTTATGCAGTCATATGGAAATGGTGAGGGGTTTTTTGGCTTAAAGGCACCTTGTTCAAGTACCTGCTGAGTGCCTCCTTCCACTTCTACAGCATTCTTGGAAAAAATTGGCAAAGCTCCTCTTTGTAGACACCAAAGGTGAGCTTTTAAAGCATCAAGACACAACTTCTACATTTACAAGCCCAAAGGAAAAAGTAAAAATAATCCAAGGAGTATTGAAGGGACCCTGCAGAGCACTGTGAGGAGCCCACTTGATGCCATCACATGGAACTGCCAGGAGCCCATGGAAGGGCAGGCACTGTGCAGGTCACTTGCTCCAGGTGAACTGGCGTGGGCAGAGGTGCAGCCCCAGCCCAAACAGCTGCACAGACAGAGGTGAGACCTGCCAGGGGGGACAGCAGCAGCAGAGCTCCTCAGACAGAGCAAATCAAAGGTCTGGAGAAGTCAGGAGGAGTTATTTATGTGGAGGGGTAATGTTAGCTGGAGTATAATTGCTTTCTGGCTGCTCTTAAACCGTTGCTTTCAGGTTGACCTCTCCTGGTTCATCTGGAGCTGCTCTGCCACTTTATTAGTTGCTATTGGTAATTGTAGCCTGCAGCTATGGGGCAAAGGAGCATGGGGGAGAAATAAAACACGGGAAGAGGCAGGGATGGGAGGGCTCTGCTCAGGAGGGTCTGTTGCAGTGAGGCCTCTGCTGAAACAGGGCTCATCCCTCTGCAGAGCAGAGCCATTGCAGACTGACCTGTGGTTGTGCCCAGAGCTGAGGTGGAGGGGTTAAGGTGATGCAGGCTCACCATAAGCCACCAAGTGTAAATGGAGGTGGTGGAGGTAGTTTAGGAGAGTAAATGGCAATTTTGGAGGGCTCAGAGGGCTCAGAGCTGTGGGAGTGGCAGCTGGGACCTTTCAGTGGTTGTTTCTTCTGTGTCAAAGGTAAAGCCCTGGTACCACGCTGGGGCCAGGCAGTGGGCTGAACATTCCCCAGCAAACTGCAGCTTGGTTTCAACCTCCAGGATCATGGATGATGGCAAGTGCCAGTTGCCACCAAGATGGAGACGTCATTTGGTTTCCCAGGTGTCTGAGTACTTGTGTGAGGAACCTCCAGCACCTGAGTCCGGCCTGGCTGGAGTGAGGAACAGCTCTTCCTGCAGGATTTCATCATTCTGAGTTAGTTTGATTTGCTGATGTGCCATGTGGCTTTATGGAGAGGCTTGAAACAGAGCTTTGCTGAACAGAGTCAGAAAATCCCAGATTTTGAAGTAGCTGGAGGCTGGAAAAGTACTTGGAGACACACTGTGTACACTCAATGAGTTTTTGCTCTTCCCTGGGTGTCTGCTCAATACAACTATTGGAATTTTTAATTTAAGAGAACAGAAAAGGGAGGAGGGAGGAAGGAGGGGGGCAGCACCAGTCTGCCCCCATATCCACCCCCAAAGCTCTCCACCATGAAACACACAGTGATGTGTGCTGGAAAACCAGCAGACAGCCTTGACCCCAATGTCCTTGGGCAGGCTGCAGGGGGAGGGACGGGGTGACACCTCCACAGTGACAGCAAAGGAGGTGCAAAAGCAGCAGTGCTCTAGGCAGTGGTGTCAAGTCCTAGGTGGACACAGAAAACCCCTGTGGTCAGCTGAAAGGTGATAAGGATGTCTCAGCATGCTCCTTCATTGCCAGCTGGAGGGAGAATTGGATTTGCCTCTGGATGGGAAAAAGAAATGTAGTGAAATTCCCAAGGAGGACTCTCTTCCCATGACTTCTGCAAGTTACCTAAAAAAACCCCAGAGTCTCTAATGCAAGCAGCAAGCACTGCCATTACAAATAAAGTGGTACTAGTTCTACTACAGGAAAGTGCCTTAGCACTATATTGCTCCAGCAGGCAACTTAGATGCTATTTAACACTTTCCCAAAGTGTTTCCCACATCTCTTAAGGAAAACAGACTCTCCAATTTCCAAATGCATCACCCTACTTGCTAAAGCAGTAGCAGTTTAATTGGAAATGTAAGCATATGTGTGCTTCTGTGCAAGTATACGTGACCCTCTAATTTTTTTTAATCTTCTTATATGAAAAAAAAAAAACATTTTGTGCCTGAATAACGGGGGGAAAAAAGAAAGTAATTTATTTACTGGATTTGTAAAGCTGTAGTTCCCAGGGAGAGAAGCACAGAGTCTTCAGAGGCTTCCCAAATCAAATTGTTAAGCTTTTTTTAATTTTCATGCCTGTTAATTGCTCTGTGCAGCTGGTTTTATTTTAGAGGTTAGTATTTTAAAGTTGAAATGAGGACATACTGCAAACTTCACCCCACTGTTCACTGTGCTGTGTACTCTGCACTGCAGCCCAGGCTGTTAATCATAGGTGAGGGTTAACAAAGCCCAACTGATGCAACTGCAGGGAGACGTGGGGATACAGCCAGACAGAGCAGCTCAGAGCCATAAACAAAGACACTGTGCCAGTGAAGGACATGCACATTGCAAAATATGTTAGCTCAGGGCATCCCTTTGCTCTGCAGCGTGAGGAATACATGCAGAAGTGCTGCTGCAGGTAGGGAAACCCTCCAGTGCCACCAGGATCACGTGCCTGACTGACTTGCTCTGTCTGGGGAAGATCTGGACAGGCTCTTCAGGCAGGGCCAGGGGGTCTCCACTCACAGGTCTGGTTTGGTGCCACAGGAGTGTGACTGGGGCAGACACTGAGCACACAACCCTCCACCTTCTCCAGGCTGTTCCCAGGCACTGATCCTGCCCCCAGCCCACGTCCTGCATGTGCAGGTGCTCCCTGCACTGCAGAGGTGTCTGAACAGGTTGGTGTCAGCAAGAGCTGGTCTGTGCTTCCCTGATGAGATGCTTAAGGATCCAAATATTATCCAAACAGCTCAAACACATACACCATCTTGAGAAAAAACTAAGGAAGAGCCTTTCCAGCTTCATCTTAGGCATCAGCTGGCACCAAATAGATGTTTTGGCTTTTGTTTTCATATGACTCCTGTAATAGATTCAACAAACAACTCAGTCAGCAGCACAAAGCTCAGACACAGCCTTGCCTTCACACATTCCCTCGCTCCCACCCACCGCTTGAAATTGTGCAAATACATAAACCGATTACAGGGTTAAAACAAAAATAAACGATTTGTCCTTCATCAAGACAGTTCATATTGCACATGACCTAGGTGTGGCATAATGAGGCTGCTGCAAGGCAACCCAAAACCATTTCACCAGTCCAGCCAGTCGTGCTTGCTCAGGTTGAAGGTGGCAGTGCTGCTGCCACTTCCAGCAGGGTGCTTCTCCCTTGGGAAAATGTTAGATTAGGAGGACCAAGGGTGTGGAGCAGCATTCCCAGCTTTGTTTAGCATTGTCCAAGGAATGGGTCATGTAAAAGGAATGAAAGGAATCGTGTCTTCTGGTAGAATTAATCCCTTGAGGATTTGCAGTCTGTAAGCAAGGTCTGGCTGGGCCCTATAGAAGGCAAAAGCAAGCATTTAGCTGGCAGCTAAAACTTTCAATTAAAAAAAAAAAAAAAGTTTCTTTCATTCTATTTGCTTGCAAACAGGGGAAAACAAAAGAAGAAAAAAATAACCCTAAAACCAAAGGTTACCTTGGGAATTTAGAAGAGGAAACGGCTATCAATTTTTTTTCAAGCCTCAAGGGCCTGAAAGACAAAGTATTTTCAGTATCTAGACCCCTTTACTAAATACATCTCCCACTGTTTTCAGGGCAAATGCAATGTAAGCAAATTCTGGGCTTAAAAAACCCCAGAAATAATTGAGTTTAAAAATCCAAATTTCTACCTGAGGGGAAGTGTTTTGAAGGGTAGTTTGTTGCTCTTGAACTTGCTAGTAAATTACATTGTCCATTGTCAAAAAAGGTTGTTAGCAGCCACTGGGTAGGTGGATTACATATCTTTAGTATCTAGCCTGTAAAATAATTTGTTATCAAAAAGGCTGATATTTTTCTCTCCTGGCCAAAGCTGCAAGGAGAAATGAATCATGGTTGCTGCTCCCCACAGCAGGGACATGGAATAAGAGACCCTGGAAAGGCTCTTGCTGCCCTCTCAGCAGGGAAATGAACTTCCCAATTCTGAGACATGTTAAGGGACAGCCAAGGAAGAGCTGTTGCCTCTTAACCTTTTCTTGTATTAAAAATATTTTTTTTTTGACTTAACACCATTATCATCTTCCACTGGGGGCCACTTGACACATGCTTCTGGAGAAAAAGCTGGCTTCTGCTGACGGTTTCTGCCCTGTGCAGGAAATCAGAAAAGGATTGAACCTTGCATCTAGGCCTTCTTTGAGCTTTCCCACTGTGCTCCCCACCTTGCTGGCAGCAGCAATCCCAGCAGAGACAACCCTGCACCACCTGCTGGGGTGGCAATACCACCCCACCTTCACAAAGTGAGAAAAACCTCTGGTTTTGGTTGTACCAGGATGGCAGTTTGAGGTGATGTCCCAGAGGCTGGAGGGAGCTGACAGAGAGAGTTGGGGTCATGTTATTACTAATTCCCCCCTGGGCCATGTGCAGAACTTGGAGAGGATTTCTGCTCCACCCTTCACTTACTTTCCTTTAACACTCACTAATCTCTCATTAAGCTGCCTCTGTACAGTGCCTTGCTATGGGGATTTTCCCACTCTGGATATCCACATAGACCATTAATAAATTGTCATATCTGGGAGGCTGGCTCATAAATCACATAAATCAATGTGATTTATGCTCATGAGCAGTAAAAGGAAAAAAGCCATCATAGGCATTACTTTTTTTTTCTCAATAACGTATTTGGAGTGTAATAAGTGTTAGATCAGCTGCAGGATTTCTCTCTTCCTCCAGTGAAAACTCTTCTAGTAAAACATTAATTTGAGAAATCAAAAGCAAGGGTTCAAACAGAGCCCGCTTCCTGGTTCAAAGCCTGGCTCAGACCTTGATCTATAAACCTCCAGAATTTGGTACAAGGGAAAACCTAAATTTCTCAGTCATGCCTGGATGTTACAGTAAAGAAAATGTTAGTGGAACATTTTAAATAAATGTTGAGCATTTCCAGGAAGTGAAAATGTTTGTTGCTAAATTGCAGTGATCACTCTAACATACACCAGAAGATTTTCTAATCAAAATGTGATCTCGAGCAAGCAAAATACTGTTTCTTTATAATATATAATTTATCTTGGTGAAAATTAAAAACCCCCAACAAATCTGCTACAGAATATGACTGGCAAGGGTTAAATTCTCCTCTCAGATATATCAGTGCAAATCTGATTATAACACTACTGCTGGTAACATTACTCCAAATTTGGACTGGTACAACTTGAGACTGATGTCTTGAAGTAAACATGTCCCTGTGATTTTAAATACCCCTTTACCACTCACTGAGGTATGCAAACTACCATCAGCAGAATACAGACGTGCCTCTTTGGAATGAGCAAAGGCCTATTATATGAAAATAATAAAACCAAGATAGAAGTGAAAAGGAATTTAGTTGGAGGGCAGGTAAAGGTTCTTAGTGTTCCCCCCAATCAGCAGATGTAAATCTCTTCCTGTACCTCAGAATTCATGTACTCGAAGCTTTCTTCTGAGAAGCAAGGAGACTTTTCTATTATTATATCCATAGCTGTCTTAAAAATTGTTTCCATTTCTTTAGATGAAAAACATAAGCCATAAGTTGTATTATGAAATTTCTATCATAAAATCTCCATTAATAACCTGTCTAATCAAGAACTCAGTTATTTAGTAAACAACTGCTTTGAATGGTGATGACTTGATGGTTTATATAGATGATTAGCAGAAAAGGGCATGATTACTATAAATATTAATGTAATGTAATGTAATATAATATAATATAATATAATATAATATAATATAATATAATATAGAAAATACACAAGAGAAAGGTCTGTCCACACCCTGGTGTCAGTAATGAAAACAAAGGGGTTCTGCAGATGGGTCAGTGTTTCTGGGGTTTATGGGAAGCAGGCATTTTAAGCTGGCTGTAAAAGAGGATGATGTGTCAGAAAAGTGAACTAACTGATTAGCTTTATGGAAAAGCTAAGCAGAAAGAGCAAAGTCTCTGCCCTTACTCTGCTGTAAGATGCAAACTTGGTCAGTCGGTACTTCAGAGCAACAGTAGAGCTCTTTGTCTGGCTTAGCTGAGTCACACAATTATCTCAATAACAGTAAGTACCTAGCAACAGCCTCAATAAACACCCATTTATTTGATTAATCAGCCATTTTGAAACAGGTTTGGTAAACATTACCCTTTCACTTTTGGCTTACATTATTAAAAAGCTGCCCACTGAAGCTGCACCCCACGCTATGAATAACCACGCGAAACCACCACTGTCCTGCCCAGCTCAGGCAGGTGGGCTGAGCTTAACCTGACACTTCTTGCCCATGTCAAAGCACAGAAGGCAGTAGGGATCAGTGTAGGATTTATCATGGGTTTTCTAGCCATGGGCTCAAAATAAAACTGCTGATGTTAATGAGTGCTACCAAAAACTGCTCAAGAATTTGGTCGTTGTGAGACCAAGATAGAAAGAAAAAGCAGAAACTTAAGTTTCCATAAATGTAAACGTTTGCATGTGGTATTTGAGGATAACTTACAGTGGCTGGAATGTACTTTAAGTACCAAAAAGGTTTTGAGTACTCAGAGATTGTCAGAAGTGTTTGCAGCGGATTGGCATCTGGGAACAAATGGCATTTTTTGTTATCATGGAAAACATCAAGATTATTTCCAACCCTTAGTGGACTCCTGTGAAAGGGAGGCTGTGAAATCTGGTTACAGAGCATACAAATATACATGTAAATATATACTTCTATTTTTAGATATATTTTTATACATATATGTATGTATATATGGATTAGGGGTGCACTCTTCATGGGAATGCTGAGGTGGCAGCACTTTACTGACCACCAAACTGTGCTGTGCCTGGCTCTTGTGCAGTGATGAGGGAAGTTTTCCTCTCCAAGGAACAGGGAAGCTTATTTCACAGGTAAATGGCTTTGTTCAGCTGAACCCTATTCTCTTCCCCTCAGGTAAATGCACCATCAGCCTATATAGTTGGAGTGACATTCCCTTCACCTTTCTGGCTGAAACTATTCTCTTGACCATGGAATAATTAAGTGCACATATCTGCTTGCATTGCTACAATAAATAATTATAAAGCTGCATTCTCACCCAGCATTTCTTTTCATAATGCTGCCATAATGCCATTTACATTTGATGGTTTTTCATCAATATACCAGCATTATCCCCAGTATTAAATTATCATGTAGCAGCAGAGGTTACTGCCTTTCCTGCTGATTTTTAATGCACAAAGAAATAAATCCTTTTTACAATTGTGCTGAGAACCCAGTGTCATTAAAGCCAGACAGAGACTGCACTTATGTAAGACCTAAATCTAACCTTTCTCAGCAGAGAGGAGAAGAAAGGAAGAAGAAACAGAGATCTCTCATGCAAAACATCACCCATTTGCTGGGTAGGGGTGAAATTCACAGGTGCCCCCTGTTCTCCCAGCTTATCTCAATCACACATTACACCTCTTCATGTTTTCTCATGCATTTGCCTTTATGAGGACCAACAGATTGTAATTCAACACATTTCTGTAAAAAACTAGACATTATGCCATGGATAATATGCAGTACACATGAGAGCTAATTAATTACATATTTTTCCAAATATTTCTCTGGGGTAATCTCAGGATTTTTTGCCTCCAGAACTTGAAACCTAGCTAATGTGAAGGTTCTGTGGAGTCTGTATCCTTAGAGACTTTTGAAAAGCTGTCTGGAAAGATCCTGTAGGCAATCTCATCTAGCTCTGAAGCTGGCCCTGGTCTTCACAGGGTTGGGTTCAGGCTGAAGTCTCCAGTGCTTGTTACCAAGTGTTCTTTTTCAATAATTCTCTGGAACTCTGATTGCAAAACTGACATCTGAAGACAACGATCATGCCTCGATATAAAGTGTGCTCTGTTATACCACAAAGACCCTGGAATACCTTTGATTTGTTTATGTCCCCAAAAAGGGGGGGAAAGCCCCTTGGAATGTGAATTGTGGCCTTGGAATCTGTATTCTTGTAAAACCCATTGTAACACATGAGGAAGGACAAACAGTAGCATTTTACCAGATGTGATTACACACACAATTTTACTATTTGCAGTTAACTGTACAGGAAGGACAAACATAATTATTCATCCCTTATGAGGTTTCTTTTGCTTTTTATATTTTCTTGCACATAATGTCTGGCAAGTTGTAAGTAGCACCAATTTTCCAACCTCTTCCATGCTTCCAAGTTAAGGTTCTTCACCCCTCCATTCACAGAGGATTCAAGGGGTGTTACTCAAGACTGACCACAACAGAAAGGGAGAATAAATGCAACAGCTTTTACAGGTGCACACAGATAATCCAAGTGTTGTTTTCCCCTGAAGAGGGAAAAATTTCCCCTGGGAAGGGTGTTTCTGTGGATGACATACCACTACCTGAATAAACACAGAGTACCACAGCACAAGCAGGAAAATAAATGTGGTGGATATACTCTGGATGGGAGAAACCTCTGACCAAAAGTGACCATGGTGCAGGAATCTACTTGTTTCTTTTCTTCCCTCCCTACAGAATATGTTTGTAAACAGGCAGTCATAGGGATATATGGAAGTAAAATGACAGGGATTGGGCATGTGAGCTGTTTTCCTAAAAGCAGCCAAAGTAATTTATTATATGAAATTTAAAAGATAAAAAAGACAATAAGTCAAAGGAAGCCAGAGTTCTTTTAACAGCTATTGAAAATCTTTTCTTTCCTTGCCCACGTGTCTCAGTACAGAACAGAGCACATTTTAACAGCTCCCTCATTAAAGGTGGTTGTTCAATGCAGAGGGAAGGTTATGCAAGTCAGGGCAGATGTGAAGTGCTGTGCAGCTCTGAGAAGTAATACTTTGGAGCTACACTTTCATTTTGTGATTTCTTCATGAAAAAAAAAACCCCAAAAGCAAAACTTCAGAACATTGAAATAAAACATCTGATTTTGTTCTACCTGAAAAAAAATCCCTATAATAGAGAGTCAAAATTTAAATTAAATTCTCCCAGGGAGCTTGGAAATAAAACATCCAAATTGCAAGGTGAAAAGTTTCTAAACCACAGTAGCTAGCCAGAACTTGTTACGTTCCTGAGTGATAAACACAAAGTTCAGCTGATCTTTCATGGAAAAAATATAGTAAATTTCCCTTCTGGGGGTTATATTTACCCAGCCTTTTCAGGCTGCATTATCACCCATTGTAATCTATTTAACTTCCATTCCTGAGTCACTCTGACACTACACTGCTTTTCAGCTCTGCAAACAATACAAAAACTGAGCTCTTAGCTATAAATGAGGAAGCAATTTTAAACATCATGCTTTTTATCAATGAAACATATTGACACATGACTATACTGTTGTCAGTCATACTTCCATTGAAGCTAAAAGGAATAAGAGCAGGGCAAGATTTGATAATCATTTCACAAATGTACTGCATAATCTCTGAAGACTAAGCCCTAACAAATACTGAACACAAGTGATTCTACCAATTAGTGGCAACTATGGATTTGCAGCACCTTTAATAATTTGCCATGATAAAACTTCCAATGAAAAAATGTGTATACTAATGTAACAAAACACACTTTAAAGGTAAGCATAGTGTATATAATAAATGGGAATGCAATATATACTTTATTAAAAATGTTTCACCATTATTTAAAGTCAGAAATAAAACAGTCATGTAAAGTTCATTCATGTTACAGATTCAGTATTCTTATAAGCAATAAATGCTTTATTAAAGCTGAGGCAACAAGGAAGCACAACATGTTAAACTGAGAATTAAATGGAGGCACATTTATGCACTATGAAGTTGGAATGTGCATTTGAGAGTGGCAAGCTCCCATCATTGAGTTCCTACCCCAGCAGGCAGGCAGTGAAGTGTTTTAAAAGATGTAGTTCAGATCCCCAGTCCTGGGGTGTGAGACTTCCAGAGATAAACAAAACTATCCAAAAGTAGATTTGGGTTGAATTCAGAGTCTCCAGGTCTGAGATGTGGTGTCACCTGTGCTCCTGCAAGAGATGCCAGCCTCTCCCTGCACTCTAAAAGGCAAGCAGGCACATGCATCACGTGCTCCTTCCACACCTGGACTCAGCACAGCTCCTCTTAGTGCACGATTCCTGGGAAAATACCTGCTTCATTAGAAAATATCTGCTTGATTTCAGCAAGACTTACCCAAGTAACCCTGGCATCACAGAAGGCTTAGGGGATGAATGGGGGTGATTTGGCTGGTAATGGTTTGTCTGTGTCAGTAACAAAGTGACAAATCATGAAAGTGTATTGTTTTGCCAAAAGGAAAGGTTTTAGGAAAAAACCATGAACATTCTGCCCAGGTGCTGTGTCCATAGGAGCACCCAAGCACTATTTTTTGCAGCAGGAGAACTCACCTGAGCTTCCTTCCTGGTGCCCAGATGGGTCCTTGCAACTTGCTGGGTTCCTCCTGCAGTTCCAGGTAGGCAAGTTATTTATTACTTCCTCTCCTGAACTGCTGGGAGCCTGTTTATACACTGCTGATGTTTGCTTTCTCAGTTCAGGACTTGGCTGCATTTCCAAGAGAGGTGCTGTTAATGGTCAAAATGATCTCTGGTGTCAACCTCTACACACAGCTAGCAACAATGCAGCAGTGGGGTAGAGATTTATTGATGTGAAAATGTGACAGAGATCTTGGAAGTCCTGCCTCAATCCTGCCTCCACATACCATACAATACACATCCTTCATATTCTTTTACACCATATATAAAATAATGCAGTCTGTACATTGTCAGAACACTATTAATGATATACCTGGCACCTTTACTCTCTGAGGTCTTAAAAACCACCACTGTGCAAACCTGTGCTAACTGAATATCCCTGACCAAACCCATCAGCAGCTGATTATCCCACTAACCCAGACAAACAGCAGGTTAGCAATAAATAATAAAGAATGGACTGTTATTTGCTGTTTTGACAGCGGATGTCATTCCTAGAGGAGTTCACCCCTCGCCATGCTCAGTGTGTTAGATGAAATGAGGAGGGGGAGGTGGAGGACAAAGAGCTCCCAGCCCTACTTCCAGTGCTGAGGCAAGGAGCCCCCCAGGAAACCATGAGGGTTCTTCAGGCTGCAGAACATCTGGGCCATATCATAACAGCTCATAGGCCAGGAAATTTTACACAGAGGGTGTGTGTGATTCACTCCTGGGTACTGCCATACCTTCAGTGAAATCTCACCAGTGACGGCAAAAGGAGAAGGCTCAGGGATGGAGATGAGCACTTCATAAAATCCCATGTGTGACAACACCCATGGATCAGTTCCAGAAGCCTTTTAAGGAAGCACTGGGGCTGCCTGGAGCCTGGTTACTTGCCTGTCTTCCCAGGCAGGTTTTGCAACTTCCTGGGAACAAAGTTCCGCCGAGGCTGGATGGTTACTGACATCCACTCTGGGAGCCCTTTGGGCTGTGTTTTTGCAAACTGGCCTGGCTGCTGCACAAGAACCCCGGGGGCCTGAGCCCCACTGGGATTAGACAAAGATTCGTGATTTGGCCCAGGAAAGAGCATAAGCTGTGATCTCAGTTTTGCCATCTCCCTCCTTCCTTCTGCAGGGTGGTTTGGAACCCCAGGCTGCACTGACACTCCTGTGTGTTTATACCCTTCTGTCCCAAATCCCACAGCTTCACATGCAGCAACCCACAGGGCCCACTGCCTGCCCAAGCCTTCCTGTTGCTCACTCCTTGGACCACAGAAACTCTGCTGGGGAGCCAGCTCCTGCCCTGGGGCACCACCCAACCTCATGGCTGGGATCCCAGCATGAGGAGCGGTGGAGCACTGGTCCCAGAAAACTGGACCTCACTGGGACATGCCTCAAGCTGGTGCTGCAGAGATGGAATTAGAATCTGAGTTGGAAAGGAGCCACAAGGATTATCTAGTCCAGCTCCTGGCCCTGCACAGGAGCAACACAAGAGTCATACCATGTGCCTGAGAGAGTTGTCCAAACACTTCTGGAACTCTGGAAGTTCAAATCCCTCTGAATTGTGGAGGGATGGAACTGTATAAAAAAAGAATAAATTATTTTCTTTCCTTTTTGCTGCCTTACTAAAAGTGTCTGAGCAAACATTTTACCCCTCAGGCTGCTTGCCACTCTTTTCTGAAGTTCTGAGCCCTCCCACCTGCTAAACACCCTTCTATCTGCTGGCACATCACAGATTTGAAGGCACATCTTCTTCTACTTGCACATATTGAGGGGAAATACTCCTTTTGTTGAAAGATGCTTTGTTGAAAGATGTTTAACTGAATTTTGTGAAAGAAAAACCTCTCCCAAACAATGCTGCTGGAAAGGTGAGGCTTGCATTTATTATGAAAGATACAGGAGCAGATAAACAAGCCCAGCATATGTTTTGCAGTCTGGCTGCTGGAGTAAAGTACAAATAAAAAGTCCCTCAACAAGTCACCACAGAAGCCAGTGGACTGCCTTTTTTTAAAAGGAACATCTATCTTTGCTTTAAAAATTCACTCAATACTCCCTTGATGGCTCTGGCTTCAGGTAGCTGGCAATAGCCCTGAACTCCTGGGCCAAGATGGATGTGCCCTGGCTCCTAGTGGAAGGAATGGAAGGAAGGGGGTGGGGACCCCAGTGGGAAACTCTGCCACCATCCAGCTGCTGCCCCATCATCACAGCAAGGGACAGGACACTGCAGTGCTCCAGGACCTGCTCTGCCATGGACTCAGCCCTCACGAATCCAGGCACTGAATGAAAGGATGGCTCTGGAGCTTTGTGTTCTCAACATTTATCCCTGGTGTGCTTGTCCTCTGCCAAAACACTGTAAAAGTATGCTCACCCCAGTTTCTTCATCATGTCTATAGGCTGGAAATAATTTATACTTAATATTTTTTAAATTCCCAATTTCACATTATCCTAATTTTGGCCAAGGCTGTGAGGAGGGTGGAGCCTGGAGCTGTGTGGGCATGTCTGGGTTGTTATCCCACACCACTCACATCACTGAAGGGGGTAGAACTATGGAATTCTCACTTCTCACGAGGAAGGGGGATGGCTTGCAGTCAGGAAGGAAAAGGTCCACGCAGAGGGTCTGGGGGACAATTTTTGTTCTTGTCTCAGGAGCTATGAGGCACTGGCTCAGGTCTGTGAGTCAGTGAGAATGTTTTTTGTATGCAAATCTCCCTCTTTTTGTATACTTTTGTTATTAATATTATTGCTGGTGCTGTTACTGTTTGTTTTCTTCTCTCATTGCTGTTTCTAGTAAATTCATCTCATCTCAGCTCAGGATTTCTGCCTTTTGTCTCTCTCATGAGATGGGATGGGGGGAAGGGAGTGGCCCTGTGGGGCTCAATTTCCAGCTTAAACCATGACGCACATTTACAAGTTACTTCAATTTTAAAATCACTTAACAGAGTGTATCCAGGTTTTGCTTCTCTCTTCAATCTTTATTAATAAATAAAATAGGCCAGGGACCATTTGCTTGCTCTGGGGCAGGGCAGCACAGTGCAGCTCCCATCCACATGGCTGAGCTCTGTTCCTGCCCCTATGCACTCTGGCCAAGGAAAAATCCTGTGGTGTTCCCTGGCTGGTTCAGGTGCTGTTGGAACAGTGCTAGGCAGCACAAGCCAGCAGTGATGGGCTCCATGCTAACAGCTGGACATGCTTGTCATGTGTGCCTGTGGCTGAACCACCACTCAGGCCTCATTTTATGGACCAGGATAGACGTACCTGGGAAGAATTAATTCATCTCAGTTTAGTTCTCTAAATCCTGATGCCCTCTAGATATATGTAGCATATGCTCCTAAATAGCAGGGATGGAAAAAAAAAAAAAAAAGTTGACAATTTTATTTAGTTTATGTCATGATTTATCTCATTAATTTTCAGCTCAGGAACTTCATGCCTATGGCCAAGCAGGGTGTCGAGCTGTGCAAATGTGGCCAGTAAAAGCTCAAGAACTGCATCTGCAAAGGTGAGAAAGTCAGAAGAAATACACAGGCAGATGGCTCAGGGGACAGAGCACACTCAGAGAACAAGGTCTAGGAGAACCTGACAAAACAAAAATCATTCTGAAATGTAACACCCACACAGCCACTCATGCTTTCACCGCAGAGAATCTTTTTTTTTTTTTTTTCCTAGGGGAGCCTATCAACATCCTGGAGAACAAGAAAGTTAATCTGCATCCTCCAATGGTCAAGGACCACAAGGGTTTCTTTAACAGGACTAGATAAACTCGATAGACTTGCAGGAAAAAATCAAGCCCACAAAGACCATTACTTTGCTATTTATTCTTCACTAAACACTTTCATGTCTTGGATAGCTTCAGCCACGGTGTGAATGGGAATGTGGGCAGGTGGTTTTCCAGGCAACCCCTGCACAGCCAAAGCCCAAGGGCAGGTTCCTATGGTGACTGAGCACTGTAAAGCTTTTTGCCTGGCTCTTAGGAAGCTTTGCAAAGTAGGAATGAAACACTACTCTGCTTAAAACCTTTTCCACAGGATTTATTCACCTGTGGCCTGGCAAGCAATTAACCAGCTGCATTGCTCCTGAGGCAAGTGATAGGCACTTGAAGCCTTGAGTGTCTCTATTAGTTCTTAGGTGTAACCATTTTTAGGACTCAGGAATTGCCAGGGCAGAAAGCTTGGGGATGTATTATCTGTCATTACCTGCATAATTCTTTTTCACAAAAAAGATGGCCTTACTGAACTTACACAGTTATATTATAGATGGCATCTCATATAGCAAATACATTGTACACTGGTGGCAGAGCAGGTATTAATGTAGTTTATTTAATTTTCTAGCAAAAACAATGAAGAGTCAGATTACACTTCATGTAGTTCACAGTGTATGCCGTTGAATTCTGAGCCTTTCTCAGCCCTGTGCCAGTGAAAAAAAATTACCATCTCTAGCCTGGTCATACTGCTTTGGACTGCAAGATGTCAGTATTTTAGCCCCAGAATTCAGCTTTAAGCTTTTCATTTATTAGCTCAAAGGAGGCCTGCCACATCTGCCGGAGGAGCTGAGGGATGAGCTGCCCCTCTGTTCCCCAAGTGGCTTCCCCAGGACTCGCAGACCCTGTCCAACTCCTGCTTTCCAGGCCGATGGTCAAGAAATACCTGGAGCCTTCAGGAGCTCCGTGTGCTGCCAGAACCTGCCACGAACACATCACTTACCGGGGTCACTGGTGTCAGAGGCCGTGTCACCTCTGGGCTGCCCAACACGGGGCAGGACCCACCCGGGCCCGTGGCAAGGGCACTGCCCCTCGGGGCCTGCCGCAGAGCCGGGGCTGGGGCTGCAGCCAAACCTGCCCGCAGGTCTCATCTGACCTTTACAAATCGCTCCTGTCGCTCCCTGTTAGGAGTCCTCCGAGCACTGACAGGAAAAACAAGTCACCCTGTGAGCAGCGGGACTAATTGGTCGTTTCCTGTGCTTGAAGCATTCATTACAAAGCTCCTTCTCTCTTCACTCCGTTATCTAACGCGGGCTGAACTCTGCAGCCTCTCCCTCAGTCAGGCACTAATGGGGTCTGCTTTCTTGTCCTATTTCTGTGAAACCCGTGGAAAATAAAGACCTTTGCAACGCCTTCCTGCTGTCCCAACTGTCCCGTGGGTGCAGGGTTTTGTGTAGGTGTTGTGCTTGGCTCGGCTTATCAACACCGGGTTATCACAAATGTCAGGGTCTCTTCCCTAGGCAGGGAGCTTAATCATGTTAATTTAATCCATTTTACCATACTTCTAATCTTGGTCAGTGTAGGAGGACCTCTCAAAGTGCTCCTGTACCTAACAAGCACACACACTATTTCATCTGATGTCAGCAGCCAGGAGTGCATAGAAGAGCTGCTAAATGTACCAAAATCCTAAAATGGTTACAGATGTCCTGCAAATTATTGCTGCTGAAATTTTGTTGTGTCTAAACCTATTTTGCACAGAGAATCACAGAATGGTTTGGGTTGGAAGAGGCCTTAAAGACATCTAGTTATATACAGTTACTCCCCTGTCATGGGCAGGGACACCTTCCACTATCCCAGGTTGCTCAAAGCCCCTCCAGTCTGACCTTAAGCACTTCCAGGGATGGGGCATCCATAGCTTCTCTGCATAAACTGCTCCATAAAGTGTTTCAACATCCTCACAGGAAAGAATTTCTTCTTAACATCTAACCCAAACCCACCCTCTCTCAGTTTGAAGCCTTTCCCCTTTGTCCAATCACTCCACACCCTTGTAAAAGATGCTTTTCAGCTCTCTTGAAGCCCTTTTTGGTACTGGAAGGTACTCTAAGATCTCCCCAGGGCCTTCTCTTTCCCAGTTCTTTTGACATGCTTACAGTCCATCTGGCTTTTCCCCCTGGACTGGTTTTCCATCAGGAAGGCAGGCACAATGGAGCTCCATCAGCCAGCTTCTGCCTCCTGGATTCTGTTCCCTGAGAAGAATACAAAGGCCCAGGTTTCAGCAATTAAGACATCAGAGCTGGTGTTGTATTTCACCAAGATTCTTGCTTCTGAAGGACTTTGGGCAACCCTCTGGCCTTCCTCCCTTGCATAAGCAGAACCATGCAGGAACAACAGGAACATGAGAACCTGCACAGGACAGGCTCATTCAGTCTGAGCTCTCTGGACTTCAAAAGCCACGGGGTGACATTGACCACAGGCCGGACAGACAGACAGGAAATTCCACCAACCACAGTGGCTGCTGGCATGAGGCTGCACTCCTGCCCCCTCAGCAGATTCCTTCCTGCCTGTTTCTGATTCACCACCACCAGCTGCTCACATCTTCATGCACTGTCCTGCCTGGTGGCCCTGGTAAGCTATTCCAGAGGAGGAGTTCCATTCTGAACTTCAGTTATTGTTTTTTTTCTTTTTCCTTTACTCAGATACATTTTGTTTTGCAAAGATTGTTGTAAAACTATTTCATTTTTTAGCAACAAAATCAGCAAGTACTGGCAGATCCTGGAGGCATGTGATGTTTCCCAACAAGTGAGCATTATCTGTGTCTGAATGGGGTCAGACCTCACACCACAGGTGATGCTCACTGGGTATGTGAAATAGCACAAGGCTTCAACAAAAGAAGCCAAAGGAAAAGCACTGCAAGCAGAGTATGACTGATCTCAGGTGTTGTATTTCTTTCTCTTGATTATGGCCTATCACAATTGATACTTGGTAATTTCTCAAGAAAATAAAATTACATCTGGTTCAGGTTTAGTAAGTTCCAAGAAACTTTTCCTGGTGTGTATACCTAAATCTGTGTATTTATAAGATCTTCCTTGTTATCTATGTGCCTCATGTAAGCACCAGTCAGGGTTTAGCTGAACTTCTTTTTCAACACAAATATGATTTTCAAGCCCCTCACAAACTTTCACGCTCTGAGGTCACACAGGATGGGGCACCTGAGAGATGCCTCATTCTGGTCAAAGCCACCCATCCCTAGGGATGACCAAGCACCTCAGTGGTGTTGGCAGGAGGCAGTGCAAGAAGGTATCTCCACCAAAATCCAGCTGTTGGTTTCACACTGACCACAGACATGGGATTGCTAACTGAGGAACAATCCTTGTAGAAACAGGCACTCACACCCTTTTTTTGCTTCAGCAGTGGTGCCAGCTGCTGGGACTGTATTTAGGATTGACCACAGAATCTTTCAAACAAATTTATTTTTTCAATTATATGCATAGATACAGACTTCTGCTGTAGGATAGTAAAAACTTTCCAGCCTTCTCTCCACTAACTTTTCAATCAGTACTGTTAGGCAACTTTTTTCCCCTTAATAAAGATATTAGAACACAGATGATGAGCTTGGTGGAGAACAGCATAACCACATGCAAGATCCAAAGTAGATTAGTTGTGTATCAGAGGATCAGGTTGGGAGGGACCTCAAGGTTCATCTGGTCCAACCTTTCTTGGCAAAAGCATGGTGTAGGCAGGATGGCCCTCTGCCCTGTTGAGCTGAATCTCAGAAGCGTCCAGTGCTGAGGAATTCACTGCTTCCCTGCGGAGATTATTCCAATGGCCTGTCTAGACTGTGACACAGCAGCTTCTCTAGGAGGAGGCTGTGGGAAACTGTATCAAAAGCCTCTGAGAAATCCAGGTAAACAATGTCCACTGCTTGCCCTACATCAGCCAAGCAGGTTACTTTATTGTAGAAGGCAATCAGGTTTGTTGAGCACAGTCTGCCTGTGGTGAATCTGTGCTGGCTTTTCCCAATGATATGTTTCATCTGACTTGTGATAGCCCCCAGGAGGATTCACTCCATGACTTTCCCAGGGACTGAGGTAAGACTGATGGGCCTGTAATTTCCTGGGTGCTTCTTTAAGCCTTTCTTGAAAATGGGGGTGACCTTAAGCTTCTTCCAGTCTTCTGGGATGTCCATCAATCTTCATGACTTCTCTAAAATTAGACAGTGACCTCAACCATGACATCAGCCAGCTCTCGTGACACCCTTGGGTGGATGTTGTCAGAGCCCATCAATGTGCAGGGGCCAAGCTCCTGAAGTAGTGCACAGACCAACTCTTCCTTCACTGACTGTGGGTCTTGTTTGCCTCAGCCTGGACTTTTACTCCAAAGGCCTGAGGGTCCAGCAGTGCTGGTAAAGACAGGAGTGAAGAAAGTGTTGAGAACCTCTGCCTTTCCAGTGTTATTGGTGAGTAATTCAGCCCTCCTGTTGGACAGCAGGCCAATATTTTCTTTCTGTTTCCTCTTGTTGTTTACATACCTGGAGAACACTTTCTTGTAGGTTTTGATTACACCTTCTCTTGCCCATGTCTGTCCCCATGCTGCTAATTGGGAGTGCAAAGAGCAGCCAGCCCTCAGAATGTGACCGTGCTCTTCCTCTTGCAGGGGCAAGAGGGCTGTGTGATTTAGAGACCCTCAGCCCTGCCACCATCTCCAGACCAGCCTTCAGATGCCTTTCTTTGCTGTGTAGGGCAAGAACTTCTGAAAACATATATTTGTTCTCTGTAATAAATGAAGAGAATATTTGGGTGCAATATTGTCGTTAGCATTAAAGTGGGTGAGGGAAGGCAGGGGGATAGGAAAATATTTAAACACTTATTCCTGAAAGTTCAGCATGGTTTTCAGCCCCCCTTCAGTCCTTGTGTACCTGAAGAAGAGCCAAGCACAGAAGGCTGTCTAGCTGCCTCTGGAGGGGAAATGCCAGCAGTGCCCTGTGAAGATGGTACCAAGGTATTTCTGATTGCTCATACCTCGTTTAACATGGATGAATGCAACAGAAAGGAGCTCGAGGATTGATGGGAAGACAAGCAAACTTCTCAAGAAGCAGTGCTGAAATAACATGCAAGGTGCCCTAACTGGCCAGAGGATTGTGTTGTGCAGGATTTATTTTCCCATTTATGAAGCTGGGGATCAGTGTAGGAACCCTTTGCATGGAATAATTTCAGATCTTTTTTTCTGTCCTAGATCAATTGTAATGCCTCCATGCTCAAGGCGAAGTTGGAGTGTGTGCTGCCTCATCCAGAGAAAATGTGAGGAGCCCCAGGTAACCTTCTATTACTGCAGGTAGGGAAGGGGAGGCATGGTCTGAAATGTGCTACTGGGGTCACAGGAGAACAAGCTGGAGCAGGCATTAGAGGCAGTGGTGCTTGGTAAGGAGGGAAATGAGCTCAATGCACAGAGAACGTGCACTTTCTCAGTACAATACAACTTCTCACATTATGGTATTTTGTAAGTTCCTACCCCAGCCTAAATTCCCTTTCCAGGCAGGAGCCAGGGTGAGGACATGGTTTCAGAAATCCTAATGGAACCACAGAAATGGGCTGAGGATCCCCAGCCTCAGTTCCCAAACACAGGGACATGACTTTCAGAAACACCAGGAAGCTGCACTGCCTTGTTCCCAGTGCCCAGTTCTCCTTGATGTACTCAATAGGAATCTAAAGGAACCTCATTTATTTATGTGAAAGGGACTTTGTTGGTTGCTGACTTGCAATGGGACATGTGACACAGGCCTGAAGCAAATCAGTAAACACAGAAATTTTCTTTTGAGAAGGCAAGGGTGGGGCAGAGGACATGGTAATTACATGTTCTCCATGAGTGCTGCTTTTCTTTGTTTGTCCAAAGCAGCTTTGGAGAAAGCATTTCTAATTGTGTATTTCTCCTTTGCACTGCCTTTTTTGTTCCCCTGAAAAAATATTCCCATTAAGAAGGTTTGTCATTCTTTCCATGGAATCCAAGAGGAGAGGATGGTTGGTGGATGATGGTCTGGGATGCTCTCCTGGAAACCTTGACTTGTGTACTGTGACACCAGCAGTGCTCAGAGGCCAAAGCTCGACACAGAGTGGCTCTCACACATCATATGCTCCTAGAGGGTATGCTGCTGTCCTCCTTTTTCTCTAAGCTCTCCAGCTTTACTACCTCTGAGAAGATGTGAAGAGGAGGACTTGGAAACTGAGTGCAGGGTCTATACTTTGCTGAGAACTGTGCAGAATGGGACATGTTCCGTGAGAAGGACAGAGTGAAGGATGGGGACAACAGTGGTGAATGGAAGGAAGGACAACAGTGATGAATGGGGATTTCCTCTTGAGCAAAAAGCAAGAGGACTTGCCACAGTGTTTAGCTGTCATCTTGGCAATGAGCAAGAGTGCCCTTGTTCCTCCCAAACCCAAGTCATCTGCTTTGCCTCAGGTAGCACTGGAATCATGTGGCTTAACCCTGGAACAGTGTTTGAGTACCCCTTCCCCTGCCAGGAATGTTGGTTTAGAGACACTGGATGCCTTGGCTCTACCTGTAAGACCTCTGTCCACCGTGGTCCGTGGAAGTGGACAAGATAGGGGAGTGCCAGAGGAAAAGCTACAATGTACCTCGACAGGAAAGCGAACATGCCAGTGAACATTCACTGCACAATGCTGGAGCAAAATGGAACAGAAACCCACCTCTTTGGAAATGAGCAGCAGCCTGAAAGGCCTCAGTGTTTGGCTGTGATTTTCCCATAGATGTGTTTTTACAGCTGTGGTTAATGTGTGACTAATCCTCACTGTGCAGTAACCACACCACCACTCCTTGGAGCGGTGCGAGCGCACGGCGGGCTTGGGTTGGGAGCAGAGATGGTGACATCTGAAAGAATACTTAAAACTGACAACACTGCTGAGCAGGGCTCCAATCATTTATGTCATACCTGAGAAAAAACTTGCAGCCAGGCTCCAGTGTATATATATACATGTATATAACAAAAAAAGACAAACCACCTCTGAGAACAATAAACAGTTCAAAGGCTTGTGTTCTCAGGCGGCTGCTATCAAACATTAACAGCACTATTTGAGCAGGAAGAGCAGACTCAACCAGTGCTTTCAAGAGCATTTGCAAACTCTCTTTTCCTCCAGTAGTACACTAATAGCAATAATAATAATAAAGCCACAGTTTCAGTCTGAATAAAAGGCAGGTAATGTTGCTCCGAAACAGCAATATTTTTCTCTGTGCCACCCTGAGAACAATAAAACTCCTGGAAGTTCTTGAACCATTGCTCTGTGTTGTGAAGGCTGAACAATCAACTGTTTTTTCAAGTTATTCATAGATGCAACTTCTGGATGTACTGAATGAGAAATGAGGTCAGGGCTGTGTGCTGCATGTAGCTGCAGGTACAGTCCTACTCTCTGTGTGACAGTCCCTGAAGGGCTGGCCAGGCCCTGGTGTCCATTCAGAGGTGGGCTGTGAAGGCCTCTGACCATGACTGAGATGATTTTTGATTGCCAGCAAAGTCAGCTTTTCAGATCTTCTCCAGGTATGGACAGATAAGCAATTAGATAGGCCATCAGCTCCCTCGTTTAGATACATGCCAACTCTCTCCTTTTTTTGCTTTGTTTTGAGGGGTTCTAGTCTGGTGGGGGAGGTGGTGTGGTGTTAAAATACAACAATGTTCTTTAATGGCCTTTTGAAATTATTTCAGCCTCAATTCCAATTGGTTTGATTTTGGTCTGCACAGACATCCTGAGCTTCAACACTTTTAAGCTGGAGTTTTGTGTAAGGCAGTTTGTGTGTGTCTGCTAGAATAACAAACTGTGTGTGATTCCTTGTGGTCACACACTGGCACCCAGCACATCCCCTAAGCACAGCAGCAGGTTCATGGACAGCATGTGCTCATGCTTAGGGAGCATCTCCAGAGAAGCAGCCCCTTGCTCTCAGCATATTCTACTTCCAAATCTGATGGGAGTCAGGTGCCAGAAAAGAGAGATATCTTATGCAGAACCTGAATTTCTCAGCTCCTGCTGAGTTTCTGCTGGCACTCAAACCCTCTCCTTTCAGCAGAGATGCACCCTGGTTTGCCACATGGAGGAAACAAGCTGTCCACTCTCCTCAGGCATGGGCTCTCAGGCTTTGTTTAGAGGGAGAAATGCACTGGTGGCATCAGCATAAGTTTCTTCCAGGCTGCCCCACTCCTTTCCTCCATGTCTCTGCCCTCACCTCAGCCACCTGCAGCAGCCCCAGCTCCGTGTACAGGAGGAATCCAGCTGGCTCCTGCCTATGACTTCCAGAGGTAAGGCAGGTGAGATAGGTTTTGGTGGTGGATTTTTTGAGGCTTGGGGGTTTGTGATTGTTTTTCTCTGCACACAGTTTTCAAATGCATTGCATATCAGAGGGGTACCACAGTTTGGGGACCCCTGGCCTTGTGGCACATGTTAAGCATACCACTCTCTCCCACACAGGTTCTCAGGGGCCAGGAATGCTTTGATGGTTGGCTCAGACAAGTAGGGGTTCATGCTGAGGACATTTTTATACAACACTGTCACGTGGCTTTGGTTAAACTGGAACAGCTGTGTGCTGGAGTCCAGGATCTATCCAAATCCTCATCTTTATTTTTAAAACATACCTATTTATCCCTTGCTCTATGCCATTTTGAAGTAGGACTTTCTACTTTTAAAAGCACTTAATATTTTCTGACTTTTTTAAGGTTTAGTGATGTAGTGATTGCCCTTCCCTTGTGCCTGTTTTAATTTCTCATTAGCACCTAGCTGTGTGTCCATGCAAATACACATAATCACATGTACATGTATACATGTGTGTGTGTGCACAAAGCAGAGTACATTGGTCCAAATCACCTTTTGTTATCATCTCAAAGAATGCTCCAGAAGGCTGCTCATCTGCTTTCCCATGCCAAAGGAGGAGAGTAATAAACTAGAATAAATTAAAAAACAAACCAAACCAACCAACTAACAACAACTACTGGGTAAGAAAGAGGAAGGGTTTTTACCTGGTCTCTGTGTTCTTTGCCCAGACTGTTAGCTGAAAGACATCCCTCTGGCTCAGAAGCATTTTATACTGTAATCTTCCTGAGCATCCAGCTTTGTATTCAGTACATTTGGATCTTTTCCCCCTCACCATTAATGGAATGATTCTCAAAGTTTTCAATTTATTTAATGTTTATACTTGCTAAATTCTTTTTTTCTCGTTCCCATATTATTCTTTTGCCAAAATTGCTCATCTCCATCCTTGGTACTGTCAGACAACATGCAGACAACAACTGTACAACCTGTCAGTTTTCCTGAGCTGGACAAACCAAGTACCACTACTTTACTGGGGGAAAAGACTCTGTTCTCCCCCATAATTTTAATGTTTTTCCTCTGTTCCTTCCCAACATGAGTTAACCCTGGACCATGTAGGTTATGGTAAGCAAAGGGCTCACTAGTTCTTTGTATAATGATACCCATGATGCCAACAATTCCCTCCACTTGCTGGAAATATTTGCTGGCTACTACATCCTGTATTGTTTTTTTCCTTTCTTACAGCTACACCACACATGATTACTATAAAATTGACTAATTCACCTAGCCTTTTCTTCCCCTTTTATTCCCAGGTTAGAGCAGAAATTCCTTTATCCCCTTCAAGCCTGACCTTGTCATGTTGAAGTTGACCCTAAATGTTACTTGTCAGAATATTAACATATCCTTCATACTCCAAAATGTCTAGGGTGCCCAAATTCCCAACAGCAAATGTAATTCTGTGTATTTCCTTCTATGTCAGACAGTATTTAGAAAGATGTCCCCAAAATGAGGTCTTTTCTCCCTACTAACTCTCTGCCTTGCAGAGCCTGCTGCTCCTTAGCTCACTCCTCACCACTTTACAATTCTTCCACTAATCCCTAGCTTCCTCCTTTTGACTATTCATTTTCTGTGTGGCACTGATAACTTGTTTTAGTGAAGTTCAATTAGGAAAGATTGCCTTTGACTGAAAAAAAACCCTGCTATCAAAAAGCAAGATATCTGATTAGTCAGGCACAACCTAATTTTGGTGAGTCTATTTTGTGCTCTATTATCATCACCCTACCTTTTAATTTCTCTATCCATCAGATTCTTTTGTAAGACCCTGGACACTGCTGAGGCTGCACCTTTTCCTTTCCTCAGAAAAGACACTGCATTTCATTTTCTGCAGTAAAATTGCTGTCCTCTAACTTGACAAACTTATTAGAAATTCTGTCCATCAGGCTTGCAGTTTTGTGACCCAAATACTACCCCAGAATGCTAAGTAACTATCTGATTTTGAGCCTCTTCCTCACCTCTTGCATTTTTAAAAGCTTGAGTTTGGGGTTTTTTTGTTTTGTTTTGGTTTTTTTGTGGGTTTTTTTGTTGTTGTTGTTGTTGTTTTTTGGTGGTTTTTTTGTTTTATTTTGTTTTATTTTGTTTTACAGCTATCTCAAATGGAGCAAATTTCACCCTGCACCTTCGTTCCACTTATTTTCATCAATATACACACTAGTCCTGATGAAGACTCAGATAAGGCATTTATGAAATGCCTGACATAGTTTTTCTTCTCAGCACCCCTGCAGAATGGCCCTCTTTTTTCTCCTGTTCTCTATTTCAATTACAAGATTATACAGCCTTTTAGATTTGCTTTAGCTTCCTTTATAGACTCTAATACAACCTGACAAAGTGAGAATTGTGAAAAGTCTTCCTTCTCTCATAGTTTGCCTTCTTTGACATTCAGTGCATTTACACCCTCCAGCTCATTTTTCCAGAACAAAGAAGGGGTCAAATTTTTCTGCCAGCCACATTCTTTGCATCTCACTTGTGAACAAGAGCAAATGTGATAATTGCTCCAGCATGGATGAAGAAGAAAGTCAGGAAGCAGAGTGAACAGCAATGTGACAGGAAAACCCAGGCCAACCTGTGCCAAAGTACAGAGGCAGACCAGCCCTCCTGTAAATAATTCTCCCTTGGTAGAACAGAATTTCTCTCAAGTGCACACTGAGGACAAGACAAGTGTTGCACTTGCAAGGGTTTTCACACAGGAATTTCCCACTTCCCTTAGCACTTCATTTTACTCCCTCCCTGCCACCTTAACTTCACACATTATCACTGACTGGAAAAGGGGAAGCAAAAGTCTTGGTAGCCCCTGAGGAAGTGAGTTCACAGCTGGTAAGGCCCTGCAATGCAAACCAGCCAGCTCTGATCTTACACAAGTGGTTTAAGGGACTGCCAAAAGTTAGCATGGAGTAAAAAAGCACTTTTTCAGCTGTATTTAAACTTAAACAAGTCTTCTGAATTCAATCCTTTAATCCTTTTGCCTGATCTCAAAACTTCAGATTCCTCTGAACGCTTGTGTTTTTTTGTAAACATAGCCCCCCATGGTTCCAGTGTAAGCAAACTCAAAATACAGCAGACAGATTACAGAACAAAAAATAAGTTTCTTGCAGTTCAAAACCTTAGAAAAGAAAAAAATTGCAAAGCTGCAGTAAGACCCACCCAGACAGACAGCAGCTCCTGACTTCCCTGTTTTGTAAAGGACATTTTCCTCTGCTTCTGTCTTGCCCATCTCCTCCCACACAAGCTGTAGCACCCCAGTGTAAGTAACTGATGTTGCACAGCAGAATACTGAGGACAGGCCTGCTCTGTTCTCCTTCCTTGGGGGTACAATCTCCAATTCATCTTGGAAAGCAGGTTTGAATAGAAGGCTTGGGGCTGCCCTCCTACAGTCCTCTCTACCCTCCAACTCCTGAGGGCAGAAGATGAGGCGCAAGAGGAAGCCCTGTGGAAGATTTGCAACTTTTATCACCATTTTGGGGTGGTGACACTCTGCACAAGGAGAGGTCCCAAAACCAGCATGAAGTGTTCCAGGGCTCTAACAAAGCCATTCCATTCAAGCCTCCACTGGAGCCCATTTGTATCCCACACCAGTGCCTGCAGCAAGAGCAGCTCACTGCAAGCAGGACACCCAAGGCAGGGTGGGAGGGAAGGCAGGCCACACTCTTACCCTTCAAATGCTGAACTGAATCTCTGTGTCTTTAGCCCCAAAATTCACAGTTCTGTAACCCAAGCTCCTTAAAGACCTAGGCGGTCTTAAAAACAACATCTACTTTTTGAAGTATTATACACATCAGTGTTCACAGACAGATTGTGTCAGACACATTCTTGCCAAAATGCCATTTATTGCAGTATACCTTTACATGGCATACAGATAACCCAATGTTGCATCTTCTGTCAGAACTCATATTTCATTTGTACCACTTAAATAACACAGAATGTCATGTTTGTTTCACAAACTGTCAGTTAAGACTACCAAAATATACAGTTTTTTTTTCCTTTTCCCCTAACAAGGTTGTGAGGTACAACTGAATTTTACTACTTTATCTTCCTGTGCTTTACAAGAACCTTTTCATAGATAGACCTATCAAACATCTCTACATTCCTATACAAAGCAAAGAATTACAGCTGAAATTAACACCATCTGGTCATTGCATTAACCTATAAAAATTCATTTAGTAAAAAAAAAAAAAAAAAACCCAAAACAAAAAAACAACTGAAAACAAAACAACCCTAACAAAAAACCATAATGGTTGTTGCAGCTTTACTTAAAAAAACCAGCCGGCTACACATATGCACAAGTTCTCCATGTGCATAAAGAAGAGTTTGGAATCAAGACATTTTGGGGTTTTTTTTCTTGTGTTTGCAGAGAAGGCACCAATTTTAGCTGCATGGCAGCTCAGGAGTGTTTTATACTTCATTTAAATTACACAGGTTTTTAAGTTTGTCTGTTAACATGCAACGTTTGTACCAACTGTTGCAACATTGTCCAATATACTCCGATCATTCCCTCTGGCTCAACAGTACAAATATTTACATCAGCTGTAAACACTCCTCCACCCACCCCATACCTTCTGCACTGAGTGACGAGGAGATGAAGTGGCAAGAAGCTACCCAAAGGCAGAGCAGAAGTAAGGCTTGTACAGAACACCACACTCGTGTTTGAGACAGTCTGGAGAACTCCAGACCCCCAGCGAGGCCCCAGTGCCTGACACCTGGCAGCACACTGACCACACACAGCTCCAGGCATCCCGACTTTGCTCAGGAGGTGCTTTTCTGCCCTTGCTAGACTGACATCCCTGGAGTGGCTCCTCTCCAAAGTGCAGGAACAGCTCCCACGGAGCCGCTCCGGAGTAGCGAGAGTCAAGCACACCAACTGCTGTATCTGCTTAAGGCCACCTACACTCAGCCTTCCCCAGGCTCATTTCAGATCCTTCTCTACCCCTCAGCTGCAGTCCTGACGTGCTGCTTCCCACCTCCCACCCCTGTGTGCCACGGCACACACCCCGTGGCACAGAGGGCCGACCGCCTCCCGAGACAGCCGCGGCGGCCAGAGGTGCCACAGCACGGCCCTGGTCACCTGGGGCTGCACAGGGTGAGATCTCCTACAGCAGGACAGCAAACCTCCACTCAGCACCTAGGAAAGGCAATGTCTGAGATGAGACTGCTCAGAAAAATCTACTTCTTACCTAAGCCGAGAGAGAGAGAGAGAGAGAGAGGGGGTAGTGGGAGAGCCCAACACTATTGGTAAAATTAACTCTGCTTAGCTTTGGGGTTCTTGGGGTTTGTTTTTTGCTAGTGTATGTACCAACTGCTTGGGAGCTGGTTCTGAGTATGGGATAATGCTGCCAAAATATAAGTTATTTTAAACCACGTGACAGTCATTTGTTTACCCTGCCCCTCACACCTCCTTTCGGCAGAGATCAAGTTCAGCTTGATGTTTCATAGGCATTAAGTGCTCCAAATACAGCTGTCAGAAAGAGCTAGAGGATAGCAGTGTACCAAATGTCTGTCCAGCACAGCCACTTGTTACACTCAAAACACATCTATGAGTTAAATAGGAAGGATCCCTGCTATACAGAATTTGAGCACTGAAAATTGGTTATTCTTGCTAGCCCTTTCCCTAAATATCAAGAGTTTTATACATACAGTGCTCCTTTATCTTCTCCCCACCGCCTGTCCCAGCAGTCTTTATAAACCAATGTGAGTTTAGGAACTTGCAGTTCCAATTCTGTTAAAAAAAAAAAAAGAAAAAAAAGTTGTGCAAGAAAGCAGGGAATGTTCAATGAATCCAGATCTACTTTGTAGTTATAAAATTTCCAATGGCAAAGTGGTAAGGGTAAATAACCCAATGATCATATGGCTTAAGTTTAATGCAAAGCACACTAGGAGGTCCACGTGCAGGGAGAGAAGAGTCCAAGAAAGATGGAATAAGAAGTGTCCTGAAGATCAGTGTTTATGCATAGAATTCCTCTTGTTTGTGTGGTTTTTGGTATCCTCCATTAGACTGTTTTGGTTCATCCAGTGAATAGCTGCCTTCATCTTTTTTCTTCATTCTGTACAGCATAAATGCAACTAGAAACACTGCAAACACCAAGCCTACAAGTCCTCCAGCAATAACACCTGGAAGGGAAAAAAGAGACACAGATTACTATAGATGCCATACCAGAGAGTGCTACTATGATTTTAAGTTCCAGATTGTTCCTTACCTGTCCCTGTCTTAATGACTTAAATTAATTTGTCTTTCCATCCCCTCCCAAACCAAGCACCATTACCAGCAGCTGCTGAGATACAGCAGCCAGTCCCAGGGACATGGATCTCCCACTGGGCCATGCTGCAAAGCACACAAGGCTATGGTGCTCAACCCTGGTAATCTGACTGAGGCAGCAATAGAAAAATTTGACTGTCATTTTTCAGAGGAGTGAAGGAAGAGGTTTAAACAAAGTTGCACTAAAGCAGCCACTGCTAGCTGCTATTAGCAGACTAGTATTTGCCCCTGTTAGGGTTTTGACAACACAGAATCATCACCCTCATTTCAGAGGTCTAAGATAAAAGGTTGGCTTCCTTGCTCAGAGATGTATTTGCACAATTGCAGCTTTTGATGCCTGGAGACTCCTACAGGAATCTGCTTTTACCAACTAGAAATCCAAAATATCTGGTACCTCCAAGAACTTCTTTTCTGTCCATGATTCCTGAGGCTCCTGCTGCTTTGGCATTCCTCTCAGAGTCAGCCAGCACCTCTGAGTTCTGGGTGGGGGCCAAATCGTCGTCTTTAGTCAAGATGAAGTCTCCCTGTTGGGACATACAAGGCAGGTTATTCATGGTTCTCATCATGTCTGTGTCTGGAGACTTTCCAGAAAGCATTGTTTTTCTCATCTAAAACCCTCCACCAACATAACCTATTAAACTAATCACCATTTTTGACAAATTGACACCTTCTCCCACCAAACCAACTTAGTACATGCTACTAAATCATCTCCCTGGGAAGGCTGTGGTAACTGTGAGTCCTCACCGGGTCTCCAGATCCATCTTCAGAAACCTCCTCATGTGTAGGCACGACATCCTTTGGAGCTGTGGCTGCAGGGGTGGCAGCCACCTCTCCCTCAGGATGGGCAGTAGAGTGGGGCTCGGGCACGTCCTTGGTGTCTGGCACATCAGAGCTGGGGATTTTGGGCTCAAGCTCATGGACCACAGCAGAGGCTGACTCTGAAGGAGTCACATGAACCACAGGAGGAAAGTGAGCAGTGGGGCTTCTCACTGTTGTTGTGACTACATGGCTTGTTGGTTTCCCGTGAGATGAGCCCAGGATGGGCACTTCATCCTTCACAGCTACAACTGGTTCCTCTGTCACTAGATTGCTGGTTGCAGAAGGAGATATTACTTCCTTTTCAGTTCTGCTCTCAATTCCAGGAGACGGCTGTTCACTGAAATCCACTGGTGCTGCCAGCACTGAGGCATTAGTTGATTCTCCTGGGATTCTCCAGGTGTGAGACTTGTCAGTCAGGGGACCTGCAAAGCAAACAAGAAAATATTATCCTTGGCCAGTTTAGAGGCCTATTAATTGTATCTTCAGGACACCGGTCTAAGGAGGATGTTTAACCTTCATAGTCAGTTTTCATAATAACAACAGTTCAGTTTGTAATTCCTCATCCTTTTCAGTGGAATAAGGAAGGAACAGACCAATGTGCTATTCAGCAACACTTTGTTAGTCATCTGCTTCTCCCCAAGGCAAAAGTGCCTGGCTGTGGTGAGGTTGACAAGGGAAATCTGCTTTCAGTACACTTGTTCCTCAGGGTGGTTATCTGACTCTTTTTCCATAAACACTTTTATTGATTTAGAGCAGCCACACCTTCAGTCTCTACTGCATTTGGCACTGATTTCAGGGTCTTAATTTCTGCAGAGTTTAATCAAAAATACAAGGTTGTGGCTGGGAGGAAGCAGAAGGATAGCATGCTTCAGCTTTCAATAGCTTGCTCTTTTCCCACTAGCATCCCCCCAACTTAAGCACTGAACACCAAGAGTCTCTCTCATGATGTTTACCAATCATTTTTACAGACTTTTCCCCCTACCCTAAATCCCCTTTATCACTTACCAAAAACTATGGCCCATGGGAACATGGCACATCTGATGACAGATAAAATTTACATGTTGGTAGGCTGGGGTTTACACACCCTCAAACATTATCTCCTACCTACTCATACAGGGCCTTGTTATGATCTCTGCTCCCCATGAGTGAGGAATCATAACATTCTTCACACAACACCTCACATTAGCAGTCACATGGATTCTACCTCTGCTTCTGCTCCCTTTCAAGTCTCCTACAGCTCATTTTCTACTAATTGTTAGTATCTCAAGGAACACAAGATTAATAGATTAGGCCCTTTCTCTGTTCCCAGCTCTCATATTCTGGGGCAGGTGTGTGTGTGTGGATTCCTCCCTCTACCCCTTCACATGGGTGCTTACTGAGATCTCCATTGCCACATCCTAGAAGGATCAAGCACCACCAGCACAAGCACTAATAACTCACCTGCACCTGAACCTGAGAACGCATCATCTTCATCACCAGATGAATCAAGGTCTTCTGGGGGAAGGTTCAGATTTGTAGTTTGCTTTAAAGAGAAGAGCAAAAAGATGTGTCAGTGATGAGACTGAAGAGATCAGGTTGCTTGCACAGAGTCCTCTAGGGGTTCTTAGAGGTCACACAAACTTTTTTTGTTCAGATTGCATTTTTTCCATCTTCTCTCATTCCAGCTCCCCTCCCCAAAAGAGTAGCTCTGGTTAGTATGTTTGGCATTGCAAAGGTCAGTCGTGCTGTCTCCTTTCTCTGCACTGCTTCCAGGCTGCAGCTGCTTTGGGAAAGAAGAAAAAGCAATGAATCCATCCAGTGCTGCATCCTGGTAGCAGGCAATGCTCAGTCCTTACCAGCCTGTTTCAGGTGCTGATTGTTTGTGTCTTCCCTATCTGCCAACCACCCCACAATCACTGCATTAATTTTAAGGAGCAGAAGGGAAGGCAAAGTAGTTTGTCTTCTTCCCCTTTCTGACTCAAATACTGTTCACATATCTGAAACTACAGCACCAAGCTGGAAGGAGAATCATAGCCCCTTTTAATAAGTGTGGGCACTCAAAGTAAGTCCAGAGACAGAAGCCAGCCTTCACTGTTGGAGAATAAGCCCTGAGCTTTCTCCATTTACACTCCAAGGAGTGCACTAACCAGCACTGACATTCACTTGCTGAAACAAGAGGCCAAACCCCTGTTCTGTGGCACTCATTTGTCAGAGCACACAACACTCAAAGCTATTCAGGATCTCCAAAGATGACAAGACTCTTTTAGTGTTTACTAATTTACTAATTACAGAATGATTACTTCATGCATCTCATTGGCCTGTGCTATACACACTTACTGCTCCTATCACCACAACATGACTCTCAGCTCATGAGTAGCCTCAGGTTCATTTCTGCAGGGCCACCATTACCTAACCAGTCATTTTCTCTTCTCAGATTTCAAACCAAAGCCCTGTCAGTCACTTCTTCCAAATTTCATCCTTTTGACATCCAACTACATCCCCTGTTTTCACAAAATTTGACTTCTATCCCATCCTCAAGTCACCTTTGTCACCCCTTTCCAGCATCTGCCAGTTTAGAGGTCGCATTGAATCATCCAAGCTGTGGGTTCCCAAGAAATGCAAAGTCTCATTTTATTATGTTAAAAAAAAAAACAACCAAAAACAACACATGTATTTTTGCCAGCTTTGCAGCCAGGCCCACTGTATTTCTCTAGCTTGCATTAATGTACTGTCACTTAAAAATGAATATAACACTCATCCTCATCCCAGGAAGAAGTTAGCCAGCACCAGTGTGTACTGTCAAAACAATCCAGCTCTGTGGTTGTCGCTTTATTACCTACAATGGATGTGTTTATTTGTCCTGTCTCCTTATGCTTAAGATACCAGGTTTATCTAGTTTTCTCTTCCTCCTTAATACCTTATCCATTCCCCACATTTCCACAGAACTAGTTTCCAAGGTGGTTAACTAGCCTATTAGATTCCACCACCCTGAAGACAAATAACCAAGTTGCCACCAGCCTATTCAGCCCCAAGATCTTACCCCTTCTAGGCAATTATTGTAGTTACATGACTTCTTTTTTTAAATAACAAGGAACTAGGAACAACCCCCCCTCATATAGACATAATTTTTTTAGCTCTTTTCTTCCCTACTGAAAACAAACTCCCAAAGCACTATTCCTTAAGCCCCTGCAAACATATTTCTAGAGTGAATTGCCCTTCGATCTCTTGCTTAACTGCAAGTCATGAGGTAATTCTGATTTTTAGATTTGTCCCTGCTTGTTTGCACTGTGCTTTTGCACCCTTCCACGGAAAGTAGGTCAGATAAGTACTTCCCATGTGTTTTCCTTCTTGTGTCGAAGGGTGGTGACTCACACAGGCTGATCTCACTACACTTCAAATATTAAAGAGCACGAACTGTTGGTGCATAAGGAATAAAGGAGGAACTGCCAGGCTGCCCAGACTCGGCTCCCTCGCGTGCCCTTCCCAGTACCTTCAGAAGATAAGTGAGGCCTCAGAAACTGCACTGCTTTTGTTGATGGGGGGTTGGGGACCATTTTTCTTCCTCACTTCTGACACCAGCAGTGGCAAGCACAACCCTTTGTTCTTTCACTCATCCTGGCTGAGTGCAAAAGGGGAACGTGTTGCTAAAGGTGGGGGTTGCATGCTCCTACCAGTGGGAAGACTTCTTTGAGCAGCTAGAAAGCAAACTCTCCAGCTTTTTATTGAAGTAAGGGACCGTCAGTACAGCATAAGATTGTATCACCATACACCTTCAGCTAGGATCAAGGCTGCCTTCCCCCCAAATCTGAACATTCAGGGTCAGCTCATACGGATTTCCAATTACACCTGGACAGACCGATCGTCTGCAGACCTCAACAACCCTCCTGGAAGGATCACAGACTGTCAAGAAATAAAATGGCAACTCTTGATCTTGACTATTGAACCTGCACTCTTTCCCCTTGAGGGGTTAATAGGTGAGGCTTGTTCAGTTGTGCCACACTTCCTTTGTTCTTGTGGAGTGTATCCAGCCCACCCTACCCTTACACCTCCCCTCACACCGGAGCTCTGAGCCTCCTCCCAGGCTGCTGCAAACTCTGCATCTCCACAGCCTTTGTTATGGACCCATTTGAGTCCTAGTTTGATTTCTGTATCTGAGCAGGGATGCTGAGATCCTCCTCAGAGGAGAGAAGCCCAGTGCAGCCCAGTCTAAACCCATGGACACCCAGTGGTGCTCCAGTGCAGAGCTGTCCAGCAGCTGGCTCAGCACCCACCCTCCAAACACGATGGCAGACTCAGACCAGCCCAAGCCCCCTGAGGTTTGGCTGCTGAACTTAAGAGAATAACAGAAAACATGAATCATGATCTGTAAAACCTGCTTTCCACAGTTTTATATCAGAACCTAGTGAAGTTACATGTCCCAAAGGGTCTTGTCCCCAGCTGCTCCTCTGGGCATTGTGGCACCTCCCTTTGACCAGGCAGTTTGAGGCTTGGGATCTGAGAGGGATTTTCTTTTGCCCAAGGGACAGTATAGGATTATGCACATGTGGACAGCAGTCAGAATACCCACAAAGTGCTGTAATTTCATAACATCATCAAATTTCATGACACAGGAGCATTAAGGAACATTTGCCCGATTTATGTAACTGTATGGTTATATAGACTACATTTCTTGCTCCATAAATTACAGCTTTAATGGGCATAAAAGACAGTAACCTCCCCACAAAACACAAGTACTGCAGAAAGGCCATGCTTCTATAATGATCTGTTGCTGAAGGATTTCAGACACTGCAAGGTTAGAAAACACTGACTCAGGACAGCGTTGGAAGGGACTGAACTAATTTGGGTTTGCATCAGGAAGACAGACTATGCTGTTCAAACAACAAACACCTCATGGTCAAGGTTTTTCCATGACCTTTTATTGAATCTGACTTACACCAATAGGAAAGGCTTTGATTAGCCAAGAGGATTAGGGGCACAGAACACTGGGTTATGTTATCATACAAAAGAGCTGAAAATAATTCCAGCTTAAAAACAAGTTTACTCTACCTTTCAGACAGTGGATCCTTTGAAGGATCTCTTATGGTATCTCATGTACTCTAGTAAAAAAACCTTTACATCCTTATCGAGCACCTACAACATGTTGCTCTTTCACCATTTAACAAGCTTGAATGGTTTTGTTGTGATTTTTTTTTTAGCAGTTCAGACAATTGTTTGGAAATACTTGTCCAGTCCTTTTGATTTGCTGTCACTGAATTCAGTTGCATGTGAGGGGTAAAATTTTTAACCCTATTTTTGATAAGCCTTAACCAGTTCTCATTAACCAGTGGAAGCCCCTCTTCCGCCAGGATCAAAGCAGCTGTTTAGGGAAACCCTGGGGTGACTGTTAGCTTCTGCTCTTGCTGAGCACTGTATTGTTGCAGAACAATAGTTATTCAGTTCTGCTGGGACAACCAGAAAGCTGCTTAGTGGCATCTTCAATTTAATCAACAATGGGCCAGGCTTTCACAATTCATTAGCAATATTATTGGATCCAGAAGGCTGACATCCTCCAGACTTTTTTTCTTTTTTAAAGTATCATTTTTAACTGTTCTTCAGTCTTCATCTTGGTCAGAGTCTCAAAACATGAGTCTTTCAGGGCTTATCCCATCAGCTGCTACAGAGTTCCCTCCTGCTACAGCAGGGATCTGAAGCACTCTCTCATGATGAGGGGGAGATTTGTAGTTCATTAGTTGATCTAACCCTGTCCCAACAGGGAACCACATTTATTTAATTTGATACATGCAAAAAGAAAGAGCTTTTTTCAAATTGCTCTTTGAGGTAAGCAAAACCACTGGCTTTGCCACAAGCTGCTACAAGCCCTTAACTAGATTAAGGATGATTTGTATCCAACTCTTATAAATCCAGTTAGCAATCTGCAGTGTCAAAAACACTTGAAATCCTCCATTATCTGAGTAAAACTGTTAAATTTGCACATTTATTTCTCCTAATACATCCTTCTTACTCAGCTGAAAAAGAATGAACTGTAATGAGCTCTTCCACCTCAAACACCTCCCTAATCATCCTGTGAGAGTATTCCAACTGCATGGGAAGGAAAACCAATAGTTTGCTCCTGTTTAAGAGCAAGACAAGCATTTGCCCTGTAATTTGGCTACAATAGAACATCTAGAAGAATACTTTCACAAGGATTTGAACAATGAATTCTTAAATAAACTCAAACAGAAAGGTTTGTCTTTTCCTATACACTGAAGAGAAGAAATGCTATCTGAGGAAGAGCAGCCTGAAGAGCTTCTAACCTCAAAGTAATATTGGTATTAGTGTGGGGGGATGACAAAACCACCTGCTGAAGGAAACTTTAGCTTTGTTAAACCTTGATACTCTGCAGTTAATAGCCCATGCACAATTAACTCCACTCTCAGATGTTCACGGTTGGGAAACAGCTTAAATGGTTAAAGGGGAGAAAAATGAAAAAGAAAACCACCCAAAAATAATCCCCAAAAACACACAAAAAACCCCACACCATATAAAAACCACCATCAGTACTCTCACCTATCCCCCTTCTTTTACAGGCATGCAGACTCTGGAATGAAGTTGGTCATGCAGACCTTCTCTTTTAAGAGCAGCCATAAATTCTGGAACAGCAAAAAGAGAGCTGATGCTTTTACACAGCAAGTCAAGAATGAAGCTTGCACGCAAGCCTGTTACATCAGAACTCAACAGCAGTGTGGCACCACCTCACCTCAGCTCCCTTGCAGTTGTTTCTCCTGCTACTCCACTGGCCAAAATAAACCCTGGTGCTCCTTGGTGAATGCTCATGTAGGTTAATGAAGTATTTCTCTTCCTAGAGGAGCCAAAGATGCAGACTAACAGCACAGGCTAAAGAGCACAGAAACAGCAACAAACCACCCCACAGACAGTCCAGGGGCTGCACAGTCTAGATTTATGCAGTATTTTATCCCTGCCTAGTGCTCCAATCAAGGACTGCCTTGATGACAGGGGTGCTGGAACTAGGTGATCTTTATGGTCCCTTCCAACCTAAACCCTTCTATGATTCTGCAAACTAAGTCACCAGCACTTCTTACTTCCTAGAGCCCTTCCTGTTTCAGGTGGTGGTGTTCCCCTGCACCCTCAACAACCTTTGATGGGTATCAACAAGCTTCAGCATCCCCCCCCTTTCATCCATCAACCTGTCTCACCTGGAGCAAGGCTGGCTAGTGGCTCAGAGGGTGCTCCTTCCAAAGAGAAGCAAGTGGACAGCAAAGGGTGCTCTTTTGCTCAGCAAGGCAAGCACATTTTACCAGAAAGGAGTAAGCAAGCCAGTTAATTTGGCTGCTTGTCTATCAGATCATTATTAGTGTAAAGAAATATGGAAAATCTTGGTTAATTGCATTCCTACAGGCTTCCTCTTCTATTTTTGCCTGGTGACTTGAGAGAGGAACTATCTTTGAAGGAGAAGTCCTGGTTGTGTTTGAACTCCCTGATCATCACACAGTAGTCTCCTCTTGGCACTCAGCTCTCAAAGGCAGCGAAATATCTTCCAGTAGCTGCTCAAAATAGGATGAGAGCTCTTAGGATCTATTCCACTATGGCCAGAACAAAACAGGCTGCAGACTGCCCATTGTTCACGAGGCTTTGATCCTCCTTCTCTTCAAGCTGTAGGAGCATACCCCAGTCCCTTGCACAAGGTGCAGTGGCCAAGGAAGAGCACCCAGCTACTCCACAGGCAGAGCAGCCAGTGTCCCAATGCTTCTAGAGGCTCTACACTATTGCCCAATCAGATTTACATTTTCTCCTTAGAGTGACAGGACAACTTTTTTAATTAAGTAGGGCAGAAACACAGTAATCAACTTGCCAAGAGCAAAAATGAACCAGCCTGTCGCCATCAGGTTAAGTTTCACATTGTACAGCAGAGCCCTTTTAACTCCCACCTCCCACAAGAGCATGTCACTTCATGCTCCCTGGACCATCCCCTGCATGTCTGTTTGTGCACTCTCATGGTGAACCAGATCAGGGAACTGGTCTTGTTAAACTAAACAAAAGGGGAAGAAAAAAAAAAAAAGGCAAAGAAAAAAACCAAGACAAAACAAAGAAAAAAAATAAACAAAGAAACCCAACCAAAAAAAAAAAAAAAAAGAAAGAAAGTAAAAAGAGGATAAAATATCATGCAAAGAATTTTCCAGCAGGACCAGTTTCCCAATCCTACTCAGTGCACGAATGCACAAGTGTTTGTGTTGGCACAGGGCAAGAGCGTGGCAGCCAGGGCTGCTTAAGCATTCACAGACTCACAGCCTGCCTTCTGGGATGCTGACACTCATCCCCCAGCCCGCCATGCATTATGGAAATGCACATCACCAGACTGCAGGCAACACACAAATCAGAGGCTGACTCAGAGGGCCACACAGGTTCATACAAAAATGAGCAAGGACAGGGGCTGTAGGGAGAGTTCCCTTCTGCAGTGTTTGCTCACCGTGGATGTTTGTTCCAAGGTCTGACAGCAGGGCTTTTGAATCCTCCCAGGCTTCCTGGGAGTAGGAATACACAGTAGCAAAGGCTAGACAGATCTTAAAAGGGGAGCAGCTCTACTTTTATCCTGGGCCACCTGAACTTTACAGGAGGCCAAGTGCAATTGCCATTTACTCCTGGACAAAGAGTGCATTGAACTCCTTCATCAGAGAGGGCTGAGTAAAGCTGGAGTAGCTGCAGTCCCAGAGGGCTATGGACTCCTCAGCAGGGGAAGCTCATGGCTGTGCACATGGCAGCAGGGACAGCACACCAGCTGTGCAGGGAGCCCTCCGTGCCACTTCTGATGCAGAAGAGCTCAGCTGCCTCTCAACTCCCTCTCAGCCAGCCCCACTAGAAGCCTGCTCAGTCCCTCAGCAATACAGAGGAGTGAGTTACAGCCTGTGCTCCTGCTTTTTCACCTGGACAATATATCAAACAAGTAAGTTACTACACACTGCTTTCACTCACACCAACCTGCTCCTTCCAGTCCAGCAATGCAGCCCAGGCCAAAGACAGAATGCCACTGCACATCAACACATCCACAGATGTGGCACACAACAGGCACACAGCTGAACTCTGTACCAGTGACAGACTGTCACAAAAAGGCCAAAAGTGGGGTCCCTTTTGTCTCCCATGTTCAAGGCAGCCTGTGCTTTGAAGATGCAGTCTAATGAGAAAACTCATCTCCCTGCAGCTAATCTCATGAGAAGCAGCCAGTTCAATTTTATGTTATAAACCACTTTCCTTTAAAGATCCCTCCCTGCAGGTCTTTAACATACTTGATAGTTCAGGCATTTGTTTCTTGAGCTAGCACAAGAAAGCCACAGCCAATGTATAAGCTCAAAGCATTGTGCAAAGTAGGTGCAGCTCACTGAGGCCATCCATCCTGGGAAATTAATTTCAATCTACTTAAGCTGGCTTGAGAGATGAGCAGTGAGCTGCCTAAGTCAAGACTAGGCAAACCTAGCTCGTCTTAAAACCCTCTGACTGAAAGTCACCAGCACTTCCTACTGCCTGGCGTAGCAAAACCAGCAGAGAAGATTCATTCTTACAGCAACAGCCACCCCACCCGCTTGTTCAGAAAGGAACAGACCAAGAATTGCTTGGTCTCTAGGCTAGAGAGGCTGGAGGTGGGCCACCAATCCCTGAAACCTGACAAAGCAAGGCTAAAGAGGGGAGCATGCTGGCAGGCAGAAAATCTTTATGAAATGGAAACATATCCAGCAGAGGACTCCAGCAGCCCAAACCACATTACCCACGCTTACTGGTGACTACAGCACAGGTGAATGTGACCCTCTTGCCAGCAGAAGAAATTAGAAGTGATGGTATCTAAATACCTGCTGCCTCTTCCTCCTGCACACATGCAGCCCCTGCTGTGGAGTTCAAGTGAGAAAGAGCAACTCACCTCACATAAGGCATCAGCAGCCACAGCCACTTTAAAGAAGAGACTGGACTTTGCAGTGCTGCCTACAGCACATGTAAACACACTGAGCTTCTGTCTTCAGCATTCTTTGCCAATTCCCAACCAGCAGACCCGTGGTGGAGGCAAATTCCTTTCCTTGCCCCATCTCATGACACCCACTCACCTTGTTTAGTGATGAGCACTGAGGACTGTCATTGCAGCTAAACTTGCTACAGAACTAGAGTTTCTGACAAGTGCAACAGAGGGTTTCAGACTGCCTGACTGCTCCTTAGCAGCATGTGTGGGCTGAAGAAGCCAAGCTCCTCTCCCCAAACACCTCAGAAACCAGCCAGCTCCCAGTGGAGCAGACCAGTTGGTGTTACAGCCCTGAGGCTGCTGAACAGAGCCCAGGGCTGGGCTCGAGGGAAGGGCTGCAAGCAGCAAGTGCCCCCACTTGTTCCATTTGGGACTGGCTCCTCCCAGCAGCCCTGCCAGCTCCAAATGGTCAGCGTGGGGCTGTCAGCACATCAGGACACCCAGGGCTGCACGCTCCTCCTGCCCAGGCTGTGACTGCAGGACAGAGCACAGCCTGCAGCTCAGTGTCAGGACACTGCACAGCAGCTCAGGGACTTTGCTCCCACAGGAGCACAGCTTGCTCTTGTCAGCTTCAGCTCAGGAAGTCCCAGCTTAGCAATCAGAGGTGTGGCTGCAGCAAAGCAAGATGTGGTCTGTGGCATCTGAGGTCTTCAAATTCGGGTGGTGGCACCTGTGCACGGCTGATGCCTCTCAGCAGCACCAGAACACGTGTGTCTCTGGCCTAGGGAAGCCTGTTTCCTGGTGAGAAATGCCATGCAATTTGGCTGGTGGAACTACTACCCACTTCAAATGAGCCCCATGCCAGCTTTTATGTGATCAGCAAACTACCACAGTCAGTGCTACAGCTGCACAAGTGCTCTGACCTGAGCAGATGAGGCCCCAGAAGTCAAAAACCACCTCATCACTATGCTCCACAGTATTCTGAGGGGGAAATAAGCTGTTCTGCTTCACCTGAGGAAGGAAAGCCAACATGCAGCCAGGAACAATTGCCAGACAAGAGGAAATGCAACAGCCTTCAGTGTCCAGACACAGGGATAGGAAAAGACTCAGGTTTTCTTATCTCAAGAGTTTCCCTCCTCTCCACCCTGAAGTCCAGCAATTACCTAATGTGAGATATGCCAAGGAGCCAGGAGACAAAGCCCCAAGATTTCTTGAAGACTCACAGAAGCATTTTCAGTCTATTCCTGATACATACACGTTTCTAATTTGAGCAAATTGCTTGCAGTGCTATATTAAATTAGTGAAATCCAAGTTTCAGACAAAAATCCCTAGTGTACCAAACTAAGAGCTTGTATTTAGGGCAGGACTTGTGGTTCCTAGCAGCTAGGATGTTACTTAAACCTCAGCAGAAAGATGAACTGGCAACCCTGGAGTACCAAAGGTCTCAGCTAAAGTCATTGGTAAACTTAAGTGAGACTACTCAAACTTAGAAATTCTTGGCCTTAGAACAACAAAAAAGCTGAGCAGGTGTCACAATTAGTTACACAGAGCTACAGTGGAACTGCCCAGATAACGTTTTATGTGAGGATATATCCTACAGCAACCGGATATGCACAAGACAACAAAAGTTACCTTCTGTTTGCTTACACTTCAGTGACAGAAACACCTGCCAGCTGCAAGGCCTGTTGCTATCAAACTCTGCTTTATCTTCCCAGCTGATCTGCTCACAGTCTAACTTAGAGAACTTACATCAGCTCCTTCCTATCATGACAGCAGCTCAAGCCTCAAAAACCCAAGACGAGGCCTTTTTGATTGTTTTTGTGAAAATTCCACATTTTCTTCAGAGGGATGCACAATGAAGCCTCCAATGCTTGTGAAATTGTTTTTTGCTAACAATGTGTATTTTCCATACACACATCCCAGACATGTTCCCTTGGAATGCTGTATTTCACTATAAATCTCACACTCAACTCCCCAGCTGCAGCATCACCACCAGCCCTTTCAACCACAACCCCACTGAGGAGCTGATGGATCAGAGGAGTGGAATCAACCAGAAGGAGCTGCCTGGCTTGAACTGGCACCAATGCAATCTCCCTCTCACATGTGCACACCAGCTGGCAGGACCAGGGACATCCCAAAAGCTGATCCCTTGGTGCTGTTACTTGTCAGTCTGGCACACAAGACCTTGACTATTTGCAAGGGAGCTAGAGAAGCAAAACTTGGGCAGCAAAATGAGCCAGGAGTTGGCATTCCACAGCACCCTTCTGATTCGGCCATAGCTAAGCTCCAACCAGTTCTAAGGGACTCTGTTCTTGCACAGCTGGGCTCACAGCAGCCAGCACCAGTCTGTTAAGAATGAACTCACGAGTCTCAATCAACAGCCAGTGGCTGGACTCCCATAGACCATGCAGGCAGCTTTACATTTGGGTTTCACCCAATGCAAGGCAGTTCCTGCATCCTGGCAGGCCTTACACTAGCACAGAGTGGACTCAGTGATCCTTCTGGAGCTTCAACTCAGTACATTCCACAATTCTTGGTGTTCTTTTATGTTTGTTTCTATGGCTTACCATTGCCAGTTTAGATCTGATGAAATCAAGTTTCTCCCTACATTATGAGGCATGCTATCACATTTGCTTTATCCACAGGATCTCAGTGTTGACTAAGCCAAGGTTGTTTATAATGCAGAAGTCATCCCTGCTAACAGATGCAGTTACACCACCATGACTAAGCCATTCACTAAAGGACTAAAACATCTCTGCTACATGCAGGAGGCACATCTCAGATCAGGAATACCCTGTTCCCCTATCCCAAGAGTCTTCTCAAAGAGGCATTTTCACCATTACCCCCTCCTTCCTCAACAGGCCTAGCGGCTCCTGAAGAAAAGCATCATGCAAGTGTTTTGGGTGCTGCTGGTCTGCTTGGAGCAGCAGTAGCTCAGATAGTCTTTGGGCACAGGCTGGACCACATTTCACAGAGTTATTCTAAGGCAGAGCACAGTTCAGACTGCATGGATTCCCTTTGAGACACATACATGCTCACAACCACTGGAGCACACAGCCAGGGATCCATCTACCCAAATGAAATGGCACAGACCAGGCTCACAGCACTCCTCCTAGGACACTAATGGTCTCTGTGCTGAGGTTTACAGAAGCATTGCTAATCCTGCACATACTACAAAGCTCTAACAGCAGTTGCTTACTGACAGCAGTTGCCTCATTCAGAGTTAAATTATGCAACACCTCAGTGAGATTATGAGAGCTGACTGGTGCACTTCCATGCTGAGTCACGAGGGTGTTGAGGTATCATTTCAGTGATGAAGCACCAAATGAAATCCTCCCATCAGAAACAGTCTTAAAAAAAACCCTGCTGCTGCAATTGTGCTCCAGTCACCTATTGTTCCACTCATTTAATTAATGGACATTAGGCATTTCTTGACCAAACACCTAGTGGATTAAACTAACTCTGACCTAGTCACCCAGTTACACTGTTTTGTACCACATCTGCATGGCAGATCCCTGAATAAGGGACTGTTACAAAGGCAAGACAAATCAGAGCTCCCTTTTGATCTCGGCTGTTATGCAAGTCTCACCTCATGCAGTCATTTTTGGGTACACAGCTCATTCACCTATCTTCCCCACAGCCTTCTTTCAGAGCAGCCACCAAATCAGGTGGAGAGGTTTGAGTTTAGTGGGAGATGCTACTGTGTTTGTGCACTCTGGATGCCCTCCTGCCTCATGGGCAACTCTAAGATTTTAAGTTGTGATTTGGACATCCCTGTGTTTTACACATCTGTACTGTGAAGAGACACCACTAATGCCACCACTGACAGACTGACAAGCACCACAAGTCAATAAAACAGTGCTAAACTTGCAAAGCAAGGTGAATGCTTTACTACCAAGTTACTCCTAGCACAGCATGTCCCCCAGCTCAGACCAGTTGCTGTCAAGAGGTACCATCAGCATGGCCAAGATGTGAGGTAAACAGATCAAACATGTAAGAAAGACACTGTTCAAACATCACTAAATTGAGGATATTTCATGCACATGAATAAACTTGGGGGTCTGCTCACTGACTATCAACTCTGGCCAGCACATTCTCTCTCTAAATAAAGCAGAGCACGAAATGCTGAAGGACCACTTCATGGGCCAAGTCTAAAAGCACAGGCTGAACCACTGGCATGTACCAGCACCACCACAACACTGCAGGCTGTCCCAGGTGTGTAATATTCATCTCAGTAGCAACCCTCAGCTGATAGATTACACAGGACTTCTCTCACAACTGTACTAGCTCATCTCTCTGAAGTATTCAAAACAGGTTCAGTTTCCAGCAGAAGAGTTGTGATCCTCTATTGTGAACTTTCACTTTCTTTTACTGGATACTGCAGTTTTCTTAACTTCATAATATTCTGGGCCTGCAGCCAGAGACCCACTGGCTACATCATACTAGTAAATTAAATAATATCAGAGAACATCCCCAGGCACTAGAACACAACCAATGCCATCATATTATTAGAATGATTTATGGCATAGTTTTGAGCCTTGCCAACCAGTATGCCCCCAAATAAGCACAGGGAGGTTCTCAGCAGGCAGTCTGGTGACGGGGGTGCATTACAGAATAGGCCAGAAAATTAGATTTCCCCACACAATTGTGACTCTAGTATGTAAGTTGGTCACAACACACCTTGTGTCTAACATGCTTTACTGTACTGGGCTTTCATGGTAAAAATTTGGTAGCAGTGGGACTACAGGGGTGGCTTCTCTAAGAAGACAGAACTTCCCTCATGCCTGACAGAGCCAGTGCCAGCCAGGCAGGACAGACCCACTGCTGGCCAAGGCTGAGACCATCCGTGACAGCAGCAGTGCCTCTGGGATAACACAGTCAGGAAGGGGAAAGAAGTTATTGCACAGGAGGAGTAACTGCAGCCAGGGAAGAGAGGAGTAAGAATATGTGAGAGTAGCAACGCTGTAGACCCCAAGGTGAGTGAAGAAGGGGCAGGAGGAGCACCAGGCCCCAGAGCAGAGATTCCCCTGCAGCCCCTGGTGCAGCTGTGACCCCATGGGATGCCCATGCTGGAAGAAGCTCCTGGCAGGACCTGTAGCTCCCATTGAAAGAGAAGCCCACAGGAGACCGAGTTTGCTGATAGGATGTGTGACCCTGTGGGGGACCCAAGCTGGAGCAGCCTCTTCCTGAAGGACTGCACCCCATGGAAGGGATCCAGCTGGAGCAGTAGATTCAGATCTGCAGCCCATGGGAAGGACTCACATTGGAGAAGTTTGTGGAGACTCTCTCTTGTGCAAGGGATTCACATTGGAGCAGGGGAAGCCTGTGAGGAGTCCTCCCCATGAGGAGGAAGGAGCAGCAGAGACAACGTATGATGAACTGACCACAGCCACTATTCCCCATCCCCTTGAACTCCTAGGGGGAAAAGCTGGAGAATTTGGATTAAAGTTAAGCCAGAAAAGGAGGGGAATATGAGGACAAGGTGTTTTTAAGATTTGGCTTTCCTTCTCATTATCCTACTCTGTGCTGATGGGTAATAAATTCATTTCCCCAAGCTGAGTCCGTTCTGCCTGTGCTGGTCACTGGTGAGGGATCTCTCCCTGTCCTTATCTTGACCCACAAGTCTTTTGTTATATTTTCTCTGCCTGCCCAGCTGAGAAGGGCAGTGGCAGAGCAACTTTGATGGGCACCTGGTGCCCTGCCAGGGTCAACCCACCATATTTACTTACAAGCACCAGTGTAGGAACATTTGGTGAATCTTTTTAACCCCTTCTGGCTGCGTGCTGGCTGCGGGGAGGGCACACTGAGCATTTAGCACTTTTGAGCTACTAGAGTAATAATTAATTCATAATTAATTCATAATCTCATCTTCCAGCTTGTGTAGAAAGAAGCTCACCAGTGTTTCACTGCTCAGTGCAACTACAGATGCAGACTGGGGAACTTTCTGCAGGTTAAACACACTTCAGAGGGAGCCCGTGCTGCTGCAGGATTAAGCCAGCAGCTTTCTTCTGCAGGCCATGAGTCAGTCGATGTGAGCACACGATAGCACAGCACTCCTTGCCACTGCCCAGACATGCCAGAGTCAGCCTCTTTTGTTCCATGCTTTGTTCACTGATGGGAAAGTAGTCACGATCTAGATGATTCCTCCGTTAGGACAGAAAGAGATTTAGAAGTCAAAGCTGTCTAGCTGCAGGCTGTTAGGCAAGTTTCGATGCAAGCCTCACCACCACTTCTCCACTGCTCGTGGGTGCCACTTACACACTGCTAGAGCCAGTGAGGTGAACAAATCTCATTTGTCCATCAAATCTGCTGGTGTGAGAGTCTATCAGAGTTTCATAAGCAACAGAGCACATCAAGTGAGTGAAGAATATCACATATATTAGCCTCTGTGTTAGATATGAATTCAAGCAAGCTTTGTGGTTCCTCTAGTTTGGGCTTTTCCCCATCAGCTTCCTGACTGAAGAAAGCCTGGACTCTCTCCCCAAAGAAGGTCCCTATTAACTGGTCAATGGGATAACAGGTTCTCCTCTGCAGATGCTTTTACCAGAGACTGATGTTTTGGTAGATCAACAGGCTGCTCTGAGCTCCTGTGGTTGGGCAGAGCATAAGTATCAAATCTCCTAGATCACCATGCTGGGGCCAGGGCACACAGCCTCCAAACTCTGCTATCAGCTGGATAACAAGTAGCACATGACAGGTATAAATGTCTCTCTCTATAAATATATACATACCTATATTTGTATTTCTCCACTCTTCTGGTCTCAAAGCATAGAAAAAGGCAGCATGGGATCCTGTTCTGGGACAGGAAAGAGCCATGTAGTCTCTTCCTACAGCACTGTAGCTGCCAGCTCTGATCCCCAGAGAATACACAAAGGCTTCCTACCAGCACAGCCACGGCAGCACCACTGCTACGACATGGAGCTTCACAAGAGCTCTCATCTGGAACTCGTTACATTAATCACCACTTGCTCTCTAGAAAGCAGACTGGCTCCACTCACCCCTGCCCACCTCTGGCTTCAATCTACAGTCTGCTCCTCCAGTAATCCCTGTATGCAAGGGGCTGGACTGGAGCTGCTGCCTGGCTCTGACCAGGATGTGTACAGCCACCAACATTAGAAACTAATTAGCAAGAGCTTTCCTGTGTACAGCACAGGACAATCACGGTCTGCAGTGCTGCCCAGAAAGCATTCAGCACGCTCCCCTTCCAAGTGGAATGGAGTTCAAGTTTCCTTCCATTTAGAAGAGGCAATAAGCTCCTCATCACATGGCAGAGTCAGACAAAGAGCAACCCCCAGTCTCCATCTATGGTTTGTGTGTGCTCAGGTGATGGAGCCAGTGCACTCTGAGGAGTTGTTGTGTGAGCTGGCTGTACTCTGCAGAAGGCTGGCTGACAGGAGTCTGTGCCTGGGACTGTCCACAGCCAAAAATCAAGACTGTCAGCCTTTGCTTCTATGGCAATCAAGACATTGACATTACTGCACAGGCAGTGCAGAAAAGCTACACAGTGGAGTGTGACAACACAGAGCCCCCATGCAAGGCAGGATACCCAAGAGTATTTTAAGCTGGTTGGCAGGCAGTTTCCTATGCCATATCAGCACCCTTGATTTAGTCAGGAGTCGTTCTGCAGGAGCAATCCAGAAGATTTTCAGTTAGAAAACCCTGAACACCAAGACACAAAATGAGTGGACATTGAAGAGAACCATGTTGCAAAAGCATGGGCTATGCAGAAGATAACTCTGCCAGAGAGCAGAGCAGCAAGACAGAGGTGAAGCAGCAAGAGTTCTTCAGCTGATAATACCCCAAGGAGTTTCTAACTAGGAACCTAGCAGGGAAAGCCATGACTTACACCACCTCCATGACTCAGTTGTTACTGCAGCTCCAGTGACTCAACGGGAAGTTCTATTGCCAACTCCATCCAAATCCCACTAACACACTGGTTCCCATCCAGCAAAGCAAGCCTCACTGGTGAGACTGGTCTCAGCAGCAAGATACAAACATTACAGCCGAGCATGGCAAGGAGCCCAAGCTAACAGACTCCATTGGACCCGTGCCGGTTCCACAAGACCCAGAACGCCGACTGCAGCCAAGCACTGCTTGAGAAACACAGAGCTTGGGAAACCACCACATTAGCAGATGTTGCCCCACAAGAGCTGCTTGTAGGAGGTCCAAATGTTATCTCACCTTGAGGTGAGGCTTCACAGAGCAGTAACTTCTGCATTAGCATCCCCCACAGCAGAAAGTGCACTATCCCAGGTTTCTAGCCAGGCCAGATAAGGCTCATTGCTGCGGTACACCAGCAGCCAGCAGAGCAGCAGTTCAAGTGAAGTACACTCATCAGCCCTAACTTAGAGACCTGCTAACAAAGCTGACACTCAGCACTCCAAAGGAGGCACCACATGCCTTCTGCATTTAAGAGTATCTTCTCAGCTCAGACGTGAACCTATAAACATCAGAAGTCCTTGCACTGTTGGCCAAAACAACTTCCCCACTGTAAGTTCACTGCCTATACCAAAGTCTAGGAAGTAACAAAAGCTCCTCATGTCTATTCCACAAATAAACAGTGTCTTTAAATACTACAACATTCTGATGCCTACTCAACCTAGCTCACAACCATCCCCGCCAAATACAACCACTTATGTTTCTGCCCACCTCAGAACACTGAGACAGGACCCAGCTATAATCCCCAATTTCTTCCACAACCTTTAGCACAGCAAGACTACAATTACACTGGAACAGGAGAGAGCTGCTGTTCCAGCTAGCTGATGTTCCTCACTGCTTTGCTAGTTCTCTTGGCAGGAACAACACCTGTCCAGTCTGTTTATGGAGAGAGTTACCATAAATTTCCACAGATAAAGTCCATCACTTTGAGCTAAATCGCTCTCAGATAAAGGCACCAGAGTAAAGGTGTTTGTGCTCCTCTTACAGGCAACTTGAGATCTAGCCAATAAAGCCCTGACAAAGCAACTCACCTTGGAGTAGACGTGCAGGGGCTGGTCAGATAATTGCTCTCTTTGGCTCCACTGATTACATCGCCTTGACTCTAATGAGGGCTTAAGCACCCAGCACACACAGACACCTACATTTAGGTGCCTCAGCTGAACGCTGTCCTGAGGTACTAGTGCCATTTGAACACAGCAAGCCCATCAATCCTCAGCTGTCATGGAGTGCTGTATTAGACATCTTCTACTCTGTATTATCTCAGAGCCATTAGAATGAAAACACTAACGCTGCAATGCTGAAGCACTGCAATTTTACCACTGGCAGCACCTACTCAGGAAAAGCACTATCTTCTCCCTCCCAAGAAGCTCCCTCCTCCCTGAAAGGAGGGCCTAAAATCCCAGCTCCTCAGATGCCAGAAACAAGTGTGGAATGTCCCTCTCAGGGGTACTAGTACACAGGAAGCATTTCAAACAAGGTCAGGACAAAGTGCTGGTACACAGGCCACCTGGAGACATCTGAGTACAGGCCATGCAAAACACATACTTAAAATGGACCGATTTTGCTGCTAAAACAGCAGCCTACATTTCAGGTTTGTGCACTAACTTAATTTTAGAAGGCTTACAGGTTTCTTGCACTTGCTGTAACTTGTCTCAGGCTGTTAGAGAGGATTGTTTGTTTCCAGAAATTTCAGAGTGCTGCCATTAAAAATGTTAGCTCTTCTCACCACTTGAAACTGACAGAAACCTGGAACAAAGTCTAAAAAACAGCACCAGAGGCCCCTTACACCATACAAACTCCAGCCCACTTGCCACTGCTCTACTCAGAGCTGACCAGGTACAGCAGTCACCACTTCACTGGAAGGTGGCCACCAGTGTTCAGATGGAGAAGCTCTGCTTACAGTGCTAAATGAATATTGTGACACTGCTCTGTGCATGCTGTAGAAGAAAGTGTTTCCTCCTTATCCACTGCCTGAACGTTTAACAAGCAAGCTGGACTACCTAATTTCTTCTAATTAGTTTACGTTCAGATAGGAATGACATCACCCTTGGAAAAAGGTTTGGCCTGCTCTGCTAAGCTTGTGTCAACCACCAGCATGCACCTACACCAGAAGAAACAATCAGAACTCTCCTTCTCTCACCACATGGGCTGGATTGCCCACTGCCCTCCTGCAGCAGGATTTGCATCTTGGCTCAGCTGGCTTCCTGGCAGCATTATACTGTGTAGAAGTTTCCATATGAGAGAATAACAAGGTTAAAATGCTAAGATGTGTCAGCCTTCTTATTTCAAGGAAGTCCATGCCCCCATTATAACAACAGAAGACAATTACTCTCATAAAGAGTGTTTTAAGCAATAAAGTGTCACCTTGAAAGAGACCAGGAACTTCCACAATTGTTCCTGCAGGTAAGAGTACTCAGGAAGAAAACAACTATTGTTTGGCTACTTTCTTGCCCCTGTTTATTATTCCAATGACAATATGTGTAGATGAGTCAAGTTACACAGCAAGAGCCAAGCCATGTGCCAGCAGCAGTGGCATCCATCCCTACAATCAGACCACCAAGAACCCAACACAACCATGGCAATGCCCACAGCACTGCAGTCAGGCAGATTCAAAGTACTGTGCAAGGTCACTCTGCTTCTGTGCCCAACACAAGAGGTTTTTAGCCACTCAGTGCAAAATCATAATTATTCCAGATGGGTGGGAAAGGCAGATTAGCCTCTGTCACTGATATTTTGACACGGGGAAAAAAAACCATGTGATCACCAGAAGGGAAAAAGCCCCAGTGCTGAGTCACCCTGGAGAGCCCCTGGGACTTCTGCTCCTCCACGTGCTCACCCCTGAAACCCCTCAATCTGCAGTGCCACCCAGGCCTGAGTGTGTCTTAGGCACAGCAGAACTCCAGACAAGCATTTACTTCATGTCTTTACGATTTCTAGTAAGGAATATTTATCACAGGGGAATTTTAGCCAAATACAGTACAGAGGCTGCAAATTAACTGCAGTTTTCCCACTCCATTAAGCAGAAGCTTACTCAGAAGTTGAGAGCACTTGAGAGTTCCTCCCATGGAACAGTGCTGCCTGCACTCACATGTTTGTAATTTTTAGCCATCTCATAACGACCCACTGCCATGTGGGCTAGGAGGGTCCATTTCCAGAGCTACAGGCAAAGTTCACAGACAGAATGGTACAGCAAAACCAGAGGTATTTCGAGCAGCTCAGATCCCACTGCACACTTTGTTCTGCCACTCCTTATTCGACTGGTGCTGCAGTTCATCCCTAGGCAAGTTTTAAATCAATCAGTTCAGAAAGAAAAAAAACCCGCCAGTTTTACTTTGGTGGCCCTGCCTGCTCGAACTACCTCACGCTCCACTTTTTCCTCCTAACTCATCCAAAGGGGAAGACTCCACAACCGGTGCACACTCGGGTCTGGCGGGGGGCACATGGGAAGCAAAGAAGCGTGTCCCTCGTCTCAGAAGAAAGGGATGGGACGGGGGCTTTGTGCCCCTCGAGGGGCGGCCACAAGGCCTCCTGCCCCGCACCCTCCGACCGCACACGGGGCTGGCCGGCGCCCAGGCTGCCAGCACAGACCTGAAGCAGCGAGCACAGCACTTGACGGGGCTGCGGAGCCAGGTTTCCGCGGAAAGGCGCTGGCAGGCGGGGCGGGAGCGGGCGCGGAGCATCCCCAGTCCGCGGATGACACCTGGCGGCTGCTGCTGCTGCGGGCCCAGCGCCCCACGGCTGCGGGCTGCCCCGAGAGCTGCTCCCGGGACACGGCAGCCGGGACACGGCAGCCGGGACAGGCCTCGCTGCCGCGGGGCCACCACGCTCCGGGGAGCGCTCCGAGCACCGGCACCGGGGCGGCCGGGCAGCACCGGGAGCTTTGTTTCAGCGGGCAGAAAGCAGAGCCCGGGCGTGCCCTGCACCGGGCCGGGGCTCTCAGGCACAAAGGCGGCGGGGAGCCGCCGACCCGCGCTCCCCGGGGCCGTGCCGGGGCACGGCAGGAGCGGCCCCGCTTCAGGAGTCACCCGTGACTTCGGCCACGGCCGAGCCACAAAGGGCCACATGCCAGCGCTGACCCGGACCCGCCGCTCAGCGCCTCCGCGGCGCGGCACACCGGAGGGACGGCGGGAGCATCCATCCACCCCCCCCTCCAGGCCCTCCCGGGCGCTCCGAGGGGTCCCGGGCCGGCGGGGGCTGCGGGGAGCGCGGCCCGCCCGCCCCGCGGCGCCCCGGGGCGGAGCCGCCGGCAGGTCGGGAGCCGCCGCGGCGGGTCTGGTTTGAATTAAGGCTGCCGAGGCAGCCGGGCTGGAGCCCGCCGCCAGCACAAAGGCCACCGCAGCCCTCCACCCCGGGCAGGGCTGGGCACCGCTGCGCTCCCCTGCTGGAGCCGTCGGAGCGGGGAGCCGGGCGGTCCCCCCAGCCCAGCCCGCCCCGGCCCAGCCTGCCCCGCCGGCCCCGGCCCCGCTCCGCAGCCGGGCCCCGCCGCCCCACGTGCGCCGCGCCCGCCCCGCTCCGCTCGGCTCACCGGGACAGCAGCCTGGAAGCAAAGGGCCACCAGCCACACGGCCACCACGTTTATCATCCTTCCTCCTCGCCGGGCCTCGGGAGCGCGCAGCCTGCCCCTGCTTCCCGCCGTCTCCAACGCCGCTCTTGCTCCGCTCCTCTCAGAATTGTTTTAAGTAGCTGTGGGTTTGCTCCCTTTTCTGGTTTTTGGGGGTTTTTTTTTGGTGTTTGTTTGTTTTTTTTAATTTCCCTCCTTTTCCCCCTTCGCACGCAGCCGAACCAGCCTCCCAGCAGCGCTCTGCGATGGCGAGGAGTTGAACTCTGTCTTTTAATGAACCCACTGCAACAACCTTCACCTTACGGCCACCCCCCGGCCGGCCCCGCCTCCGCTCCGCTCCCCTCCCCTCGGCTCGGCCGGGCTCAGCCCGGCTCCCCAGCCCCAGCCCCAGCCCGGCCCGGCCGGCACGCCCTGCCCCGCCGCCCGCCCCCGCTTCCTGCCGCCGGCCGCGGTACCTGCGCCGGTGCCCCCTCACCGGCCGCTCTCCCCCGCTCCCCGGCCGCTCCTCCGGCAGCCGCCGCTTCCCTTCCTCTGCATTCCCACATTTCCTCTCTGGCAGAGGCACTGCTCCCGCCGAGCTTCCTTCCCTCTCGCTAAAAATAATAATTCAAAATAATAATAATAATAATAATAATAATAATACTGTTAAAAGCCCTCCCTTCCCGTTTTACTGTGTGAAAAGCCCCGCGGCTCTCGGCCGTCTCCCCCCGGCGCCGCTCCGGAGAGAGAGGAGGGAGCGCTCTCCGGTGGCCCTGCACCCGGGGCAACCCTCCGAGCTCCCGGCCACCTCCAGCGGGGCCTTCTCCCCCAGAAAATACGTGTTTAGGGAAGTGAGGTGTCTTCCCTCCTGCCCGTGGATCCCTGGGGCCGCCCCACTGTCTCCGCCCGTGCCTTCGTGCACACGTTTTTCTGTCTCTCGGAATAGGATTTCTGGCAGAGTAAAATGCTGCGAGAGGTTTGCGGCAAAAAATGCCGCTTTGAAAGAAGCGCCCTCCTGCAACTCGCCTTTTTTTTTTTTTTTTTTTTTTTTTTGAGTTAAAAGCGGGTTCAGTGCTGCTGTGGCTTGGTCTTTGCACGTCCCACCGAGGATGGCAAAAATGAGGCAACAACCATCCAGCAAAAACACACCGCGGGACAAATTGTATCACCCTGCCACAGGGTCAGGGGCTGGAGTTCCTGTTCCAGTCCATTCATTTGTCTTGTTTTATTTTCTCTGCTTGTGCCAGCACATGTTGAAATATTTGCTATAAACAATGCAGCTGAATGTGTGTGCAAATGTTATTGAAAAAAAAAAAAAAAAGGACAGTTTTTAGGAATTTTTACAGCTGCTGGAAGCTGTAGCAGCACACACTGGCCACATGGCCAATGGGCACAGCATGGCCATAGGGCAGCTGGATGGATGAGGGATGTGGTTAAGGCTGCAGCCATTGGGCTCCACTGCCCTGGAGCTGCTTGGCAGAGGGGTAACCAAAAAAAAGAGCCTTAACTGGTGTTTCTTGGTTGCTCTGGAGGCTCTCACTGGGTGTTGGTCAATCTTTCCCAGACCCGAGATCCCTTCCCACACCTGTGGCCCAAAGGCTTTATAGACCTAATTGGATATTCAATGTGGCTAAAACTGTTAAGATTTTATCACGTCTTTAATTAGCTTGCTTTCTTTCCCTCTCTCTTAAATTACTCACGCAGCTCCTACCACCCCGCCTTTCCCTCACACGAGCTGTGGCCGCTGCTCTTCTTCCTGCCATGCCTTGAACCTGGTGCATCCAGAACATTTCACATGAGGCTTTTGGGCTGGAGCTTGGGTCAGAGGTGCTTGGTGCTGGGGCCTGCAGAGCACGAGGTGGAAAACGTCCCCCAGACTTGGTGGGCAGGTGGTGACATCCATCTGCACGGGCATCACAGGGAATCAGGAAATGCATGCCGGGCATGGCCAGCCTTCTCAGCAGATTTTGGCGGAGCAGAGGTCAGTTGGTGCTGCATCTGGTGGACCCTGGCAGCATGGAGGAGGGAGGGAACACTTCCACAGCACTCCTGGGAGCAGTGGCAAGGCGCTGCTGGGGCTGAGTGGCGCGTGGGTTTCGTGCCAGCGTGGGCCTGTGTGCATCTTCCATCAAACAGGGCTGTGGTGCTGCTTGTTGGATTGGCCAGGAAACGTTCAGAGCCTGATCGGGATGTTCTGGTCGGGATCTGTGAATGGGGTGAGAGAAGAACAATGCAGCGTGTGGAAGCCAAGTGTTTTCAGTGACATTCCCGTGCCCTCCGCTTGATCATTGAAGCATGTTAAGCATTGTGGTTTCAGTCAAAAGAACTCCATGCTGAAAAGCCAGATGAGACTTGCATGGAGAGGAGTTTCTTGGCAGCCTGGAGCTCAGGGGATCATAGGAGCTGGTTGCCTCTGCCCAGTACAGTGGAGCTGTGGGGATTTCCCAGAATTGGATCAAGGGCTTCCAGCAGCGTAGCCCAATTGAACTCAGTCTCCTTGGGGAAAAGGAGCTGGTTTGAACTGTGTGCTGCCATGGGAAGAGGGGAAACACAGCTGCGGGAGGAATCCAGCCCACTGCTTCCGCTACCACCAGAGGCGAGCCGGGAGCAGGGATGGCAACTGTTGCGTTTGGGCAACCATCACCCTTCTGCACTGGGTTCTGAGCAGAAGCCGACTTCCCCTACCCCCGAGGAATGTGAGCATCACACAGCAGCAGGAGATAAAGCTGCCTGGCTTCCCAGGTGTCAGACCCACCCACAGCAGTGTGTGAGGATGTGCCACTGTCACAGCTGCCCGTCAGCAGCAGTGCAGCCTGCAGAGCAGATGCCTCCTGAAGCCTGGTGCCATGTGTCCTTAAATGGTTTATTAATGGACTGTGACCAGGTGGTAGAGTTAGAAAAATGGTTATATTCTGCTTTGAGTTCCTTAACAAGGGCTGGATTTACCTGTGGCATCAAGCTGGACAGACTCACACATCACATCTCAATGATTTCATCAGCTGACAAACTTAAGTATGCTACAGCCTGACGTCCTGGGATGGAGAAGAAAAATGTATTCCTAACACACAGTGGGAGGTTAGAGGGCAAAAATTGAGAGTGGGAGGTTATGTGCAAATATTGAGATTGCTCTAAGTGTCCAGGCTGCCCACCTACTGGGATTGACAGCTCACTGCTCACATATGCTATTTCTGGTTGGCTTCAGGTGGTTGGCTTCTGAGGTGATGATTGCCATTTTCTCTGTTGTTGCTTTTGTGACAGAGAAAAAAGTCTGGTTTTCCCCCTGTGTGGTAGCTCAGTTGGCTAAAGGGGATTTGTAAGAACAGGAAACCCACAGCTCTTGTGTTTCACTTCTCAGGTATAACGTGTAGGCAAGGCTTTAGGTGAAACCCTGAATTTGTGTGGTGATTGCTAAACAGGAGAGGAAAGAGGATGCCTCTGGACACATTGGGCAGTAACAGGATGTTAAATATATTTAGTGCAATCCATTCGGATTCAGTCTGCCCTAGGAACTTCTTGGAGTGAGGTGGGAGATGCACCCAAAAAGAAGGGATGGTGTCTGGGAAGGGCAAAGTGCTGTCCCTGGCACCAGGGTTTTTCCCATGATGGTGCCTCAGAATGGTGAGCTGGCAACAAGAAGCTTTGATCAGTGAGCTAAAACCTGCAGATGGAAGAGGAAGGCTTGTCCTGCCAGGCGTAGGTTAGGACAGTGTGGCTGGTGGCCTATTTGGAGACTGGGTAGACCAGGAAGATTTGCAAAATTTCATTTGCTGCTAGCCTGGAGCTTCTCTTCTCTTCCCCTTTCAAGTTCCTCAGGCCAGTGGCACTATTATCCATGGCCCACACCACATCCTTCTCTTTCTAACTCCATGCAGTAACAAAGGAGCAATCAGCCCAGTCACTAAACCAATACAAGCATTAAGAACGAGTCTGAAGAGGAAGCAAGATGGACCTTCAGCCTCAGATTACCAAGAGCTTGTCTGCCAGCGTGCAACATTTGGCATCCAGCCTTTGTGCTGCTTGTCTTCTGGGTCCCCAGACACAGGGCTCCCCTCTTCACCAGGCCATTTCTCTTTGTTCAGGCTGGTGGCACCAAATACACTTAACTCTTCCTAACTCCCTGCATGCCTTGGCAAACCCTGTGCAGTTTGGTTTGGATGTCCTTTTGCATTGATGTAGAAATAATTGATTCTGACCCTTTCAGGTGCAGCTGTGACTTGCAGCAGGATCACCTGGACGCACCCAGTTTGCTTGCACAGTGCTATCTGATTTTGCTTGTTCTGTCCAGCCGCCTTTGCAGTGAGTCAGACATCTCTGAGCAACTGCATCTGCCTCCTGGCTTTCACTCCCAGGAAGTGAGAGACCAAGGGAGACTCCCCTGTGGCCCACCCTAAGGTGTGGAGTGTGAAGTTAGCCTGAGGCAATGTCTGCTCTGATCTCCTTTCTTCTCCCCAGTGTAATGCTCTGATGGAAAGCTCAGCCTTGCTTACTTGGACAAGAATAAGCCTTCTTGTAAAAAATCGGAGGTTGGGGGTTTTTTTCCACTTAAAAATGCAAACTATCAATGGTCCAAGTGTCAGGGTAGCTGTAGTGTTGGCTTTAAATAGTTGCTAACTGAATCAACTTGGCTGCCTCTCTCAAGAGTTTGGTGAGCTTTTTCTTTCTCCTCTATCCCCTTTCTCTGTGCTACTGGTGAGAACTTCTGTGTGGACACTGAAAACTATATATAAATATGTCTGTGCCACTAACCAAATTATTCTTGACCTAATTAAGCCGAGCTTCCTTTGGCAAAAGCTCAGCTGGCAGTGGCATGCCACTTTTGTGATAGTTTTCATAAACAGCTGTAATAAAAGCAGCTGCGTTGCTTTGATGCTGTGTGTGAGGGCCTGGTAGGATCCTGCATGCTCATTACAGAGAGCCTCAGAGCTGGATTTCAGGGGCTGGTGCATGAAAACCTGCGGAGGGGTTTCCCATTAGCCTGAAGTTACACGGGTGCTGCCCACAAGAAAAGACTGACTCGCCCTCTCTTAATGAGGCCTTTTCCTGTAGTACTGGATGCTGCTTTCACTGCTCAACAGTTCTGGCCCACCACTTTCAGAGCTTGTGCACTAGGCAGGTATTTCTGAAAGCACTCACATGAATAACCACATTTTTTGTTGTTCTTTCCCTTGCCCAGGGAGATGCTCTGCTGCCTTTCTGTGATGCATTTACCCCTGTGGCCAGCTCAGGGCAGCTCACTCACGGTGACTCATGCTGGCTTGCAGTACGTGATCCCTCGACCTCCGTGACCCGAAATAATTTGAGCACAGAATGAGATTTGCCCTGGCATGAAAATGAGCATGGAGAGAAGGGTATCACGACTCCCAGGGGCATACAGGCAGGCAGCTTCTGGGAGCTTTGGAGAAAAGGCAAGCAGCATGGGGAGGACAGAGCTACCCTGTTTCTGCAGCACCCCCTGCTTGGTACCTGCTGCCTTGCCCTCTGGCAGCTACCCTGCTCCTCCAAAGGAGCTTCCATTGATCCTGTGGTCCCTCTGGGGACAGGAGCTTTCTTCAGTGCATTCAGTGGGGAAGTGCTGAGAAGTTTTGCAGATTGCCTGAGCTGCAAATCCTCTGACCATGAGAGAAGTTGGAGCCTGCACAGCTGCCTGCCACCCTGCAAAATAGGAACTGTGATACTTGGTGCCATTATAGTAGTACCTCAATAAGTGCTATGACAATAAAATACGTGTGTTTTTAATCCTGCAGCTGGCTCTGGCACTGTCACCGAGACTCATTATTTGCCTGGGAGAGAGGGGGACTCCAGATCAAATGAGGTATAATCTCTTGTCAAAGGCCTCCTGTATTTTCTCTATATTCCCTTAATGCCCTGATCTGTGATAGAGGCTTATGCTCTGTCTTATGATAGTTTATGCTTGAATAACTTGCACAAAACTTTAATAAAAGATCTTCTGGAATGTGGTCCCTGTTCCTCTCTGACCACACCAGATATACAACATACCCCTGAAGTCAGCTATCAGTTTTTGCAGAAACTAGAGCTGTAGTGCTGGTTAAAAAAGTTCCAGATGAAGGAGAAAGTGAAACTAGGTTTAACCAACATGCTGAAGTATTCAGTCCACATGAAACACGTTGACTGTAAGTTTCAAGACTGTCACCTTTTAACAGCCAAGTGTCCTGAGTTAGGTGTTTCTGCTACACAGAGAATTTGAGTAAGCACGTCTAACTCCAGGAACTCTGCCAAAGCAGGTTTAGTACTCCTACGTATGCAAAAAAGCTGGTCTTGGGAGAAGCAGATGCTGCAGCAGAGCAGTTGTGAGATCAGGGTTAGGCTGCATCAGAGATTTTAGTTCATTTCAGTAACAGCTGCTTAGAACAGATATTTGGAACATTGTAAAAAATACCTGTTGGTTTTTTTATGTATTCAAGCTGAGGTGATCTGGACCCCAGACTGGCTGAGGGTCTTTGAGGAATGATGGCTCTGGGGTCAGTCACAGGTTTTACCATTTCCTCTTGCTACCAGTCGTGACTGTGCCGTGGGATTGATACGATTTAACCTACAGGTTTTCTTCCTCATTAACCAAACGGATGCATCTTGCTGCAATTATCATCCTTCATTTAGCATTTCAAGGCCACTTACCCCCTTCTGCAGACATTGGCTGTCTGAGGGCTGAGTGCATCACTCCTGGCTGAACCCTCCAGGCCGTGCAAGTGCCTCCCAGCCCTGGCTGTCAGAGCATTGATTCACCCAGCAATCCCACCCATCCTGTCTCATCCCTCACCCTGGCCCTTCTCCTGCATTCATCTGAAGGGCACCTTTCCCCAGCTCCTGGGAGTGGGGATGCCCCTACCCCAGGTGGATTGCTGCAGGAATGGCAGAGGTGCAAGGCTGAAGCAAAGACCAAGCTGTGCTCCAGAGTCTGCCTGTCAGCACCTTCCTGGTGGTGAACCACCTCCATGGGAGCATCTGCCCCGGTGGGAGGCAGGCACAGGGCTGGAGGGAGGAGGGCAGGGGCACAGCTGGGGCACATACATGGCTGAGGAGCTGCAGGGAAGGACGGGAGCACGGGCTGTAACCCTGGTTGGGCAGTGGTGGGGTTCCTCCACTGCTGACCTAGGTTTCTCTGGGGAAGAGAAAGTTGTGGGTTTAGCATGGGTTTAAGCTTAGTGTGGTGTGTGTGCCTGATGCCTGCTCCAGTCTGACAGCACTGACTTTGGCAGGGTGAACACAGATATTTTATTTGCTTCATATTTTATGCTCTTTTGTTTCCTTTTTTTTTTTTTTAGTTTGATTTCTTTTTAGGTGACTGTGAAATTAGCTATACTTCACTGGGAGGCCTGAAATGAAGGTTTTGCAATGCATAAAGTGTCTTTTTACTATTATTACTATGTTATGTACTTTCTAAAAATGCCATTTGGTTTTCAAGGTGCTCCTTCTGCCTTCCCCTCCCCTTTTCCTATTATTTGTAATCCACAAGGTCCTTATGGTTGTTTATTGCACTGTGGTAACAGTAGCTTTGTGTGTGTGGATGTAGATGTTTTATTTTGCCACCTCTCATCCTATTCCATTCTTCAGTATAAAATTGTTCTCACTCCCACCCCCAACAAACTCTTTGTGCTTAGACTTGCCTTCTCTCTCCCTCCCTTCCCTTCCTCCCCCTTTTAACCATTGATTTATAAAATATTGCTTACTGTTTTCTGGCACGTGCTAGGTGAAGAGACCCACTGTGTATATTAAGGTGTCCAGTGCCATCTAAGGCAATCTGCTGGAAAGAAGGGTTTGGCTGAGAGAAGCTTCTAGGGAATGCTTCCCTGCCCTGCCCAGGTGTCTTGGATGCTCAAGGGTCCCTTCCAATGGCACCAGATCCCTAAGTATGCAACAGGATCTGTTCCCAGTATATGAGTCTGCCTGGAAGTGTCCACATTTAAACAGAAGTGGTTTTTAAACTGGGATGGTATTTCCCCCATAGCCTCACTGGTGGGGTGCAGCTGCATGGCCCTTGTGGGGGTATCCCTTCTCCAAATGGCCAGTGGGGCCATGCAGCACTTCACAGAAATGTGGGGTGGGTCACCTTGAACACCCTGATCAGACCTCTGGACTTTTGGTTCCCTACATGTGGAAGGGATGGCACATAGGGTAGGGCTGCATGATAGACTCTTTCCCAGCAGGATGTGAACTTTTATGACTGCCAAACTGGGATGAATAATCAAACCCTTAGTTCTCATGAGACACATGATGTGTCAAGGAAACAGGAGACATCATGTGAATTTTGGGGTATTTGAGATGGTGAGTTTTCGTACAAAAAGGCTTTTTAAGAACCAAATGGCCCACTTGAAAGAGATCAGTGTAAAGCTTGGACCTCTGACAGGGGTTGAACTCTGCTCCATTCATCCCATCCCTCCGTGCAAGGGGTTGGAATTGACTCTGTGATTTGCACTGAGTTTGCCCATCCTCAGCTCCCCATCCCAGCTTCAGCCCTCTGATTCTTGATTATTGAGTGGTTGCTCTGATTGTTGTGCCAGCCAGTGGATCCAGTTCACACACAGGTGTGGAGCAAGGAACAGCATCTAGGCAGACACACCAAAACTGAGCCAGGCAACAGGGCTGAATCCTTCTCCAAGATCCAGCCTGTATGAATAGATGGCCTCCCAAAACCTCTCCTCCTGAACTGATCCTGTGTGGGCAGGAATGAAAATACTTTTTGATGCTGTATTTCAGGTCTCTTAGAAAAAGGGAGATAAGGATTACACAGGGGAGGAAAGAGAGATCTTCATTCCCACCAGGGAACCTCTGATTTTTGATCCTCCAGCTTAGACAAGGAATAGGGTGCCTATATTTGGGAGAAGAGAATATAGCTGTGAAACGTGCCATCACCATCTCCCTTGCTAGCCAGGCTGGCTAGTGCTTTCTGCCACCACCTGTGTGTTTCTGCCACCACCTGTGTGTGTTCTCTTGCCATAACACTTCCCTTCTTAGTTTCCACTAGCCCTCAGTAAGCAGTTGTATGTCTTTGGGGATCTTTACTTTGGAACCTGACACCTGCAACTGTTCTGCTTTCCCGAGGCTGGGGAAAGCCCTTTGACAGGAGCAGACAGTGGCCTTGCAGCCTGTGAAGGCATGGCTGACATCACCTGTAAGGAGAGGGACATCAGCAGGCTTGGCCAGTTCCTCCCCAGTCCCCACCAGTGACATTCCTCTGTGGCAGTCAGGGACTGGGGCAGCTCTGTGCTGCAGCCACTGCTCGGAGTGAGCGTTTGTGAAACTCAGGTGTGTGAACCTGTCCTGTGAGCAGCAGACAAGCAGGCAGCCTTCCCCAGAGCCTCCACCACCTGAGCACTGCTGTGCTGGGGAAGGGCTGCCTCGCTCCCCGAGGCTGGGCTGGGAAACGATCCAGCAGCCAGGCTGAGGAAGGGCTGCGGTGCTGTGTGGCTGCCAGGAAATCTGAACCCTCCAGGCAGGTTTGAAGCTCAAACGAAGCTCATTAGGGCTCGGCTATGTAAGGGGTTTCTCCCTGTCCGATGCGTACCAGCTGTGTCACCTGCAATGTGCCCTGGCTCTTGTTTGCAGATCTGGGGAGTTTAGGGTTGGGTAGGCACTGTGCAAGCAGAAGAGGAAAAGACAGAAGGCTTCCTGTGCCCAGAGTGCCCTGATGCTGATGAGGTGAACATTTTATTCCAGTATTTGTTCTTATTAATGAAAGGAAGAGGGTCTTTAGAATAGGTCTTCCTGCATTTCAGCTGCTTTTTATAAAGCTCTGGAAAGTTTCCAGTCTGATAATGATGGGGGAATGCTGCTCCCAAGATATATTTTGCATTAAGTGAGTCTGGGAGAATCGAGGTGGAGACAAGGATCTCAGGTGCAGAACCTACTAACTCCCACCTGCGTGCTTTAGGAGTCATGCTTCATCTTGTGCTCTTTGTGATGCAATGAATGGTTCAAGCTGTGCTAAAAGCCCAGCCCAAATTCAGGAGTAGAAAGTAAACCCGCCCAGCTCCTTGTGGTTAGGAAAATGCCTGTGAAGTGAGGGAGGTGCGTTCAAAACCCTGAGGCTGGTAATGGAAACTAATTCAAGCATCTCGTTTGCTGGGCAAGTTCCCCAACCACAGAGGGAGCCTGCAGAGGGAGCAGGCTCCATCCAACGAGGAAACACTCGTGCACCACCTCACTGAGGAGCACCAGCAGCTCAGTTAAATCCCTAAGCTTGGTCTTCCCTACCTCTCCCTGCCTCGATGCAGGGGGTCACTCCCCCACCCCACAACCTCTGTGCTCTGAGACCAAACGTGTGATGTTGGGTTCATTCTCCTGGCTAAAGCAGTTGTCTCTTTTCCTGCATCAGCTCAGGAAAGCCCGTGTCCTGTATTGACTCCTGAGTGCTATCAACCCTGGATGGACAGACATCCTTCCATCCTTTCCATGTGTGACTCTTTCTGTGACAACAGTATTGGTTTTTAACCCTTGTGGTGCTGGAGCTGGGGAGGCCTGGGCTGCTCTGCTTCACAGGAGAGCAAACACCCCAGGCTCACTCTGCAGCATCTCTCAGATTGTCTCTTCCTGGGTGGCAGGATCTACACTTGCCAAGTTCTCCCACACCTCCCTAGCCCAACGTCAGGAACCAAGCAGAGCCCCAAGAGGGATACATCCCTAACAGGAACCAAGCTTCCTCATTCCCAAGCCAAGAGGTGCTTGAATCAGCATCCCTTGGGCACAGATAGTGCCTGTGTATCTGAAACTGGGCTGAGTAAAGCACTGGCTGTGGCTCATCCCATCAGTGCTGCCCACAGACGTTATAATGGGACTGCAGGTGGTACTGGCAGCTTGGTACCACATGAACTGCTGTCTAACCCCAGCCACTCCTGCCCTGCCATGGGCTGCGACAGCTCAGCTCACACAGCTCATGGTGTTCCCCTTTCCTTCCTCAAGCAGCAGCAGAGACCTGTGTTGCTGTGAGAGCAGGATCTGCTGCTGTCAGGACACGCGATGCTGCTCAGGCACCGCTCCATGCGGAATTCCGCACCGGAGCGCTCCAGCCGCCCTGACTGCAGGGGCAAAGTGCTGCTCTGTAGTTTGCCCCGAGTTTTCCCCTCAGGTGCATGGCTTACGTACAATCTGCAGTTTCAATGATCATTTGCTAGATATTAAAATGCTTTTGCATTCTCTCAGCTTTATGGGAGAATGGTGGTGGGAGTTGTTGTCACCCCACTGTTAACCCAATTCCCAAGTTACTGGAATGCTGAGCATCGAACATTCCTGTGGATCCCAACCCCACTGCTGTGCTACTATGCTGTGGTGAGCCAGAAGCATCTCTTCAAATGCATGTTCCTTAGAGAAGGGAACACAGTGACTAAATTGGTTTCTAAATTTGCATCAGCACTTTAAAACATCTAAGCATTATGACCCTAAAACTTCAATTTTCTCCATGCTCCGATGGAAAAGTCAGGGAGGGAGGGATGGGCATTATGACTGTTCTGTCCACAGGGGCCCCTTAGGTGAGTTATTTCCCACCAGGCTCATTTCCTGCGCTGTCAGTCCACTTCACTCCACACCTTCAGCTAAAAATGGTCTTTTGGAAAACCTCCTGGGCAGTAACAGAAATGAGTGTGGATCCAGGGATGCCACAGAGAGCTAACAATTTCTTCTCTCATTTGAAAGCTAACCCCTCTCAAATGCTCCAGAACTCATCCTAGATCCAGGAATGTAGGAGGAAACTGTCAGGAGGCTGTAGCCTTAACTAGTTGTCAGTAAAGATGTGTAAAACAGGAAGGTTTAGCTGCTCAAAACTGCCCTCTGAAAATTTAATCACCTAATCCAGGGTTCTTCAATAATTGCCCAACTCCCATCAGAACAAGTGAGCAAACACCTTCCCAAAGCTGAGCTCCACAGACATGGGTAAGTCACATAACTGAGAACATGGCTGGTTTCCTACAGGAAAAACGCAAGACCAGATATATTTCACACAGTGTTATTCACACATTTTCATTTTGATTTTTACAGTATATACACGTGAACATTACATTATTCAATACGAGCCACCTGGAGTCAAACCTAATCAAACTGGTCCGTAAACAATCTATATCAAAAAGCAATACTTGAGCAAAAAGTCTAGTGGTTCTACCCAAACCCTAAAACAGTTGAAAGGAAATCCAGTGATTTTCGTGTTCCTGGATAGAATTTGTGCACAAATGATCTCAGGAGAGCAAGTGGAAGATTATACTCAAGATATTAAAAGCACCAAGGATGACAGTTACAGGACTGTTTAAATTCAACCATGGCATGAGTGCTGCAAGGACTAAGTACAGGGACATTATCAGTTTCTGCCTGGACATCCCCAAAAGCCTGACGTACTGTCTTACGTGTTGAAGGAATGTCGGCTCTGTGGGTTAAAACACACGGCACAGGTACACAGGGTAAAGATAGTCACTGAGGAGAATTCATGTGTCCAAGGAACTGGCTCAGAAGTCATCCTTTGGGTGACTACGGGAAAGCTCTGGCTCCAATGACAGGGCTGGTACCTCTGGGGAGGAATTTTGTGAACTGCCATGCAAAAACTACTTGGCAATTAGAATTGTGCTTACTCAGAATAACAAGGCCTACTACTTCACTTCATGCAGGCACTGAAGTAGGCCAGAAGAAACTTTCCCATTTGCCTATTAAGGAGTTATCACTACCATTAGAAACGCAGCGCCTCAGATGTCTGCTTCAGTAACAGTTATATAACCCTGGTATCAACAGTAACATGACAGAATTCCTCATACAAGTTTATACCACTACTATTTTCTTTCTCATGAACACACCCCTACCAAAACAGCCTTTTATTTGATCAATGCTCAAGACGTTGTTTCCAAACTACCACGTTGATCAAAACGTTAGGTTAAGCCATCCAAATGAACATTTTACACAAAATACTTACTTCAACAACATACAAAGCACTTTCTTTATCTTTCAGAAACTGAATATACAAAGTAAGCTTTTTCCAAAATATTTCCATAGGCAAAGGATTAAAAAGGATTTTAATTATACACATATGGTCACAATTCTGCCTTAAAAAGATCATTGGGAAATGTACATAAGGCCGCTTGTATATGTACATCATCTTTATGTTACTGTTACAATGTCATATGTCCAGAGAAAAAAATCGACAGTATCATACATATTAGCTTTACGCTGCGAGAAGGCTATTCAAAAATACAGTACTCTTCTGTACAAAAAATTCATGCCACATTTATTAAGATGGAAGAAGCATTGGTTTCTGTGATAACCAAATATTTCAGTCCACTTCTTACTATGCTTATTTATCCTGATTTAAAATTTGAACAGATTGATTTCCCAAAGTGTCCATATGAACAGATTCAACAGCTATGTTACAAACAAAACATAATGTTTCTCACAATAGATAAAAAGAAAGCCGGTTCATATTTTTGAAACCATATAAAGATAGAATTTTAAAAAAATCACTCTTGATTTGCTGAAATAAATTTACATTATACAACACTATATGCCAGGGGGAAAGAAGGGAATGGGGATATGAATATACACTAAAATGCAAATTTTTGTCCCAAAAAGGAGTAAAACAAATTACATTTACAGCATGAAGGTTTACAAATGTACATCTGTACAACCAAGGTAAGCATCACTACTAAATTAGCAAGGCTTTGTAATAAACATCGAAACGAGAGATTTGTTTTCAAACTGTAAACTTACACCTATTAACTACACGTATACAATGCATATATTTATAGGAAGCAAAAAGCTATCTGAATATTTAATCAATCATGCTTAAATGTTGAGCTATCAAGTTTACTTTTCAGTGGCCCCTTCTCTTTATCATTATCTATTTTTCGCATCTACAGTGAGAAAGCAGAATAAATGCTCAACACTTTCAAATCCTTACAATTCTATATGCAAAATAAAAAAATACATATCTCTACTCTTCCTGCGTTGTAAAACTGACTGTAAAGTTAATACAGGGTTCACTCCTTTTCCAACAGAGTACTTTGCTGAATGGAAGTACCACCATCATTTTAATCCCTCTACCTTGTACAACAATTAAATATATAAGTATATACAGCACTTTATTTTTAATACATCGCTAGAGAAAACCTTAGGGCATGATTTAAAAAAAACTGTATCCACAGCAAGTGCCAAAAACTTGTCTTTTTTAAAGTTTCCATTGTTTTGTTCTTCCCTACTTTAATTTGCTGTGCCCTGTTTGTTATTGGGATAGGATGTTGTGAACCACCAAAATACAACTTAACTTTTCAACATGTTAAATAATGTTTATGCAGCTGATCAATTTTAATCTGGTATAAAAGACTTCACACAAAAGGGAAAAATAAGGATTAATTCTATATACAACTCTATAAACCTGTTGTGCTATGATGCTGGGTAGACCTACCAGATTGCAAGCCAGTGTATTAAAAGAATACTGTACTTTTTCCCTTTAAAAACTATTTCAGTGACTTTACAAGGTAAAAATTTACAAAATATGTGACAGCTATTTTGATACAATTACATCATATACAGGCATTCTGTGCTTTGCCAGCCATCCAATCTGATAGGTCTCCGGATCAGGGCTGGAGATATTTTTTCTTTTTTTTTTTAACAATTCACTCCCCAAAAATATACACAAGAATAAAAATTTTACAAATGGATGAACAAAGTCAATAAATAGATTTAAAAAAATCAGAACATTTAGAGTTAAGTTGTAGGTTTTGATAATTCACAATTTCATTTTTCTTCCATTTCTCTTTGTCTTTTACAGCATCCCATTTGGTGGTCCACCAATTGGCCCCAGATCAGCACTGTTCTTCAGGTAATACTTTTCCAGCTTGGCCAGAATGTGTTTGCCATAGGTGTATTTACGCAGAGTTGTGATGTGGGGTCGAATCTGTAAAAAGAAACACGTTTGGTTTGTTTTAACATCCACACTTTTAAGTAGAGGTGACTACACTTTGAAAAAATTACACAAAAAGATGCCAGAAGCCTGTATTTCAAAGTAGTGGAAGTTTCTGGAAGATGTAAAACTGGTTGACTTATCAAACAGCTGATGTTCCTGGTGCAGGAAAGGGAGGCAGTACTTTTGAGAGAGCCTTGTTGGTGACCAGAGGGAGCAGAGCTCCTGCAGGAATATCCTGGGCCCTGTGTTAAACAGCCTTGGATCATTATGGCAACAGCACATTCCACGTCTGGATATTCTTAAGCAGAAATGTGCCTGTATGCTAGGAAGTGTGGGAATCTCTTCTGGGCAAACTGCAGAGTGGATTTATATCCAAAACCAGGAAATAAAGAGAGAAACCCATATTTCTTCTGTTATATTAATAGTGATGACAGATACTACATTCTCCTGTTAAAAGTATTTTCACATAAAAGCTGGCACAAAGACAGGAGACGAAATCCAGCCACTGAAACTTTCCTTTTTTAACTCAGTGCTCAGAGACCTGAATGTTTTTGGCTTTACCCAGCTCCACTGAATGTCATGGTCATACACGAAGTTCTAGATCACAGAAGCGCTGAGCGTTACATCTGCAGGGAAAGGTGCTCTGGCAGAAGAGCTCACACAGACCTGTTAGTGACTCACTGCAAGCATGCACACACATACCTTGTGCATGATGATCTTCCTCTGGGCGGGCTCGGCCATGTCGATCATCTTCTGCACCACGTAGTTGGCGTACTGGTCCTTCATCATGGTGTATAAGGCACTGTGAGGGCCGTCGTTCTGGCAGCACACCTCGTCGATCAGCAGCGCTCGCTCCGCGCGCGACGCGTGAGTCACGCATTTCTCCACCACGTTGCTGAAAAATAAGGCAAGTCCAGGATGGGGCTGGAGGTGTAACGTTCTTTCGTTTATCTGCAGGTTTATCAGTTCTTCAGGGTTCTTAAATGCCAGTAAAAAGCATATTGCGAACGCATCAATTCCTCATTTCCTAATCTCCAGTCTAATGACTGAGGAAGTCACAGGAGTGTATATCCCTATTATTTCAGCCGTGTGAAAAGGTTATTTTCTGATTATTTTGTAGGAGAGACTTTTCCACTGAACCTACACAGGCATACTGGACTTCAGGCCGTGGATGTGTTCTAGCACATCTATTTTGGTTATGAGCCCTTTGAAGACACAACAGAGAAAGCCAGATATGAAGATTCTTGCTTTTTGAATAAATGCACTTTCCAGGAGCCTGCCTACATCAGAGATTTCATCAAATATTCTTTTGTAGAGCAAGTCTCTGACCTTCCAGTTTATTTCAGAAGCTGGAAAGGCCATCAAAGCTTGTAACATAGCAAAATGATCCCAGTCCTAAATTTGTGCTTTAGAAATTAAGCTAGTCAGAGGGTTATGAAGAGTTCTATCCAGGCAAAGAAAGCTAAAATCCAAATAAACTAGTTTGCAAGCAATTTTTAAAACAAATGCCCCCGTAATGTCACAATGCATTTCTACTTCATTCTGATGACAAGGTTAGTCTCACTAAATCACCTAGAATAAATTCTGAGGTGTATTTTTCCTTTGCAGAAGGCACATAACCCATATTTCAGCAAAAAGCACAAAAGGAGGGGTTTTAGGTTCCAATTTCAGAATAATTCAGGCCTCCTACAGCCTGAAAGAAAGTCTTTTAGACTTTCTACGGCAGAAAAGACTTAGAAAGATCCTTGTCAGACTGAACTACCACCTTTTAGAGCTAGCCTTGTTATACCTGTAAATTGCTAGGCTGAATTGAGAGTCAGCAAGTCCCAGTTTATCACCATCAGCACACCACCCAAGCTCCAGCAGAGCTTTTCACCTGGCTCTGGGTATCCTTATATGAAAACCTGGAACCTGTTCTCTGCACTTGCACAAAGTGAGCAAATGCCATCCTATAAACCCACAAAACCTCTTTTGTTTCACTACAGAACATTTGCCTCTTCCCTTCCCCAAACCTAGTATAAAAATATCCACTACCATTCATCTCTATAAAAATATGAAATTTCAGGAGGCAAGATAAACAAACAAACAAAAAATTATTGTATCCCTTTTGTAACACAAGAAATAAATCCAGTATTACAACTTTACAAGGTTAATGAATCTTTAATACATAGAAGTTGTGCAATACCTGGCAAATTTGTGCTGACTCAGAGCTAGAACTTTTCCTCTTATTTCTGAAACGATTTTGCTTTTGTCTTCAGGACGACCATGCTCCAGTACATGTTGAATAACGTAATTTCCATATTGATCCTGAAAATAAGATGACTTCAATTTTCTTTTGTGCTCATAGCAAGTAATAAATACTGACAGCTTTTGTACATGAGCATAAAGTATGAAATTACTATTTGCATGGATATAAGGAAAATACAATAATGCCAACATTAAGAAGCAAAGTGATGCAAGAAATATTTCATCAAGAATTACTTAACAGACCACAAATTTTACATGAAAAATGTAAATAATCTGTAAAACCAGTGTTTTGCTAGAGTGTCTTTTATCCTCTTAAAGAAAGATGTCCTCAAATTTAAGATCATACTTTAAGTTTTTTAGGAGCTGTAATATTCCCCTGAACACCAAGCTACAGTCAAAAGCGTAAGAAAAACACTCTTTATATCTTCTTTGCCTCCCAACTTCCAAATTCATTTTCATTAAAACTATGGAAGGAAAGAAAAACAAAAAATCAATGTCTACAAAACTAAAAAGAGGCACATACATTTAAACTAGGACACAGGAGTAAATGATGGTAACAACAAAAACCTCTCAAGTGCATTAAAAGTGAGCGTACATGCACTAACCTGCACTAGCTGTTCTGTGTGTTGGTGCAGTTCCTCTAAGATTGGCAAAGTCTGCTCAGCAGTGCAGTGCTCCAGAATACGCTGAATGACTCTACAACCATATGGATGAGTTGAAAGTACAAATACCTTGAAAACAGGATTGCAAACTGAAGTTAAACCAACCGAAGCTCACATCTCTTGCAATATTGCTGCATTCAAAATGGAACTGAACATATCAACCAACTACTATTAAAAAGAGTTTGGCTTGCCAAGACCAGAATTTCATTTCCAGCAAAAGTCAGGAAAAGATGAAAAAGCAAGTTTTTGTGTGTCAAGGACTCCAGAAAACATACAACTAAGAACCCAAGTGTTCATTACAATGTTTCTAGCCTACATAACTGCAAAGGAAAGCCTGGAAGTATGACTCTTAGTTAAGTGCTGTTCAACTTCCAAGCTTTCCTTTTAACTTTATTTTCAAATTTTAAGACTTTGACACTTATAAAAAGGAATTCAATAACAGTGGCTGATTTTCACCAATTTCATGTTCCAGCATACACAATAGGCTCCCAGTTACAAAGTTTGTAAATAACTACTCAAAACATACAGCCAAATCTTGCTTAATCCTTCTGCTTGTTTCTCCAGAAGCTATGTTTGTGGTTGGAGACTACTCCCAAAATTTCAGTGTTGGCAGGACTGAACAGAATCTTGTATGGTTAGGAATCAACTCAAATGATGCAGGCATGAGAAAATGATAAGTAATATCACAGAAGTGTGTCATTTTTCATCTGCCATTTTATGTTACTATATATAATTACTTGGTGCTTAGGATGGATGTTCAGTAAATAAACTCACACTTCAGTCAAGGGGCTCTGTTTACAGTTTTAAAAATGTATCTCGTGTACACCTAGAAACCTCGGTTTGCAATTTAGTGCTATGTACAACAATAATTCAGGTATTGCTGTGGTGTAAAATGAGAAAGATATTGTAGGTTTTATTAGGAAATATATTTGGCCATCCATTAAAGTAAAATTTAGTTATATAGCCAAGTTAGTAAGACTTTTACAATTCTTCTCAAGACTATAAAAGTACACGCTTGTCTCAGAGGATTAAAATGTTATTTAGCTGCAGCACATTCACTAGCCTGCAGCACAATATCAATCTTACAATAATAACGTTTTTTGGAAACAAAACAAAAACCCCAATGTGAAGTAAACAAATACAACACCCCCTTCACTCCACACTAGTCCATATGTAGGGAGCAGATTTCATCACTGAGGTTCCTTAAGGACTGACATTCATTGGGAAACACTGAAAGACGCGTGCAGACACAAGCAACAGGAGAGGAAAATGTAATTTTTAATGAAAAATATATACTAGAGAGCACATATGTTATTATTATATCAAAAATGGCCCTGGCAAGAGTTGTGAAGGAAATGTGAAATGGTGTTATCAGAAAACAAACACAAAGCCTGGGCATGTGAAGTCCCTAGTATGTATTTATATTACATCGATTTCTTTGCCTCCCCAACAAAATCATCTTTTTACAGCATGTTAGCTGTCTCTCCAACACCTTTTCCATGTCATCATCCCCTTTTTCATTCTAAAAGTAAGCCGAGTTCGAAGTGGCAAACGCTCTCTTGTGCAAGCAAATGATGGACAAAGACCTGCAAATCTTTTTCTGTGAGATCTAAGCAACCTGCAAAGAGGAAATGAACCACTGACACTACCTGTCCTTTGAATGCATCAATGATGAACTGGAGCGACTGGGGCTGAACACATTCAATGCATTTTTGTACAACGTGGTTTCCATTTTGATCCTTCACACATTTCAGAACATGGCCATCCAGCTCTTTCACCATTTCATTCTGGAAAAACAAAGATTATCCTTGTCTTTATGATGGAATTCCCCACCCCCCTAAAATAGGGAAAATTTCATTCCATCCTGACTCCAACCTTCATAGTCACTGGTATTAACAGTGTACCTCAGTACTTTCATTTTAACTATTTTAGCCCCTAGGATATTTCATGATGAAGGGAATAATCAACAATTTAATCAAGTAAAAAGAGGGATACAATAAAAATAAATAAATAAAATTAAAAAAGCATTGCTCTAACTTACAATTACCTGCTGGTCAGGTGAGATTGACTCGAGTGCTTTCTGGATAACACGACAGCCATACATCTGGAGGGCCAATGGCAGAACATGACCACGGATGCGTGTTGCTAGGGCTAACTTTTGATCCAGGCTTCCAAACTAAAAGAAAATAAATATGCTGTTAAAAAATGAAGACATATTGCAGATATATGCTGGAATTTACATGTCAGATTAAGTATTTTCAAGATGTACATGACTGGAATATTTGAATGATTTTTCATTTCAGATTTTGGTGGAGATATTTACCAGAAACTTCTCATTTCTAAATTCAACATTTTGCAATATTCCACATCCAGTTCACATACCTGCTATCAAATGCATGACCTTGAAAGACAACAGAAGAAATCAATATAGTTTATATTTGTCTGTCTGCAGGAATATTTAAGTGCAATAAACCACTTTTTCAAATAAATTATACCGGAAAAATGATCACAGGTCACTATTATGTATGAATCCAAATCAGATTTTCTATCTCACATCTTGTAAGAGAGAACACAGAAGTGACCACCTGAACAATCAGCTGGTGGCACAGCAATTTACCTGCAGCATTGCTGGGAACTCTCAAATTCCACACTTGTAGTCAGCTCTGAAGAAAGCTTGACCAAGAACTTCACCTCCCCACCTACACAGTAAACTGAGGTACCCTATTACACGTAAGGCCATGTGCAGCTTTTTCTTGAGAAGTGTTCCGCAGAATTAAGATGAAAACACTCAACTAACAATGATTAACTGTGTATTCATCCAACTTAACATTATGGAATAAATAGCAAATGATGACCCTTAAGCAAAACCAAGATCTTATATATCATATGTCAGTTACACTTTACAGAAGATATTTTGATTGATTAATAAAAAAGTAAAAAAGTAAGCACATTGCTCTATAGATTACTAAAAATTACAATCTTGTTTACAGCAAGTATCTTATTTCTTACTGGACATCTTCCAGCATCACCTTCTCTCCACCACTCTTTGATATGGCCCCTAAGTACACTATACTAGATACCCTTCCTATATATAACTTTTCCCAGGACACAGGTATTACTGTTTTCTTCTCTCTGCAAGCCAAATCAGGTAATTCTTTGATAAAGTCTTTTTTTTATCACATAGTTTTTAAGAGAAAATAAATCTGTTTTAAATACTTGTAGTAATATTGGCTGTATCTTATGATAGATACCTCAAAATAACTCAAAATTCTTCTGCTTCAATACTTTTGACGGGAATTTCCTCATACACAGCACCGGATGAAGTTCACACAGCTGTTTGAGCACGAGGGTGTTTTCCAGACCTATTCTCTACCATGATGGAGTAACCAATAAAAAGCATCTTTCAAATATTTATGTTCCCTTTCATCTGCTGAAAGTTCTGCTAAGAGGTTTGTGAAGCCTCAATGTGCAGCCTGTGCATTCACTAGTATTCACCAATACATGCACCACCAGTGTAACGAGAAACTGTGTCCATTATGGCAAAAAAAAAAAACCCAACTGGATACAGAACAGAAAACACCTACACAGAATTACACATTTAGGTTCTGTGGAAGTCATGCTATGTGTTAAGTTCTGCTATGGTGTTAAGGAAAAGACCAGGTTAATTTAATCAGATTTACAGCACTCCATTTGCATGTCCATCCATACACTTAGTGCTATGCCTACCTCAAAGAACTTCTGTATTACATAGTTTCCAAACACATCAGTCATCAATTGATAGGCTGCTTGCAGGATCTCATTAAACACCATCTGGCGCTCAGCTGGAGTAGCTCGCTCCAGCTTTTGCTGTATAAATCTAAGGGCAAAAAAAGGTGCATTATGCTTTGCATCAACAACAGGAAAACCTCTCAAACACTGTTTCAATGAGACACCTCAACACTAAAGAAAGCAGTCAATATTTATAAAATTTATTAAAATGAAAGTAGTGCCTTTGCATATAAAAGGATACATTTTAGTAAAATTAAGACTTGAAAACTTTCATTTGAACAGCTTTAAAGATGAAAACAATAACAGTAACCAAGTACCCGATGATGTACTGACAAAAAAGTTTTACATTCCAGATGCCACGTATTTTGTTTTCTTAATCAACGCCTTTTTGATACCTAAATACTAGAGTTTACAAGTCTAGTTATGAGGCTACTTCTACAGGCAGCTAAATTAATACTACTTTTACAATGAGAGTTCTTAGAGAAGGTCAGCCTAAGAGAGTATGTGCTCCAATTAACGGCATACTTTGAATTAAGACGACAAGCACCTCATTCAAAATTCGACGTTAATAAAACAGTATTAAAAGCAGTAAAATATTATTAACTATTCTCATAATAATTACCTAGAACCATGCTGGTCTTGGGAAAATTCAACAATATGTCCAACAAGGTCCCTTAGCTGAAGATTAGGGAAACGATTGTTTCTGAAATCTTCCAGCAAGCGGCTGCGTCCCGAAGGCATGATGTCAGACCTGCTGTAGCGGAGGCGCGAAGGAGGGAAGAGCTGGCTGGTGGAGCTAAAGAGACTGGAGGTGCTCGCCGCACTGCGATACTTGGCTTCGGCTCCGGGGGCTGCAGAAATATAGCGACCACTACCATTTGTCAGTCCTCCTACAAGGAAGCAGCTCTGTCAGTAACGGCCGTTGAGGAAAATAAGCAACAGCAAAACAGCAAGTGAAACTACAACTATGGATACACCCTGGAGCCAAGGAAAACAACAGCGTTGTCTTGTCATTTGTATTTACCTCATTATGGCTGGAGGAGTTAGATAGCTTTATCTTGCAATAAATAAAACCATTCTCCTCCTCATTTTTATTTTATGTGAAGGGCACCAGGAAAAGAAATGTCATTAGAAGAATATATCAAGGCAGGTAAAGTGAGCACCCACTCAGCCTTACAGAAACGTTAGAACTGGGTGGGCCTTAAGCTTAGTGGGCAGATTTCCACTTCACGAGTCATACTGGCTTATACCCTTGTTAGTAGTCTTGAAGTTAGCCAATTGTGACAAAATAGACCATGAAATCTGAACTACCCTTCAGTCCCTACTGAGGTAACCTTTCCAATGTGTTAAGGGTACTTTTGGGGAGGCACATGTAGTGCCTCTAATCAAGCTGTACCTGTCCTGCAGGTTATTTGATGACTTCAGCATCCCAAGCTTTCAATCTGGTACCTCATCTCAGCACTAAATATGTCAAATTTCAAACCAGATAACTAAGAATGCTCTATTTAATTATCAAACAACCACAGACACATCAAACTGAAGCTCTTTTTAGAAACATGAAGTCCTTTCCTTGCTGCACAAACACTCATCACTCTCACCTCATCCTGCCTTACTTTCTAAGAACTGAATTGCCTTCCTGTATCTAGATCCTACTCCTTTTTGCTAGGGATTCCACCTACAGCTCATCATTCTACAGTCCTGTGCATTTCTCCTCACACCCTGCTCTCTGATCAGTTCGTGTCACTCTGAACTCCTCCAGCAGGCCTCTCCCCTCCACTTTACAACAGGCAGCAATTATCATAAAAAACATCCAAAGAATCTTTCCCAACTGCTGGATGATTTTTTAGAGGGATACTCTTACTATACTACAAGCAGAAATACTCAAAGACAATTCCCACACAGAAACCTCAATTCTACTACTAGAGCCAAAGGAAAGAAAAAGCCAAACACTCACTAAAAGTATTGACTACAAATTGGAACAGGAAAGCATTTTGTCTCCCTGTCTAGGAAGCAATAAAGCCCTTTCAAAGTCAACAGAATAAATATCTACATTTGAATTTAAAACAAATTGCAGTATGTGCTGTTTGAATGGTGCTCTATTACAAACTTAATTTAAAAAAAAGGGAAAAAAAGGAAAAAAAAGAAAAGAAAAAAACCCCCACCAGCTGACCTGTGCCCCAGCCAAGCCTTCTTTTGGTTCCAAGTATTTATAAGGCCAGGCAACAACAGTGTTACAGTCGACTGGCAATGTATTAATGGTAAAGTTATCTTTCTCAAAAGGTCAAATTCTAGTACCAAAATCTGAGATGTTAGTGCTCTGGAAGACACATGAAGCATCGCATTTATTGCAGTGTATAGTATTATGCCCTAAAATAGAAAAAAATTAGTATTTATTTTATAATTAGTCTTCAAAATTCTGTGATAAATATCAATAAATACTTTATGCCCCACAATACCTTTTAAAAACCACTAGGTTTTGTTTTAAATTAAAGCCTCTTAGTCCTCTACGGCCAGGAAAATAAAAGTTTTGTAACTATCATTTTTAGTTTCCATTGACAAACACTATGATACTAGCCAACAAAAGCAAAAAAACCCCAAAATTCTGCAGGTGAAGCAGTGTGCAGAGTGTTGATCTGCCATAATTTCTCCTCTAGGAATGGTCTTCTAAAAAAAAAAAACCTAAGTTCTGCAGCTGAAATGATGTTATTTCTCATCTAGACTATGCAAATTTAGGATTGCTCCCCTGCACATGCTGTGCAGTAACACTATTTAATATCACGAGAGGGCACCAGAGCCCATCTGAAAGGAAATGAGAGGCTACTTTCCTGTTGCAGCATCTCTATCACTCCACTGATCACATGTTCAATTCTGTGCCAGAAACTATTAGGGCAGTTTTGGTCATATGCTCACAGTGATTATACACAGTCAGAATTGCACATGTGAATCAGGAATTGTTTCAGCATTTTTTTTTTTTTTTTTTTTTTTTTTTTTTTTTTTTTTTTTTTGTAACTGAGCCTTCATCTCTATAAATTAAATGCAACAATTTATCCAGCAACTAAAATAGAAATTAAGAAACCTGGTAGCTTTTAACAAATACACTGTATATGTGTAATATACATTTTGGCTCAGAATTAAGCCTTTTTTCAGTCTAATTTGGGAATCATCACTTTTTTAGACTTGTAAGACAACTATGCTGCAACTGGGAGGCTCCTGTCTAGCCTGTTAGACTATTTCAGACAATCACATTAAGCAGGACAATAGTACAGGAAGGCTGTATTAAGAAAGCACATCCATTATGCCTAGAAGAATCCGTGGTACTCAGAAAGCAGAACCTTGGAAAACACTAGACATTATTATAAAAAGAATAATTTAATTAGTAATTCGCTTTTATTTTCACATAACCTTTAATTACAGCAATGTTATGGCTCAGTGGCAACTCTGCAGATTTGAAAAACAGTAAAACTCCCAAAATAAAGGCATACTGTCTTAGGTACTTCTTACATGCAGACGTAATTGTGAGTACAATGGCCTGTTTTCTTCACCAAACTAGGAAAGTAAGTTACTTGGGGAACATACCCTACTGAATAAAGCACTGAAAAATTAAAATACTTATTAGACATCAGTATAGCCACACAATTCCAAACTCTTGGGGAATGAAGTGTGCAGTGCATTTTTCAGATAATCAATTAGCTATCACTTCTGATCTCATAAAACAAAGATCTCCAAAGCACTGAGTAATATTGTTTTACAGTTTAATAGAACCTAACTCTCCATGGCTAATCCATAGGGAGGAAAAGGCAGAGAGTTATAAAGAGGATATAGATAATCTAAATCAGGGCCTAAGTTTCAAGGACACAAAGCACGTTAAATTATTGACTCCTTAACATATTTAATGTTAAGGAGAACATGAAAAAACATTAAAAACTAGATCCAGGCACATTTATTTTGACAGCATTAGTCTGTTAGTAATTATCAAAGTATTTTTTCAATTATTTCTAATAAAGACAGAAAACACATCTACTGCAAAGTAACTTATTTACATGTCAGCAGTATTTTCTAGTAACACACAAATATGTATATAAATGCCTTAAACTTAATTTCTTTGAAGTATTTGTTCATCTATAAAAAAGTAGCTTCATCTCGCCCTAAGCTAAAAGTTTCATCTTCTTATGGAAAACAGAATTACACATATCTATGTACATTTTAGGAATCAATGCATGTGTTTGTTATGCCTGGTTTAGTGTAGCACTACAGAGGAGGGACACAGCTGAGGCAATGCAAAGCTCCCCAGAGTGCCTTGCCAAGGGGCCTTTACTCTTACCCAGCATGATCATCTCTGAAGGTGAAACATCAATCCCAACTGCTAACAAGCCTGGCTCACAAACACAGGAAATAATCACCTCCAAAAGCCCAGATTTTAAAAATCCTACTCTACACCAAAATTCTCCTCTTAAAATGCTGCAATGTACCATCAAACAGGGTAAGGACTACCAATCTAATAGGATTTCTTATGACAATGGAAAAACATTTTCTCTTGCAGTTCCTTGTACCTGGGAGTGAAAGGGTAGTTCAAATTCATGACCTTACTGCTCCAACTGATTACAGTAAAGAAGCAGTTACAAACAACTGACAAACCCCTTCAAATACAGGAAAACTGACACTAGCACAAAGTCATTAGCACATTCCTATTTTAGGATGTCGGATAAAAGTTGGTGAGAGGAGATAAAAACAGTAAAATATCACAAATTTCTTGTAAAAGGGAAATTGTTCTTTTAAGCTACAAATTGCAGCAGTGTCTGACAAAGGGGTTATAAAACCATGCACCCTTTCCCAGTGTTGTGCTCTAGATTCTGGTGGCTGAAACAGGAGCAACCGAGTTTGATGCCCATTTTAAAACAAGAGTTAAACTTAGCTGAACCTGTTGATACAAGCAGGCAGGACAAGTTTGGAAGGTGGAGGGAGAGCTGCATTTGACAGGCATTATCAGAATACCAATGGAAACTGCATGCAGACATGAACTTACAGTGTTGTTCCACTCTGAAAAGTGACTACATGATAACCATACCCTTCTTAAAATACACTCCCTGTTTGATTTCAGGTGTAACTTCTCACTTGGTGAGAAAGCTTTGATTTTTTTATTTTTATTTTTTGTATGTGAAAACAAAACATGCTTCCAAGAGTGGTTGATGAACACACCAGAATAAATATAACAAGACAGACAATTAACTGCAGAAATAGTTTTAAACTCTGAGATGGTGCACTTTGAAAGCAACTGTGCAAAAATACGGCACAGGGCAGAAAGGCTAAAAAATTACTGCATTTTTTGTGAAAGCAAATATCCAAAAGACCTCCATTTCCAAATTTCAGGCTGATTTTGTAATATAGCAAAAAAATTATCAGTAATCAAGGTCCACTTCACTTGGAAGATGAAGAGGACACATGGAAGCCAATAAGGTTGTGTCAATTTTCAGAGTACAACTGTATATTCTGGCAGTTACACACTGATCTAGTACATGATTTTAACAAGCTATTAGGCTTAGTTCACACTGCCAAACAGTTCAAAATGGGTCAAAGTCAATATTTAACAATTTTTGCTGATAGAGGCAATCCTCTATACTGATCACAGCCTATTTTCTCAGAACTGAAAAAAAGTCTTTAACATTTATCAAATGTGAAACAAACAAAACTTTGAATGTTTTAAATTTTAGATAATGCCTTCCAAAATTTGGTTTAAGTATAGTTTTCAGCAATATGAAAACTATGGTGAGAGTACTTTGAAAAGAAAGAAAGAAAAAGATTTCCATGATAACCCCATTGTCAGATGTTCAGAACTTTCTCAAAAGCCTCCATTTGGGCTGAAACTTTCCATGCTTGGTCTCAGCCCAAAGGTGCACTTTGTAGACCTGAAAAAGGAAAAAAGGTAAGTAAAAAAAAATAAAACGTGCTGAAACATCCCCTTGCCCAGTTTTATTTTGGGTATTCAGCACTTAACCTTGAAGGGGATACTGTACTGCAAATGTAATATATTTTAATTATTTAACCTTGTAATACAAATCATTCACACATTTCTCACTTAAGGCATATTCTGGTAGGCATTTTAATTTTTTTTTTCATGCTTTATTTGCATTAAGAAGTATCAGGAATTATGCTGCCTATTGCAGGCATGGAAGTGTGCATTGAACACTTATTGGTACAACTAGCAACTCAATCTTGAATTACATCCAGTTTCACTGAATGATTTTAGCATCCAACTTAAACGACTGCAAATATTTGCAGCAGAAAAGAAAAACTATTAGGTAACTTCAGGGTTAGAGGCATTATCTTCTAAATATACTGTACACGGTGGTGGAGTTTCTTTAGATCTTTTATTTTATTTTATTTTTTGTTTAAAGAAAGGTTGAGCTCCCATGTCATCTTACTAGGCAAAAAAAAATTTCAGAAATTATTTTTAGCATTCTTTAAAAAATACATCCGATAACAGAGAGCCACCACTAACAATGCCTTTGCTACTTCTTTGACAAATGTCTTTTTTTGTCTCCTTCCATCAGCCTGGTGATGAACTACTGTCTTCCTGGCAAAGTATCTCAGCCATGAGGTTGACTGATTCAAAAATCACCTTTCAATACATTTCACATTGAGAGAGAGCACTGCTCACTTATCATGGCAAGGGGCATTAATGAGTCACTTCACTGTTAAACACATCATCTAAAATGTCCTTGAAGTGGGGTAACACAGTGGAGAAGAACCAAAAACAATGCACCTTTGCTTGTCATACTGTGGAAACATAATAGAAAAAGGACCAATAATTCTTACTGGGCTCTCTACTGGGCTTCTGCAAAGGAAGAAAAATCAGTTGTTGGCCCGATACTGCCAAAAGCTGAGTGCCCTCCACTGTCAAATCAATGAACATCTGAACATGCTCTTCACCTTTCACGAATGGCCCCTCTTCATTACAAAACTGTTTAACAGCAAAGGTAATGTGACATCTCTTACGCAACATATATTTTACACATAGAAATACATACACACATACAAACAAAAAGTGTTTTTTTGGTTTTTTGTTTTTGTTTTTTTTTTACCTAAATGCAAACTGGATGAGGATCCATGTGATGAAAGTGATGGCGGTGGCGTAAGTGAATGTCCTGGCGTTTGGCTTGGCAGAGGCATGCCTATTGGACTTGGAGAGGAGGAAAATCCCAGACTATTGTAAAATGGCTGCCCTATGGGTGCTAGGCTGCTACTAGATCTTTTGTACAAGTCAGAGCTAGTAGATAGAGAATCTCTCCTTGTGGCACTACTACTTGCAGAACTGCCAACTGAAGAAGAAATAAAAAGACCCTAATTACACAGTGTCAACTGAATAAAACCTATCCCCAACTACAGCTGGGCAACAACAGATGCGATCACAATAATTACAGCAATCGTTATGACAAAGACAATTACTGTGATAACCACACATGCTTTTAAGTAAATCCAAGTGGGTATAAACATACCACTGGCAAGTAATTTCACCAACGTCCATGTCTTTCAACATTTCACACTAGACTTCTCACAGGAATATTGCAGTACTCTGTTTTAAACACCTGACTTCAGGTTTTGGGACAAATATGGAATTTTTAAGATTAGATTACACTGTCACTTTATAGGATAAATGATTCTAAAAATATTGCCACTAAATTTTTTGATAAATTTTTTTTCCACCATAAATTATTAGTCAGACAGTGACACTCATTTCAGGAAAAAGTCTAGAGGAAAGTAGTTGTTGTTTAAGGGTTCACAACATAATTATCTTGCTGTTCAGCTGTTTCTGAACTTCCTCGTTTGTGAACCCCTCACCTGTAGGAAAAAAATGACTACTTTAAATTCCCTATGAGAATTATGGCTCTCAAAGAAGTATTTTGAAAAGATATTATAAAGAGGGAATAGGCCAAGAAAGAAGATGAGAAGCACAGCAGAGATAGGAAAGTTAGGTGAGAAATTAAAAAGGTGATTTTTCTCCTATCAGTGTTTCTGAAAGTGAAATTAGACTAGAGGCTTTGGATAACAGTGTATTAGTGAAGGACTGGTTATCCTGCACAGCATCATTCAGCAGGGCGATGAGCAGTCTAGGACAAATTAGGAGAACAATAAAAAGATTTTAGAAATGTTAAATTCTACTATCTGCTGCATACTAGTGAAGTATTAAACTAGAATGCCTGTTTTAAACACTCGACATCATTATACTCATGAACCAAACCCAGATTATGGATATTTTAATAACAAATATATTTCTTAAGATGAATTTGGAAAATTGATTACTACTATTGACTACTTCAACTTAAAAAGGAAAGGTCAGAACTTTTATTTCCATAACCTTTAACCTTTTCAAGTACCTTCCTATTAAAGCTGGCTGCATGGCACAATATAAAGGTCACCTGAAATTTCCCATTTTAAGACACTAATTTGTTTCCCCATAGCATTAGCAACTTGGCTAATATTTTTCATGGCAGGAACTTGCTTGGACAAAATTTTTAATGGAACTTCTGTCTGAACACTGCCATTTCAGAAATACTGGCAAACAAAGGTGTTTTATCATTACCAAAATAATCCAGCTACCTCATTGAGAAGTTGATGCTTTCATGTATTCAGACTGAATATGCCAGCAGCAGGAGACCTTTATTTTCACACTCTTACACTTAACTAAAATTCTTTGCAAAATCACAGTTCATCCAAGTTCAGCACAGATCTGCTACAGACTCACAGCTGAATATTTAAACTCCTGACCATACACAGCACATTTGAGATAGTTGATTAAGGTTGTGCCTGCAATTGAACTTCAGTGTGCCATGTCAAAAACAGACTTGGAAATTGCTATCCAAGATTCCACCTTGTGTTGGAAAGGCCCATGAGGCAATGTAGAGAGGAAGTTTTCTACTTCAAGTGCAGGGGAGACAAAAGCCAAACACAAGAAGTAGACTAGGGAGGGGGGAAAGAGAAAAAAGGAAACCAGGAGGAAGAGATAAAAGTAAGACATAGGAGCCAACAAAGAGACTGCAAGAAAAACTGGCAAGCACTTTCAGTGGGACTGAGGATGAGAAGAAAGCAGATCTGAAGAAAAGTTAGGCTGCAGAAGGTGTATGTGACTGTGGGGCGAAAAGACTGGAATAGTAAGCTGATGATGGGAACATCACACAGTACAAGTAGAAACAGAAACATACTTAGGAGAGGGGAGGGAAGCGGGAGATAAATGTTGCCTGGAAACTGGGAAGGAAGACATACTAGAGGAGAAACCAGAAGGAAAAGATACTGGACTAACTAGGCAAGGAGATTGAGAATAAGAAACCAGAAAAGCAAATTAAGGCAACAGTTGAAAGAAATCTCAAGCTTTGAGACCAGCTCTACAGGCTCTGGCTCAGTGAACCATATAAATGTTAATAAGGCTACATGATGGATTGTTATTTTTCCATCTTTCAGGGTTTGTTACTCAGCTAAATTACTGCAGCTTAACAAGTTACCATGAACCAGCTGAGCTGCATTTTCACACACACGAGCATAGCTCTCGACACCCAGAAGATAATTTGCATTAGCTTACTCCTCTTCTCCCCTCTCTAAACTAATCCAACTCCTTTACAGTTGTTACAGTCCAGAAGGCAGCATCTGGAAAGCTGCCAGGGTTGATCTAATTCTTGGCTACCTGTTAAGCTGCAGTAACTTACCATGTACCTAAACCTTTAAAATGGAGTATGAATAACTTCATTATAAAAGAACAGAGACTGTAAGTACCTACAGTCATTTATATGGTATGTTTGCTGATTTCAGTTGTTACTTTGTTCAGTCATTCAAGCTAGAACATGCTCACCTTTGCATTTTGGCAGCTATTTTTGCCCCTTGCAAAAACTGAAAACATAAGGGCAAAATGCCATTTATCAGACTTCATGGCTGTATTTTAACTGAAATTCAACCTTTTCAACACACTGACAGGAGTTACAAAGAAGCTGAAACCTTGGCACAAAAAATTAAACTTGTTATTAATTTGCCTCAATATGCATGAATACCACTTGGTTTATGTGTTCACCTGTGTAATTCAATTCATATATACATACATTAAAAAATAAATAACCAGGAAGCATTTTTTTAAGTGGCTATTAGGGCAAGTACAATTTATACTTGGCAGAAGGGCACTTTCAATATACTTTCATTCTAGTAATACTACTAAAAATATTTCAGGTTTAGATAGCACCTTTCATCAGCACTTCTCAAACTGCAAAAGCATAGGATTCCTGCTTCCCTGTGCAAACTACCATGCTAATTAAATCACCCTGGATACTGCTGCAAGATTTCAGCACGTGCTCTCTGTGCTGAGGGCTTTGGACAAAGCTCTGGAACTGACCTTTGCTACAAGAAAAAGGCTTAATCTCCTGTGCCAGAAAAAGCTATGCTGATTTTCTTAAATAGATACACAACTAAAGTTTGCATTCTATAGAGGTTCTTCAGATAATGTGGGAAAAAAAAACTGTTATGACTTAAATCTATTCTATCTAGAGGCCTTAAATAGTTGCACTGTATCAAATATATATATTTATTATCACTATCTACCACTATAATGAAACTGCACCTAGAGTGAAACACAGCTGCTAAGGATTCACTGAAACCCTACAAATAGCTCAGGACAAGTTATATTACATAATATACACTTGGACAGCACAATTCTCTAAATAAAATTTACTTGCTGTGGCATTAAGCAAAACTAAAAAATTCCACACTACTGAGTAGCCTCAATTTTTATTTTTTTTAATTGAACATGGGATGTTTTGAGTCTTCTCTTTAAAATCAAATACTGGACAGGATCAGCATAAAAGCCTGATTTTGGACTTCCTAGCATTAGTTTTGTTCAAGTAAATAATTTTTCTGATTATTTTATGAAAAACAACACTGAGAAAAGCTCTGTGTTGGTATGCAGTATATTTGATGTCACTGGTCACACTTAGCTACTGAATAACAACTACCATGTCTTAACACTGAAGGGTGTGCTTTTCCTTCTGTTTTTTCTTCCCCATATATTAATCCATTTTGTAATAATTTTTTAAAAATATTTTTAGTGCTAATTTTCCTTAATTTTGAAAAGAATACTGTTAGAGTACATACAATTCCCCCAGTTTCTACCCATCTGCAAGATACACAAGACTAAACACGCTCCCCTGACTTGATTAAAATAATATTAGTAATAAGAAGCAATTCAGTGCTGTAAACTTAGAAATTAATAGCAAAAGGAAATATTCTTTTAAAAAATGTTTCTCTTGCCTTACTAAAACTGAATCTGAAATATAAGAAAACCTACCTTGCATGTTTAAAAACTGTGTGAATATATAATTTCTGCTTTAGAGCAGAAACGTGATAGAATGATTTTATTTTTTTTAAGTACAAACAGGTTGGTAACATCTAGGAGTCTGTTGAAATAATTAAAGGCCCCAAAAGTGCAGAGAACTATTTAGGCTTAACTATATCTAAGATTAAACCTTCTAGAGTTAACAAGGACTATTCTTGGGTATTAAGTATTTTTGTTTAATAAATCCTTTAAAAATGTTATAGAAATAAGCACTTCAATATTAGATCAAATTTAGAAAGCTATATGCTGTTTAATTTTTTCAAAAAAAATTAGGAATTTTTCTGATATGATAATTAAAACAAAAGAATGTATATCTTCACTATCATCAATTGTTACTTTAACCACAGAATGAAGACTTCCTTGAAAACAAAAGCAGCTTACTGAAAAACAGTAACAAACTTCTGGGGCAGAGTACAGTGATCAGCATGGAAAAGTATTTTGAAGATACCTGTGACTAAGGATATTGTTCAAAAATGCATCTTGTATACAGAACCCAAGTGAATTTAAAGAACTTTTTTTATTCCCCTGTAATTAGTTTTAAACTTGAATAACCTGTTTTTGCATTCTGTTTAGAAATGTATGTATATATATGATGCCTGATACAGATATATTTTTTTGCTTAGCACAAAAGTCTCACAGAACGTCCTCACTATATTAACAACCTACCTGATGAGCCAAATCCACCAAGTGCAGAGCCGATAGCTGCTCCTAAAGAGCTGCTACTTCCAAAGCCAAGAGATGTGCTTCCTGGTTGGCCAGGGCCATGTGAAAAAAGGGAACTGCTCTGGGAGTTATTGGTCAAAGAGTTACTGCCATAAAATGAATTGGATTGTAGGCTACTATTTGTTTGCTGTTGCTGTTGTTGTGGCTGGGCACCAAGTGGCCGAAATAGACCGTTCGTGGCTCCCGCGAGATTGTTTGCTGTTCCTCCAGCTGAAGCAGCTGCAGCTGTAAAACACATGTTTTCAATCATAATTACTCTCCAACATTTCTGACTGAAAATGGATTATTCAGAACTAAATTGTATTTTCTTGAAGCCCTCTTAAAACAAGCAGAAATTCACATATTAAAGGACTAAGAGACTTAATAGTATTACACAATCTTAATTACTCAAGGGAAAAAGGTGAAGACAGCACATGTTTTAGGCTAATCAAGGCTGCAGAAATGTTAATGTAATTGAGGGAATTTTCAGTGTAAACATATAAGACATTACTGTTTACTGAACTTTTTATATCCAAAGTTGCAGCTAAGAGTCATTCAAAGACATCTTCAGCTACTGTCAGAAGCAAGCTCTGCACAGAGAAAGAAGCTGACAGATTAAGTTGAAATCTAATTTTCTGAACAGATTAAGTTAATTAATCCAGGGTTAATATTCTGGATTTTAATTTAACAAATAAACGGTTCAGTAAAGTAATACTAGATCTTACAACTGGTAAAAAAGAAGGAAACTAGAGACTTTTTGTGTAACTAATTCTTCTCTTTTGATTTCCATTCTATACATAGCTTTCTCCTTGCCACATTTTTCAGGAGAAAATAAGTTTCATGAGAAAAGTATAGCAAGGCTCCAGAGCAGTCCATCTTCTGCCAGGCCGAAGGAATGAAATGATGCTTCCTAGAGGACACCATTTAGGGGATTGATGAGAAGCACATGTTATAATGCATGGGGAGAGGAAGGAGAAAAAATGTTCTTATCTGACAAGTACCATTTGCAGAAACATGCCTGTGTATGTATGGGAAAAGCACTGTAAATTCCAATTAAAAATGGAAAACCCCATCTGTGAGAAAGAACAGTCTCAGAGAACAGGAGGAGACAGAATAATAAAGCAAGCATGCACAGTATATCCTTCACAACTAGTAAACTTCACAGATGCATAGCAAACGATGTCAAATACTAATCAGCATTAACTATTAAGATTCAGTAGAGAAGTAAAAGAAACCTCTGTGCAGGATTAAATATTTACCTGCTTGTGCTGCTGCAGAACTGATTAGAACAGGAGTTGAGGCCACCAATCTGACTGGTGCGCCAAGCCCAGTTCTCGCTCCAGGGCCTACTACTAAGGCACCAGTCTGATCGTAATAGGCAGTGGGAGCCAGCACTTGGTAGCCTACACAACACAGGAGACAAGGATTAGTGGTACAGATAGTCTCACACAGTCAGCATTTCCTCTCTCCTTGAAATATTCTAACCACAAACTACAAACCAGCATTTCTGCCACACTGTCTTTGAACATCAACTAGACATCAAAGAAAAGGCAGTAAATATCATGGGACAAAATCAGATTTAGAAATGCTTCAAGTAATTTTTTACAACTAAAAAACTGCTAAAATTAGTTGTCTGAAGTTCAACTTATTGTCAAGGTTGAAGTTTCTAACACCATAGTGAGAAGGTACAGGTACAACACAACTGGCAGTATTTGGATCACTATCAAATGAATTTCTTTCAGCAGTTTAAAATACTCTACATTTCTCTAGGACTCCTTTGTACATGGAGAACCTACTGAGAAGCACAATTAAAGGGCTAAGCTAAATGCAAGTCTGGCAATTCCACACATTACCTAGCCACACTTAAAAGTCCATCTGCAAAAAACACATTAGGAAAGGAATGCTGTGTGTGCAGGAGTGCCTTGGATCAGTCAGCTTCACAGGAATAAAAAAGACTGCAATCCAAGCATAACACTTCATTCAGCTGACAGTTAAGAAGTGGAATTGATGAAGGAGGAGGAGTTGAAAAAGGAGAAAAGCAAGTAGTAGGAGGGAATACAGGATACAATATTTGAATGAATAAAAGCAAAAGAGACAAAAGAAAGCCAAGCAAAAAACCCCTTTATTTAGAACAAGAGCAAGAGAATTAATTTTAAAGCTCTTGACACTTTACAGTGAAGTAAATGAATTGGAATAAGAATCCCTAAAAAATGGAAGACAAGCTACGATAATCTAAGAAAGGGTGCTGATATTTAAAATATAACAAATTTTAATTTAGGTTGACTATTCTTATGAAGCAATAAAAGAAAACCCAATGGAATTTCAATATTCCTCCCATGTTCAAATATACACTATCAAGAAAAAAGACAAGATTGCAAAAGTCACACATCCATTTTTGTACATGTAAGAAAAGATTTTCCATTCTATTTTAAGTCAGTTGCTCCCATCAGTTGTCTTGTATGCTCAGAACTAGGTCTAGCAGAGTTCTCTCAGAAATACATATGGACCTGAACATAACTGGACCTCTGATTTAAGGTTAAGTACCACAATCACCAGTCTTCAAGTCTTATTTTCTCCTCAATTTCTAAAACATCTCTGTAATCATCATCTCTCTCTGTGGCTGTGCAATTTCCCCTCAAAATTAACAATTATGAAAGCTTACTTCTGTGCCTTTACATTCAAGTTCACTGTGGTGTTCCCATGCAGTCAGAAAACAAAAACATACTGTCTCCTCATCAGTTCCTAATCACACCTTTTATTTTAGAGTTCAACTGCTCTATCTACATTTATTGTCTCCATACCAGCAGAGAAAGTGAAAGTAAACAATCTAGTTTATCAATATGGTGTTTTGCTGAAATGATTTCTAAATTACTCCAGAAACCACAGACTCTGAAAAACTTTCTGATTCTTACCACACAAACCTAAAAAGAATGAGGCAATGAAATCTGTTCTCTCAGCTTATGCAGCTCATCCTTAGAATTGCACTTATCCATCCAGTAATGCAACTTCTCTCAGTGATGACATCCAAATGTATCCCAGTTTGCCACTTCTCTCTACACAATTTAACAGATGTGACATTCCTTACTGCCAACTCAATTATCTGCCCCTTAACCTGAACCCCTATAACCTTTTGCTTGTTCTGACAGACATGCTCAGCATTATCTCTGCACATCCTCTCACAAATCAAATTCAGAACTTACTATCCTGCCAGTAACCCATTTATACTTTCTATGACCACTGTAACTTTGCCTATACTGTGACTTCTATTTCATACTACCTTCTGCAATTTTACACTTCAAATTCCTCCAGGTAATAAAGCCAAAAAATGCTATGCCAATGGACAGAAATTGTTTATTTTAATGCTCTATACATGGGCATTTTTTTCCAGACCACTCACTTTACATGTCCACCTGCAAGCCAGATGCACCATGACAGCTTTACTGTGTGAGCTACATAAAACTAACTTGTATCTTACCTAGTCAGTGCAGTCAGTGGAGCCTCTGGTGAGATTTGGCTGACCTGCTGTTATAGACATCTATTCTAGGGTAAGCTGAGGAGCTCTGCAGACTCTTTACAGCAACTGCACAAGGGAGATCTCTACTAAACACAATGACTCCTTAGACAGCTGAAGTCTCAAGCAGACTCCTGACTTTATATGATTAAGCCAAGTCCAGAAGTTGCCTGTGATGAGGACTGGTTTAATTCATAAGCAGAATGTATGCTGATTGTCCTATGAAATTGGGAATACCCTCTGACACTCTCATTCAGGCACATATATTCAGGCAGAAACACTCTGTTTTTTAAGATTCTTTATTATTGAGCGACTTGCTCAATTACGATAGGAAGAATTTAAAATGGAATTGCATAACTCCAATGCAAAATGCATTTCACATTTAGTGGTTTTAAAAAAGAACCTGCAGTTTTACCTTTTATCAGCCTTCCAATACCCACAGTGGCCTACAGGAAGGCTGGAGACTTTTTAAAAGAGCATGAAGTGCTGGAACAACAGGGAATGGCTTCCAACTGAAAGAACATAGCTTTGCATTGGATATTAGGAAGAAATTCTTAACTGTGAGGGTGGTGAGGCACTGGAACAGGTTGCTAAGAGAGGCTGTTGCCACCTCATCCCTGGAGGTGTTCAAGACCAGGGTGGATAAAGCTCTGAGAAACCTGGTCTAGTGGAAGGTTCCCTGTCCATGGCAAGGGGTTAGAACGAGATGATCCGCATGTATCCAACCCAAACCATTGTATCATTCTATCATTTCCTGAAAGGAGACTTAACAGAGAAATTATGTGAGAAGTAACCTGGATTTCAGGAACTTTCTCTGCATGTAGAATAAGATAGGTATCTTAAGCAATACAGGAATACATCTTCCTGAACCGTTAACAAAGAAACATCTGGAATACCAAATTTCAAAATAAAGCCATCAATTAGTTGGGATAACATGAATTTCATCCCACACAAAGGCTGTGACAAGGAGAAAGCAGCTCAAATAATTTCAGGACAGCAGCATGGACAAGCTGAACAATATACTCTCACGTGCTAGCTCACAGTAAAGGCAAACTAAAAATATTCTCTCTGTAAAGAGTATTTAAAACCTGAAAACTCAATATGGACCTTTACTTTCTTGTAAAACATCTTAGTCCATTGAAACACAAATTCCACACTTCTTAATCTTGTTTATTACATTACATGTGTTGCTCAATGGTTGCTGTCTGGGATTCACGGAGTCACATTTTGGTATCTAGATATTATTTTGTCATCTTGACTCAATCTTATAGTAAGGGAATAGAAAAAGGCGTCTCTGGAGCCAAACTCACTTTATCCTAAATCAGGAAACTAAAATAGAGGCAGACAAATCAAGAGTAAAAGTTCCTATTTCTCTTTAATTGCTATAAATGGAGCCCAAGCATCTCTCTCAAATACAGACACCAAACCAAGTGTAACAAGATTCCCACATATAAAGATGTGTATTCATTTCCTCATCCTATATTCTTCTTACCCTAAAAAGAGGAATCATCAGCACTCCCTATGACTCCCTATGAACCCATCTGATAATGACTGAAAAAATAAATGTCTTCTTTATATTTTGAGCCCTATTCCCTGTAACAGCGTGGTTGGTAAGGCTGAAGTCAGTTGCACACAATTCCTATTATAGAACAGTCTGAAATACTTTCACAAGAATAAAGTTCTTCTCTGGCCATCCAGGCTTTCAACATCAGATGGGATAAGGCAGGAAGCTACAAAGGGAACTGAATAAAAAGGCTCCTGCCTTCACAGAAAACCTTCGGGGGCCTGTGGAAGAGGAAAAAATGTCTTCAAGTACCTTCTTCAAAGGACAGGCTCTTGCACTACTGAGGTTATGTATTTGACTACTCAGCATTACTTTCAATCATCCACTTGGAGAAGGGGCAGGCTTTTGTTGGAGTACTGGAAACTTAGAATTTGGGGGTTTAGTGTAGAGTAATACATCTGAGTCAAGATGGAGGATTCTGGGCATTGTCTTTGTCCTTCTTCATGCATTTGAGTGGTTTTCTGTAATTGGTTGATGGAGTCCGCATTGCAAACTTCAAATAGTTAGTTATTGGGTAAAGTGAAAATAATTTCAGTGGCATTTCATAATTGGACAGGTTGTCCTTGAAAAGACCTGGTAAAGATAGAGAAGTACTCCATTTTACCCTCATTTTCCTAGCTTGCTAGTTGGAGCCCATGGCTCATGAATCTGTAAATACTGTAAATAGATAAGATATAATAAACATTTCAAGTCTGAACTTGATCCTTCGTTTCCCGTGTAATTTATCCTGACCTTGGCAAGGAAGAAGCCAAAACCGTTGCAGGGTTTATGGGTTTTAAGAGCTAGTCTTGAGTTCAGACAGCTGCTACTCCAGATCCAAAGTAAGAACTAATAAGTAACTATAAACAAACATACACCACAACCCCTCACAGAAAAAAAAATAAAGAAAAAAGTTACAGCTAAGCTTTTGAGGCTTGTGTAAAGATGCTTATAACATCTGTCACATGCCTCATTGTTTGTAGGCCTGATCCACTGCTTTGGTGAGATGCCGAAGTACCACTTGGCAGATGCCAGGACAGCACTTTGCTGATTCTTCATTTTAGGAGAAAGATGCTAAAAGCTGAAAATAACTACTGCAGGAGAAGAAATAGAAACTGCAGTTACAAAGGAAACAAGACCAGAAAAACACAATAGCCAGTCAGCTCTGCAGCTAAAATCAACAACGTGCTCATAAGAGGCCAAGCATACAGTGCAGTCCCAGAGCATACAGCAACAGCAAACGACTCTGACTCCAGGCTACAAGGCCTCTCACAGGGGCAGCAACCAAGGAGAAAACTTTTACAGGTGAACGGAATGCATCAATACTATCCAACTTACCTATGTAAAAACCTTAATTTTCATACTGCAGAATGGCCAAGTACACTGAAATTGCTCTTGCTCAGGTAACTGTACCAAACCCTCAGAATTGACGTTGAACTTCAAGCTAACCACTTCCCAAAACATGAACCATTCCTCAGGAAGTCAGAAGCCATGCACGCTAAAAGAATCTGAGGCTCCAACCTTTGGAATGCTTCCAAGCATTTTGTGATCTTCAGATCTGATCAAGCAGTAATTTTCTTCTAAATTTCTTAATTTTGGATTCTTTAGATATTATTATGTCTCAAATAGAAGTTATTCTAGCAAAACTTAATACTGCCTGTTGCAGAGGAACCAGTGAACACAACTTTTTAAGACAGCATGTAATTGTTTCATTATATATGAAATTATCTTGCAAAAATCTGTGACATTCCTTGTGCATACACTTGTAACAGCAAATATAGAGAAAATGCTCCAAATAACAAACACTAGAAGAGCTTCTTGTGCTCTAAAAATACTGTGCCAGTATTTTAAACCAACTGCATAACATAAAACTATAAAACTCAATTCTAAGCAGCTTATCATAAACGTAACAGGACTTTGTTAATCTGTTACTTAATAACACCAATATTGTTACTTTCCATGAGTCTCTTAATCCACTGATAACATACATACCTGGCATGCCTGTAGCAAGCCCCTGACCAAAAGCCAAAGCTGGATTTGCTGCTGCAGCTGCTGCAAGTGACTCTGCCTGCTGCCCTTGCTGCCCCTGGTTGGGAGTGAGCGGGCGCTGAGTTGCTCCAGCTCGCAGGACCTGGAAAAGGCCGACACAACACCCATTCCTTAAAAGGTAAGGAAGCCAATCTATTATGTGCTAACAAAGGTCCAGAACAGTTGCTTTGAGCATTTGATGCCTCTCCACCCTGATTTTCACTTTAGGAATACTGCATCTCATTGGTTTCCAGAATATACACATACAAAGAAGAAAAAGTAGATACTATTTTGTTGACTAATGTGATCATGAAATATTTGCCCTGCTTTGGACAGCAGGACTCAGATATGTTCCATCAATGGTAACGAATATAAAGGAAGGAAGAAAATCTCTAGGAGTGATACATTTTATGACCTACATTATTTATTAACTGAACACCTGACCTTCCTTGGTAAACACATTTGTTTACATTACTTCCAGGCAATTGAATGATGTAAATCTGAGTATTTCAGCACTTGTAGTAACTTGTCTAAATAATTAACACTCCACTGCCAACAGTGCTGTAAATAATGCACCCACTAAGTTTTAAACATTCACATAACACTCCATCACCATGCAACGCAGGCGTATTTTATTACGTTCTGACAGCAAATCTCCGGGAATCTGATTGAAAAGCAATCGAAATTCTTGCAACTGTCTATTTCTCTTGGTTAAAATCAACTTTTTCAGGTCCAAAATAAGGGAGAAATACAACTCACAAGATATTTCCACAAAGAATTGTATATGTTATTTGCATAAATTGGGTATTAATTTTATAGAGAAAACAAAAAGATACTGCAGAGATTAAAGCAGTTATCAATGCAGGTCACTGATAAAAACAATTAGCAGAAAGAAATATCCACCTGAATATAAAAGCAGTGATGAAACCCCTGGAATTACATGGTATTTCAGACTTCTTATATTACATTTCCAAGAATGGCATTGAAATTAACCATATTGCTGGCAAAAAACTTGAAATGCTTACATTCATTCAAGTGTAAAGTTATTGTAAAATTTGGGTTTTTTGTCAAGATTGGCATTCATTTACACTGAAAGCTCATACAATAGTTTAAAAATGTATCCAGACTAACAACAGAAAATTAGCATTTTTTAAAAAAATTACTTAAAGAAATGGAATTTTCAACAAGTTCTTGTAACAATTGCTCACTCTTGCTTCACCAAGGCAAAAACACCATATGGCACATGGTGATGCTGCAATACAATTAATGTCACAGAAAAATAAGCTGGGCAATCCTTCCTCCCTGTAAAGAAACAAAAATACCAGCAACACCTTTATTTCCCTACTTTTCCCCCTACTTATTAAAGGTACAGAAAAATGTGTAACATTTAATCTTCCAGCTGATTTATGAAAACACAGATCCATTTTTTCCCAAGCTTAAAAGAAACAATATCCTCCTAAAATTGCCAGAATGTATTTTTTCATCCCCTTATGTCAGTTTTCTAGATTAAACTTTACAGTTATTTACTACACAGGAAGCATTACTTACACTCATAATAGCAGAGCAACCTGAAGAAAGGAACTATTTTTAATGCTTATTGTCTTAAGAAACAAGATTGTAAAGTAACTTTAGCATGGTGTGAGACAGTGACAATCAGTAAGAAAATGGAGAGTTTTTAACATTCATTTATTATACAACAAAATGCAAGATCTGAATTATGTAAAATTTTCTAGCAGCTGACCCCTACACACTGGAATGTTAGGTAAGGCACCTCTGCTTTCTGTGCTGAACATACCGGCTGCTGTCCCTGCTGTGCCTGGGAAGCCGCTTGCTGATTTGCCGTGGTATTTGCTGCTGCAGCTTGCTGCTGGAATAAATTGGCTGGATACACCCCCCATGGAACACCGTAATACTGAGGTGGAACCACAGCAGGACCTAAAACCAGAAAGCATGATTATTCCATCTAGTGCAGCTGCTTAAAATACAGTTTGTAGCATCCCTCACTGGTCCATCTTCTCAGTGTCAGAAGAAAAATCGGTATAAAAAAGAAAGAGTTCCCATATTAGATAAAATGACACATGAATACAAATGGGTTAATTTGAAAAATTCATACCAAGTCTTATCTTCTCTATGAAAAAATGAATACCCTTGTGAGACTCAGATGACAAAGAAAAACCTTAAAGCATTCAGAGTCTGTGTACCAAAGAACACTGAAAATCAGTTTTCATGGTTGGAAGAAAAGATCATTTCAGAACATCACAGAATGAACAAAATTTATCCTCCTGATAGTGATGTACTGAGACTTTGATCATTTGTGATTCCTCCTTTCTGTATGATGCTCTTGCTTACAAACACAACTATTGCCTGTGCCTCCCCTGTATATACACGATGCTCCTCAAAGTGGGCACACTTAACTCTTCCAGTCTATTGATGAAGAACCTGTAGAAGAATAATCTCTCTATATCATGGCATTGTACATATAAACCATTATGTATACATGCCTTTTAGATTTTTCTGCTGCCTTCCCTGTGAAACACCATGTGGAAACAAAGGGAATTTTTTTTCAATGTTATGCTCAAGTCTGAGCACTAGCTGGGACTTGAATACTCAGTCATGTTGCTTCACAATGATATCTAGTAACTTTTTAAGAGATTTTCCAGGTCTCTCTGTTGTCTGGGCCTTTTAGCATGCTGGAGACCATCTTTATTCTCATGCCCACTGAGAATGAGAAAAGTTGGAATTAGAAAATTAATGCAATGAGTAAAAACATAGAAGGAAAGGTTAGCTGTCTCATCTTTTGAAAATAATACATACTGTCAATGTCAGATGCACCTTATTAAGGATAAACACTACTAGAACACTACCAAAAAAGCCCTAATTTTTGCACATGGAAGTCCAGTGACAAGAGAAACTTGGAATCCATATATAACAAACTGAAATCCTTTCTATTTCAGTAAAAATTTTCAAAATGGCAGTATTCATTTTCCAGCAAGTGTCTCCTTCCTAGAACTACATTTGCAGAGAATAAACAGGACAGATTTCACTTTTTTTCTCTTTTTGCTCAGCTGAGTTATCAAGAGAGACGCTTTTCAGTGTTCAGTTACCTGCTAGGGTAGCTGCTGCAGCTAATCCAGCTGCAGTGTACGGGTCAGTCCCTGGAGGAGCAGCGCTGATAATATACGGGTTTGGCACAAAAGCAGCTGGGGCCAAGCCTGCGGAGAAGACGCCTGCTGCAGTAACAAACACAGTTCCATTACAGCCAACATTCTTAGCAAGCAACATCATATTCACACCACCCAAATCACACAGCCTATCTGTTAAAATCAGAACTGCTTGTACTTTGGAAGCTCTTAAGAGCAGGTACGTAATTACAGAAATCAACACTTCTACTAATCCCTGGGCCTAACAGCTTTGTTTTGTTGCATCTACAGACTCCAAGGAGATTTAGCTCACATGTGTCTATCCATCCTTACACAGAAAGGATTATTCAAAGAATAATCTTGCCCAACTTTAACTATCTGAAAGTTAAACTAGTCTTGCAAGGAGATCTGTAGCAGACAATCATCTATAGTGTCTGAAGTGAATCAGCCAGATGAAATGAACCACCTGCTAGAGACAAAAATCTCTCTTCACTGACAATTCAGAAAGAATTTAACCAGATAGTTTAAGTCAGATACCCAGCTTTTAAACAGCCAGTTATGAGATGCTAACCTTACTTCCCAAGAACCCTAATTTGATACAGGAATTGTAATGGAAGGAGACAACTGCAGAAACTCCGGTATACAAAGCATCACTACCCAGAGTTTTCCCTGTCAGTTGGGTTCACATACTTTATCCAACACTGAGTCAGCAACTGCTGCAGCAAGCAAGGCACGTCAAACTATGTCCCTCCCTCCAAGTATTTCTTGATAAATTTCTATTAATATGCACATGACGAGAGGCTGAATTTTAAAGAGGAAAATTTCAGCTGACTACACAGTCAGCACTTCATACAAAGTAGAGGTTTCTCCGAAGTTTAGAAGTCAAAGACAGAATCTGTGGACTCACACAAGCATCTCAATCTGCCATGCTTCCAGCTCTCAGCCTGTATTTGTCAGCTAGGTAAAGAGCTGCCACTTTTCAATCCCAGCTATAGGCTGCTGATCCCTGTCTGAGCAGACCTCACAACCTACCTAAACAAGCTGGTGGGAAAACTTATTTGCAGGAGAGCATGGACACAAGTCGCTGAGATGCTTCCTACTTCTGCCTGCCCTTCTGATCCTGAGAACCCTTTTTTTCTCACAGAGGAAAGACAGTTGTGCACACACCTCAACAGCCCAGTGGAACTGGAGGGGGTGGCAATCTTTAAACCCTAACTATCTCCCTTCCTTAAACAAAGAATTGCTTCCATGTGTATTCCAACCTCCCTCCCCTAAAGACCGACAGCTTTTCCACAGTGGAAGATAAGATTGTTGTCACTGAAATAAAGGCTCCTTGCTGAGTTGTAGCTCACGAAGAACTTTATGCATTTAACTAACCCACTGAACTAAAGGCATTGAAAAAATGCCTGCTAAAGAAATTAGCTCTATCAAAAGGGTTCCTGCAAAAAGAAAGAGCTGTTTAAATGGTGGCATTAACAAGGAAAAATTAAAACTTAATCAACACAATAGTATGATTTCAAAATTCTACTCTACAATGGTTTTTAACTGGATTACTAAAAATACTAAACTGCAATAGAATCTTAGAACTGCATATTGGTTTTTAGTATATAAAGCTAGTGTTTCTATTGCTTATAGCAGTAAGCATTTTTAACTTTTACTCCCATCAACATTCAACTACTATGCTACTTGCTAGAAGCAAATGTAAGTTTTATTTCTTTGTATACAACTGTCCAAAAGGGAAAATTTACAACAGAAAACCTCCACTAAGCACAGTACAGTCATAGGCAGTCATTCTGAGCCGTTTTCATGAGAACCACTGCAATGGGCCAAGTGATCAGTATCTATTTGAATGAGAAGACTAGGTAAATTGAAAGGATCCTATCAAAGCAACACACCCACTTTTGCCAGGGACACTTGCTGTACTCTACAGAAACCTCACCTATGTGTGGCTGCTGAGCTGCAGCCAGTGCATATTGCTGCTGCTGGGCTGCTGTCAACTGCTGAACAGTCAGAGCATTAGTCCTCTGGAAAAGCTATTGGGAAAAAAAAAATGCACTTCAGTTTTCAAAAGTCACGAAATATACTTGGATATAATATATATCGTAATAATATACTTGGATTTGCTTACAAAAAAAAAAAAGTCAAACCAAGCTTCCATAATAGCAAGTCACTAAACAAGAAAATTATGAAACAATATTCTTCTCGATTAATTATACAATTATTTGCCCTTGACTAAGTCACAGACAAAATAATATTCAATGCATTGCATGTTAAAATGACTGATTATCAAGAGGATAATCAACAACAAACGATCAATTTGCCAGAGTTCATTACTAACCTGCTGCTGAGAATTGTAGTCAAAAAGTCCTACAGTAGCTCCTGAAGAGTCCATTTGTACCTGATTGCCAGGATAGTCAAACTGCAGAGAATCAAGACCAACTTGTTCCATGGCATCTAGATTCTGATTTTCTGGATTTGAAAATTCTTCTACCAGAGGCTTGTGGGCTGTAGGATTGGGAAGTGGACCCAATCCTTCTGTGGTGCTGGGATTGGGGCCCAGGCGTTCAGCTACTTCTGTTGGGGAGGCTTGTCGACTTCCAGGGGTACGACTGTTCAGAAGAAATTTAAGACAGATTCTTCAGTCTTCAATAAAGCTGTCCATGAACAGAGTACAATATTGCTATTTCCAAGCAGCTCTGAACTCAAGAGACTTTACAAAGGGAAGTGACAGACTCATTTTAACATTTTCAACTAGCATGCATTGATGGCTCAAGATAAAGAATGCATTTAACCCTAAAACATAATTTTATTTGTTTTTTTTAAGGTTTAAGAATGACTATAGAACTTTTCAAATCACTTGTGAGAAATACAAACTGATCTGTGAGGCTGTTTTGAGTTGAATAGAGTGAATTGTGGTCACCTGTGAATTTTGGGATGTCTATTTATTGTATTTTGGTAGTGACATGAAATGCACTGAAGAGAAATTTTTAAAAAAGAAATGGCTAAGGGCATTTCACGCCAAAGAACAGAAAGACACAGTAAAATTTCAACTGGAAAAGACAAATGGACAATATAGTAACCATTCTTCACATGTGAAAAGCAAGTGATTTTATCTTGAGTAAAATGAACTAATAACCACTTCATTTTAGCATATGATTGAAACATTTCATTTCCTACACAACTCATTTAATAGACTATACTACACTGATGACTGGTGGGGAAAAAGTGTTCCTAACGTAACCCTGAATAGAATATACAATATCATAGATCCAGTATTATATATAAAAGCTGGATTGCTTTCTCATCTGACTGGCAGTATTAGTCACATTCCCACTGACTACAGGGGACTTTTTGTACACCTATAAACACCTACAGGCAAACAGATGAAGTGAGATGTCAATAGAGTAACGTCCTAAAGAGATTCCCAACAGTATTTGGTTAGACTTAGGGTACCTTAATTTGGAGTGGTACCCAACCTTCTGTGGGAGGCCACATTGTTTAGACTATCAATTTTTACTGGAAAAAATCTAAGTTAACTACTAGGAAAGTGTTGCATGAGAAGGTCTATGATCCTCTAACATTATTGCATTGGCAGAACTTTATGATTATATATCGTCTCTCAGGAAATGTAAAACTTCTAGTTAAGTTCGCTTTACTTGTGAAAATGGGGTTCAAATACCAAATGCCACCTTGCAGGAAGAACCTGTGTTTATTCCAGCAGTACAGTGCCAGGCCAGTTTGCTGTACTGCTAATTCTAGGTCAGAGCCTCAGTACTACCTGTTTTGCTTCCTCTTCATGGCTCCAAAGCCAAAGTATCTGTTCCTCAGTGAAGCACGTGACTAATGCAAAGAAATCTACTAGTACTTATGTAATGGCTGATAAAACACTTAAGTCTGTACAGCTAAAATCAGCCTTTTAGGGAGTTTATTACAGCAACACTATGACTTATTACTCTGGACAAAATATGACGAAGAAAGGAGGATTTTTTTGACTAGAGGTTTCTTTAATGTAACAAGAAACCTCGTGATGATTGTATATAACATGCTGGCTTACCATCTAAGTATCCTAGCAAGCAACCATGTCTTGCTCAAAACTTGAGTTTAAAGTCATTTAATAATCCCAATTTTCCCAAGTGAAATACAGCATCAACAAAGTGAAGAACAAAAGGAAAAAAGGCAGTTATTTCAGTACATATTTCGCTTAAAAACGCTACAAGTACAATAAAAATACAAGGAGGAGGACAGGATGAAGTTTCTTTGTTAATACTTATGGTTAGCTAATACAGGTTGCTCCTTATATTGGTGCTGTTCTGTTGCTATAGTTAAAGTTGTGTCAATACTTCAATTATAAACCTCTGTTTGGAGGGCTCTATATCACCAGTTTATATGGCCCATTTCATTTAGGTGGCCCTAATTTTTTGAGAGGTTTACTGGCTTTGGATGCTTTTTTGCATTTGTGTACTTTTTAATAACTTCTCTCTTTAAATAATACAGAAGGTACTTTACAAACACCTATTTCAAAATTGAAATAGATACTGGTAAGGACAAGCAGGACACAAGTTATTCTGTATTTGTGATGGGTAACAATGCAGGTAACTTTGTTTATTTGCATATTGCAGAACACATCTGAAAGGAGCCAAGGTGAGCTCTCTGGTATGCTTGGTATTGTATTGTCTTCAATGATATGTCTTGAAAAATAGACTTGAAGAATCCCTCCTTAGCCTCAAGGAAATACATTTTTAAAAGGGTGGGAAATACTTACGTATAGGATTCAAACATGCATTTTAATATACTTGTTCAGTAATGAACTAATGAAACCACAACTATCTGGTCATGTTCATCACATTAATACAAATTTATGAACAGCACTCTAGTTATCTATCTTTTTAATTCTTCTGTATGACACTTAAAAATGCATCATAGTTGTTCAAGAAAGAAGGATCAGCCCTTTAAAAATACCCAATTTAAAATGAAGTTTAGTATTAGAAAAAAAAAGACTGGCTGTGCTGTCATATAAGGTTCACTGTTCAAAACCTTGAGCTTGGTCTAATCTACTTTTCCCTAAAAAACAACAAACCACACCACCATTCTTTAGGTGACATTTAATTATATGAATAGGAAAATACAATGCTCCACCTTTGTCAAAGATATGGTTTCTATAAAGACTTATGGGGAAATGATTAGTTGTGTTAGGCTGTGATATCCACCAGCAAAATCAGAAGGAAAGTTAAAATTCTGTAGGACTTACTCTCTACAAGAACACTCAGATGCAAAAGAGCATTAAAAAGAAGCAGAGAGAGAAAGAAATTTAGTTTGACATTAAAAGGGTTAAAGTTTTCATCCCTCTTTAATTCACCACATTCAGAAGGTACCCATTAACTTTCAATAGTTACTATGTTAAGATGAATTTGTCTCATGAGAAGTGACACACACATTAATGACATCCTAAGAAACATGTGGCACGGTGGGAAAGGGAAGACTTGAGAGGGGAAGAATCAGTCTGCAGCTGGGTAATGTTCAAAGCTGACACACAAACCAGAACTGTAATAATGCCCTTAAGAGACATGCTCGTCTTCTCAAGAAACAGTTAAAAGCTTACTTAAAATCTTTGCAATCGGCATCCATTCCATTTGGCAAACCTCTGCCATTTATTTTAGTAACATCCTCATCATCTCCTTGTTTAAGATCTCTGTTTTTGTCCTCCTCAAATGGAGAAGCCTTGCCTTTCTGATCTCCTTTCTCAGGTCCATCTGTTTCAGCATCTCTAGTGCCCTGAGGAAAAAGAATCTGTTTGATTCTGAATATTGAACAGAACACAATAGGAGCACCACAAGGTGACCTAATTCTACACTACAGTGCACGTAAACAATACAAACAGTTTGTTGTCAATGAAATTGCATTTGGTGGGTAACTTGGTCATCAAGTTTCAACCACATGCAATTAATAACTGCCAAAATGTGAAAAGGAATGCCAAGATTTATAATGGAAGAGCTAACTCAACCTTAACTATAGCGGTGCTGTTAAAGCAGTAACACTTTGATTTAGATAAAAGTTTATTTTATACAACTAAAACATCCAGTTACGAAACAAACCCGCATGAAAACACAGAACAGGAAGATCTAGAATAAAGCTCATCATATATTTTAAATTAAGCTATTTGCAATCTTTTTCCTACCTTTAAATAAAGCTTTTAGGAAAGCACTTTAGGACAGCTATTTAGTTAAGATTCCCAAACCACTTCCCTCTTCTGCCCCCTCCAACCAAAGAAGACAGATAGCAACTACACCCTTCCTTCTAAAGAAAAGAGTTAAAAATAAAAACAGACAAAGAGAAAATGTAACCATGTAACAAAGATCATAGCAGGTAACCAGGCAAGCTTAGCACACTGCATTACTTACAAAAGCTCCTTTCCTAAACCGGGAATCCAATTTATCAGCTGGAGAGGAACTTAACACATATTCTACCATGCTCACTCCAAGGCCACCACTTTCTGATCGTGGAGACAACACAGCATTTACTTCACTGTTTCCATGAAAACCCTGTCCAGGCTTTCTCTGTACCATAATAGGCTGGGACATAGAATGGTCTGTTAAAAACAAATAAAAAAATAAATAAAACGATAGTATTTTTTTTAAATACAACTTGTAATGTTTTTGTATTTCATTAAAACAGCAACATTAAGACCGAAATTAAACTAAATAAAGAATTCCAAATCACAGTTTCAAGAAGTGTTATTGAAACACAATCACCATGCAGTATACATTTTCACTAAATAAAACTAAAATGAAAGGAAAATAAAATTTAATATACAGTTACAAAATTTTCTTTGAAATAGCATTCAGTAACCAAGACTGAATGCTCAGTACATATACAAGTCACTTACGAGGAGTTCCCCATGCAGTCTCTCTCCACTCGTCACCAAGGAATATCCCTTTTTGTCCATCTTTTGCTGAATCATCAGGTTCCCAAAACTTTTTGGCAGGTAAAAGCTGTTAAAAAAGATGGTTTTATTTAAATACGCTTATAGATGGGCAAGAAGAGCAATATTATTAAGAGGATGTGCAAGTAATTAGTTTTACATCATGGCATTATAGAACGGTTTGGGTTGGAAGGGATCTTAAAGATCATGTAATTACAACTTCCCTGCCATGGGCAGGACTGCCACTTACTACAGCAGGTTACTCAGGGCCCTGTCCAACCTGGTCTTCAACACTTCCATGGATAGGGCAGACACAACCTCTCTGTTCAACCTGTTCCAGTGCCAGACCATCCACACATTTCTTCCTTATATCTAATCAAAAATCTCTCCTCTCAATTTAAAACCACTCCCCATCATTCTACCACTATCTGCCCTTGTAAAAATTTGTTCTGCTTCTTTTTTTTGTAAGCCCCCTTCAAGTACTGTGAGGCTGCAATGAGTTCACTACTCCAGGCTGAAACACCCAACTCTCAGCCTGTCTCCATAGCAGCAGCAGAGGTGTTCCAGCCCTCTGATCACTGTGGCCTCCTCTGGACCCACTTTAACAAGTCCACATCTTTCCTGTGCTGAGGACTGATACAAAGGAGACCCTAACACTTGAAATCTATTTCCCATAGCTGAAGCTAATGCTGTAAAAAGGAATTGCTAAAATAACTCCAACAGGATTGAGATTCTAAAGTTATGAGGAAAAAATACAGAATATAGAAGCAGCTGTGAAAAAAGCAAATCAAACTAATCCCTGAGATAAATCAAGACAATCTTCTCAGAAGCTTTAACTAGCAGTGCCTTCCTGCCAAAGACTCAAAAGCTTGGCTGTTAACTAGTACTGTGACAACCAGAAAGAGCAGCACTTCATTGTGAAGTTCTCTACACTTGGAAATGCACCATGTTCCGAAGTTTAGAAAGTGACTAATACACATGGTAGCGAGTCAGCTCCTTTAGACCATAGGGCTGTTAAAAATCTGTGACATTCACATGTGAAGTTCTACATACCAACACTGTTATTTAGATGAATGCTTTTTTTCATTCCTACTTGTGAAACAGAAAGCTTCATGTTAGATCAGTATCACTTCTTGTACTGTCTTCAGGGACAGAAAGACTTAGTGTGACATGACAGAAGCAACATACAAACAAGAATTTCTCAAGTACTAGCATCCTTTTCACTTTGATTTTATTGCTTTATTCCTGTACGTTTTCCCATAAGTAACAGTACAACTGCCAAACTCTACATGTCATATTTTCTCTATCTGTAACTGTAGAACTGTATTCTCAGACAGAATAGGTACTTTACGCAGTACATCAACAGAAACTAAAGTGAAAACAACTAGAAAAACGTAGGGAAGAAGAAAGTTGAACAATCCATCAGATTCTGCATAACGTAATGCTGTATTTAGAATTTTAAATTTAGTAAACTAGAAAAAAATGCAACCTGTTTGCAATAAATGAGTACATTCTGGAAATTTGCTTCTTCTGTAACTTAAGTGACTAAAATCCCTTCTGAACTTCACAGTTGGTTAGCATGAGCCTTGATGAAACTACTAACAGGAGTCAGTATATAAGACAGATATTTCTTTGTGTGGCACTGAAAGTGCTTGTGAATACAGCCTCAGGAGGAGGTGCATAAGATTGTCATTTGCACACCCCAGTATTAAAAGTGCAACAAGAGGTGACAAGAGCTCCTCTGGACAAACTTAAGGATTTCTGTGCTGCCCAGAGCCCTTACCAGAAATGAAGGAGTTTGACTGGCTAACCTCAGATCCCTGGGTTCCTTACAGAAACATTAACAGAGCAGGATTCAGGTGGGAGGATGATAAACAGCCAAAGCTCAACAAAACGACAGGAGAATGTTATGCTTGCCAAGAGGTGGTGTACTGTTGTGATGTGCCCTGACAGAGATGCCCACTCTCAAATGGCATTGTACAATCACCACCAGGTGTCAACCAAACATACTTTGTACGCAGCAGGTTGTTAACTTTACCCAAATTTAAAGGATGAAGTTAGCCATCCGAAGGCAGAGAAACGGATTAATGGAATCTTACAACTGCATTTCAACTAAATGCAGAAGATTACAAAATCCAGATCTGCCTATGCAATCTACACATCATTTTTAGCTTTCTATTTGTAACAGGTTTGCAATACTACTTAATTTTCATTTTCTAGGAGAGTGGTAGAACAGAAAGCAAGCATTTAATGTTATCTACAAATCTTGGTTTTGGGAATCACATTTCATTTTAAATGCTGTCTAAGCCAATTTCAAGTATGTGTCCATCTGAGAGTTTTGAAACACATAATTGAAGATGTCACTACCTAACATGACCTTGTCAGAATAAAACAGATCTAGTAATATCTCAGGTGCCATAAAATTAAGTATGCTTACCCTGAAATTAGTAAATTCCACTGTCAGACAGGTATGTTCAGACAACTCAGTGTTAAGAACAATAAGCAAATCTAGAGCAGAACGCACTGCAATACTGGTTTTGATATCAAAACTCATTCATATGATTTGTACGAGACAGAAAACTTTTGCAGTGAAGATTATTCCTTCTTTCTTCCCCTGGTAGAAAGAAGCAATAATCCTCACTGCAAAAGTACAAGTAGTTTGGGGAGAGGATTTTGCTGTTGATGTTTGTGAACATTTTTTGACATTTGTTTTGGGTTTTTTGAGGTTTGACTTTTTTTTTTAACTACTTACTCTCGAATTCTAAACAGATAAATTCAGCTGCTTTCAGTCTTCATGTACTTTGGTAAACAAAGAATATGAAGTATCTTTAACACCAAACATAATGAATCATCCATATTGAGAGGCTAAATTTAAACTACTGAAGATTAAACAGATTTACTGAACTGATTTTCATAACATTTGAGGGACAACGAAGTCCCTCAAATACTTAAATAAATGCAATTTTACAAAGTTAACAATATTGGAACTCCCTGAGAGCCACTGCTTTAGATTTATTATTTATTTTGGCAGATGGATATGATATACACTATGCTCTTTTAAAATGAATGTATTAGCTCTCAGTTCGTAAAATAAGCAGCCCTATCAGCTGTCAATTTTTTTAACTGTGGAACTAAAATAAAAGAAGTATTTTTCAGAAAAATGAAACATATTCCTCTTTGACAGACGAGAAAAACAATGTGCTTTCTTAGTTCTAGTGAAAAAGACTTAGTCTAGAAGTCATCTCAAATCAATACAAGCACTTACAATCATTGTGCTTTACTCTCTGACAGCATGTGCTTCTCTCAACATTTTCTGCATTTAGTGCAATAAAACACAACCTTTACAAAGATACAACCAATTATAAGTAAAAATAATGGAGAAGGTTGTCGTATTTCTTACTAAACTCTCCCAAAAGTACACTAAATGTGTCCTTTTCAGTATCAGCACTGATCCCTGTTATGTGTGCCAGATGAAAAAATCCCTTTACTACACACAAATAATAACAACCAGTTATGCTAATGCTGCCTCTTAACCAGCTCTCTGATATGAAACTGCACAGTCTCCATTACTGTCTCTTGAATTAAGGATTCTTAAATTGTTTTTTTAATTTATTTTTAAGATCAGAAGTTATTCCTACAGAGCTCAATGGACACCTCAGCTGAATTTCTCTGAATGAAGTTTTGACACTAGAAATGAATACTTTGTTCCTAAAATGAACTCTGTGTGCTTCGACCCTGTAAGTTAAACCAACAGACATTAAGTCTTCAAAAGAAGACTTAGTTTTCTCTTCTGTTTGGCAGTAAGTTTTGTATGGCTGTAGTGGGTCATACTAAAGGTCCTGCTTGCCCTGATACAGCAATCAGATGCCTAGAGAGAACCATGTGTCCTTTTTGCTTCAGAATACTAACATGACCTTACTGGTCACCATAGATTTTGGGAGCTGGAGCCAGAAGCATCATCTGTGTATAACCAATGTAACAATTAAAACAACCTAAAATTTTAAGAGACATTTAGAGAAAGATGTCTGCAATACAGACTTAACAGCCTCCTAATGCCAAGTATTGATACTCAGTTGTGAAGAGAAGTATCAGAAAGGATCAGAATTATAAAAGAGAAACTAATTTCAGTTCAGAGAAAAATCTTGGAAGACAGAGAAAACGAGGAACGTGATTTCCCAATAGCTAGAAACAGTTCACATGACACGACCTCTCTTTCATACCTTTCAAAACATATAGAGGATAGCATGTAGGAGCCTCTACCAATTCTAGCTTACTTTATAAGGACGTTTCCTTCAATATTCTAGAAGGCTATAATCAAGAAGCAGATTAAAACAGCCACAGAATGTATCCCAGAACTACTTTACTGTTGTGCAATACATCAAGAAAATTACTGAGTAAGTCAACCCAGCTATGTGAACCTGTATTACCTCAAGATACCTGCAAGACACCATTGCAATGAAAGACAAAATAACCTGGTGCGTGCAGGGTTACAATACAGTATCAATTTCTGATGCTGCAGTACAGTATCAAAACCTTCTCTGTGTTTTTTAAACATCTTTATAGATCCTCTGAATGCCATGGAAAAAAACCAACAGAATCCTAATTATACAGAAATACACCCCTCCATTTGAGATAACCTAAAATGAAGATTGGTATGAACCGTCATATAAATTGTAACTTAATTCCCAGGCATTTGTGCCATCCTTCACTTTCACTGCTTTTAATCTTTTTAGAGTACTTACTGGGTGTCAAAAGACCAAATACCACCATGAACTTTACCCATCCACTTTATCACACTGCTGGTACCATCACAGATACTTCACTAACACTTTTCAAAAGGAGTTTTAAGAGCTGGGAGGGGAGCAGTGTGGCTATTCCAGTTTCAAAAGAACAGGGCTTCAGCTACTACTGGTTTTTTTCAAATGGAAGATGGTTCAAAGACAACCCTGGAAGAGGCAAAAATCGCTGAAAAGCCAAGTGATTGCTTGAATGCTTCATTAAATTAAAAAAAATCAAGTAGGAATGTCCATGTGTCAGCTCAGAAACATTCAACAACTAGAAACAGCACTTATTTTTCATCAGTAAATTATGGTTTCCATAAAGACTCCTACCATCATTTTAAGAAAGTTAGGCTACAATATTGTCACTGATTCAAGTATCGACTGAATTAGGTAAATATCCAGCAAGACAAAACGATCCACTTTTGAAATCTTAGTTCAAGATTAATTTCTTCACCAGGTCCTGTCAGGGCAAATAACCCTAATACTTGTCAATTACCTTCTAAACAGTTCAGGGAACTGCTTTTCAAGGAGCCAAGTCATCCTTCATGTTCTTCAATTCCTTCCCCCAACCTTAAGTACACTGACTTAAAAAAACCCAAACAAATCAAATCAGTCAAAGGAAATAGTCCCTCTTCCCTCCAGCTAAATTACATAACAGCACTCTTCAGCCTAGTTAAAATCTTTTAAGGAGTAATTACCAGTGGGGGAAAAAAAAAAAAAAAAGTAAATTACCACACATTTCTGCTGGGTATGCCAGTTCACTTTTTCTGCAGCCAAACCTTTTTTTTCAAATCCCAGTCTTCTTGGCTTCTCAGGAGTAGCAAGCAATTGTTCCACTAGCTTAGATACAGTGAGACTGAAAATATGCCTTCTTTCGTAGAATTGTACACTCTTACAAAAAATTACCCTTTCACTTCCCTGGAACTATCACTCATCTAACAAGAATGACATAGGCACAACAGAACCAGTCAATAACAATCCCAATGTTCTCCAACAAACTTAGTTTCTCTTCACCTTAGACAGAAATAATCAACTTGTTCTTAAGACAAGCTCTTTGCATCATGTTGTATTATACAGAGTTCTTAAAAGTGTATCAACATTTCCAAACCACCAACAGAATTTTCAGCCCTCAATAATTACCTCTCCCATTCCCCGAGATTCTAGGGCAAGAGCTTGAAACTCATGATTCATCTCATCCACAGATTGAACCTGTAAAGGGAAAACAGAAAAAAAATCCATTAGTCAAATATCTTTTCAAAAGTAAAAGTTTTCAATACTCCAGAAGATTCCTGAATATTGAAAGTACACAAAAAACGTGCTTCCCAATTTAGTCTGAACATGAGTCGAGATTTCATGAACAGATATAGTTAGTGACCAATTTAATGTACCCTGTAATATAATAATGTGCAAGAAATTCCAAGAGACTTAAATCTCCAAATACCTGTACTGATATTGTTCACTAGAGAAATGGTAGCCAATATTACATTTACAATGAATGTGGAGAAAAAAAGGAGGTGAAATTAAAGACCTGGGCAAATAAAATCCTTTAGAAAGGAGAGGAATTATTGCACACTGTGTTACTGAGTCCACCTCTTAGCAAACCAAGAGAAGCTCACAAGGCAGGTCACAAAACCTACTACCAATGTGTTGCTTTTAAAATCTAGTAACTGACTGCATTGTCACAATTCCTCATGTTTTCTTCCAGGAAATAGCATTTTCCTTCTCTGCAGGTTGTTCTTTTTTGTTCATTTGTTTGTTGTGAATATGAAAGGTATTTTACTAAAGTAAGAGTCTCTCCTGCAACAAACCACCTCCTTTTTCCATGGCACAGACACAATGCACTGGGCTCATTCTTTTCTGAGAAAATGGTTTCCATAAGGACTTTTCAAAGTCAGTATAATCTTAGAAAAACAAATTAAAAAAGGAAATTCAGAGTTGTTTCTTTCCCTTCCCTTCTCTCCCAAAAAGTGATATGCAGCAGGTATAGTTAAATTAGTTTCCCTCCCAACACCAGCCTCTCTTGAGGAGTTACTTTCGTCAGTAAATCCATCTGTTTACACCAGCCAATAAGCCAAACTGAAGTTACTCCACACAGCTGATAACACATAACTAACACTTTTCAATAGATCCTCAAATACTAGGCAAAGAAACAATCTGGTGCTTTCAACATTCTGGCACAAACAACTCTGTCTTAGCATTGGAAAAGTGGCCAAAAGATGCTCCATTCTCAAATTCTACGCCCAAACTATTGTTATCACCTCAATCACTCTAAGCCATTAACTTCTGAGGTTCAGTGTCTCTGTGCTTTTGACAAAGAAATTTCACAGCTCAAGGAAATATTCCCCCAAGAACAATATTTTAGTTAAGATGGAGTCTGAAATCACTTCCCAACAATTTCACTGAGATACTGAAGAGCAAATTTAGCTTCAGACTGAATTATGAGGTAGGCACATCAGCACACTGGCCTTATTCCAGTAATGCTGACATTTTAGTCACTTGGTTTGATTTTATTATCTTAAAAATGGAAAGCAGATTTTAACATATCCTTAAAAAAGCTAAAGACATTTTTTGTCAAATGAATATTTTAAACAATAAATTCATATTTTTTTGCAAAACTTTAATTAGCTCCAAGGGATAATCAAATATTTGTGCATGCACATAGAAAATATAACGGTAGGAGAGTAATTACTTAAAAAGAAAAATCAGAAACTCAAACCTGGAAGACTTCTGAATTCAAATATTATAGTTTCTGAAAACATAATTTCTTGTATAGATTGCTGAGAGAGATGGTTATCCCACCTAGGTCACTGTTCATGCTGAGGTCATACAATTTAGTTTCAATTACAAACCAATATTAATTTAGATACTTCTGTCTCTATGTGTAGTTTTGATCTCTAAACAAATTTGCAGGTAAAACTTGCCAAACTATATTTACCATAAACACTACCCACATCACTGTTAGATAACAAACAACCAAGCTTGAAAGAGGCATAATTTTTTTGGTTGTGATGGTTTTTAGGTGGGTAGTTTGGGATTTGTTGTCTTTGTTTTGGGTTTTTTTGTTTGTTTGTTTGTTTTTTTTTGTTTTTTTTTTTTGTTGGTCTTCTTTTAACTTTCAGTGGTGGTGGTTTTATTTGTTTGCCTTTTTTTCGTGTTGCAAGACCTAATAATAAATGCTTCTTTTTCACAATTCAATGAAGTCCAAAACCATGGCCACCCCCTCTCCACGTCCCCAAGAAAAGACAATTCAAGAATCAGGGTAAGAGCACAGCTAACTCCTTTTTTCTTCTAAGCAGTTCAGAGACCACTACAAGAAACTGAAGTTTTATAGAACTGTAAATATATTTTAGCACAATGAACATTAATTTTGCTCACTAGCCTCTTTCTTAAAAAATTAAGTTAGCATTATCTATTGCTACTAGTAGCAAGAGAAAAAAAAAACAAGTCCTTTTTTCCATCAAAAACAACAGCCCACAAGATCCTGCCCCAGATCATAAATTTGAGTTTCACAGATCATTTACAAACTGGAGAAAACACAGGCAGCACCACTATCTCCATGCCTTTCTGCTCCATGTCTATCATTACAACAACAGAAGAAAACATCCAGAGTGACACCTGGCTGGATCTCCTATGTATAAAGACATGCCCTTTCCCCAAAGGAGAAACTTTGGTTGGGATTATCTGTATTATCAAGGAATTTTATTTTCACTAACTCAGTACCAGCATTAACCTAATTCATAGGTTCCAGAAATAAACATTTTAGTATTTTTAACACAAACTCAGAACATTAAAAAAAAAACCTCCAAACCCCTTTTTCTATTTTTATTCCAAACCTGTCATACAGAATAATTCATAAATCAAAAACAGAGGCCTGTGGAACATAGTGCTCAACAATTACAAGGGTTTTTTCTGGTTTTGTTTGATTACATCACTGCCTCATCCCTGGAACTGCTCAAGGCCAGGCTGGAAGGGGCTCTGAGCAACCTGCTCTAATGGAAGGTGTCCCTGCCCATGGCAGGGGGTTGGACAATGGTTTCAAACATCTAATACACAGCAGATCATTCCACAGGGCCCCCAAACTATGCACAAAGAGATACTACACACAGAGCTGTCTTTAGGTAAAACAGTTCCTCACATACTGCTGTTAAGTAGGCAGAATGTCCTAAGCATTCATGATTTCTTCCCCCTCAACACACCAACAGAAAAGTCTCATCTTCTTCCCCTTCTACAGGCTCTAGATATAACATACCATCATGTCTTAGCCCATTTTCCACTGCAGCACTAGGAATGAGATTTTAACACAAAATTTTGCTTAAAAACAAAATTATGTTTTAGTAGACTCTCTCTTCCTAAAGTTTACACTTCCTCTCTCTCCTTGAAATTGAAAATAATTTTTTACAAATCTAGAGGCCTACACAAAACCCATTCCTTTACTCTGCTGAGACTCTCTAGAGGACAGTCCTGCCACCCTTCACCCAACAGCTTTTACCACTCCCCCTGAATGAACTTGGTAACCATCAAGGCAACTGTTTTATTCAGAAGGTTTTTTTGTTCCTTTTCCACGCATGAGAATTTCACCAGATCACCCAGCTGAACTGGGTAAAACACCACAGAGAAGAGAGCACCACCACTTTTGACCTGGGGAGAGCAACAAGGAGAGCCTGGTGCGGAGCGAGGTGGGGACAGGAGCATCCGCTCAGCGCCGGTAACTCAGCCGGTAACATGAAACCGCGTCCTCGGGCAGAACCAGGGAGGCAGACGATTGACTGGAAATCATCTAGGATTACCACAGGAAACACGGTAATATCCATTTCTGGAATCCAGGCATCCAGATCTTGAGACAACTACTCTCTCAAATAACCCTGAATCTTGCCAGAAATAAGCTTGTAACCATTTTCTTGCAAAAGCAAAGAACAGCCCCTTCTTTGAAAAAAGGCCTGTGGAAAATACAGTACCAAAGAGAAAGATATGACTTTATTTTATACATCAAAAGTGGTTAAACCAGATGACCAGAAAGTAGGAAACCCACTTTTTCTGCATTAAGAAATTCCAAATCCCACCCCTCCTCTCTCAGGTGAATACCCTAACCCCTGTGACAAAGAAGACATTCTGCAGTTGAAGTTGTGTCCTAGGCCAGAAATCCAACACAAAACACCTGGTAACTACAGCACTGGGACTAGAGAAAGGGAAACTGCTGTTTACACTGCAAATGCTTCTGCTTTTTTCTTAATTTTACTGAATGATTTCAAGGCAAAATACCCTTCCAGCAGTTTTCTACAGAGGTGGCTCTTCTGTAGCATTTATCTTACGTAAGATACATGCTTATGGCAGAGACTTAACATTATGAGCAACTTAAACTACTTTGAAAATCCAATACATAGCAATTCTGTCAGTCCTCCATTAAGTTGAACACTGTATTGTAAAGCCATGTCAGACACTTGAAAGACATTTAAAAAACTCCCAAAAAGACAACCCACCAAAAGCCTTTCAGATAGGGGGCCAACTTGAAATTACTAAATAAAAATAGTATTTTTAATACAAATATTAGACAGAAATCTAGAACAGATTCATAAAAAAGGACAAGAAAGGAAAACTATACAACCAGCCTAAACTGTACATCTCCAAACCTGTTATGCCATACTACAGTAAAGAGCTGCATATAGAGATTTCTACTCTAATATTCTTGCCAAAATTACCTTAAACATCCTTACTTTGGTTTAGAAGCCAACCCACAGGGTATCCAGACAACAAAAGCCATTGAGTAGCTGAACGGACAACTACTAGAAGCATAACTGAACTGTTTTGTACTCTAAACACCAACTATTTTCTGTAATATTAAAAGAAAACAAGACATTTGTTTGAGTAGATGCATCTCTTTGAAGCATCAGAGAACCAAAGCTTCACTTACTACCAAACTGGCTTATGAAAGTTGCTGTTCCCAAGTAATTCAAAGTCAACCAGTGCTGTGTTTTGGCAAGAGGCAAGGTTTTCTGAGAGCCACATGGAACAGTAACACAACTGAAAGTTTCACAAAGTACTCCAAATGTCCAGGCTCCTTAAGCAGTCCAAATAAAGAAGGTGTTAGGCACTTCTGACAAAAGACATAGGTGACCAATTTTAAGTTCTAACAAATATTTCTATGGTTACAATCTCACAAGTACATCTTCCTCCAGTAAGTACTTAACAATTTTCACTGTGTTAAAATAGTGTTCTAAAACAAACTAAAACTTTTGCAGGGAAGTGAGTAATTCTTCAATTGCAGTATTTCTGGCTTAAATCATTCTCAGACTGAGCAGTACTACAGTTCTGCACTTTATGACCCCTAGTACATCCAAATACTCAAACAAAACCAAATTTCTCAATTTAGTTGGCCTGGCTCAGCAATCACTCTGGATCTTAACGTTCTTGTGCTTTATTTCCTTGTGAGCTTTGTATTGTAGTTGGAGAAGCAATCCTAGCAGCACTCAGAACATTGACAATGACAGAAAAGAGCAGATTTTGAGGGGGGTTTCTGCAGCAAATTACAGGGGCAGGGGAGTACGCTCAGCAAAAGCAGAGTCCAGTCTGCTGAAAAAGCCAACTCACATTCTTTGCTTGCTTGTTTTCAATAGGAGTAACAATAACCTCAAAGCCTGCACAGAGGAGAAATGACTTTTCCCTGTTTTAACCAACAGCATGTATAAATATTCATATATGTTATATATATATATATGTCCCAAGTATGCTGGATAGTATCTCACAAGTCACCATCAAGTTTGGAAAATACAGATTTATTTGCATAGCCTTCTACCAACAGATGACACAGAGAAATGATTATTATATCATCACTATCCACAAAGAAAGGCAGAGCACATTTTGCTCCCTTTCAGAACTACATGATGCTTCATGGCCTAAAAAGCCAGCTATGGTCTCTAAGAACTTGCACTTGCTCCCCCTAAAAATGAACTCTTCCATCATGTAAGAAACTTGCCTCTCCATTGCACAGGCTTCATGATTCTCTTTCCCACCCAACCAGTTCAAGCTTTATCCTAATACTGGCAGAACTGTCTGTACAAGTTTTCCTTAACTACTGTCAAATGTCCTCAAGCTCAGGATTTTAATCTGTAGAGTCAAACACTGGCAGAGCTACCAGGCTCACCTATATTAATGTGTTTGTACTAAAAACAGATTTCATAACTATTTACAACAGTTACACTGTTTGCACCATTTGAAAAGCTGCAGTCATATATTCCTACATAAATAGGGCATATAGTTTAGACCGAACAACCTTAGCAGGTTTCTCAGTTTTTTAATTGTGTAAGTTATCCATTCAAAAGAGTTTTTAAGAAATGTACAGCACAGCAGGGAGGGTAACAGAAGGCTGCAAAACAAAAATCTAGACACGTGATAAAAAGCATATAATATAATTTTACACAATGGAAGAAAAAGCCTATAAAAACTTGTCCAGTGAGAGCTTCCGTAAACTGGAAATTATTTTAAAAATTTAATTAGAAAAGTTGATTAAAGTAATTTCCATAGATTTTTTAGCTTATTGTTTAACTGAACTACTAGAAAAAGCAATCATTAAAAAAAGGGGCTGACTGGTCATTTACTACTCAGAAATCAAACTGAAGAACTATTTTTCATAAAAGAAATTTTTTTCATACATGTTTAATCTTCAATATGAAACAGTTCAGGTACAATCCCACATAGTTTGGTGACACTCTTCACCTTCTTCTGTTGCACACATTATTCTGCAACTCTCACTCCAATGTTCCTTCATAAATATACCAGAAACAAAAAAGGAAGACACTAAATATATTCAAAATTTTGAAAACAAAGCTGTGAAATGAAATATGAGTTGCAGTTTCTGTCTAAACATGCTTAATTTAATTGGTGCTTATTACTTATATACATATGGCTAAACTCTTTTTTTCCTCATTTTAAATATCTACACTTCTTGTTAAGCTGGTTAGTCAGCATCACCTTTCAGGTAGCAGTAGCAAATGCCTCGAGTAGTGCAACAGAAGTTTAGAGGAATTTAAGAGCCAAATTTCTAACCATTATTATCCTGTTCTACACAGAAAGGCTCTGTCAGTGAGTAATAACTATACAGCTACTTCTATACAGAAGCATAACATTAAATTGATGTGCTGCTGTTTTGAGACGTCAGCCTTCATTACTTCATCGTTTGCTCTCATTCAAAAACTTTACTTAGTAAATTAAAAAACTTTTAAAAAAATCTTCGAGTGCTTTTTAGGCAATTTCCAATAAAAGGGCTTGAAACTTTTTAAAGAAACTTTGAAACTTTGCCTTTTCTGAAGATGAAGACATTGTATAAAGATATCTACACACAAGCAGGAACCAGGGAGAATTTATCTCAATGTATTTTTTAATGATTAACGAAACATAACTTTCATTCTAATAGAGTCAACAAGCTTTTCTTAAACATGTTAACAAGAAATGGAACACTGGAATCCACAGGCCTTGAATCAAGTAAAAAATTCCGTAAATTGATTTTCTACATTGTAGTCAATATTCTTTTCGCTGATGTGTTTTCTTTAAAAATCTCAACTATCTTCACTTTTCTGTCTACTACCAAAGAATCTGAAACAGAACATCTCCCCTGCACAAAGGTCTGAAAAGTTAAATAAAGCCAACCCAGACTTTAAATTTCCCTTTGACAAATTATGGGGTTTTAACATCATCTTAAAAAGAATGTGATCCTTAAGAATCCCACAGAATGTAACTCAATTATAAATAATATAATTTATATGAAGAAAATTATTTCAGATGTATGTACATACACATAGCCCCACTCCTATTAAAAGCGGGGCTGAGGAAATTCCAGAAGTCACTCTAACAGAATTTCCAGGAAACAGTTTTGTGTTATTCTAGAGCTGATATCACAAACACTCCTCCCACCCCCAGCAACTGATATATAACAATCCCCTTCTTCAGAGCATTTACTTTCATTTTGTTTACTCCTGAATATGGCAGATGCATGTACCATACAAAATATTAATTTCTTATGGATATAGTTTTCAGTATAGTAACGCTATATGGAAAAACTAAAGTTCTCCCACTAATTCTCCTGCTCAGAAGTTTCTAGCATCATGAATTCTTCTCCCTCATGATCCAGGATCATTTGAACAAGCGGTTGGCCTTTTAGTTTTGCCTTCCCCCCCGCCACCCTCCCTCCTGAGCAGGCAAGAAGAAACTACGGAACACCAACAGTCTGATCTTCTCCAAGTGGGTGCTACAACCAGAGATCAAACTACCTAGTTCTTATGCAATGAACTGAACAGCTGACAGTACGAGAAAAAAAACCAACCAAACAAAAAAATCGGAATTTTTAGACTCCTCATTCCACTACAAATAACTAGCTTTTGAAAAGAAAGGTGCTGACACAACACACAACTCCTCTGTCTCCCCAGCATAAAATAACAGTGATAAACACCAAGGTTTCTCTCCTTCAAAATCCACCTTGAATTTTTTTTAGCTTTTAAACTCTGCATAACCTCAAGGAGAGCCAGGGAATGGTAAAACATATTTCTTCTAGTGTATTTTTTTAGTTCCTCCCTTGCTACAGGGAAGCATATGTGTTTTCTACTTATCTGTCTACAGCAGGTGAATGGACATTTAAAGAAATTGCTGTTATTAATTATTTTAGCTGTTTTCTAAGGATGTTCTCTTTGGATAACATGTATTTAAACAATGCATAGATTTCTACAATTGCCTAAAAGCTGAAAAAAACAGCCAAGTCTAACAAAACAACTAGAAACTTCTCCTAACTCAGTAAGCCTCACTTCTAATTCTCTAAGAGTTGCAGCCCAGCTTTGGACATTAATATCTCATTAAATGCTGGCTAGCATAGTCCTTCAAAGGAAGTAAGAGACAGTCTAAAATAACACCAAAGATTTTATACCAATGACAGTAAGCAAAAGACCCCAAAATTAAGTAGGCTATTTAGAATTCAAAGTGAAGTGACAAAAACTTTTTAACAAAAATTATTTCAAAGGTTGATTTTGATACATCTGTGCTTCAATGGATTTAAAGCCAAATACTTCAACTTCTTCATTTAAGAACCCAAAAATTTAAGAGCAGTTATATGTAAAAGCTGCTATCAGTACATGAACATCCACAGTACATAGGGCAGGCAAAAGCAGTAACTGTGGATAAAAACCAAGCCACACTTGAATTATCATCTAAAAAAATATCAGACAATGATTTTATAAGCAAAATCTCTGGTTAGATGTCTAAATTCCAGGTTATTCATCTTCACATAAAATAAAGTATTTCCTGAAATTTTGCTTTTCTCTTTGTCTTTACAGTGAGGAGAAAAAAGCTTTCACATAACTCTTCATAAAGACACACAAGGGCCTTCTTCACCCTGACTTTAATGTAATTGGTACCAAATCAAGGTAGTTCAAAAAGCTAAATGCAGCTCCTCCATGTAATACAGCAGTGTCACATTTTCAAAATCACCAATTTTAAATCACATTAAAAAGAAGGCAAACAGCATTCTAAACCTACAGATAAAAACTTAGATTAAGCAAAAGAACTTACACTAACCCATTTTTTTTTTTCTTGACACTATGAATAACGTAAGGAAACGAATAAGAATATATCAAGAAATTTGCTGCAAATGAAAAATGCTGGAATGCCTATACACAGTTAATTTTAGCCAAGTTTATTGTCTCCCACCACCTGGATGTCATGCAAAACTCTCCTAGAATGCCTAAAACAATTTTCCACTTTAGGACAAAACTCCACAACCACACAATAACCATGTTTAGAACATGGCCTCACTTACAATCTCACCTAGAACCTGGAGCACACGGGAACGAACGCAAAAAAACTCCAGCTGGCTCCACACACCACCAGCTCAGGTCTCTGGTTCCTACTCTGGCGCTCCAAGGCTGCTCCCAGCCCACACTCCCCCTGGAAGCAGCACTACTGTTCAGGTTTATGCTCCTGTCAGTAATTCCTCACAGACCTGAAGCGATTCTGCACAGAGCCACTGCTCCACCACAGTTTATCTATATGTAAATCCAAGATAATGCACAGCTGACCATATGCTACTTGTTTGCTGTAGTATCAAACCAGGCTCTCCCTATGCTAATTACTGAATAAGCACTAAAGTATGAAGGACTCTGCTTCAAAGAACTCTAAGCATAAGACGTATTACAGAGACTGATACAAGAAGAAACCAAATTGGTAAAGTGAGAATAAAGCAGTCATTCACATGAAGACATTTGACAACGCTCGCCAGGTATTTGGAGATATCAAGGCAGGTGGAAATATAAAGGAGTATGCTGGACAGCACAAGGACACTGGTGAAGGTATTTAATAAAGACACAACTAACACAAAGTCCACGTGCAAGAGGGGGCAGTTCACCATTTGATGCCACATGAGACAGCACGCAGCGGGGTGAGAACTGGTCAAGTTCCTCACCAGCCGAAACCATCACCTGCAGTTTGAAATGCTGGTGAAAAGGTCAGAAACTGTGCAGACACACAGAAACAGCAAATGTGACTGCAAGGAGTGATTAAGAAAAAGAGTCTCTAAAGAACAGGAGTCACACAGAACAAACTTGCTTGCACAGTCAGGTGACTGCAATTATTCTCCTTTTCCCTGCCCTGATAACAGTTCACATTAAGCTGCCTACTCCATGCACTACATGCTGGAAAATACTCAAAATACAGACCAAGTATCTGCAAAATTCAAGGCTGTAATTTTCTTCTATCTAGGGAAGCCCTTTAAAACATATCACCAAAAATTTCTCAATGCTTTTCTTTCAGTCCAATTACATGAAACCACATTGCAACACACCACAAAATACTCCTTCTTCAGCTACTTCAAATCAAAGAGAGGGGAAAGACAGACACATTTCCTCTTTCCAGCTATGTCTGCTATCAGAACGGAGAGTCACAAGCAGGCAATAAGGTGGTATCTCACTAAGCAAGATGCAAGACATTTAATTTTTTTTTAACAGAAAAGAAGGCTCGACCTTACACTTCACTCGAAAAACTCACAGTATTTGCCCCACCTCATGCAGCACTACTGTGACAGAAAAATCTCATCAGGAACTTATTGAACAAGATGTTTTAACAGGGAACGGATTTTCCAAGACAGGAATCAAATGCCCTCCCCCTCAGCTCTCCTCTAGGCACAATGGAAAACCCTGCCAGTGTAAGATTTCTTTTCCTAGTTTGTGAGGCTTGAAAAGTTTCAGTTATTTGCAAGTTTTAGAAGCTGCTTAAATCATACATTCAACAACCATAATTTGAGTTTCTAGTTTGGTGGAGCTAACTGGTACTGGAACTAATTGATGACAACAGCAAACTCAAAATTAAACCAGAGCAAATCCAAGCACAGGAAGATATACTTACAAAAAAGTTGTCAGAGAACTTGTTGCTTGCAGAAAGAGAAATAGGAACAGCTTCAGAGGGATGTTAACTCTACAGGGAGAACAACCCCAGCAATCAGCTAAGATAAAACTTGAGCTATTACAATGAAAAACTAGCAATTAGTGTGTTTATACGCTACATAGATGATTAACACTTGAAAAAGTCTTAAAAATCTGTTCATGAAAATTATTTTGAAATCACTTCAAAACAGTTATATTTCACAACTACACTTCTAAGCTGAAGTAAAAGTTGCAAACAAAGACAGGAAATTAAAAAAATGGACTGCAAGCATATTTAGATTTCTAGGGACAGTTTTAAGTAAAATCTATAAAAAGAAGAACTAATGATTGAGGAAATGTAATTCCCACTGTAAGGTCAGGAAACAGATTATGTTGTTCTCAAATTGAATGAAGAGATTATGTTCATTGTTTCAAGGGATAGCTGCATGACTGCAAGGTCTCATATGGGAAAATGATTTCCCAATTTCTATTGCACAAACATATTAGTCTATCTTATTTGAACAACAAACAAAATAATCTTATTAAAACCAAGGCAGCATTTTTGCTAGGAATTGTCCAGTTCATCCTATTAAGTGTTTGCACATTTTGCTAGTTTAATAGCATCTATACATTTTCTCATGGCTATATTAGTTCTAATAGACCCCCATGGAAGTCAGGATGGATACTTGTAGAAACTGAAACGTACAGCTTCTCCTCCAGACCACAGAAGTGCCAAAAAGCTCTTGAACTCAGTAAGACTCTTCCCTTTGTTCTCTCCTCTTCCCCTCCAAGGAAGGGTTTTTCTTTGTTACAGCAGCTACTCACAAAACTTTGAGATGTTTGTCAATTCTAACACAATTGAGTTGCAGCAACTGCAGCTCAACTGAAACTTTGTGTAAAGGCACAATTTATGTTCTTTTGTTTATAGCACCACCACCCTTTGGATTTTTGGAAAAGGCTCCTACAGCCAAAGCTTTTCTTGTCAGTCTTGCTTATCAACTCCTGCTTCTTCAAAAGCAAGAAGCCAAGACACCCAGGTCATCTTAAAATTCACAACCCAAAATATTTAGGTTAAACTAAGGAAGTGTTTAACTACCTTTGCCATGAGAGAGGGAAGTAGATGGAGCTGAACTAGGAAAAGACAGGACAAGTAGCCTGGGCAGTATCACACTGCGGGAGCTGTTTGTTTCAGCATGTGGAAAGAACATCTGCACGTAGTCCGACATCCTCGAAAATACATCCTGGCTTTAAAAAAAACTTCTTCTCTGTAACTCCAAATATTACATACTGATTGATGATCACTAAGCCCTCCTATTCTAGACAATTCTTCATTTCTGAAATGATGTGAATTAATGACAAACAGATTACTAACCTATCTGCAGCCCCATGGGGATATGAACAAAAGGATGATGCCACAGCACACAGCAGCCTTCCTCAAATGCTCTCCTACCAGAGACTGAAATGCCTTTTTGGTCTTGGGGGAAAGAAAAAAATGTCAAAACCTCAAGTGAAATAGTTTTTATACTTAGTTCATTATCCTTTATAACTCTTTTCACTATTAATATTTTAAAGAAAGATTAATGAGAGTCAGGGATGATTATCTCTAGATTAAGGAGTTTATACTTAACCTTGTCAGTGACTGGATGGTCATTACTGTTTTAACATGGAAGGTGACAATGGTGGTCCTGACTCAAATTAACAGTGCTGGCTTTGATATCTTGTACTGAGGAGTTGTGCATGCACTATTATTCAGCTGAGTATCCAAAGATTTTTGGCTATCACATCTCATGCAAAGCATGCTCCTCTCTATAGCCTCTGTCCTATTCTATGCTGAAAATTATTGTTTTGAGCCTCCCCCTCTACCTGCAAAGTAGTTCAAGTCTCTGAAGCATTGGCCATTAGTAACTGTTGTCCACCACTTCAATTTTTATTGCTATAGCTGAAGCAGATATGGAAGAACACAGCAGACTTGAGAATATTAGCAATTTGCATGTTTCTGTGCCTCTTGACCTGAAATGCTCTGTAAGACGATGATTTTAGTTCTGAGTGGTTGGTTAATTTGGACACCAATGTGTCAAGTGTACACTTAGCAAAAGGAATTTTCCATTTCGACCAAGTGTTGAATCCAATTCCACAAGGTGTCTTTGTATTTCCTGCTCTTCTCTTAAATGTGTGTGCCACCTGGAGTTCTTCCATTAGTCTTGATAATTTCCAAATTAGGGTACACTAAGCAATACTACCATGGATCTCCAGGATAACCCACTTGATCTTTCCCTGGGATATCAAAGGCCTCCAGTGTTACTGTGAATTAACATAAAATAGAATATTTCAGTTGGAAAGAATCATCTAATCCAACTACTTGATCATTTCAGGGCTGACCAAAAGTTAAAGCATCTTACTAATGGCATGAACTGCCTTCCAACTATTGACACTTCAGTGATAATGCCCACAGTTCATCCCTCAATAACGCCCTATCAAGGACAATGATAAGCAATTCCTCAGTCTTTAACCACAGTAAAAATTAAATATCCTGCTAGACAAATAATTATCTTTACTAAAGACATCATCTTGCCTTATGTTCATTTTTTTGAAGATATTTCAGATGGCTTTCGGAAGAACAAGATAATGTTTACTAGTCTTCCCAGGAATTAATTTCTTGCAATTAATCAAGTATATTTATCAACTTCTTACTGTCTCTGAGATTCTTAAGCACTGAACTAATTTGAAGATTCTTCACAATCCATTACTGACTCCAGCCAAGCTGATCTGTTTGTCTCTTCAAACTCACTTCTATGTATCACCCTGTATCAATCAAAAAGTATCAGGTATCTTCGGGTATGAAAGTGGATACAAGGTTTTTCCACATTCTGCATTTACTTGAAATCACTGGTTAAGGCCTCAGACTCATGGGACTTACCTGGCAGAAGACTATCTCTGGAAAACTGGATGGAGTGCAAGGCTGGGGAGAAGTTCCTAGGGTTTCTTTGGAGGAGAGCTGGGGTTATCCAGCTCTGAAGAGGCTCTGAGGAGACCTTAATGCACCTTCCAGAGGGGTTACAGGAAAGCTGGACCAAGGCATGGATGGATAGGGCAGGGGTAAATGGCTTTACACTGACAGAGGGCTTACAGCAGGTATTTGGAAGAAATTTTTTACCATGAGGATGGTGAGGCACTGGCATCTGCTGCCCAGAGAAGCTGTGGCTGCCCTATCCTTGGAAGTGCTCAAGGCCAGGCTGGATGAGGGCTTTGAGCAACCTGATCCAGGGGATCATGGCAGGGTGAGCGGGGTGGAACTGGATGATCCTTAAGGTCCCTTCCAACCCAAACCATTCAGTGATTCTTTGAACATCAGACATCATAAGATGTTTACCTACTATACTTGCTTCTATTAGTTTTCTTTCCATTTCTTCTTTGAATGCATAATATATTTTTAATATATTAACCTACAGTCTGTGTAGTAGACACAGACCATAATCCCAGATAAACTCCTTCCACTGTTTCCATAAATACAGATTTTAGAAAACCCATTTCTTTAGTACATCTAACTCTATAGTTTTCTGTTCTTAAAATAACAAAACAAAAATCCCAAAAACAACAACCACCATCCCCCCCCAAAAAAAAACAAAACCAAAAACAAACCCCAAAAAACCCCCCAAAATCCAAAACACCTCCAACAAAACAGTAACCTCCATCTTAACTAAATCCCAAAGAACAGTGGTACACAGAACTCAAATCAAAGAACTGAAATAGAAAGTCCCCTGATCTGTCCTTGTTTTCTGCTGGTTTATACTGCTACAGAAGAATGAGAGCAAATGAGTCCAAAATGGTACAACAATAAGATAATGATTACAGTAAGCTGAAAACTACTACTCCTACATGGATAATGAACAGCAAAGAGCAGCTTCCCCTTCACCAAGTCTTCATAGTGCAAAGAACCACTGAAGCTCTTCAAAAATTAAGAGTAATTTCTCTGCATCTCCCATTCAAGCTACCAGAAAACATGTATGAAGTTCATGACATTCACCTTCAAGAGGAATCCAGAACTATTTGGATGGACCTCACTGAACTAAACAAAGCTGCTGATAAAGGCATGGCTCTGATCACTGGGGATGGAAAGCAGGTGGCAGAAGGGAGATGCAACTGTTATTCAGCATTTACTTAGCTGTGAATAATTTTACCTACACAACACATCAGCCTTGAGAAATGCTAGTGAAAATCAACACCATTACCTGTGCAACTTCCACGAGCGAGGAAAAACTCGTTTTCATTCTCAGGAAGTGTATCCAAATGGACAAATAAAATACTGTAGGATTTTAGATTTACAAAACTGCTGTATGGCTTCTGTACAAGTAATAAAGAATGTGATACTGCATGAAGCAGGATGTCAGGTAAAAGGTTTTCTATTTTGCTATGTAGGTCAATGTAAGAGGAAGAAAATAGTAAAACGGAAACCCAGAAACAAAATGCCAAAAGAAATTAAAGAATGAGAAAGAAAAGGTAAAGAAAAAGATGAAGACACAATAGGTACTCCTGCTTGTAAGGTCAGCAAATTTTGTTTATTTACATTTGCTCCTATACTTACTGCATTTTTTGAGTACAGTCCCCATGTCCTTGGGAAGGTGCAAAAAGTTCCTTGTGGACCTAAAATGTGGCCAGAATCTTGGGGGAGAGAGTAATTCCTACCCTCAAATCCAAACACAAGTTTTTAAAAGAAACTTGGGAAGCTATATCAAACATTTGAGGGCAAAAGGCTTAAAACTGGATTTTTTTTCTTCTAGGTTACCATATGCAAAAGGAGAGTTACATTTTAATCTACACTTAATTCTACTTCTATTTCACCTGAATAAAACATTCTTATCTCTAAGTGTAGCAACTAAGACTCAGTACTAAATGGGTATTACTTCTCATAAAGCCTACCAGGAGTGAGTGCCTTTTCAAACTGAACCAACTGCTTTGCATAAATTCAAAACTAATTATTTTATCATATTCTGGTAAAAAACAGGCACTCAGAGAATATGATATGCTTATGCAAGTTAAACAAATTCTTCCAACTGAACATTTCAAAATTATTTTATGCAGTTTCATGTATAACTGCTTTAACAAAATTAGTAGCAAGTTTTAGGTTGCATTATTACAGCCTTGAAAAATCAGCTAAATTCGCACATATTGACTGTCCTTACAGATGTGGATTTGACACAAAACACAGCAACTGTTTCAATGAAAAACAAATCAACGACCTACTGTATGACCTATATGAATGCCATCTCCTGTGAGCCAGCAGTGTTTGCCAGACACACAGCTGCCCTGCAGCCTGCTGCTGGAAGAAATTCCAGCTGTGGCATGGAGAACATCCACTGAGGGGTACCTGGATCCTGGAAGCACCTGACACCACAGGTACAGGGCTGGTGTGAGGAGTGCTTCCACCTGAACTGGGCCCTGATGTTACTGCAGCTACTGCTCCAGCTGGGGAGACCTCTACTCCAACCCCACTGGTTCCAAACCAATGTGCACATGCATCATGCCTCTGATCTCCAGCCAGGACACTTCACTCATGCCTAGGACGACACAAGAAATGCTCACTCCACATAGAAAGCTAAAAAGAAAAACTCTTGATAAAAGGCTCTCCTACATATCTTTAAATATATAGCTCTTATAATTAGGACCAGAGAAAAAAAAAAAAAAGAAGTCCAAGCAATACAAGAACAATATTTATTGTGAAATACGTTTACCAATTTAAATCTTAAATGCCCCTGTCAAATTAGGACTCTAAAAGAAAAAAAGGTACCACAATGCATTAAAAAGGTAGAGCTCCATACATTATAAATGCTTGCCCGCATATTTCCTTGCTAAAAAAATCAAAATACAATTTTCAATCATAAGGGCAGCAGTTTCTTTTACATTATTACTCAGCATGATGTGTAAAACCACTAATTCTGTTAGACTGCTATGCCTGATTCTATAATTAGTACACTATGTAACAAAGTAGCACAGAAAACTAACTTCTCCATCTGAACTACCTCTCACTCTTACACCTCAGCCTCAGTTGTTCTTTCAAATGTGTTAAGCCACATAACATTATAACATAGTAATTGACATTAAATGTCTCTAACCCACACAGCAGCACATGTGGGGGTCTTCACAAAATAAAGATTTCAGACTGAAATTAAATTCATCAGCTCACTTGTGAAACATTTAAAACTTGGCTTAAAACAATTATAAATGACAACAGCAGAACACTCAGGTATCAACAAAACCCTCTCACAAACAAAACACCTGTCCCTGCCTGAACACCCACACTTAATGATCTCTGCACATTCCTAATCTACCATAACTGATGTATTATCAGCCTATTAGTATGTGAATGGACATAAATAAAACCCAAAACACCACCTACAATCTAAGATAAGTACTTTTCAAGGGAGGAAAAAAATACTCAGGTCCAAGAAATGTCTTATTTTTCATGCTAAGGGAAAGTGGTAAGTACAATTAAAATCTAACATGTGGATAGATATTTAATCAGACCACAACACTTAGATCTCAAATACAGACAAAATAAACCAGTCCTTTAATCCCTCTACGCAATTTTACCTTATTCATTGAGTCTTACAGACTACCAAATGTCACATCTTTAAGGAAAATATATTATATAGACAGTTATAGGGTAGGAATTTATTTTTTTATAATCTTGAACAATCTTGCTTTTGTGAGTAATGCAAGATCTAAAGCTACTTTGTCCTATCAGTACTGTTGCAGTAGGTATTTGCTTATTGTCAAAATATGGTAGTAACATGAGTTCTGCAACTTCTTCAGACTACATGATTAACTCATCACTGTACTGTGCCAGAACTAAAATTTAAGCAATATATATCATAGAGGAGACAAACAGAAGACACCTGAAAAACATGAGTCAAGCCAGACTCCTTATTTTTAGATCAACTACACGAAGTCATTTCCAGCAAGTCTAGCTTTGTATTTAATCAATACACACATGTGAAGAGTTACAGAACTTAATGCAGCTTTTAAAAACTCACTTCCCTTTGAAGAGATTTACGACCTAATTCTACATGAAACTTCATAACAGCCATGCAAAATGACTCTATGACTAGTTCAATCCATCACCCAAAATTCTTCCTAAAAAAACACGGATGAAATCGAAGAGCAAAGTTATGAACACAGGTCTGACAGGATTTCACTTATTTCCACTAGGATTTACATACTGGAAGCATTATATGGAAAGACAGACAACCAGACCTATTACCTGTAACTGAGACTTCTGCCAATACCTTAGTGAAGCAAGAGGTAACCTATCCTGGAGTTGTATGAAAAATTAAATTAAAAATAATCACAACTACAAAATGTACACCGGATTACTTAGTCCAAGGTAGACAAATATTTGTTGTCAAAAAATACACCTGTCTAGAAAGGCAGCAGATGTGTTTTTAGCATAGCCTGCAGAGGACAGCAGACCATATCACCACTCACTTTAGTGAGTGCAAACAGATGCATATACAGAGAACTGGCAAAAAAGTCAAATGTGGATTATTACTGAGATGCTTTTGCAATGGAGTCTTGCATTTCCCTCTTAGCTCCTAAGCTGGTTGTCATCACCTCCTCAGATGTATTTCTTCTACATACCTACAACTGCTCTTAAATAACCATGTTTAGAAAAGGTATCTGTTAAGGAACAATGAAATATAACCTTTAGAGATAAGTGGTCTTTATTTGTAAGCTAAACATTTCACGTATCAGCTCTTGCCTACTGCTCTAAAAGCCACAGCAGGTACTCTGAGAGAGATCCAAACTAAATCTTGCTGTAAAGTTTCAGCATGCAAGCCATTACATAAATTTTATACAATTTTGTTTGAAATGACACTGAAGCAGCTAGAACTGAACCCTTTACATGTTTTGATGTAATTTAAAATGCTTTTCCACTATATGACTGTGAAGTGCTTCCAACTTCATTACTAGCAACACTACAAAATTGGTATTATTTGTTACAGGAGTTTTTCAAGCAAAGATTTCTTGCCTCATTCCCAAGACAAAGGCCTGGGCACTGACTTATGTAGAATAAGCACGACAACAGTTACGTTATGGGTGGAGAAATCCCAATTAAATTAGGCAAACATTTCTGCCTAAATTACTTGAAGAGAAAGAAGATTGATAACTCTCTCACATACCTACACTTATGATACACAAAATGAGAAGCATTTATACATCATGTCTACTGTCTCATGTTGCTTCCTCTCTAGAGTTTCTATCAAACTTTAAAAAAATACAATGTATTAATGCTCATTTTACAGGAGATTCTCAACAAAGAATTTAACATTCAAGAGAATTTAGGCTTCTTTTGAGTGTAATAGACAGTTTTTCATATAATTCCACATTCAAAAAAAAAGCAGGAAGACATACAGTCAGGAATTCAAACCCTCTACTGGCTTACTTGCCTCTGTGTATAAAAACTTGGCCTAATAATTTTGGGATTTGGAAACCACCTTACAAAGAGAAAGATGAAATTGTCAAGGAGAATGCTTCTACACATGCTGATTATTCAGTGCACACTCAAATATGTCTAAATCAAGGAGAGGGGGCAATATCAAAAAGTGAACTAGAAAGTGCTGTTCAAAAATCAGATCTAGTTCACAGTATTCAGCAAGTTGATGTTCTGTTAACACACTTGCCCTAAACATCTCCAACATCTGGTCCACTGAGAACATTTGCAGAGAAACACCCAAGGAAAACAGCTCCATAAAGCCTTCAGTGTCCTCCACAATCCAGTGTAAGATTTAATATAAACTGTCATAACAAGGGACATCTTCTCATAAAAAGACAGGCAAGCCCAGCTCTTTCAGCCAAGTGCCTGCACTATGAGCTCAATCACGACACCAGATAAAATTACAATTGCCTCAGTGGTGTGCCAACATCCCTAACACAGAAGAAAAAGATTCAGTACTACAGAGTGATACTACAGAAAAAAATAAAAACAAACCATTCTTATTAATGCAGAAAAAACAGTATTCAAATAACATGGACTTTCCTATGCACAACATCCACATAATAAACTGCAGAATGTGCATTATCAAGCACTTTCTCACATGCATTTGCCTACTAACCATTCTGCTGGGCCAAATTCCAAATTTTCAACTCTGAACACTTCAGAAAACTGTCAGGTGATTTGGTGTCATTTCCACACATATAACCCAAACCACACCACCACTAAATTAGCATTTCCCTTCTTATTCGGGTTTCCTTCTCCCACTTCCCTGGCATATTTATACTCGCATTGACACAGAGCTGTTGAGCAAAGTAAGGCAACATTTCCCTCAGCTTCTCAACAAAACTGTCACTGTTGTTAACATCTGGTTTTAAACCTAGACGTGACTAAATATAACAAAAAACTGTGCTTTATGTGTAAAAATGGTAACATGGCACAGTAATTATATTTCTAATGCATTCATATCCCACATACCTTTAGACCTACACTACCAGCTCACTGAAACTAGGAAGGCCTGATCTCTCACTGGAGGTGCAACAAAGAGAAAGTAAAATAAACCTCAAAGTATTTTGTTAACATGTAGCATACAAGTGAATACTAGATGAATTAAGAATTTTACCGCTTCTCATTGCTCATACACATCTAACTGCTCAGAAAAAAGCATCCCGAAATCAGGTGATAAGAACCACTTTATCACATCTCAAACACACTGCACAATTTGGTATTAAGCCATCTTGCTACAAACTATAAACCAGAAGAATATAAACCTTCCCAAAAACATTAATTTTCTCTCAAGGAAATAGGAGTCTGACCTTTGGAAATACATGAAAGAAAACAATGCCAAAACAAAAACCAAAAAAATCTTTGCACAATAACTTCCACGGATATTAACCCCGAACTGTTGTACTGTATGCACGATCCACTCAGGACAGGGGGAATTTTCCTCAACTTTTTGTTATTGTGGTCTGCACAGGCAGGTTTGAAGCGGAATCAAACCCTCGGCTTCATTGTGTGCTCCCAGCTACCAAAGGCATTTGGCCTTCTCGCTGCACTCTCAGAAAGCGGTTATTATCTTTAACAGCACTGAAAAAATAACACAAGTTTTTCGTACGTTCGAACAAAGCCCGTGCGACTCCAGCCGCGCAATAGCCCGTGGGGTCCGAGCGCCGCCCCCGTCCCCGCTCCCCCCGAGCCGGAGCCCATTGTAGCCCCGGCGCTGCGTCCGCCCCCGTCCGCCCCGGGCCCCCGACTCTCTCTCTCTCCCGGGCACCAAACCCGGCCCCGCACACCCCGCCGGACCGGGGTCGGCTCCCCCCGAGCCCCTCCAAGCGCACAATGCCGCCCCTCCCTCCCTCCCTCGCTCCCCCGGCGCCGCCGCCCCTCACGGCGCCCGCTCCGTCCCCACCTCGGCGCCGCTCCCGGGCGGACACAAAGGCGGCGAGGCCGCCGCGCAGGCCCCGCGCCGCCCGGTGACCTGCCACAACATGGCCCCCTCCCTCCTCCTCCTCCTCCTCCTCCTCCTCCTCCTCCTCCTCCTCCCTCCCTCTCCCCTCCCTCGGCGCGCAGCCGAGCCCGCAGACAAAAGGGGGCTGGAGGAAGGGGGGCCCGCCCGCCCGCTCCGCCCGCCCGCGGCCTTCCCAGCGCGGCGCCGGCCCCCCCGGGGGTACTCACGGGCTGGCTGGCGGCGATGGAGCCGGAGCGGCCGCTGGGACACGCCTGCCCGCCCGCCGGCCCCTTCCTCCTCCTCCTCCTCCTGCCGCTCCCGCTACGCGCCGCTCCTTCCTGCCTCCCCTCCCGCCCGCCCGGGGCTCACAACAACATGGCGCGGAGGGACAGGGACAGCGAGAGCGCGGCTGAACCTCCCCGGCCGCTCCCCCCCGGCCGCCGCCGCCGCCGCTCGGCCCCGCCGCCCCTGCCCGCCCCGGCCCCGCCGCGCCTGCGCGCCCCGGCCCGGCCCGCGGGGAGGCGGAGGGAGGAGGCGGCGGCCCCCGGCCCCTTCCGCCGCGCATGCGCCGCCCGCCGCCCCTCAGCGCGGGCATGGCGGGCGGGGGGTGTCCCCGGCGCTGTCCTTCCCGCCACAGGGCAGGGTTAGCGTGCGGCTGGGCGTGTTTGTGCTCACTTTCATTTACTGCGTCCGGGTCTGCGCTCCTCAGTGCTAGAAATACAGGGAGCTGCTGGAGAGGGTCCAGCGGAGGCCACAAAGATGATACGGGGTCGGGAGCATCTCCCGTATGAGAAGACACTGTGGGAGCTGGGCCTGTTCAGTCAAGAGAAAACAGAGAGTCTCATTAATGCATATAAGTATGTCAAAGGCAGGTGTGAAGAGGACCCATCAGGATGAAGAAGTCCAATTCCTGAGCCCTGTACAGGACATCCCAAGTGTCACACCACGTGCCTCAAAACGTTGTCCAAGCGCTTCTTGAACTCTCTTAGGCTTGGTGCTGTGACCACTGGCCTAGGGAGCCTGTTCGGTGTCCAATGAACCTATGGGTGAAAAACCTTTTCCTGGTACGTAACCTAAACATGCCCTGACTCAGCTTCAAGCCACTCCCTTGGATCCTGTCACTGGTCACCAAAGAGATTGCTACTTGCCCCTCCACTTCTCCTCATGAGGATGTTGAAGACTGAAATGAGGTCTCTCCCCTCAGTTTCCTCCAGCCTGGAGCACCTGGCTGGTGCCAGACTTTTAAGGCTTTTAAGGATTACGCAGTGACAGGAGTAGTGGCAATGAACTAAAACACAAGAAGTTCCACCTCGGCATGAGGAAGAACTTTACACTGAGGGTGGCAGAGCACTGGAAAAGGCTGCCCAGGGACATGATGGAATCTTAATCTCTGGAGACATTCAAAACCTACCTGGACACATTCCTGTGACCCTGCCTCGGCAGGGGCTGGACTAGGCGATCTCCAGAGGTCCCTTCCAACCCTGACAATTCTGTGATTTTGGGCCTTTCAGAAAGGGTGGTGGTGGGAGGTGGTGCCCACCTGAGGGCCTGGGAGACAAAGGGGAGGTGAGGCCTGTTTGAGGGGTCCACAGTGATCCGTGGTGACTCCCGAGGTCCCCACACCCAGCACCACCCGTGGGATATACATTTGCATGTGTGTTACACCAAACAAAAACGCATCTCAGCAGTTACTAATTTATTAGTTAGCTGCTGTGCTAATAGTTATTTTGTGGCGATTTTGGGCGAAGAGCCAATTATTCCCTTCCCCTGAGAGAGTTAAAGATGGGATCACTGGCACATCGGGGTTGTGCTGTTGGTAAATACAGTTCTGGTGCTGGTAGGCATTGCCAGCGCTGCATCTTGATTACCTCACTCATTATGAGCATAAATGCTGCATATTCAGCAGCCACGAAAAATTAGAGGGATCTCTGCATGTCAGTGACATTTTGAAACACCCGATTTCACAAGAAAACCCCCTATTTTGCGTTTTACCCATTTTTCAAGAGCCTGGTTAGAGAGTGCTCCATTGCAGGAAACAGTGACAGATGCCATCCACAGGTCAAAGCTTCAGACAAAACCCGGCTCTCTGTCCTGTGGGCACTGCACAGTCGCTGCTGCCGATCCCTTGAGGGCAGGGAGGAGTCAGGCCCTGCCTGTCGCAGTGACTCCAGGCGAGCTGGGCTGCAGGAATAGCACCTGTACTGGTGCTACTGCTGGCACAGCAGTTGTGTGGATGAGATGTCTGTGACTACCAACTGTGTTCTTAAAAATAGAGATGTCTCAAAGGAGAAAATCCTGACTGTTTTCAGTATTTATAGACATGGCTAAGAACATAAAAGTTCCCCGCTCCTGATAAAGATAGAAACATTTCTGCAAGAAATGAAAATGATTTCTCGAGCTTAATACTAGTCAGCTAAATACTCAGATGTCTGCAGCCTGCTGCCACTCGCATGGCTAATCTCTGTGATCCCCAGTGTCTCGTCCCACTGCCACCTGGGGCTGTCTCCAGGGAGGTTGCAGAGCTGAAAAGCCAATTCCTGTGCTTACTGGGGAGGGAAGGCCTCTAAGTCACAGCCTCCAAGCCAGCCCTTCCCTTCATGCAGACCAGCTGGGACTGAAGGAAACCCTGTTATGCCCTTGGCTTCCTGAACACTTACAGCAGCTGGTCTACATTACACCAGCTCTCCAGCCCTGACCCTTCTGGGGACCCTGTTTGTCCTCAATAATTCTAATCAGTGTTTCTATAAAGCATCAAATTTTCACAAAGAACTCAACATGCATTTGATAAGCAAAAACTTGAATGATTTCCAGATCAGTGTGCTTCTCAGAGTGCTTTTTCTTAGAAAAACCCAACCTGATCATGAAACAGAAAAATGTTTAAGTGCAATCAATTTGGGATTTGATCTGGTAAATACAATTATTTGATTATTTTCTAAAGTAGTTTTCTAAAAAAAAGAATAAAGCAATCCCACCACCACACATCTCACAATTTAATAATGGCACTAAAGTTTTTGACTCATGCTAAGATAGTTCAGGAAATGCCTTTCTCTCTTACCTTTGTTCTGAGTGGAAACTTTAAAAATACTTAATGCTTCGGATAGTTTTACTTGATATCAGTCCATTACAAAATGTTTTTCCTAGCTATTCCTCTTTTTAAGGATGTGTTAACAGCTGACTGGGCTCTGCTTACACTCCAGACATTTCGGATAAACTCCTTTAACACAGTTATGCTTTGTTTTTTCTGTGAATAGGTATCCTCAATGAAAAATACTAAACAAATACACAGTCTACAGTTTAAGACAGTAGCCAAGGATATGAAAAGCCTGGATGCCTTTGCCTTCCTCCACAGTCTCCCTCTGACACCTTGGGTAAGGCACTTGACTGAGGAGCACTCACAGAAACTGAAAGCTGTAGCCCTGACCACTCCTGCTCAGCTAGTGCCTAATCATGAAGAGGTCTACATTCTCCAAGGCCTCAAACTTCAGGACTTAAAATTCTGGACATAAACAGAATTTATCCTGCTGTGCCATGACATTCATGTCCCCCAGCAGTTTTGACAAACGGTGCTGTTGGATCTATCAGGGTAGCAAATAATTAACCTGTATTAATTAAAACAAAGGTATTCCTCAATGAAAATGGAACAACTAGGTGTGGTAGACACTCTCAAACCATCTCCAAAAAAATGAAGGTCCCTTCAAAAGCTTGCACTCTTTTAAAACAAAATGTGTGACATCCTTCACTCCCAGGATGGGGGATCACCAAGATTTGATTCCTTTGCTCAAGATTTACAGGCATGACTTCTCTGGAGAGACTCCCCAAAATCAGCAGCCTACTTTGTCTGCCCTCTGCTGCAACTGGGCTGTTTTGCAGGGAAGCAGTCAGTGTCTTCATCTCAGATCTTCTGCTTAATGGCCTTGCAGTCAGAGAAGCATAGAGTTGTTTGAGTTGGAAGGGATTTAATGGCCCTCTAGTTCAAACCCCAAGTCAAACTATCCCCCATCTAATCCCCAGTCTAGCTGTCACCCTATAGCTTAAGAGGGGCAGTCATGGAGGTGTGAACCTCTGAGTTCTCTGAAACAACAGTTGCATTTAACTACCTACACCTTCACTGAGGGACAGCCTGCAGCTTGGGAGCCATTGGAGGTATCTGTCCAAGTCCCAGAGCAGGGCCTTGGAATGGGGTTTATATCCTTAGCATGTCCCTTGTGAGCTACATCTTGGTAAAATGCTGATCTGGATGTACTTTTCATGCATTTTCAGGAGCAGATCCCATCCTGAAGTTAACTTTCCCACATCATGACTGCATAAAAAATCTAGGCACCCAATGCATTGGGTTCTGCATTCCATTTTGTCAAGAGACTTGAAATTAGTTAATAAAATCAATGAGTCTGAAATGCTACAGTCACTAGACATGCTGCTAAGATGCATTTCTGTAGGAATTCGTTCGTATTTCATGTTTTAGGCCGGCAGTGACCATAACACATAGGAGGGTTTACTGCAGTAAGAACTCTGTCCCAGTGAGCCAAGCCTCCCCCTTGGCTAATCTGTTCCCAGAGCCTCAGAGAAACAGCCTCAGGAGCTGCAGACTCTTTTCTCAGCAGGACTTTCCCATTCATGCATCTTTTTGCCCCACCATTGCTTCACAAGCATAGCCATTCCCTGCCACAGCCATCCATGTGCTAAGTCAGATTTCCTGTTCTATTGCTTTTGACCCCTAACCTGTTTATTAACTGGTCTCTGCATCTCAATCTTCATAGCCTGCTCAACTCTCTCTTCTTATATGGAAACATTTGACCCACATTATGCACCTGCATCCATTGTCCAGATTTAATGTTTAAAACTACATGTTCTAAGCTTTCTATCCCATGTGTGGGAAGAACTCTTCTGAGTTACTTATCCTTCAGATTTCCCATTTAACACAAAAACTGGTACAAAAAGGCCTTCTAGTATTATTCCCATAAACCCATTTGACAACAGCCAGCCTCTCAGTATGCTGAAAAGGCCAGTCTGCTCTATTCCTCAAAATGGTGGTATTATTTAGATTTGTTTCCCTCTACCTGTATGTGCACCTGTAAATTCCTTCAAGGAAGGCCACATATTCTAGGTTTTTTACGGACTAGATAGCAACTGGCATACCATACTGAGCTACTGCACATGAGTTTAGCACCAACAGAACATTCACAATTGTATTATAGTATATTTTGTTTGTAATCCTGTTTTTGAATGACTTATTACTATACTACTGTTCTAGAATGCTGACTTGCCATTCAGTTGCACACATGCTCATTGCTCCTATAGACATTATCAAAAAGATAATAATTCTGCAAGAATGAGAACAAAATGTTTAAAGGAAATGCATGAGAGGAGGTGTCAGTGATGGAGTGCACAGGCCTGCAGCACAGATCATCATGAACTTGTCCCAAGAAAGAAATGTTTCTCCTAGAAATGCTTTACTAAGTATTCTATGCTATAATGATGGAGGAGGTGTCAGCTGAAGACTCGTTTCTCTTGCAGGATGGCTTTGGTCCCCGTGTCATTCATCCCCTCATAATTGACTGAGGTCTGAACGAACTTCATAAACATACCTCAGAGTCACAGCCACCAGAGACTGCCATTGTAGCACAAGAGTCACTAATGGCATCACCTCACTGCATGGATGAACGGGAATAGCTGTGAAGAGCAAAGCCAGACATAATGCCAGCTGGTTTTTATATTCACATCCACTTTGTTCACAACAGAGTGGCATTAATGCTTATCTTAAAAAAAAAGCAAAAAAAGCAAAAAGCAAAAAAAAAAAAGCCTGCATGTCTCAATAGATGCATACTTTTCTTTCCAGTGGACAATTAAGTTCCAGAAACACTCCATGACAAAGGCAGGCTGTGGCTCTTAGAGCTGAAGATTGCATATGATACTTAGTACAAAGAGGGAAACCTCAGATTTGGGTATCAAATTGTCACTCGTTTCATATATTAAGCAGTAATGAGTAAACATTCTAATTTCTAAAAGGGGGAAAAAAAAGTTCAAAGAAGTATCTGAAGCATTGGAAGCAAGCACAAGAACTCTGAATAATAAGGAGTATTTTTTTTTTGCACACTTAGGATGACATAATTCAACCATATCAGAACAAGAAGAGTGGGGAGAATGCATTTTATTTTTTTCTCAGCAACAGAAATACATTCTAAGAACCCCAAGAAGTTTTGATTGTTTTGCATAAAGTTTCACCAACTTAAGTTGCATGAACTAGAACTTCTCTGTATCTTCAAAAATGAGAAGCTGTAATGCAAAGGGTAAACTAGAAGAAAGATCTGCAACAGTACTTTGACTTACATAGTTTCAAGTCTTAGGTTCATTAATACCTTTCTACCTCTTGCCCTATCAAATACTGATCCTCCCAATTGCCAAAGGTTCTTCTGACAGGGCTCTGAACCAGCAGCCTTGACACCAAGTGGACTTTGCTTAGGGTAACATTTGGACATCTGCAGTCATCTCTGCTCTTTTGGTCTAATCACTAGGCTGTAATTTTTTCTTCTATCTTAACTGCACCTGAAGCTCACCAGAATTTCCTGTTCTTATACAGTGTCAAAGGGGCCCAACTACGAGCAACAAGATGACTGGACACATCATTTAAATGCCAAATTGGAGCACAGCTGTATTTACTCAGAGCTAGTTCAGACCTCTTCTCTGACTCATCATTATAGCATGAAGACAAACCCACTGGCCCCCATTTCCACGAAGAGAAGCCAAACTTCCTTCTGTGCCAAACATGCCTTCAGAGCAGCAAGGCACAGCACAGTGAGTGTAGAATGCCAGACACAGACCAAGGAAGGGAAATTCCATCTTGCTTCCTGAGCATAAACAAAGTGGTTGAGTACTGTAATACTGAATAGTAGGTGCCAATGTTATGCACATATTACATAAATAATAACAGTGTATTCATACCTCTGTGGGCCTACCTTTAATTATATTTGCAGGTTTTACAGACTTCTAAAGTACTTCTCTTGTTTCTGATGCATCCTTCTTCCTAGGCAGTTAGTCAAACACAGAACAAAACAAGAAATTCATTGAGCTGAAACAATGCATTTTTAAACATTGCAAAATTCAAGTTGTCTTTGTCAGTCTGCTCTCCCTCTCTTGCAGAACAGGACCCTTGTCTTCAGCTAATCTATTATCAGGGCCCAACAGCTGCTCGTGCATCTGCACCCCCAGTCCTGGGGTGGGGACCCAAGGGAGAGCAGAAAATGGAAAAGGCAGGCAAGAGGGAAGAGAATTGCTTTGTTTTCCTGTGGGAGCTGCTGTGGGAGGAACCTACCACCCAGCCAGCTATACCTTTGCTGTCTCTGTGACATTGGGAGCAAAGAGCTTTTCAAGTGGGAAGCAGAGATTAGCTCCTCAAATGGGAATAATCAATTGCCATTTCCCTGGCACAGGGAAAAGTAGGCACGAGACCACACCCTGCAGCCTGTGGCCTGCTTTGCCTACTGGCTTGAGCTGGCTCCAGATGGAAATCCAGTCTGGCTGGAAAACTTCCTCATAATACATCCTGTTAGTGGATTGCAAATCAGGGAGTTTATATGTGTAAATAAGAGTGCCTTTCCACTCATTTTGGCTAAGGACTAAGAATTAGAGGACATCATCTGTAGATGCATCCCATTTTCATTCAAGAGAACAATACTACTTAAGAGTGATTCCTATATATCCATATTACATCATGCTGACTGCATCACTGACAAGGGTGATTAAAGATTATGATCTCTAGACCAGGAGGAGTCCTCCAAACCTTTCAGCACAGTTCTTTTCTTCATACAATCTTAAGGGAAAATTTACCAAATGTAATGAAAACCATGGTTCCCATCTCCCATACATACTTCCCTGGAAAGCCAAGAAAAGATGCTTTATCTATTTCATCCTGCCTTTTATTTATATCTATTTTTAGTTTTAACCAAAGCATACAGATGGGAGGAATTAGTCTCAACACATCACTGTCTTCCCAAGATCATTAGTTTTTTCTGTAAAATGCACAAGATGAAGCATTTGCTGTAAAAAAATTGTTGCAACTTCATAAAGCACCAGCCAGAGATGTTAAAGAGTGTCATAACATATGTGACTTTTCCAGGCAAACATTGGTTTTTCCTTTATATTTGAAAGAGTCTAAGTGATGTTGTAGTTAAACAGCATTAAAATTGCACCCTTGTCCTAGCTGTTTGAGCAGCTAGGCAGTAAGTGGTGTGGAGACTGGCTGAGCCCCCTTGACCCTGGCTAAGCTTATCCCAGGAGATCAGCTTCACAGGGCTGGAAGCATGGATGGCCCAGAGCCCATTGTACAGCTTATAACCACTCCACAAAGGAAATGTTTTGGGCATGTAGGGGCAAATCCTGCCCTCATGCTGGCCCTGACATCCCAGCCCTGCGTGGGGGAGAGCAGTGGCAGGGTGATCTGCCTCACACATGTTGACAGCGGCAGTGCCAGGCAGGGATAAGCACCCGGCCCCACCCTGCACTCCTGACTGTGGCCCAGGGAAAGCAAACAGGCGGAGGCAACTCACAAAACTTTCACCAGCTGCTGCAGCAAGTTACCCTGTTTTCCTTCCTGGCTGTTGTTCTCCATGTGCTTTTCCTAGTCCCCTAGTAGTTGGGCAGGTCCTCTGCTGTGCCACACTAGCGAAGCTTGTGCTTCCCTCACTTCTGTGATTAAGAAGAAAAAAAAAGAGGCAGGTGTGCAAACAGCCCTTCAGTCTTCGGGGTTGTTGGGAAGATGTTGTGGCAGCAGTGGGGCAGGCTAGGGAAGGGAGCTGCGTTCTGTGGGCCCTAAATGACACTTCTGATCCAGGGTTTCATTCAAAAAAAGCGATCAGTTTTCGTGAAGTTTTTAAGAAATTCACTTTAGTACCTGCAGTTACTGTGTCCCCTTTTCACCTGAGGAAAATTGAAATTATTTGGGTCAATGTTATTACGATGTTTCTGACAGGAATTGTATAGAGGAAACTATTTTATTATAGAATGCTACCTAACAGAGTGAATATAGATTTACAGGTTAAAGTCTAAGTATGTGTTGTTAAAGTTTATTTTAAAAATAATAGAACTATCTTGTGTTAGTGAGGGTATTGTGCATCTACTCATAAATGTAGGAATGCATTTCAGTGATTAAATAGAATTTTGGCATATTTAAGTTCTATTTTTAATCTTGTTTGGTAGAAAGTTTTCATGAAAATGTTTATTTGTATTCTGGTAATGGCAGCATTCATTTGATAATGATTCTGCAAAACAGACTTTGTATGGGGCAAGATAATCCAATCTTGAATTAAAATTAATAAATAAATGAAAACTTAATTCCAACATTTAACAGGAGTTCTTAAGAGTACAACCAAATGCAAATAAATTATTAAGGCTAATTTAAGGTATTGCTAGGAAGGAAAACATGACAGAGTGTATATATTTGTATATACATATATACACATTGTATACATACATAGCTGTAAACCCAGGAAATACAGAATGAAGGAAGAAATTTGTATCATTTCCCTCAGTTGCTGAAAGAAAAAGTACCAATAGCACTTGATAGATTAACTCGACCTGTGCAAGCAGCAAGTGGGATCAGTACTTTTCCCAAGTTGGAATTCTTTCTTTTCAGCTGTGGTTCTCATTTCATCAGTGTTTCATCTTACTCCATCAGTATCTTCTAGAGCAGCTAGTATCATAGAATCATGAAATTAAGCTTGGACCTCCAAGAGCATCAAGTCCAACCTTTGACCAAATACCACCATGCCAACTAAACCCCAGCACTAGGTGCCACGACCAGTTGTTTCTTAGATGCCACCAGGGACAGTGACTCCACCACTTCCCTCTGCAACCCATTCTAATGCTTAACCACCTTTTCAAAAAAAGGGTGAAAAAATTCTTCCTGATATCCAACATGAACCTTCTCTGGTGCAGCTTGAGACCATTTCTTCTCATCCTCAACACTCTTTATTATCTTTCACAGTGGTAGCTAGATTGAATTCTAGCTGAGCTTTCACCTTTCTAATTTTCTCTCTACATGACCCAATGACATCCTTGTATTCTTCCTGAGTTGCCTGCCCCTTCTTTCAAAGGTCATAAACTCTCTTTTTTTTTTTTTTTTCTTCTTTTTTTTTTTTTCCCCTGAGTTTTAGCAAAACCTCCCTATTCAGTCAGGATGGTTTTCTTTCCCACTGACTCAATCTTTTGGCACATAGGGACAGCCTGCTCCCGAGCCTTTGAGATTTCCTTCTATGTGGATCCCATTGTTTTTAAGAGGTGCAGTATGGCACTAGCAGCTTCCTCTTTAACATAGTAAGATAATTAAACAAAATATTCAGCGTCTAATTGGAAACATGGGATACCAAATACATTTTAATAAAGAATATCTGTAAAACAAAAGCAAGTATTTCAAAGTTTAATAGTTGCATAACCATAATATGCTGAGCCCTTGCTGAGCAGGAACAGGGAGGCTCAAGCTCAGCTGCAGCTGTCTGCAGGCCCAGACAGGGAGCACTAACTCAGGTCATGGTAAATTATTGGGTTTAAGATTCACTCTTAACTGCCCAACTTCAGATCCGCTATTGTAACATGACAGGAAAGGCAGTTACTCTAAATAAAGCTCAGTTTTAGTGATGATTCTTGTTGTGAAGCCTAGGGCTGTCCTGCATCCTCAGAAATGTCATTTCCACCCCACCATCCTACTCCCAGTAGCTCAAGCTGTGTTTTTGTTTTGCTAGCTGCAGCTCACGTTGGCATTTTTAAAATCCCAGCCATATCTCTGCTGCACAAGGAGCCCTGTTCTTTAATGCCAGGGGCACTGTTGCCTTGGGGGCAACCACATACTGCTGGCCCCTGGACTCATCATGAAAGAAGCTGGTGGGTCCAGGCCATCTCCAGTGGGGAGGAGGCCCAAAGCTGCACTCTTCCAAGGCTCAGATGTGAGAAGAGCCACGATGCACTGCGGATGTAGAGCCTTAGAGTCAAACACATGGGACACCCATTCCCCAGGGAGATACCTCTCAATGAATCCTCTTTCCTTTGTTTTCACACAGGACATCTGGGGCATATGGTCTCTCTGCCCCAATTTTTCTTCTGGGCTCAAGATGTATTTCAGAGCTCCACTTTCCTGGCCTTCATTTCCTCTCTGTTTTCAGTCATCTCTACTTATATGGCAAGCACAGGCACCAAGATGTGCCTACAACTGCAGTTCAAATCTTGCATTTTAGAGGTGAGAGTATTCAAGCTGAATTTGTGGATTTCCATGTTCTTCAATAGAGAAGGCCATCAAACCCACATCTTATGTCCTGGATGAATTCTCTAACCTTTAGTACCTCTCATCAAACTTGATGTTTGTTGTTTGGGGTTTTATTTAATTAAAAGAAAATAAAATATTGATCCCTGCACAAATTTATTAGTATTGGTGTCTACCTCCAAAGAAAATTATGGGCAATGGTTTTGGCCACTCTGCCCTCAGATTACAGGTTATTTTTAATCCCATCCAGAGATTTGCAACTCTTTTCCAAGCATGGGACAGGGAAACCAAGCCCATAACTGTGTTCCAAATATCACTCCTGGGACCTAAAATGAAATATTGCAAAATATTTGCCCACATGTTTTGCCTAGTTTTTACCACTGACATTGACCTTTCAATTAGTTTTCTCTAGTCCTCATAGTTACTCCTGAGATAAAAAAGCCATAAGGACATTAAGGAGAGTTTTCACTCACAACTCGAATATAGTCTATTTGTGCTACTTAGTGTTGAAGATGTAATACTTACAGTAGGTTTTTCTTTTCAGCCAAGAATGCAAAATGCCAAACTGAAACTCATCTGGCTGAGCTACGTCGCATTATTGCTCGGGACCAGTAGATGGCAACCACCCATTGCAGTGTCAAAGGTAAGTGAGAATTGTTCAGGTAGGGGATTTATTGGGTGACAGCTTGAGCAGCAAAGCTCTGCTACTCCACACGAGGAGAAAAGAAACTTGTATTTTTTACTCCTTCTTATTCCTCTCCCTTTTGGAAGGGAGCAGTGAGTTGCCCTTTTACATACTCGGTTTTGACAAACTATAATTGTGACAATTCATTTGACTAAAATATCTTATGGCTGCTCCTTACTGCTAATATCAGTCAAAAAAAGTACAAGACAATGGAAAAAAAAAATCCAAAGCAATCAGACTGCCTTAGCTTCCACAGGAATAGCCTCAAGTTCTTATCATTATTAATTAGATTCCTTATTACTTTAGGTGGAAGCAGTTAGAACTGAGTAACAATGAATCTGGGGTCGAAAATAGACTTCCCTCTAGGAATTGACTGAGGCTATTGACATACCAGTTAATTAATTCCGGTTATATGAGGGGCCTTACAAAATTTTTTTTGACATGATCAAGTTTGAAGAAATTCTAATATTTTTTTTCCTACAACATTAGATTAAAAGTTATTCATTTCTAGAAGCAAGAACAGTAAAGGTCTGAAAAAATCCCCTCCAAGAACCTTGCATTTACACTTCAGAACAGAAGTTCCTTCATTAAAACAGAAGACTTAGAGAAACATATCTATTTTCTTACTAGAAGGTTACTTAACTACCCGTAGTCATGAAATTTTCTTCTAGCGTTGATTTAACCGCATTTTGTGCCTTTGTTTTCAATAAGGATTGTTATACATAATACATGCATTGATGCGCACAGAAGTAGAGTGTCAGTAGTGAAGGAAAAAACCCAGACCTTTGGACGCTGAAGGACTCCAGCCTCGCCTTACAGTGTCATTTGCAATTTAAAGAAGAATACACTACAAATAGCTAAACCAGACAAGAAAAGCACTGTCACTTAGTAAAAGCAAACCAAAATACTCTGCATTACTGGGATGCCTCCCTCCAAGTTCTCAACCACTTTGCAAACCATTAACTTGTTAATTTGCACCCTTGGAGTACAAGGTGTATGTTTATTCTCAGAACTCACACCTTTGCTGGGAAAGCTCAAAATCCTACTTGACAGATAAAGTATAAGCTTTCGCTTTTGTTACAGCTACCCCTTGATCAGTTGTGAACTTCTATAAGGGACTTTGAAATTAAGAGAAAACCACCTGGCATCCATTTCCTAGTGAATAATGGAAGAGGTGATAGGAATACCTTCTGAAATCCTTTCCGAAACCCTTCAAACTTTTCTCATTATTTCCTTAATCTAATAATAACATTTATATTCTAAATCCCCCTACTTTTTAATGAGATTTGAGAGCTTTTTTCTTCTTTAGAGAACTTAAACTCCTTCAATCTGATGATAAAATTTGAGCAACTTTATTTGCCTTAGCATGAGAAATTATGCGCCTTGTGGATGTTGTTTTTCTTGTGGACCCATGAATTTTGTTAAGGCTCCAAGAGTTACCTTGGACTCTTCTTGCAAAGAACTGCAAAGCTAGTTGGATTTTTTTTTTAATGAAAAGGCAAAGAAAGACAAGTCTTAATGATTTAGAAGGAATTTTTAGAGAAACAATAGAAATACTGCTCTGTTTATAGTCACTTTTTTTAGCTCAAATGCTTGAGAAGGACAGATAGTTTTAAAAATTCAAGATCTGTGGTTGCCACGAAGGGCAAAGAAAGGTTTCACTTCTGGTACTTACCACAACAGAAGTTTGCAAGAGACCTCCAAGGACAGTATCTCTCCAGTAAATTTTAGTTCATGTTCAAAGGAATCTGTGTGGAAGTTGCCTTCTGCTCAGTATTTAATACACATCACAGATCACAAAACACACTCTCATGCACTGTAGTAGTCATATTTATATCAGAACCTGCCTCGAGGTCTGGAATTTTATGTGTTAGATATCTAAGTAAGGGTCAGGGGTATCTTCAAAAGCTTGTGCCGTGTTTCTGTCATGTGTGCATTGAAATGTGTGTATGATGAGCTGTGACAAAGTGCTCTGAAGATTGTGGTCTGGTAGGAGTGAGCACACCTTATGTACAATGGTAAAAAGGCCCTGGAAAAATTTAATTGTAGCCTTTTCATGCTTCTCCTCCTGCACCTCCTAAAATTGGGAAGAGCCCATGTTGCTCCCTACTACTGTACAGGAAAAGTGTCTCTGGACTGTTTTTAGCAGAATGTTTCTGTTTCTTTGATCAAGACACTGGAAATGTTCCTTGTTGAGCAAAGCCTTAGCATGCTGGCCGGCAGACTTGTTTGATCATGCTACAGTGAAGTATGAAAATATGATTGAGCACTGAAGCAGGTGCTTGAACATTGACTTTTAAGCAAAGAATAAAGTACAGTTTTGCATGGGGACTTTGCTTACCTGATCCTTATTTCAGATGCTGTTTGAAGCATGATTTAAAGGAGAGATAACCAGGATCACAGTTCAGTAATGTGCTGAGTGGTTTTGAGGTGGTGCTGGATACTATCCATTACCATTGCTTGCAATGAGATTCAGGGATAATCAAACTCAGTGTAATAAATTACCAAGATAAGATGGATAATGAGAGAATGTGAAATGCAGAAGATAAGTTTGTGTTTCTCAACAGTGTTCAGTGTGACTTTTGTAATTATTAACTAAACCTTAAAGCCTGAGGTAGTCCTTATTCAAATGCTTTAATCCTTTTTCAGATTCTCTCCTTACAACAACATCTCCTCACATTTCCACAATGAGGGAAAGGAAGACAACAGATTCATTTCATTTGGCAGATCCACTTCATTCGTCCACAGATCTGAGTGAAGGGAAGGAGAAGTTAAGGCTGAAACAAGAGGTCGGCCTGATTAGCAGCGTGTCATTAATTGCAGGCACCATGATAGGCTCGGGGATCTTTATGTCCCCTGAGTGGGTGCTACATCACATGGGGAACCCTGCCAGCAGCCTGCTGATCTGGGCAGCATGTGGGCTCCTGGCCATGTTTGGAGCCTTGTCGTACGCTGAGCTTGGAACAATAATTAAAGAGTCTGGAGGAGAATATATTTACATTTTGAGGATTTTTGGTTCTTTTCCTGCTTTCCTTTTCGCCTACACTTCTGTCATCCTGGTGAGACCAGCTAGTTTGGCAGCTGTTTGTCTGAGCTTTGCTGAGTATGCCATTGCACCGTTCTACCCAGGATGCTCATCTCCGCAGGTTGCTGTCAAATGTACAGCTGCTGCCTGCATCCTGATTTTAACTATCATCAACTGTCTCAACGTGAGGCTGGCGACATCTGTTATGAACATTTTTACAGCTGCCAAACTCTTGGCTTTGTTGGTGATTGTGGTGGGTGGGTTGGTGCTGCTTGCCAATGGACAAACTCAGAGTTTTCAGAATGGTTTTCAAGGCACAACTGCAGGTGTTGGGGCAGTTGGAGTGGCATTTTACCAGGGACTCTGGTCCTATGATGGATGGAACAACCTAAATTATGTAACTGAGGAACTGAAGAAGCCTGAGGTGAGTGAGGTGAGTGAGTGAGTGAGTGAGTGAGTGAGTGAGTGAGTGAGTGAGTGAGTGAGTAAGTGAGGAGTGAGTGAGCGAGCTGGGTTTTACTTACTTAATTCTGCTGTTAATATGCTTGATTCTATCTGTGATTGTGTTAAGAGTGATAATCAAGGGATTTACAGTGAGGGTGGTGAGACACTGACACTAGAAACTAGTCATGGATGCCCTATCCCCAGAAGTGTTCAAAGCCAGCTTCTGTGGGGCTTTGAGCAACTTGGTGTAGTGGAAGGAACCCCTGCTCATTGCATGGGGGTTAGAACTCGATAATCCTCAAAGTCCCTTCCAATCCAAACCATCTTGTGGTCCTATCAAAGTCCTAAAATAACCCATTGACTGTAAAGAAATTATTAGGCAGCACTTGGATACTTTGGGGATTTGTCTTAGTGTTTAGAAGTTTTGTCTTAGTGTTTAGAGGATCTCACTGTAGATACCTAGATTTAGTCAGAAAAGCACTCAGTACTATAATCCATAAAGGATTCTTAACACCATGTATTTCCTTAAAGACTTGATACATAATCCATGTTTTAGAAAACTACTCTATCTCTCTCTGTTGCATCGAGGGGCAACTTTAGAGCAAGCCAAGCCTCGCTGGAAAGGGAATCTAACTCTGTGAATGATCCCTGTGTTTAAACATTTTATTTTAGCATTGTGCAGTCCATGCTGTAGGCACTGAAGTAGCTCACCTGCATCTCACATCAGCCTTCTCTGTGCCATATTACCCGTTGTCACAGATCAAACACTGCAGCAGTGAACAACTCTTATTTTGCAAGAGTTGTATGAGTGCAGAGTTTATAGAGTGTGCTTTCTACCAGTGCAGGACACAAGATCCTCAAGATTAAACGAAAATACAGAGTTAAATATTAACTTAAATGGCAGCAAGGATCCCAGGGCCACTCTCTCCCACAGGATCATGCACACTGATAGTCAGGCCCTTCCAGAGTGGAGACACCACCATTAGAAATTGCTGTATCTTGTCCTGTGTTGAGACTGGGGAATGAAAAGATTGATATTTCAGGTCCTTAGATGCATACAGTTGCCATTTCCTGGTATTTTCAGTTGCATAAGACACTGTTGATTTTTTTTTTGAGTCTTAAAATGATTCTATGGTGTTCTAAGACACAATTCTGCCATTAAGAAAAAAAAATATTTCCTTCCTAGAGCAAATCCCCTTTGAGATTTTGAGATCAACCCCCTGTTTTGATTTAAACTGTAGAGCAGTTAAACGTGATACAACACACTGGAACTTTGTCCGTGGCAGTGAGGTGTTTATGGAAAGATGCAGCACACCAGGAATCATAACACACTAATAACAAATAAATCAATATTAAAATAATCAAGAAGTATACAAAAGACATCCTGGGCAGCTACAAACCAAAATCTTTTTAATAAGAGTTGGTGGGTTCTTTTTGTTTGATTTATTTTGTTTGTTTGTTTGGTTGGTTGGTTGGTTGTGGAGTTTTTTAGACTAACTTTGGAACTGTACAAGACTGGTGTGAAAACTGCCATGTGAATCTGGATCTACATCTTCTTCTGAGGAGAAGCTTAGGGAGTGGAGGAATTTGAATGAGAGACGTGGGTGGTGGCAAAAACAAAACAAACAAAAAAAGCACAGTGCAGGCATAAATGTGCTGCACCTAACACTGCTGTCATCCCTTTTCTAGGTGACCCTTCCCAGAGCTCTGATGATTGCCATTCCTCTGGTTACGTGCCTGTATTTGCTGGTCAACGTGAGCTACTTGGCAGCCATGACTCCCTCTGAGCTGCTGTCTTCAGGAGCTGTGGCTGTCACCTGGGGGTGAGCTCTGCACGGGGCAACACGGGCAATGCAGCCCTGAGAAACACTGATTCCCTCCTGAGTTTCAGGAGGTCTGAATGTTATTCCCAGAGGGAATGGCAGCACTGCATTGGTCAGGCCAGGAGGACCTGGCAGGCCATGTTACAGAGAAGAAGAGGGTGACAAAGATGCACAGAGGGCTGAAGCACTCTGTTGTCTGAGAGAGCTGGGACTGTTCAGCCTGGAGGAGAGAAAGCTCCAGGGAAACCTTATAGTATGTTCCAGTGCCTAGAGGTGCTACAAGAGAGCCAGAAAGGAAGTTTTTACAAGGGCATTATAATTAGGACAAGCAGGAATGGCTCCAAATGGCAAGAGTGTAGGTATAGCTTAGACATAAGGAAGGAATTCTTTATGGTGAGGGTGGTGAGGCATTGGCTCAGGTTGCCCAGAGAAGCTGTGGATGCCCCATCCCTGGAAACATTCAAGTTCAGGTTGGAGGGGGCTTTGAGCAACCTGGTGTAGTGGGAGGTGTCTCTGCCCATGGCAGGGTCTTGGAAAGAGGATGATCTTCCAGGTCTGTTCCAAACTGTTCTATGGTTCTGTAATTCTGTGGTTCTATGAGGCCAAGGCTGACCATCTCCATCTGGCCATGGTCTCTAAGGTGCATCTAGGCTGCCAAGATGGCACATTCCTTACTCCTCATTCCCTTTGTTTACACTGGGAACCTGCACCTCCCCCAAACTCATGTTTTGCCTCATGGAAAGTGTCCATAAAGGAGAGGTGAAGGTCACACCAGTAGCATCTCCCCACAGGCACTGGGAATGCAGCGTGGATTCATATCCAGGCTTGGGGACTGAGAAATAACCCACATTTGAGATATCTCCAGGGAAATGGAGACAGCAGTGTGCTGCCCTGCTAATGCAGAAGCAGTGGGTTGGGAGTAAGACAGGAGTCAACTGGGTGAATCCTGTCCACTTGGCACCTGGAATTTAAACCAGAACATAGTCTTTTGTCTCAGTTTCTCCATCTATGGGGAAATGGAAAACGGCATTGATCTCAACAGCATCTTTGAGAGGTGTTATACACAGGTTGGGTAGCCTTTGGTAACTTCAATTGGCTTGTGTTTTTCCAGAGCTGCACAGAAACAATTTCTACCTTTCATCAACCTGAATTATTTGGTGACATTAAATAGTTTCTGTACAAGGAATTTAGAAAGAGAAGGAAGGGACCATCATGAGAGGTACAGACACCATCAATGATCTTCTACCAGAACATCCAGTCTTAGTCTAAATATTTCCAAAGACACAGAATCCCTGATAGCCCTAAATGAGTTTTCTGGCAGAAATGATGACATGGCGTATCCACAGATTATGTCCTGCTCATCCTCTTCCTAAAAAAGTCAGCAGCAGCTTTGCTTCTGTGTGCATTTCACAAGATCCCCCATTTGAAGATCTGACTGAGCTCTTGCTGCATGTGTTCTCTAATAGCCTTTCACATCATAATGAGTAGGAGCTTTTTAAAGGTCTAGTGCTTTGTTTGAGCATGTCTCAAAGCCTCACTAAGCTGCAGTGTCATGAACTTTCCCTGCACTTCCTTTCCTATCATTCCTAATTAACAAGTTATTTGTGAGCTTCCTCCTTTGTAACACATCTCCTTTTCCTGCCTGATTAACCTTTTCACCCAAGAGTGCAATTCAGGAAGAAATATTGAACTAGTGACAAGAAAGCTGGGCGCTCAAAGGCTGGGGAACAGGTAGGGAGCCAGTCTGAGGAAAGGGTAAAGGTTGTGGCTCACAAACAAGAGATGCAGCTATTCAGGCCATTAAGAAAGAATGGGAGGAGTAAAAAGAAGCCAGAGGAGGTACTTGTCACATTTAAATGCATTTATTCCCTATATAAGAGGAAAACTGCCAGAAAGAAACATTGTTCAGTGGTGCGAAGTGCAGCCACAAAAGGAACTCAGGAAACTCTTCCTAGCATTTCTTTGATGACAGTGATTTAACAGCAACCACAGGTTTCAGTTTGCTTGTAAATAAAGTGGTCTAAAAAACATTTGAGTTTTGGATTTTTGCCGATTAGATAAACAGAGTGTTTGTGTATGTGATAATTACCCCAAACACAGCATTTATTACTCAATTAATATTCCTAATGCTCTTTCATTCCAGAAGACAATCTTCACTTTTAGGTGAGAAAATTATAATTCCTTGCAAATGTTTACCTTGAACTCTGTAACTCTGCTACTTCTTCTGTTAAGGAGAAAGAAAACCAGAAATGTCTGAACATGTTGCAGAACCAAACGTCTGGAATTCAAACCATTGCTTTGGCTTAAGTCTGGTTCACAGAAGAGCAGTAATAGGTGCATATGGGATTAAAGGGTTAAAATCCTGTGCATATTCAGGAAGAAGCTGTAATGCAAAATATGTCTTCCAGTGTGGTGGGAACAATTTTTCTGTGATTTCCAAGCTAATATTATTGGTTGTGATTGCAATATCTTCAGGTGTTTTGCCCCAGCACCAGTACACAAAAAAGGTGATTTTGCCTGTTGTGACCGCTTTGTACACCATTGCAGTGTGGACAGAATATATATAGCAGGAAGAAAAGCTGTCAGACAAGACAAACTTACTAGTCACTAAATATTATGGAAATTGCAAGACGACTTTAAATCATTAGAAATATTTCGGGGAAAAAATCAATATAATACAGAGAGAATGGAGGGATGAAACCTGTCTGGTTCTACAGTGAGTATTCAATGCATCTACAAGCTGCATCTTATGCTGTGAACTCTTTCCCACCTCAGGGACAAAGTCCTGGGCAGCTGGGCGTGGCTCATCTCCCTGTCAGTGGCCCTGTCGACATTTGGTTCATCCAACGGCACGTTCTTCAGCGGAGGCCGCGTGTGCTACATTGCTGCCAGGGAGGGCCACATGGTGAGCACAAAGAGAGGGGTCTGGCTTGCTTTGAGCATCTTCACCTTCTTGTGACACTCAAGCAGAGAGGAAAACACTGTGTATGTTCAACTGGCAGAGCGATAGCTCTTCAAGCAGTTTGTTCCTTGCTCAAGGACTTTAATCCCTATCTCTCTAAAATGTGAGATATATGTTGTCTCTGGGCTCTTTTCTTCAGTCAGGTGCTTTCAAAAAGATACATATTCACATCTGGCCTGAAGTTTAAAGAACAGCTTTGGAATGAACCACTCAAATATTGCTGCATTGGAGCACCAAGCACAGGCTGTGAGGTGACCTAGCCAATACACCTGCCAGGGAAGGGGAACCTGGCCATGCTCGTGTGTTGTAAGGCACCTTTGCTCACACTGGGAAGGTAGCCCAGCACCAGCCAGCTGCCTTTGCATGTTACACTGACTACACAGGTTGGTCTTAGAGGCAATCCAGCTTTATTGTGGGTAGTCCAGCTTAGATGCAGCATAGGATATCTCTGTTCTTCAAGCTTCATAGCAATTACAAGGTGACACCAAGCCTTACATCTCTCCTAGCTTGGGTTTATCTTTGGTTTTGTTCAGTGGGCCAAATCTGGTAACCCAGTGGAGGTCAGGCTGCTGCAGCTCTCTCCTCCCTGGTCCAACCAGTAAGTCCAGCATGTATTCCCAGTAGCCACAGACATGCAAACACAGGTATGAAACACATTTATGTACACACATACATACATCTATAGCTGTATACATACATACAGAGACAGCAGGGAACACAGCGCTGCACATACAGACATGCCTGGGGCTCACATAAATACCAGCACTAAAAAAACCAAAGGCCTTTGACTCCCTCTGGCTGATCAGAGGTCTATTAGTGAGAAATACATATAGAAACATATGTACAATGTGGGTCCCTCCAGCAGCTGGTCTCAGATTCTCAGCCCCTGGATCCCAGTCTCCCCAGTTGCTGGTACCTGGGCATTCAAGCCTCCGAGGCTGCTGCTGCATCCCAGCTGCTGATACAGACTCACTGGTACACCTCCACACACCCTTAACCACACTGCTCCACAAAGAGGAAAAAAAAAGGCTGAGCTGCATTTGTCCTCTGTTTAAGCAGGCCTCTTGTGTTCCTCCTGAATCTCTCTGCTTTTTTTGGTCCTTCCCACCCACAGCATCTGGCATTTCTGTCCTCAGGTATGAAGGCACTGAAGTAGGTTCCCCAGAGAGGCTGCCCAACAATCTGTTGTTGTGGATGCCCAATACCTGGAAGTTCAAGGCCAAGCCTGATGGGGCTCTGAGCAGCCTGGTCTAGTGAAAGGTGTCCCTGCCTGCAGCAGGGATGTTGGAACTTGATGATCTTTAGGATTCCTTGCAACTCAAATCCTTCTATGAATTTATGATTCCACACCAGCTCCGCTCCTGGTCCATAGCAGGGAATTTTTTATGCATATGAATGACCAGATTGGTGGAGATAACTGGACTGGTGGTTGCTGGTTTTGGTGGTTCCTGGTTTCGGTGTTTACTGGTTCCTCAACTTCTCTCTCTAAGGACAGTGCCTGGTCTATCATGGCAAGCTCTGTGCTGAGAAGTGCACAGATGGTCTGAATCTGACCATACCAGACTATGAGCTGAATGCTTATGCCATTTCTTAGACACTCATCTCTAGCAAAAGTCTTGGCATGAAATTTTGTTTGGGAATTAAAAATAAAAATAAAATAAAATAAAATAAATTTAAAAAGCAGCCTTTCTCATTAAACTTTCCCAGTGAAACAAACAATAAAGAGGGTACTGATCCTGAAACAAATCCTGGTTTAATTTGTATTTACATGAATATTTTAGGAGTAGTCCTCAGCTCATTTTCCAGTCATCCCAAAAGAAGTCATCTCCCAGAGTGACATGACAGAGCGCAGAAGATTGGGCCCATGTCAAAAGAGCCTGATGGTGGTCAGAAAAGCTGTAATTTGACTCATTCTGTCACATCAGTAGTTTGAAAATCTCATTTTGCCTGCTCAAACTGAGCATATTTGGTATGAAACCAGTGAGACACAATAAAAGTATCCTTGAAGGAGTTTTCTGTATTTACACACCTCTGGTTTTATATGACATTTATTTGCTGATTACGAGTGGCTCTGGCTGCAGGCAAAGCTCCACTCACAGCTGGGGGGGATGAGTAAGGACCTCTGAGTCCATGATATGATGATACAACATTTTGCTTTGCTCTGAGTCCGTGATATGATGATACAACATTTTGCTTTGTTTTTCAGCCAGACATTCTGTCCATGGCTCATGTGCGATGCCTCACGCCCTCCCCTGCTCTACTGTTTACATCTGCAATGTCTTTAATAATGATAATATCAGGAAGCTTCACCAGTATCGTGAACTTTTTCAGGTGTGTGTGTAGGATTTCTGTTTGCATCCCCTGTGCTCATGGGTTTTACATTGTTTATAAGTATTTTCTTGCAATTCTTGCATTTTTTGCATATCTTTTTGAGCCTGGGCTATTGCTTCTAACCAATACTGGGGAGAGGAGGAGGGAAGAAAGAAAATAAAGAGATTGGGAACCAGCACCTTTGCAATGCATGAATGCTCCTGTCACTAGAGACTTAACTGAATGTAATTCATCCCCATTGAAGCAGTAATGTTCAGATAATTCTAAAGGTCTCATTATTTGTGCCAAAAAGGAAATTAATGGAAGAACTACTAAATTTATATAAATATTTACCTTTTTAATTGGAGATACGAACATCTGGGATCTGCAAGGCAGGGCTGACATTCTTGGATGAACTCACCTCAAGTTTAATGCTATTTTTTTTTTTTCTTCAAGTTTTATAGCATGGCTTTTCTATGGAATTACTATTTCTGGGCTCCTCTATTTAAAAATCAAGAAACCAGAACTGCCAAGATCTTACAAGGTAAAGTAATAACATAGAATTCTCAAGAATTTTCCTAAATTGTTCAAATGCCTAAGAACCTTTTGTGAAAAGAGTGAGCTCTGGTGGCTTGCAGATTTAATGTGGTTGTCCTTCCTTTTTTAATTTCAAGTTTTGTGTCAGCAAAGCCAACAAGGGGTGAGATAGTGTGAACATACAGGCATAAGTCAAGGTTGAATTCTCTGTCTTGAAAAGCTAATAATGTCCTGCTTCCTCACTATGAAAATATATTTACCATGTCCTCTTTTTTCTAAAATATTTAAGTGGTAAATGAAGGATGATTCTGATCAATATCAATTATCTGTTTATGCTCACAGACTTTGGGTAAACTCCTTGGAGTGTAGCCTAGATGTAAGAACCTTGCAGGGGAAAAATAACTTAAGTGGAGTGCCCCAAGTTCTTTGAGATGACATGGGGACAGGTTTTCTCCCCACAAAACAGATAAAAGGAAGGAAATCAGGAGACATGTGTTCTTCCCCTGATGCCATGAGTGAGCTGATCTGCAGTGCCTCCTCAGTGGCTGAGGATTATTAATGAATGCACAAGCCACCCTCCTTTGAGGAAGGGTAGCTTCAAATTGAAGTTTAAATGCTTTCTGACCAGGCTTACAGAAATTGCCTCTGAGATTGCCTGTCCACCTATCTGTCAACACATGGATAAAGCTTTTTGTGCAAGGGTGCTAAGGTACAGTTGATTTGAATACAATTGCTCTGTGTTTTGTCTACAGCTTGGATTTTAGATGCAAGATAGTAGGGAGAACAAGAACAGACTAAACCCAGTAGTTTGCATCTTCAGGTCTAGGAGGGCAGGAAAGACCAGGGGTTAAGGTGTGATATGGTTGTGTAGCTCTTGCAGGGATGTTCAGCCTTGGAGTGGGCGTAGGCTGGGAAACAGGGTGTCTGGATTAATTGGTATTCCTAGGTAACACCTCAGGTTGCAGAAAGGTTTCATCTAAAAAGCCTTCTGCAGAAGTTCCAGGGTTGTCCAGACACACAGAGGCCCAGAATTACATGACTCCTTATGCTGATGTTTTGCTTTCACAGGTCCCAATTATCATCCCCATAATTGTGCTGATGGCAGCTGTGTACCTGGTGTTAGCTCCCATCATTGATCAACCCCAAATAGAGATCCTCTACATCGTCCTGTTCATTTTCAGTGGCATCATCTTTTATTTCCCACTGGTTCACTTTAAATACCACCCTCGCTGCTTACAGAGAGTCACTTTACACCTCCAGTTGTTGCTGGAAGTTGCTCCAACTACCAGGGATGCAAACTGAGATAACATCCTCCCTTCATGTTGCTGCCAGCACCTCATGGTTTATCCCAGCACCTTGGTTTTCAAGGCTCAGAAAATATTATTCTGTAAAGCGCAATGAGTAGAATGTGAGTGACACTAAGTGTCCAGGTGAGATGGACTACAGCTATGACTCCTCATGTTTTCCTAAAATTCTGGGGACATGTTTTTTCTCCTTTTCAGCTCTGCCTTGGCATTACATATAGATTCCAAAGGAATATATGCTTTTGTATTTTTCATCCCAAAAAGGGTTGTTTCTAAGGATCTGATCTCATATTTCAAGATAAAAGGCAGCAAAAGATAGACAATGAAATATTATTCCTATAGCAGGCTGAGTCCCATAGCCATTCCTGGCAATGCCTTTAATTATTTACACCTAGTAATGCCCACTGTGACTGCAGAGATTCTCAAATCAATAAAGCAAGGGCTCACCATGGCCACAAGAAATAAACCCTTTTTCACTCAGATATTCACTCTGGGAAGATTATATTTCTTCCAGTTCTAGGTGCACAGTCACAATGGTCCTTTCTCCATCTCAGAAATCATCCCACATCTCCCACAGAAAACCCTCTGACATGAAACAAGAAATGCTTTAAAGCTGTGTCAGTTTACTCTGTTGAGAATGCACTTCTCACCTGGGATCCATCCATTCGTGATGAGGACACAAGCAGCATCACTCGAGTACCAACATTCACCCATGTGCTTCCTATGATCCCCCTGAAGACAACTTATTTTGTGACTGAGGAAAAAAAACAACCAAAAAACCTTAGAGCATATGTGCCGTAAGATACTCTGACTAGGAATTAAAGAAAGCACACACAGTAGGAGAAGTGTAGCCATGTACTGTGCTGCATTAGGAGAAGTGTGGCCAGCAGAGCAAGGAAACAGTCTGTCTCTTTGGACTCCACATCTGAAATCAGCATCCAGTGTTGGGCCCTGCTGTTCAAGGTGGAGTTGTGAAGACCACCTGGGCCCTTCTTTGTAATGGCAACTTGGAGCAATGGTCACAAGCTAAGGCTTGAGATGTTGAGGCTGGACTTAGAGGAAATGTGCCTCATGAGGGCAGTGCAGCCTTGGAATAGTGTGCAGAAAGGTGGTGAGGTCTCAGTTTTCTTACATTTTCCACCACAGCCATTTCCACCAATTTCTATGATGCTAAAGGCACAGCACAAAAGTTACAGGCTGTGCTCTCACCCACACCCAACACACTGAAAGCACTGTTGTTTCCCATTATCCTGAGGTGCAACTGCTTTTTTCCTGCTCTAGGGGAAGGAGAGGTATTATATAAGCTGTTTTTTTCACATTTTTCAGATAGTTCCAGGATCTATGTCGTAGGTCCTGTCTTAGGTCCTATGACATAGGTCCTGAAACCATCTGGAGCCATCTATGTTCTGTCACAGACAGGTCAGGTCTGTGAGTAGGTCTGGGAGTTAGTCCCTAAAATGCCTTGTTAAAGTACTGAAAGTTAACTTTCTGTCAGCATTCTTCTATAGAACCTGCTACAATCCTGATACCTTTTACCTAACCTGCTGCCATCCTAGAACACAGGTCACTTGATCCCCCAGGCCTCTTCCAGCCCATCTCAGAGCTGTGTATCTGATTACAATCTCATTATGCAATGTCACCCCTTCTGTTCCTCTGAGTGGTGATAGGAGCAGCTACAGGGATGCACCAACAGTCTGTTTTTCCAAGTGTTAGGTATGATAATGGATAGGCCAGATGCCACTCATCCAAATCCTCAGCTTAAACAGTGTTTAGGAGGATTTCCTTCCACTGATTTTTACTGGAGTTGCCAACAAAGGGCAATGAAGGAACAATTTTTCCTCCTGAATCCTTTGACATAAACATAAGCATAAAATTCTTGGGATGCATCTCTTAAAGGAGAGGATATTCTTAAAAGGACTGATGAGGTTAGGAGCTCTAAGTTACCTTTATCCCACTACCCCAGGCTCTTCATCTGATGTCAGGGAAACTTCTTAAAGGAGCTGTATCTCAGCTACTTATGTAAAAATTAGAATAACACAATTTATCTGATTATAATTCTTTTGAAACAATCTTTTTCCTACCTATTTATGAAGCTTATCACACAGGGCTGTACTCTAATAAAGAACATGAAAATACTTAGCACTTTGAATAAATAGCCTTTATATGTTATTGGTTTGTGTATGGATATAGGGGAACTGGGAAGTTTCAATTATCATACTTTGCACCAATCTCATTTTCTATAGATATTACTGCAACAAGATGTTCTTTTTTATTTATGTTGCCTAGGATTTGCAGGTGTGTATAATGCCAAAACAAGATGCTGAAAGCTCAGAGAATTGTAAGATAATTACAATAAAATTGGCATTACAATGAAGTGAGTTAATGTGTCTGTTTCTGTTCTTCATCCAAGAAAAAACAATTCCATAGAAATTTTACTGCATGATCATAAACAATCAGCATCAAGCTTATCTCTCCTTGGTCAGAAGGTTTAACAACATGCATGGGGTTTATATGTGCGTACACTCATTTTTCAAAATGATTGCTTTTCTGTTCAACTCCAGGATATATAAACTGGAATCTCCTTTTCCTTCATGACATTTACAACAGAAGGGCCAGGAAGAGGCAACGTGTCCTTACCATTCATTCCTGTGGCACAGTGACAATGTCACAGTGGACAGAGCTCTGTACCTGCAGCTTGGACAGGTTATACAATAAAATCTTTTTGGTCCTATCTGTTTCCAAAGCTCCAGATCCCTGTGACCTGTGCTTAGGCCCTTTCTTCACAGGCTCAGAGGGGAAAATGGACTATTAGCACAGACCACACAATAATCACAAGATCTCTACTCCAGCTCAAGGCCCTGAGTATAATCGAGCCCCATCCCTCAGTTGGCAACCTGCAACAACTGGTTGAGAGTTTTACCTTGGTGCACAAAGCTGAAAGTATTCTGGGCTTTTTCCTGACTTCCTCAGAAGCATCAGCTATGGACTACAGCTGGGGACAGTAAAGGACAGTCCAGTGTGTGAGAGAATGGCAGAAAATCCTCCTTTGGTTATTTTCTAGTCAGGTATGCTCGTATGCCCAAGTTAGAATGATTGCCATAATTTGTGATTGAGGACAAATTTCCAGTTGGGGGAAACAGAGCAGAATTCATGATGACTTTAATATTCCTCTGTTCAGGAAACACAGTTCGCCCACTTTGACTGGGTTTATCTGAGCAGTTCTCAGCCAGTGCAGGGGGTTTGGTGTCCAGTCTCTCCTGCTCTTTGCTAGGACATAGGGAATAAAAAAGACCTCACTGGACTCTCTCAGCAGTGTTAACTTGCTCTCCAGCTCACCACACTTAGGGGATCTTCTCTCTTCAGAGATGAAATAAATACAGTCAGCTCTGGGAATCACAGACCATTCCAGTGTGGGTTGGACCTGACCTCTGGAGGTCTGTTGTCCAACTTCCTCCTTGAAGCAGGACTATTATCATGTAAAGTAGGTTACCTGTGCCTATGTCTCTTAATGTTTTGGAAAACCCTGAGAATGGAGAGCCCACCATCTCTCTGCACTGCTCTCTGGATAAAGAAATTTTTGCTGAAGATCTGAACAACTCAAGCTGCAGCTTGTGGCTGGTGCTCTTCCCTGTATCATCTTCTACTGCCAAAGTGGTTGGTTGCATCCTTTTTGTAACTCTCTTTTGTGGACCTGTAGGTTGCTGTTATGTTGCCTCTTTTTCTTTTTGCCAGACTCAACAAGCCCAACTCAAGAAACTTCTCCATGCAGGCAAAGTGCTCTGGACCTCTGTCTGGGGAGCTCTTTGCTGAACTCTCTCCAGTTCCTCTGCTTTCCTTTTGAACTGGGAAGGGGTCAGGGAATTGAATGCAACATTGCAAGTGTGCCCTCACAGGTGTCAAGCCTACAGAAACACTGACATCACTTGGTCTTTTTAGGTACCTCTCCTAATGCAGGCCACTCTGTGTAACCCTTTCAGTCAGTCCCTTTGGAGAGCTTCAACTGACTGCACTGAAGTACAGTTGGTGATCTTATTAGAAACTTTGTCTAGGCTGTGATAAATCCAGCATCAGGATGACTCAGTCTAGCAGTGTGGGGGGATCTGCATCCTGCACTTTACCATTCATTGATTAGTTAGTTGGATACTGTCAGGGTCTTTGTGTATGTGACTCATCCCTTATGAAGGAGTGCTTTTGCTAAAAAAGGATGCACACCCATGGTCAGACAATAAATGGGTGGTCTTAAGTTTGTAAACTAGCACTGAGATTAATGACTAGTGAAATAGTCCATCTGTTTTTAGAATCAAGCTAGCATATCATGTTTGTCCTCAGAGACAATGAGCCCTGTGGCTTGAGTGTCTGGCAGATAAATGATCATCTTTTCCTTCTAAAGTTTGGTCATCAGCTGTTATTGTTTAATTTCATGGACTATGCCCTGGTTTCCATGCAGTGACATGAAAGACAACAGAGGAACTGAAAATAGGGAAAATGAGAAGTAGCTTGAAAGAAAATTACTGTACATACAAGTCTTGGCTTGTCTGTCTGAATTACCTTTGTAAAATCCAGGCATGGACAACACCCAAACAGCAAAGATGTGTGCCCAGAATTTGTAAAATGACCAATTTTTTTTTTTCTTTTTTTCTGGGCACTAATTGATTTCCTTTCTGTTTGTACATTCTGGGCCTGTTCTTCAGTTTACAATCTGTTTTTCCCACAATGTAACTGTGTCATTAACAAAGAAGAGCAACGGTTCAGCCTTTTTTCATTGCTCCGTCTGTGGTTGCCAAACATCATCAACAGGTCATGATTCCTTTGAAGAGATGGCACCAGAATGCACACAGATTTCCAGTACAAGGTACAGGCTCTGGCACAAGGAATACCACCAGTTCCTGTATTAGGAATCCAGAGCTGTCCCCAGGATCTCTCGGGGCATTGGATCTGCTGTCCTTCCTTTGCTGTGGCCTTACTCCAGGGCTCTGAGTGCTCAGTTTTCCACTCACATCCCACCCTGTTTAAAATTGGGTTAATGAGACTTCAGTCTGTCTGAGCTGTTGTGAATCTTAGTTCATTCATACTTGTAAATAAAAGCAAATAATCATATCTCATTGAAGAGAAAACAGGAGGATCAAATGATGCCAAACATCTTCTTTGTTCCTAGGCCAAGCAGTCCCTCTTACCTATACTTTTACAATCTATATTAAGTGTGCAGAGGCTGCAGAACATATGGAGGGTTTCATTCTGGCTGAAAGGCCATTCTGGCTGAGCCACCCTTTTGGTGTCCCTGGATGGCTCCCAGCCCACTGGGGCCATGTGGGCACTCTGCAGGCAGGAGCCATGCCTCATGCACAGCAAGAAAGTACGGAGGAGCATGGATGTATTTGAGCACACCCAGGTGATGCTGCGAACTATCCCAAGTATCAGGAACCCTGGGATCCCCAAAACCTGCAGAGAGCTGCGCCCCTTGGAGCAAGACAAAAAGCTTGGACCAGATCCTGCTGCAGGCTCCTAACCAGGATTCTCATGTACCAGGCACAAGCATGACCATGGGTAAAGAAGCATGTGGTGACTAGACTGCAGTTCACTGTGGAAGCAGAAATGGTCCTTAAAAATCCTCTGCAGTCTTTGTCAGCTTCCCAAAGGGTCCTCTCACCCCATGCCCCCTAAGATCACCTTTCCTGGTCCTCCTGCCCTGAGGGCTGTTCTGCAAACCTGCCCAGCAAAGGGCTGCCCATTTTCCCACTCTCATTTAATTTACTTTGTGCTGAAAGTAGCATTCCTCATATTTACAATGCAAAATACCCCTCAGTCAAGAGTCCTGAATATGTGCAAAAGACAGGGATTGGGAGATTTGGAATGGACATAGGCACAACTCTGGGATGAAACTTACATTAAAATTGACTTCCTTAAAATAACAGAATAATTTAGGTAGAAAAGACATCTAAGATCGTGGAGTCCAACCATTAACCCAGGATGGCAGAGCCACCACTAAACTATGTCCCTAAGCACCATATCTACACTTCTTAAAAACCCCTCCAGGGATGGTGATTACATCACCAGTCCCTGGGCAGCCTGTTTCAATGACTGAATGCTTAAAAGGAATGCATGAAAAGAAATTCTCCCTTTCAGGAAAGGGAATGAAATCTTGATGTCCAGGAACAAAGTCTAACAAACCCCCTGGAAAGGAGATAAGGTCAAAAACAGTGCAATTGATAAAACAGAAAAGTTGGAAATGGGGTGATTACCACCAAATGGCCTGAGATGAAATGAGGAGAAGTGGAAAGGACCAAAACTGGCCAAAATGACTCCAATTCAAATCCTGAAATCAGGGAAGAAATGCAAATAAAAAGAGAGGGGAAAAATTTGGAGAAATGAAATGTGAAGAAAAGAAAGGAAAAACTCTGAAACCAAGTGAAAACACTGAAAGTGAATGGGATGAGGAGAAGTGCAGGGAAATGGACCGAAGCTTGCCCAATTAATCCTCATTTAAATCACAAGATTTCATTGCCTTTCCTGAAAGGAAGAATTCCTTTTAGGGAAGGGAATTTTTTCACTGTGCTGCAGTGGACAGCTGCACTCAGTCCCTGCCCACCCAGAGCCAGCTTCCTCCACTGACAGCAGAAAAGCTCCTTTTGGGGCAGGAGAGTGAGATCAAACTGCTCTGGTCATAGTCAGACAGATGCCAGCTCTGGAGCAAGGGAGAGGGCAGTCCTGGAGCTGGAAATGAAAAGATAAAAGGGAACAAGTCATGCCCTCTGCAGTAGTGGCCTCCTGGTTCCTGTGTCCATCTCTCCCTGTGTCTGTACCCCAGGCACCCACCACAGCCACCTGCTGAACAGCATTGGGGACACTTCTCTTGGGCTGCAGCAACTGCCCTGGGACAGGGGATTCTCCCAAGGGCCGTGGCTTTTTTTCTTGAAGCAGCAGTGGTTAGAAAGGAAGGCAGCTTTCAGGCTGAAATCAGGATGAGTCCTTGTGAAGTTAGGCAAAGACATGAAAAATGAATTATTCATCACTGTATTCAAAACATATCCATCACCCTGCCATTTTGGAAATCCAGATGAAATGCTTTTGTGCTGGAGTTGGATACCCCCAGAGGTAATTTTGTAGTGCATTTTAAAAACCTGGCTCTTTGTCTTGTCTTGAGATCAAAGCTGGTTGGGAAGCAGGAGCTGCCTCCCAGAGCAGGCAGGACCTTGCCCTGCTGGGCTCAAAGCTTGCTGGAAACCCACAGAGTAAAACTCAAGGCTCAAGTTGTGTAACTGAGCACAAAGTGAATCTGACTTTTTCATTATCCAAGGTGAGTGCAAACAGATAAACACAGGGGATAATGGGGAACAGTAAATTACACATATTTTTTTCTGCAGATAGAGTTTGGGTGGAAGAATATTATCATTTATTTGTGTTGGTTCCTAACACAAAAAAATGTAGTTGTGAGTTAGGACCTGCATTTTACTGTACATATGCAGAAGTCCCCTCAAAAATTAAACCATTTGCCAGAGACCACCTCAGCATAACTCTGCTATACAATGCCTGAACTGTGCAGAAGAAACACATTTGTTTTTTTCAGTAGGTGCAGTTTGTTCCCTGGAACCCCAATTACTGTGCAGTTCAATGGGCTTTGCAAAGTGTGACCCATGGAAATGCTTTGTGGGATAGTGCTCCCACCAGGAGTGTTCTCTCAGAAGAGGTGGGACTGGCAAACAACCTCAGCTTTCATTTTTCCAGCATTCCCTCAAGTAGGACAGCAGGGGAGCACATTCTTCCTGGGGCAGAAGAAAAACAGAGCCATCAGTCCACCAGCTGGGCTTGTCCACAAGGATGTATCCCCTTCCCCTGCATCCCCTGTAGGGAATACCTGGATGCATGCTCACCATGTGTCAACAGCTACAGAGATGTTTTCTATGGCTTTAAGCAGAAATGGAGATATCTAGCCCATATCATAAATCTTGCAAAGGAAAGAATACATGTAAAGAACTGTACCTGCTCTAGCTTGTAAGAGGTTATGGAAAGTAAAGTTCAGAAGGGCAAAAACTTTGGCTGATGGCTCTGACAATGTCCCAGGCAGATGTAGTCAGTCACAAATGGCATCAGCAATAGCTAATTAATTCCTAAGAGCACTTTGAATATTAGCAGGTCGCTTCAACAATTGTCTTTTTGTTACTACCAAGAGAAGAAATTTCTTCAGGGTTATTTTAAGTTCCATTATCTAGCTTTCCCAAGCAAATGTCCTGGGACCCATGATGCCCCTGAGATACTGACCATCCTTTCTGAAGGAGGATCCACACTGTCCAGAACACTATCTTAGCATTTTGTGGGGGTGGCTTTGGCTTAGACTGGCTGAGGGTGGGGGGTGTAAGAGAGGAACAGGCACAGCCACCACTACAGCAAGAAAATCAACCTGATATAAAACCTGCATCATTAAGCACAAAACCTTAAAATCACCCCCATCCCCCACTGCTGCAGAAGTGCCACACTGGGGGCAGACATGGCCCAACTGCCCCTCACTTCCTGCTGAGGTTGTCCCAAAGCCCAGTGCAGGACACACAGGTCTCTCTGAACTCCTTCCCCCAGGTGAATTTCACCCCATGTCACGTCCCAGACTTTAGTCTATGAAAACACAGCCAGATCCAGCTCTTGTCTCCCACAGGCTGGGCGGGTCATGGAGAGCTTTCAAACACTCTGATGCATCTCCAGAGACAATGGACAACAAATGGGATCCAGATGTGTCCTCCAGCACAAGGTCTTGCTTTTGGAAGGAATTTCCCCAGATCTTTCCCCAGATTTTGCCCTTGGGGTTTCTTTCATGTGATATACAGCCACCTGTCTTCCCTCCAGTTGCCAGTCATCAGCATTGGCTTCACAGGGGTGAAGGCATGGTGAAAATTTTGCCTGCTCCTTTCATTGCCACAGTCTGCTGCCTCTCCATCCCCTACAACCAGGGAGTGGAGCACTCTGAGCTGTCCTGAACACCCCACACCACTTCAGAAAGCCAACCACATCCTGGGATGCATCCAAAGCTGAGTGGACAGCAGGCACAGGGAGGGGATTCTGCCCCTTTGCTCCGTTCTGGTGACACCTCACCCACACTCCTGCATCCAGCTCTGGGGTCTCCAGCACAGGAAGGCCATCAACCCATTGGAGTGAGGCCAGAAGAGGCCACAAAAATAATCAGAGGGCTCAAACTCCCTCTCCAGGCTGAGAGAGTTGGGGTTGTTCAGCCTGGAGAAGAGAAGGTTCTGGGGAGACCTTATAGCAACCTCCAGTACCAGGGCACTGCAAGATGAGGACGACATTTTTAGTAGGGGCTTGTTGCAATGGGACAAGGGGCAGTAGTTTTAAACCAAAAGAGGATCAATTCAGCTATAAGGAAGAAAGTTTTTACAGTAAGGTGTTGAGAACCACTGGCATGGGTTGCCCAGAGAGGTGGTGGGTGCCCTATCCCTGGAAACATTCAAGGTCAAGCTGAACAGCAACAGCTGCTCTGAGCAACCTGATGTAGTTGAAGGTTCCCTGTTCATGGCAGGCAGCTTGGACTAGATGGCTTTGTAAAGGTTCCCTCCAGTCCAAACTGCTCTGATTCTGATTCTTCCTTGAGAGTTCACAGCACACAGCCTGCATTTCATGAAGAAAACAGGGCACTGAGTCCCACTGTATTGACATGAAACAAAGCTTAAAGCTCACAGAGATCTCTAAGACAGTGGAGCCAAGAATGGAAACTGGGCTCCTTAAAGCCTCCCTGCACCAGAAATGATGATGAAACATTTATTGATTGCAATGAAGCATTGCTGCACTGAGAGAACTAAGGCAGGAGTCCATATGGCTCAGTGTTTCAAATCCTTTGCCTCAATATTTTTCCAGCTACAAAAATGTATGTATTTTTTCTTGCAGGCAGACATTTGGCAGCAGAGTTAAGTGACCTCTAAGGGCTGTTATAACTTAGACTCATTTTTGGGAGCCCAGTGATGCATGAGAAAGAGCTCTGTCTTTACAAACTCCTAAAAGCACATATGACTACTGCATACTGCTTTTCCATTGAGACTCACAGACAATTTCCAATAGGATCACGGGTTAGATTGTGGGCAGCCTAACATCAGTGCTGTGTCATCTTGTCTGTTTACTTGGTGAATTCTGATTTTCATAATTAATGCAGTAGAGAAATTCAACAGAGAATTCACTTGGGGGAAAGAAGTATGTCTGGGACTCCGAGGCTGAGGAATTTAAAACAAACTCTCTTTCAATAAAAGCAACCCATTAAGAGCATCTTGATTATCTGTTTGAATATTTCAATTTAAAATGCTAGTTTTAAAAAGAAGTAAATAAAATATGCTTCAGTTCTGCAAATTAAATTTATCCTCAGTTAAAGTCTGCTGAGAGATACCCTCAGGGTGAATTTTCCCTACATCTCATTTCTGCCCTGGGGTATTTTCGTAGCAGTCTGAGTCATCCAAAGCTCCCAAGCTGAATTAATTTCTGAATCTCATAGTTGATATCCCACAGCCAAACCACGTCTGTGATTCAGAAAAGTGCTGATTAATGTGGAGTGGGAGGAAGTGGGGCACTGCTGTTTGCCCCTGCCCGCTTCCCCAGCCTGGCTTTCTGCAGGTCCCACTCGACTCTGGCACTGGGGGAATGCAGAGACTGGGCAGACTGGATGGGAAGCCACAGCAGTGGTGTGAGGGTCCTGCCCCATCCCTTCTCCATCCCCAGCTGCACTTTGGGTGCATCTCCAGAGGCAGCAGCCAGGACTTCAGCTGCAGCAATGCCCCTGTGAGTCTGGCTCTCCTTTGCTCATGCTATGGATTTTCATTAGCTTCATCCTTCCTGGAGTTCAGCTCCAGCCTCTCCAGGCTGTGCTGGCCCTGCACAGAAGGTTCTCCCACAGCTTGTTGCTCCTGCCTGCAGGAGCAGTGCTGAGCTGGGTTAGAAGGACGAGGAGGAGGAGACCCTTCCTCACAGGGCAGGGGGGCACTCTCACCATAGCCTCATATGGTGACAAGTGACATTCCATAGCCAGTGAGGTCTGCCATGGGATTTCTCCATCCTCTGCATGTTGATGAGGTGCTGAGGAGCTGCATACAGCAGCAGTAATGCCTCAGGCATCTGGAATTTTCAGCATTTTTGACTCCTCTGTTCTTCCTGTGAACATTCAGCTGGTTTCAGGCACCAGGCAGAGGCACTGCCCCCAGACATGGAACAGAAATACTGAGGAGACATGACAGAGTGCTCCATGAGCTCTGCACTCCCAGTCCCCAGATCCTCCCCATACCTTCATCTGGGCTTGTTTCAAATGCAGTGAGAGGTGCAAACCCCACTGTGCCAGGGCTCTGCAGCTGCCCAGAGGGTCCGTGGCTGGGGCCCCAGGCAGGGGGGTTCTCCCACTGCAGTTTGGTAGATGTGCAGATGGTGCCATCACTATGATTAGCAGCACTGAAGCCAGTTTGCCAAGAGCCTATTGATTTTCCAGAAGGGGGACAAATCTTCTCCTTATGTACCAACACTGAGACTGAAGTAATCTGCTTACAGCAGGTGGGAAGTCAGCTTTCAGTGTGATTTAGAGAGGGCTGGGCTGCATCCAGACACACACCAATATGATCTTTCCTGAGTGCAGTTACACATTGCCTTAATAATTAATTAGAGATAAATAACATTTATGTTTAACACTAATTTGTAGCTGAGATAGGGCAGCAGACTAAGTGCCAAGACCAGATCCTGCACTGGGTGGCTGGCTTCCCAATGAGTCAAAGTGAGTAAAGATTGTCCCAAGGCTCTTTCTTCCCCCAGGGTGGATGACCACATAGGGAAGCCACTGTGGTAATGGCAGTGTATTAATGTCCTTTCTTGATGGACTGAGAATCTGGGGAGATCTCTGGTTAACAGAGTTTATCAGATGTGATGATTTGCTGTGGTCTTAAAGCAGCTGAGTTGTGGCCAGACATAAGCAAGGGACATCACAAAACACTGTCACCATCAGGAGCACCTCCCTCTCCTCTGGGTTGGTACAGCCCCTCATGCACTATATGTACACAAAACAAAAAGGCAGTGCAATTGCAAGAGTTTGCAATCTTATCTCTTGATCTGTATGGTAATCATCACAGAATTGTGTCAAAAAAGACTGATAGGTGTTATGACAAGGCTTTTCCATATCTGTCTAATTATAATGGGAATCCAGCTGTCCGGGTTGTAGTGGAAGAAAATAACAAGCTTGTTTTTGTGATGTTGGATCCTGCTCATTCCCAATCCCTCACCCTTTTCTCTGTGGTCCCTGTGTGAGGCTGAACTGTTGGTTTAGTGAAGGGGACCGTGGTGATGCTCTGGAAACCATGGCAGAGGCTGACCAGGTCCTGTGGGTCTTGATCTCCAGTTGTTGGGAAAGAAGCTAGTGTGCTCTTTCCAATAAGGCTAGGATGAAGAGAAGAAAAAGTCTGAGCTGCCTCCCTCATATTTTCAGAGCATCATCATCTGCTGGCAATTTACTACTGATGCAGCTTGTGCCAGGTTTACAGCAGGTCACTGGGAATGTACCCAGGCCCATTCATCGTTTTTAAAAGCAGAGCAATGCTTAAGTGCAACATTAATTTAAATTTACCTTCCTGCAGAAAACTGGTGGACAGGGAGCCTTCCAAAAGATGTATTTTTATTATCTCTCTCATCTACCTTTGGCCATTGATAAATATTTATTTAGGCTTTAACCTGCCAAAGGCTTTAAGCACAGCTACATTTCACTTCCCTCCAGGGTAAGTGCTGGCAGGCAGCTGTCCATGATGGGCAGAGCCTGTGGAACACCCAAAAGTGTCTTCCCATGGTGGCTGGGGAGTGTGACTAAAGCCTGGCCACAGGAACGTGTGGGTCAGAGGCTGTGGGGGGAACCCGGAAACCCCCATGTCTTGGTTTGGAATGACAGGTATCTGCCAGGGAAAGCTGGAGTTTCCTTTGGAATGGAGAATATAAACCCCTCACCCCCTCCAAATTATAATTTTGCAATTAAGGGCTTTCAGGCAAAGATTTGGGAATAGGAATAACAGCTCTTTACTAGGAATATTAACAATACAAATGTAGTAGTAAAAAAAAAACAAAAAAAAAACCAAAAAACAACAAAAACAAAACACCAAAAAAAAAAAAAAACACACCAAAAAAAAAACCCCCACAAAAAACCCCCAAACAAACAAACCCAAAAAAACCCAAACAAACAAAAAAACCACCCCAACAATCCTAGAAACCCTGACAGAGTCAGAGCTGCAACCTGACACCCTGTTGGTCAGGGTGTTGGAAGCAGTCCATAATAAGTCCTCCTGGGGTGGCAGATGTGGTTCTGTTGGAGCAGAAATGATCCTGAGAGAGAAGGGTCCAGTGATGGTGAGAAGGGTCCAGTCTTCCTCTGGGAATCCAGTGGAACCAGAACTTCCTGTTCCTTCGTCTCAGTTTTTTATCCAGTGTGATAAATGCCAATCACTCATTTTTAGAAATTTATGAAAATTTAATAAAGAATAAAATTGGTTACAAAAAGAAAATTAATACAAATAAAAGTTTAAAAAGTTTTAGAGACAGGACAAATAAGGAGACAATAAAAGGGGCAAAGAAAATAGGTAAGCAATGTCCTTTCTCTTCCCGACTCCATGTCAGGACAGAGAAAGGCAATCTTTTCTCGAAAACTGTTCCTTTTTGAGGACTGAAACCTCATAATTATGCATGCTTTATCAACAAACTTGTTTTTCAAGAGTCTTTGGCTTAAGCCTTTTGGCGACATAGGATCGTGCTTTTGTTGATTGGGAGCGTCTGCGTTCTGAGAGATGCATTCTTTTGTCTGAAGAGGGAGAGGGGGGGTTTTTTATCTCCTGTAAAACATTCACCTGGAATAGGCCTCTCCCTTGAGCTAAGAAAAAAACCTTACACACAAACTTTTACCAAAACTTAATGTTAAAAACCACATCCACCATTTGTTTCAAATGTTAATATTGCATAACTTTTCTAACTAGCATATTACATATAGTAAATATCTGCGTAGAACCAAAACACCCAATATGCATTTTTCACATCCAGGTAGGAATTGTTGGCTCCCCACACTGGGTGGAGCATCTCACAATGGGATGATGGAATGTGTCATGTCCTTGGTGAGCCTTAATGGTCCATTAGCAGAAAATATTCCCCCGGAGGGAGGACAGGTGGTGAAGGAGATAAGAAACACTGCCCCACCTGGTTTTAACAGCTGGCCCATTATCAGAAGGCATCCGCCCCCCACCCCTCAGAGTTACAAGAATAAAGAACATCTCCCCAACTGCTTTCAACAGATGAAATAGAATACACATTTTTGGTTCCATAACCCAAGACACCCCAGCAGGGGACATGAGCCCCAGTGCAGCCCTCTCAGGGTTGTCCTGGGGAGTCTCAGCCTGGGGCACACCTGAGCTAAAGGGAAAGGCTGTATGGACTGAGAGGGGTAAGGGGCACAGGACACAGTATGGGACACACAGGAGGAGCATCTTGGAATTGCATAGGACTTACCATGGGATCTTTAGAGGAGGAAGAATGCAGGGGGAAAGGGAGGGATCTTGGTGGTTTGGAAAGGAATAAAGGTGGAAAATCACAACAATAAGGGGATAAGAGGGGTCAGTGGCATGTCAAGGGTTGGCTAGTTGCTTTGTCTAGCTGGCCACGCCCTCCATCTGGTCAGAAGGGCTTGTCTTCTCATTGAACTCCACTTCAGAGGCTTTTCATGGGTGAGAGACTCTCTGCCCTGTGTGCACATGTGTTGGGTGTCTAGGTGAATCACTGGTAAATGTCAAGCTGGAGTAACAGGTGAGTAGGATAAAAGGCTTTAGGAGACAGATACCAAAGCAAGCATAAATATTGTGGAGCCTGAAAGTCAACGGGGAGACTTGATTGTGTGTCTGTGTGTCTTGGTTTGGAAAGACAGGTATCTGCCAGGGAAAGCTGAAGCCTCCCCTAGAATAGTAAATGTAAACCCCTCACCCCCCGCCAAATTAGAATTTTGCAATTAAGGGCTTTCAGGCAAAGATTTGGGAATAGGAATAACAGCTCTTTACTAGGAATATTAACAGTACAAATGTAGTAGAAAACAAAAACCACCCAACCCAACAAGCAAACAAATAAACAAGCAATCCTGGAAAACCCTGACAGCATCAGAGCTACAACCTGACACCCTGTTGGTCAGGGTGTTGGAAGCAGTCCACAAGTGAGTCCTCCTGGAGTGGCAGATGTGGTTCTGTTGAAGTAGAGATGATCCTGTAGAACAAGGGTCCAGTGATGATGAGAGTGGGGTCCAGTCTTCCTCTGGTAATCAGGTGAAGCAAGAGAGCTTCCTGTTCCAGAGTCCCAGTTTTATCCAGGTAGGAATGTTTGGCTCCCCCCATACTGAGTGGAGCATCTCACAATAGGATGATGGAATGTGGATGTTCTATTTTGGGGAGGGTAGGGGTGTCTTAATGGTCCATTAGCAGAAAATATTCCCTGGGCAGTAAAAGAGATAAGGAACAATGCCCCACCTGGCTTTAACAGTTGGGCCATTATCAAAAGGCACCCGCCCCCCTCCTTCCAGAGTAAACAAGAGATAAAGGAGAACAATTCCTCAACTGCTTTTCAGCAGATGAAAATAGAATACACAATCTAGGTTCCACAACCCAAGACACTGTGCAAGAGCCAGCTGGAGATGAGAGGATTCAGGGACCAGCTATGGTGTAGACTTGAGTGTTTCAGGATAGTGGCTGGAGGGATCCATATTGTATAGATGTCCATATAAATAAACAAATAAATCTGTATATGTGTATATACATAGGTATAATACATATTTAAAATCTGTATATATATGTATATATATATGTATTCTATTAAAGGGCTTTCATCATGATCTGCTGGAGACCAGGATGAGGTGCTTGGAGCTGGTTGTACTTGTGTGTGTGTTGAGCATTTCTGTGGAACTGATCATGTGTGTACCCAGATATGTGTTGAGTGTGTTTGTGCTCATGTTCCTACTGGGAACACACACTGAGCCCCACTGGCAGCTGGCCCTGGGGCCAGGGACCTGCAGCAGCCTTGCCTCTACTGGGCCACTGGATTTGTCAGCCTGTGATAGTGACCTGTTCATTTGGGCCTGCAGTCAGGTGGGAGCCAAGGATAGTCTCTGCCAAGACTATTCTACTGCCTGAGCAAAAAGGTTGAAAGAGAGAAAATAATATTTCTTTTAATGTCTTTGTGCTTACAAACTCCCTCTCAGTCAAGGCTGCATGATGACAGGCAGCTAAATCCCCCATTCCCAGCACCCAGGCATGTCCACCTTGCAACACTGCCTGGCTCAGCCACAGCTGAACTGGCAAAGTTGCTCCCAATGGCATCAAACTACTCAGAAACCAGTCATGGGTGTGATTCATGAACTGAATGTTTGTCTATCAATCTGTCCCCTCAACAGGCACAGCCTGAGGGATGTGCTGAGAGAAGTCCCCTCCAAAAGCTGTGTCACACAGGAGGTAGCTGGCATAAAGCATGTGTTGGGCAGCTGAACAGATTGAAATGTGGACACATCAACAGTGCAGAGGTAGTTTCAGTGATGGACAAGTCCACTAGCAGAGATGAAGCTTTCAAGGACTTAGGGACACCAAGAATTTAGTTTTGGCAAAAACTTGCACTCTTTCTTCCTTTTCATATGCTACTCTGGGTTGCTGTGGAGGAATACCATGATCCAGTCCTGTATCTCCATCAAAATATAATAACGAATTACAGGCTCTTGTATCACTTTGACATTCTCTGAGTGATTGCAGAGATACAAGATGATGAATTATTTAAAACAGATGCAGTACATTTCACAAAATGAATTTGATTAAGTGGCAAGACATTATGAAGAAAACTGAGACAAAAGACTAAGAGAATCTATTTTCATAAAATAGAACATGCTTCCTGTCTGAAGACGATTTTGAGTAAACAGATGAATTAGTAGGTAGACTGATAGACTGTCCACTAGGAAGACCTATTTACGTAAGAAACTGATACAAATTGGAGCATGGTCTTGCTAAGCAAGACATATTACCCTCTCTCCACTGCATCTGCAAAACAGGCAATGAAAAGGAAAGAACACATGGGGCTTTTTTAGTTCCAAGCTGCTCCTCTTTCCAAAGCCCTGTACTGGGTGCTGTGCAGGGAGGTTTTTGCTAAAGCTCTGCTGATATATCATTTTGTAGATGTCTCTGAAGCCTACAGGTTCTTCCTACATCTCTGTACAAAACACCTTCTACATTGTCATGGCTTTGGTGGCTAATCATGGTCTGCAGAGCTCTATGGGGGGAAGTCAGGTCCTTTATCAAATGGGATCTGAAGGAGGTGTTAGAAGACATGAGTCTCCAAGAGCTTGTCTGTTTTTTTTGGTTTTTTTTTCCCAACAAAGTCAGCTTGTCTACAAACCTTGCCTTGATGACATTCTTAAGCATGCAGGCTACTACAACACTATTTCATGGAATGCATAAACTATCTTTGCAATGAAAATGGAAAATTGCTCTCACATACTGCTTTCTTATTGTTATGTACTGGCTCCATTTATTTATTTATTTATTCTTATTTCTACTGAATACATCAATATCATTTATTTGCATATTCACTTTGCTGAAATCCCAAATTGTACTGTATAACATCATATTCACCTAATATAATATGAATTCCCCTGCTGTTTCAATTGGACCACTGTGGTGATGGGGAGAAAATAGTGTATTTCATCTTAGAAATGGTGCTGTCAAGTGATATATGAACTTCATTTAATTTCCATCTTCTCTTCCATAGTACTTCTTCCCTTTGTTTTTTTATTTTCCTTAATAAATACACATGTTTAATATTTAAATACACAAAAGCTTTTATAAAAAGGTTATAAAGTAGTTTCCTCTCCCTCTCTTTCTTCTCCTTTCCCCTCCAACACTGGCAGCATGACTTACCTTAGAGGAGAGCACTTTGGCTCAAGCTTAGCCTGGGTATTGACTGCTGGCAGTTTGCTTCTGTATGGATTCATCACTATTAATTTTTGTTCCAAGCTTAAGATATGGGCATGTATCACTTTCCAAGTATCAGTCTCCTACAGGCTTTCTAGCTGTCCAGTGGCTAAATCTGAGCTCTTCCACAGCTAATGTCTGAGTGAGTACAACAGCCATGCCAGCAGGCCTGGGGAGGAGCCCAGGATCACCTGGCAGGTGTCCCTGCACTGCAGGCTGCAGAGGGTCCTGGGGACACATTCCTGAGTGGGAAAGGTGAACTGGCACCCCTCGAGCTCCGTGCTGCCATGGGGTATTGCTTCTTTCCAGCTACTTGGCAGTGCAGACGTGCACAGCCTCTTCTGTACAGCCACACAGACATAGCCTGAGGAGGAAGAGAGAAGCAACCCCAGACACAGGTGCCTTAGGATGATACACTGACTGCTGGGATAGATCCCCTTCTTTCTGGAGCGCTGAACAATGCTAAAATACAGGAAACTATCCAGACTGCATTTCTCTTGGGAGACAGATGCCCTAAAATATGGACTCCAGCCAAATCAATTTCTTAGCCACATAGTAAACATCTTTTGAAAAAGTTCTCTGAGACAGGGAGAGGGAGAGTGTTGATTTTTTGATAGAAGTGGCTAAAAAAGTGAATTTATACAGGTTAAGAAGAGATTATGAAAAACCTCCCCTGAGTTTCTCTTTTCCAGTGGCAGAGGAATATACAGTGGAAACAGATTGCCAACTTTCTATTTCCCATGAAAAAACAATTAAAAGGTTAATGTTAAGAAACAGAAACTAAGGTCAGTGTAACAACAGTTTAATTCAGAGATATGTACAGTGAATACTGGAGTGAAACCAGTTATCCTTATCTTGAACAAAACACCCTTCTGGAGGAAAGTTTATTTAGACTGAAAACAGACACCAGCCAGTGTCCTACTAAACATCAGGTAGTTTGATTCACCCAAGTGGTCTGACCTTTCCAAGCAGGGGGAGCAGTAAGTGCTCAGAATCTTTGCAAAACTGCCTCTCTCCAGTTCAGTGCTCCACATCAGAGGCACCTGAGACACCTGTGCTCTTTAACTTTTCTGCAGACTAATCCTCCCCACCCACACATGCACATACAGGATGGAAATAACAATTTAAACCTATCTACATAAATACAGCTCTTTGAAAGGTTCTATTGATGCTACTGCCTGAATCAGGAGAGGACTTATGCACAGCAAACACGCACGCCCAAGTTTGCATGGCAGGAAGAGTTTTAAAGTTTGGGTACAATATCAGGTTGCATCCAGGGGATTATAGTAGACAGAGGGGAGAGGAAATTGAGGTTAAGAATGGCCCAGGAGACAAAAAGGAAAGAACATGGAAAATAAGAAAAAGAAAGCTCCAAAAAGTAGATGATTCACAGTTACTTTAGGCAGCAGTTTAAGTTTCTCAGTTTGAAGATGGAAATAACACCCACTTATCACCAGGAGATGGGTAATTCATGTTGAAAAGCACTCAGAGATTCTTGGAAGACAGGTACTTTTGGAAATGTCATCCTTGAAGCATTTGTTATTATGGCACAGTGTGATTGTGGACTTCAAACTGCTACCAAAAAGTGATGTAGAGGGAAAGCAGCAATCCATCCAATACTGAATACTTGGCCAGCCCCAACATTTCTGCCCATGATATCATCAACAGACAAATAATGGTGGGTAGAGTGGGTATGAAAAAAACCTTAAGTGTGCATTTTGCTAGGTCTCTCACCTGGAAAAGCTCATTTGCAAAGTGTACAGCTCCAGGTGCTTAATCAGTTTAGAAATTTGTCTTTGTTCTCATTTTATTTCCTCCTGGGAAACTTTAACCAGGCTGCCAGAGTGATGACACCAGCACTGAGGAAGTCAGCAAACCAAAGTGACAGACCTCCATGTTCTCCTAGTTCATGACAGTTATGCTCAATTAACACTGTACCTTTACTTCAGGACCAGAAGGGGTTTACCTTAGAATATTTCTCTGTCCATTTCTGTGTTTCAGCACATGTCTTCAAACCCTGCAGTCACATTACTTGCCTGCTTCCAGTCTTGTGCCTTCAATCTCAGTTCATAACTCAGTTCTTTGGGCTGCCAGGACTCAGCACCTCTCAGAAGGGAGAAATTTGGAAGTTGCACCCAAAATCTTTCCATTTTGGTCCATTTCTGTGCCTCTCTAAGATGTTCTGCTTAGGTTGACAGTGTGTCTCAGTCTCTTTCCAGATGGTTAATGACTTGCAAAGTTGATAGCATGGTTGCTGGCATTTCCTCTTCTTTATGTCCTCTGCCTGCAAGTCCTATGGAAAGACAGAAAAAAATAACATACATTCAGATTATAAGAACAAAGAGGTGTAGAAATTAAAGTCTAGTCTTCTTCTCTACTTTTAAGGTAGGAACTCAATAATGAACTGGACTATCCTACCCCAGATCCAGGCTGGTTTGCCCCAGTTTATTCACCTGTGCCTGAAGAAGAGGTGGAGATAGCACTGCCTCCATTGTACTCTATGCTATACATTGCATTCCTGATCATATATGGAACCAAGCCTGGGCCAGCTCTACAAATTAATCCTAGAGAAAGTCAGACCTGCTCTGCCAGTCAGAAACCCACTGCTATTAGCACAGAGGACTATTGGATACTTGTGTGGTGACACCCTTTCCTAAGGACACCCTTCAGGGAAGTGTATGGAAAGATATTTTGTCAGCACAGCTGTTTGCCACTGAGTCTTACTACCAGGAACATGGGATTAGATTCACTAAAACACATGTTCTTGTGCTTGTCCCAGTAGTGCTGGTTTGTGTTTCTGCCCTAGTCTCTGTGTAACTCCCTTGACTAAAAAACCTCCATTGAGAATGGTAGCTTGGTCATTTCCATTTCTCAAGACTGGTTCCACATGTCAAGCCTAGAATTGTTCTCTCCAGCCTGTATTGGAGGTGGAGAAAGAAATAAATCCAGCATTCAAGTGTGATGCTTTGCAGATAGGGGATGTTTTCCTCCTATAACATATGAGCAGCCTTTATAGCACAAACAGAACAGCAACAAAATATCTGCTTACCTTTCCACATGATGAAATCCAGCCACAAAATAATGTTCACTTCTCACAAAATTTGGCAGTGCCTGTAGTGTTTTCTTCTCCTCTTTTCCTCATGTAATGCGCTTGGTTAATGATCTCCAGGCCTCTGTCATCACCTTGTTTTGTCCTGGCAGAACAGCCCAGGTAAGCATATGGCCCAATGCTGGCAGCCCAAGCTTCTCCTTCTGTAGTGTTAATTGTCTCATTGCCTGGACTCGTTTCTTCCTAATACCTTAGCTCTATCTTGGCAGCCATTGGAATAATAGGAACTGTGAGGCAGAACACTTCGACTTCTGGAACCCAAAAAGCAAGGATGTTTTGCTGTAAGCCAGTCCTGTCCACGAAGAAGCACATTAAACTAACATCAGTAAATGTCTACATCCTTGTGGAACACTGAGAGGAGATCCCAGTAACCAACTTTGTCCTCCCCTGACACATCCAAGAGAATGAGTGTCATCTCCTCCCCATCTGTCTCTGTGTCAGCAGTGTCAGCATTGGCTCACAGGACTCGGGAAGGTGTTCATGGCACAGAGCAAAGATGAAGCATATTTTACCACAGGGGTGATCTCCAGCTACAGCTAACGTTCTCCTAAAAGCAACAATTCTTTAAAAATAAAGATGAAGTACAAAATGACACATTCTCAGGATGTGTTTTGTTTTTCTTTTTAAGGTTTTGTGAAGAGTAGAATGAGGAGAGGAGAGAAATTCCATTAGTTTGGAATTTTCCTTATGTCCTTTTTTCTCTCCATACTCCTGTCTTACCTTTCTTCCCTATTTTTTCCCTCCTTTAATTTCTCTGATATCAGAATCTTCTGAAATTGTGACTACCTTGTTCTTGCCTAATATTATAAATAAAAAAATTAAGGTATAAGCCAAATCTGGATGTAACCAAGACACCTGCAGTACCCTGTATTTATGTTTTATCATCTCAGATATTGTTTATGGTCAGTGTTCAGTCCATACCGGATTTAATTTTTTTAGATTGAATGACTTAATTTTGTGAGTGAGATGGAATGTAAAACACTTTAGCAAACAACTCTCCAAATCCGTTTTATTGACATTTTACCTGCCATGATCTGTTAATGGAATTATACAATGGCAATTGCTCTTCTGTGTGCACCCATGCTGCTTTTGCTCATAGATCAGTTATCACATGGGAATCAAGCAAGTGTTCTCAGTCTTCATTGAGTCATGGTTAATTTATATGAAGTAGAAGTTTGTTAGACTTACAGGATAATAATTTCCACCATCAACTGTCTTCTCTTAAATCAGTTTCTTCTAATATTGGTGCTGCCTTGGCTTCCTCAGATCACAGGTTCCCCTGCAGAGAGAACTGACCAGCACACTTCAAAGGCCACCATGAAGACCACAGTAATTAAAGAAATAGGTTAATGTGTCTTAATATAGCAAATCAATCTACATAGAGAACCATATGACATCATTGTTTTTTAATGAAATCTGCTTTACTGGCAATAAAGTGGAAATTACACAAATCATTAACAAATCACAACATGTTTACTTCAGAGGTTTCCTTGTTCCTGTTGCGAAAGATTCATCCTGTGCGAGCACTTCAGAGCTGAGCGTGCCAAACTCCCTGGTGGAATGTGGGCTGACAGTGCTGCAGGGTGGAACAGGAGTAGACCTGTCAGAGAGACCCTCCAAACACCACTTTGCAGATCTGCTGAGGCATCACAAATACATTAATTGCAGAATCAAAGAATGGAAGAGGTGAGGAGGGGTTATTTACTCCACCCTGACCTGCTTAGAGCAGGATCAACAACAGCAGGTTGCTCAGGACTGTGTCCAGTTGGGTGTTGAATATGCCCAAGGATGAAGAACCCACAGCCTCTGTGGGCAGCCTTTTCCAGTGTCTGACCATCCTCAAAGTAGTGGAATGAAGTACATCCACTGGAGAGTCTAAAGAGAAAGAACTTCCCACTGTTAAGGATTTTATCTAAGGATATTATCTATCTGGACATTAACTCCAGATAGAGAGACTGAATTCCCTGCTATCTTGTTGGCACTGGACAAGCAATTTTTACTCTGTCTCAGTTTTCCTGGTAGACAAAGACTGCAAGGTGTCTGCAGTCAGTAAAAACTGAGAACAAAGGGAACCAGAGGGTGATAAGTTTGGTCTCTCTGCAGAGAGAACTGTTTCCAAAGGCATTGTTGGTGATACAGATATGTAACACGATTAGTATCCGTAATAGTTACGTGGTCAGCTCATTTATTTCATACAGCTACAGAAGGGCTCTTCAACTAAAATGAGGGGTTGTAGATCTAAAAATTCTAGCCTAAGGATGAGGAACTTGTTTTTATTTAATTCGAACTCAACTGGAGACAAAAGGACACTTTAATTTACCAAAATGGCATAATTTTACTCTGCCAACCCATATTTCCTGAGTCCTATTAAAATATAAGCTTTATAGTCTTGCTATAAGAACTGGAAAAAATTTAAACCAACAGCTTCTGACTGACCTCTCTGATTCCCTAGAAAAGCAATGCCAGTGGATCCCATACAGCTCTTTAGTCATGAAAGCATTTCTTTTTTGGAATGGCGTGCTTTCATGTGCACTGTACTTAGCATAAGCCTCTATGAAAATGCACAGCTGATTCCACCTTCTCCTGCTGTGCCGTGGCATTCCAGTTGCTAGGTAGATCAGTCTGGCTTGTCTGCTGAGGGCACTGATCCAAAGGGGCTCTGAGAGTTAAACTCTGCTTTTCTTCAGGTGCTCTGGAAAGCAATGGACTGACACACAGCAAGTGGTCTGGTTCCTAAATGTGCCAGAAACTCTTATCTTAGAGAGATAGATACTCACCATTTCTGCCCTTTCTCTCACATCTACTCAGAGCTTTTCCACACTAGCCTGTGAACTGCTCATGTGTCACTGCCCCCTGCCTTCCTCACTTTGCTGAGAAGCTTTGCCTGCATGAGGACTGCAGGATGCCCGATGCCAGTGCTACAAGCCAGCACACAGGACTCTGTGTGCCACTAGAGGACACATGGCTCCCTCAGCATGTTATGTCACAGCAGGCAATGCACTTACTTCTCCCCTTATTGACAAAAAGGAGAAAGATTGCCTTCCCCACTGAGCTTACAGGCTTTTGGTACAGATTTATGCTTGAACACAAATTATTTGACTCACAGACATGCCCTGTAGAAAATCTGCTTAGCAAGAAGAGCAGGGGGGAAATATAATCTGGAAACAATCTCCAGTAACTGACAGGAATTTTCTTCTCAACAAAATATGCCACTTGGATTAAATTAAAAAAAAAAAACCAAAACCAAACAAACACAAAAAACAAAACCCTAAACAAACAAAACAACAAACAAACAAGCAAACAAAACCCCACAACCCCCCCATCAAAATAAACTAAAACAAAATCTGAGTTTTAATCTCAAAACCATCTGCACAAGAAATAAAAGCAAACAAGTGGTGTCTTCTTTTCTCCTACTTCATGCTTTCTTCGTCAAGCATACAGATGTACATGGTGCAGCAGAACTAATGCTATACTTAGAGAGTTCACACTTTTGTATAACTAGAAGTGAAGATTCAGCTTGCCTAAAGAACTATAGCTCAGCATATCATGCAGATTCATGCAGAAAATATAAAAGCTACAACATAAGTTAAAAATCATCCCTAAAATACGTGAGCTGGGCACATTAGCTAAGTACAGATGTGTAATAACCACTGAGATGTTCCCTATAGAAGCTGTTTCTGAAGTGTACCCCAGAAGAGAGAAATGAGTGTGATCTCAGCCTGAGTTGGTCACAGGGCTGAGTCTCATGATATAAAGCTTCTGGAAAAAAAGACTTATAAAGCATTTGAAGCCCTTGGTCAAAGAGTTACATAGCCTTTGCTGAAGGTAAGGTAAGAGATGAAACATCAGGTTCTTTGCCTTCAGTGCAACAGTGTGCAAGACCAGAGATGTGAGACTTCACTTGAAAATGAAACAGTTGTGGCTCAGAACAGTTATGGCTCAGACCAGTGCTGCAGATATATGCCTACTGCTCAGTTACAAGAAAAATTCATGCTATGGATTTAACTCAGGTTAGATGGATATTTGCAATTCCTTTGCACAATTTGGAAGCTGGAACCAGCAGACAGTTTGGATGAGGCCACCCTGCTTTGAAGCCTTTAAAGAGCTAAGTAGTATGTATGTGGGACACTCGAGGCACAGGGTAATTCCAGCAGCACTCTGGGCAACAACAGAGCCGTGTGCTTTGAAATGAATAAGCTGCATATTTACCTGCCTTCCTGTGGCACAGCACAGATGAGTCAATCAACCTAACTGCTCATTCGCATTATTCCTTTTTTCTATTTAACAAAACCTTTTGCTCCTGAAAAGACAAAACCAAACACCCGGGCAGGATTCAAAAGCCAAATACAAGCGGAATCAGAAGCATATTTAAACAACACCTCTCAGGCCGGATGAAGCACTGGCAGCTTCCCCTGCTGCCGCCGCAGAGGTGGGTTTTTTCAGCTGTGGGTTTTTCTAGCTGTGGCCTTTCCCAGCTGTGGCCTTTTCCAGCTGTGGGTTTTTCTAGCTGTGGCCTTTTCCAGCTGTGGCCTTTTCCAGCTGTGGGTTTTCCCAGCTGCGGCTTTTCCCAGCTGTGGCCTTTTCCAGCTGTGGGTTTACCTAGCTGTGGCCTTTTCCAGCTGTGGGTTTTTCCGGCTGTGGGTTTTTCGGGCTGTGGCCTTTTCCAGCTGTGGCCTTTTCCAGCTGTGGGTTTTTCGGGCTGTGGCCTTTTCCAGCTGTGGCCTTTTCCAGCTGTGGGTTTACCTAGCTGTGGCCTTTTCCAGCTGTGGCCTTTTCCAGCTGTGGGTTTACCTAGCTGTGGCCTTTTCCAGCTGTGGCCTTTTCCAGCTGTGGGTTTTTTGGGCTGTGGCCTTTTCCAGCTGTGGCCTTTTCCAGCTGTGGGTTTTTCGGGCTGTGGCCTTTTCCAGCTGTGGCCTTTCCCAGCTGTGGCTTTTCCAGCTGTGGTTTTCCCAGCTGTGGCCTTTTCCAGCTGTGGCCTTTTCCAGCTGTGGCTTTTCCAGCTGTGGCTTTTCCAGCTGTGGTTTTCCCAGCTGTGGCCTTTTCCAGCTGTGGCCTTTCCCAGCTGTGGCCTTTCCCAGCTGTGGTTTTTCCAGCTGTGGCTTTTCCAGCTGCGGAGCCGCCGGGAGCGGGCGGGGGCGGTGCAGTGCGCAGAGCCGCCGCGAGAGGGCGCCGGGGCCCCGCGGTCGGCGCGGCGGGCCCGGGGTTGGCCCCGCGCGGGGGAAATTCGGCAAACCCGCTCCGCCCGCCCCTCCGGACAGGGCAGCCTGCTCGGCACCGCGCGGAAAACAGCCGCCAGCTACCGGCCAACCGCCGCCAGGAGGACACGGCAGCAGGGCGATGATTTCCGCACAGTTTTGTGAAGAATTTGAGCCTGTGAGCAGCGACAACAAATTTAAAGGGACGATGCAAGCCAGGAATTCGGCCCGCTCGAAGGCCACAGGTACTGAAGAACATCCATGTCTGTGTCTGCACTTTATTGCTGGATTTCTTTTAAAAAATCAGTTTGAATTCATTATATTCGCATAGAATATGCTGTACAAACCCCTGTAAGATCAAGGTATAAATTTGTCCGTCAGCATCCGGGGGCATGCTCTTTTGACCGAGAGAAACAGATATTACAAAAATCTCGCTTAATCCTAGACATTTATTTCAATGTCTAGGATTAAGCAAGCCTTTTGACCTATTGACACACACCTCTCTGTAACAGTGCTGCAAATAACTTGTCAAGCAATTTGATGTACTCAGTGACGCATTCACTCTCCAAGAGGGTATTTTAAAATACAATTTTTAGTAACAACAGTATAGTACAAACCACTCATTTTTGTTCTATGCATTAATGCCAGTGCTGGCTAAGAAAACGGGACACTGGGGATCCAACCCCGAGAGGCAGTAGCCACAGGACATGGTCTGTGTGGATAAGCTCGCAGGGAAGACGCTTGGGACACCACCCGGCTGAGCAGCGGCAGCTGCAGCAGGGACGGAGCGCATCGCTGCCGGCGGTGTCCGTGTGCCCCGGGCGTGTGCCCCCAGCCCAGCCCTGCCAGCTGCTCCCACGGAGGGACTCGCACCCTGCCCTCCCAGCAACCCCGCACCACGGCGCTTTGAGCCCCAGTATTTTCCACGTTCATTTTTTCATTGCTGTGACTTCCTATCTCCCTGTAAGTTGAGACCCAAAGGCCAGTTCAGTTCAAGCCTGCTGCTTCTCCCGGTTTACAAGTTCTCCCTCCGCTCCCTTTTGGCCAAGAGCTGGCCAGAGTCGAACATGATGAATTTTTTTAAGCAAGGGAGTCGAGGGCTTTTTCAGTAGCACCCAGCGGACGCTTTTATTTTATTCACCTGCCTGCAATACTCTCTGTTCACTTTGCCCGGGCTTTAAAGCAGCACCCGGGGCGCAGCGGCGCTCCCCGTTGCTCTCGGTTGCTCGCTCAGACTCTTCGCACCGGCCATCCCGAGGGGCGAGACTGCGGCGGGGACCGGCGCTGCCCTGCCCTGGCGCCAAGCCGGGATCCCGCAGGGCCGGGCGGGCTCGGAGCGGGCACAGGGAGCCCCCGGCCGCCCTCAGCGCGGCTCCGGCCGCCGCGACCCCGCGCCCGCTGCCCCTGCCCGGCCCGGCCGCTCCCCCGCCCGCCTCGGCCCCGCCTCCCGCCCGCGGCCGCCCGCCAATCGCAGCGCTCCCCGCCGGGGATGACCTCACTCCTTACCTTCCCATTGGCCAGCTATATTAAGAAAGTCGCGAGCGCCTTTAAATAGCGGCGCCGGGCCGCGGCTTGCGGCAGTGGCTGCGCGGAGCCGGTCCTGTGGTATCGTCTGCAGTGAGGGTGAGAACCGGCGGCACCGCTTCCACCGCAGAGCTCCGGGGTCGGCGGCGCTGCCCTGCGGCCGTAGCGCTCCCCCGAGGCAGGGTACGGCGGCGCGGTGCCGGTGCGCGAAGAGAGCAGGGCGCGCCCGCCTGCCTGCGCGGGCCGGCTCGCCACGGTGCCCTGTGAGAAGCGAGAGGGAGCGGGAGGCGGCGGCCGCGGGGAGGAGGGCGCTGCCATCGTCCTGCTGCACGGCAAGGCCAGCTTGGCGAGCCTGGCCATGGCCGCCATCCGCAAGAAGCTGGTGGTGGTGGGGGACGGCGCCTGTGGCAAGACTTGCCTCCTCATCGTCTTCAGCAAGGACGAGTTCCCCGAGGTCTACGTGCCCACCGTCTTCGAGAACTACGTGGCTGACATCGAGGTGGACGGCAAGCAGGTGGAGCTGGCCCTGTGGGACACGGCTGGCCAGGAGGACTATGACCGCCTGCGTCCCCTTTCCTACCCGGACACCGATGTCATCCTCATGTGCTTCTCTGTGGACAGCCCGGACTCGCTGGAGAACATCCCGGAGAAGTGGGTGCCCGAAGTCAAGCACTTCTGCCCCAACGTGCCCATCATCCTGGTGGCCAACAAGAAGGACCTGCGGAACGACGAGCACGTTCGGAACGAGCTGGCCCGCATGAAGCAGGAGCCGGTGCGCACCGAGGACGGCCGGGCCATGGCCATTCGCATCCAGGCCTACGACTACCTGGAGTGCTCGGCCAAGACCAAGGAGGGTGTCCGGGAGGTCTTCGAGACTGCCACCCGGGCGGCCCTGCAGAAGCGCTACGGCACCCAGAACGGCTGCATCAACTGCTGCAAAGTCCTATAGGGCGTGTCTGGAGCGCGGCGCTGGGCACAGCGCCTGGGTCACCTGTTGGCAGGTGGAGAGGAGCTGGGTTATACACGCACACGGCATCTTGCCTGTCCCCTCCGCCAGGGACTGGCCGTGGATGGGGTGGGGGCGAAGGGAGGGAGCACGCTCCTTGAGCCTTGGCCGAAAAGGGTTGTGCTTGCTCAGCCGTGGGGAACAGAGGGAGGGGGGGATTGCATGCCCTGAGTCTTGGGAATAGAGTGGGGAGAAGCCTTCTCCTGCCACCGGCCCTGCGAGTTAGTCGCGGACTCAACAACAAAAAGCTGCTGAGACTGGACTGAGCAAACTGTTGCACCCGGTTCTGCCCCTTTGCCGACACCTGCTGCTCCCAGGCAGCCTCCTCTCTTTTGCAAGAGGAGGGCGGTGGAGCTGAGATGCTCGAAGGGACTTCTGCCTCCTGCCTGCATGTGCCTCCGCCCAGGCGAGCTGGGGAAAGGGGCTGCCTCTCCCAGGCCGCCTGCAGCATCCTCGCTTCTCCCTCACGTGTTTCAGCCTGAGCCTAACCTGCTGTGGAAATTAGTGCCCTGAAGACGGAGACTGGGAGGGGAGGGTCATCCCAAGCGAAGCCTGTATATATGTTACCTTTTCTGTCTTGTGCAAACTGGGGTAGTGCAGGGGGTGCTTATTTAAAGTGAGGTGGGGAGGGGGTGCCCAGGTGGGACTTGTGTTGTGCAAAGGAACTTGCCCTGAGTGACTGATGCCTGCTGATAACAGGAGCCTTGAACTGACTCCAGCTGCAGAAGCCACCAGGTCAGAAAGTAAAGCTGAATTGTCCTGCTTGCTGGATATCCACCTCCTGACAGATGAGGCAGGATGAGCAAGGGGATGATGTTGCCATATTATGATCTTGGTGCCTGCTCCTTACTTTTGATGTTGTCTCCTGCAAGTGTGTTGATTTGGGTTTATTTAAAAGTTTATTTTCAAAAGAAGTTACTTTGCACAACTTGGTGGATTTTTTTTTTTTAATGTTTAAATTAAACACTCAATGCACTCATCATCTGCATACAACACTGTAGCATTGGAAGCATTCTTACTCAGTAACCTCATCTGGGTCTTGTTTAAAACTGATTTCAACACAAGACAAAATAAAACCACTGTATATTTTTGCCTTGGAGAAAAAATGGGTGAAAGCACTGTTACTTATGCAGTGAGTACATCAGACTTTAGTATTAAAGGGCAGTTTAAAGAATCAAGGTTTATTTAAATCTTATTTTCACAAGGTGGCCAGCCTGGGTGAAAATAATTTTCTGTTTCTCTGGTTCAGAGAACAAATGTATCCATTTATGTTTGTTTACTTTCCTCCCTCTTCCCTCAACAGTGGTACTGAGACTGTTTTTAATAAACTGACATGGCAAAAACTGAGATGTATATGATGTTTACATAAAACTATAGTGTATGCAGTTTTTTATGTAAAGTATTAAAAGATTCTATGCTGACACTTGTGAGAGTGGTGTGATTCATGGAGACTGTCCTCAGGTTGCAGCAGTACACCTGGATGGTGTTAAATTAGACCAGAGTTTGCCCCTTGTCTGCACATGCTTTTATTTGTTTTGGGGTGGTTTTTTTCCTTTGTTTTTTTTGTGGGGGTTTTGGTGGCTTTGTGTTGTTTGTTTGTTTTATATTGTTTTGGGTTTGGTTTTTTTCCACTGGGTGAAATACCTGTCTGGCAGCTTTTAGAGGATGGTGGTTTTATTTCCCTTTGGGGGAGCTGCTTCCTTAGTTTTTCTGTGCATGGCATGTGGAAGTGTACTCAAAAGTCAAAGTGGTGACTAATGCCTCTTGTTGCTGTTGAGCACGGGAGGCCTCTGTGGCTTGTGCTTGGGCTCCCAGTGAGCTGGTGTAGCAGCAAAACAGACACAAAACTGAAAAGCAGCACAGGCTGTAAGGGTTTTTTTTCCACAGAAGTATTTGGACAAAAGCAGTTTTTATTAGTGATCTCCCTTTTGCTTGAAGTGCATGGCCCTGCTTGCCTGCAGCAGGGCATGGGGGCAAACACTGCTCTCTGTTGAAGCAGGAGTCTCCAAAGCTGCCTCGATGGATAGATATCCCAATTGCTGCCCTTATTAATTCCCATGGCAGCAGCAGAAGTCTGGGCCTCTCTGCCTGAGGGATCCCAAGCAGACTTTGTGCCTGTCCTTACCCTCTTCATGCCTGGGCAGGTGCACAAGGCCCTGTGCTGCTGCCTGTGGTGGCAGCTCCTGGCAGGAGGAGGTGGCCTCGTGCAAAATCTGATTTTTGCTGAACAATAAGGCCTTTGCCCAAAGTGCTGGTGTCCTTTTTTTTTTTTTTCCCTTGGGCACCTTTAAGGGAAATCTCAGGACAGGTTTTTATTTTCATAAATCTTCTCCACTCCTTTTGCAGAGATGTGAGAAGAGAGTCAAGCTTTTTCTTGTTTTGACCTATGAATATCTGCTAGGGTACAGATAGTTCAGAAATGTTAACAAATGTTAACAAATGCCAAGGCAAGCAAAGCACACGTAGTGGCTTTTGCTCATTTGCTCAGAGAGGGCTGAAAGTGGTGGGGCTTTCCAGGCAGGCTGACATAGAAATAACAGGTTCCTTGTTCAACACTTGGAAAGTCAATCATCCATAATGTGAAAATACTAAAGCACGTGCTCAGTCCGTGCTGTGAGTTTATTACACTGTTTCCTATGATCCTTAACGAAAGACAGAGGCATTTCACATAGCAAATTTAATCAGGGTTTCTTGAAAGGTGTGTAAGTCCTAGGTTTTGGGTATCCTCAATTCTCCTGATATTCGAATTTCAGTTTTAATTCTGTGGATAGTCAATGTGTGAGTTTCTTATCTTCAGTTTGAGAATGCTAAAATCAAACATCCTTTGAAAGAGTTCTCAATTTTGGATGCTTAAAGGGCCATGGCCAAAGGGGCTCTCATTCTTGCAGGGGCACTCAAACCCCCAGCTTTGTGCAGAGTAGCACTCTTACACGTGATGCCAGCCAGTGATGTTAAACCTGCACTGGAAACCTTCTAATTAAAATTATCCCAATAACTGAAAACCTTATCAATTCAGTTAGACTGCAGCAATAACTAATCTTCTCAAAACCCCAAAGGAGAAAGCATTAATATTTGTATTTTAAACACTGGGAAATGGGTTAGCATTGCATCCCTGTACAATTAACTATACCAATATTTTCCACTGAGGTGCTTACAAGGTAATTACATTCATTATTTCCAATTGGATCTTTGCCCAAGTCAGGGATACAGCCTCTGGCTCAAGGGGGAAAGGCTGCAAGAAAACACATTTCGGTTTTAACCGAGCATGACCTTTCTCTGCTACTTGTGAAGCTGAGTAAGCGTCAGGGTGAGGTCACTGTGGGAGTCCACCCCTTGGGGTCACATGCTGGGATCAGAGCTCTAACATAACTGCTTTACTTTGTGTCACCTCGCTGGGCTTGGGGAAACATAAGGTGTGGCACATCCCACCCTTCATGACTCAGACGCTCGGACAGAGCCGGGCTGACGCCCCACAGTGTGAGTGTCACACTGACCAACCCCACCCCACAGCTGCGTCTGCCCAAGTGTGCTCAGAGGGTCTTGCACCTCTGGGGCCAGGCAGGCACCTGAGCTCAGGGCAGGTGCCTGACAACCTACACCCTCTATTCGTACAGAGGATCGGTTTCATCTGGACCTCCCCTTGCTTATCTTCATCTGGTCCCCTAATTCATGTTCATCTGATCCCAGTCTGTCTGCTGTAACCTTTTGGCAGGAGAGGCAGTGACACTGAGCAAGTCAGAGCATCAAGGGAAGCTCAACCACTGACTCACCTCACAGTCCCTGTGCACAGTGTTGGGCACAGAGGCTTTTCCCAGCTGTGTCCACACACTACACAGATGTCCTCAGCTGAGGAAAGTTGTACCTTCCCTTATTCTGTTCAAGATGAGTTCAGCTTCTGCTAAAGGTGTTTCTTTTTGTGTGAGCCAGAGCCCTGTGATGGTGCTGTCACATCCTTAGCAGCAAGCTCTGGAAACCTAGAGGAACCTTGCTGAAAGGCCCACTCCTCATCTCCATCATTCTCCACTGAAGTGAGGAGACCACCTGTGCATTCCCACAAGGTTCCCAGAACCCTCTGGCAGTGTGAGGGTGTCTTGTCAGGGCAGACTGAAAAGGAAGCCACCCAGGGAAGGTCAGAACCACCTTTTGCTCTTTCCCCTTTTTACCCACAGGAGCTGTAAGTAGCCCTTGCATAATCAAACAGAGAATCTCTGTATGAAAAGCACACTCTGTAGGGTATGTCAAACACAGAATAAGTCGTCTTTGGTGGGAGAAAAAAGTAATTAAATCTCCTAGGTACTTATGGCAGAATGTTTGTTGAAGCACTTGTTATGCATTGGAATTAGGTTCTTAATGCTTGCTAGTTTTTTTAACCCTCATGTAACTCAACGCACTCCAGGGGGGTTGCACAAGTGCAATTGCAGACTTTAAAGCAATGTCCTCCTAATGGCTTTTTGTGTTTGCAACAATAAATTAGTTTAGCTCCATTTGCCTTACACTATGTTGGACAGGTTACAAATCTTTTTTAGCAACTCAGTATGATGCCTTAAGATTTAGCTTTCATATTTTCCAGATTCTGTACTGCATTGGTGTATATAACTCTGAACTTCATATAAAGTGTGAGCAAGTTCTCTTCACAGGGTAGTTAGGCAAAACAATCCTTTTCCAGCCTGAGAATCAAGGACTCTGTTACAGCTTCAGGCCCAAAAAGTATAAATAACAGTGAACTGAGGAGAGCAATCTGGGAGGATGGGACTTCATAACCTGAAGCTGTAATTGGACAATTGACCCCAATATGGAAATGGACCAAAACTTATAAAAGTGTGAAAATGTGTGACGGTTGTCCATCTTGGGTCCATCTTGGTGTAACCACAGCTGGGCTCTTGTACAGCCCAAGGTGTGTCCTTTGAAGGCTTTTTAATAAATACCTACTTTGTTCCTTTAACACTGTCTTGCTCTGTTCTAGGTAACCTCTCAAGGCATCAAGTAAAGAATTGATACAAACTCCTGCTGTCAGAGAAATAAAAAAAAAAATTACTCTGAGGGACTCCACGAGTGTTTTACTCAAATCAGTGTCACTAACAGTAATTCATTCACAGATTTTATTCCTTGGCTGAAGAACTAGATGATGTTTAAGGTCCTTTCCAACAGAAACCACCCTATGTTTCCATGATTCTATATTTTTAAGTGCTTGATTTGAGTAGCCTGATGTAATGGATGGACACTTTCTTCAATGCTACTAGGGGAAAGGAATGAGTTGCACTTTCCTCTTCCTATTCCCTTGAATTTATCCAGTTTTTTGTTGAGAGCATTTTTTCTTCAGGTTTGCTCCCAGTGGCAGTGGTAAGCCACAATCTGTGAAAAGTAGCAGACAAATAAATTCTATTTTGTGGCCATGCACACCTTGCACAGGACATACCTCTCTCCAGTTCTGTCATAGGGGCCATGAAGTGAGAGGCTTTGAAAGTCACCTGTGAGAGGTGTATGTGTCAGCAGTGTATTATCCACCCATAACTCAGAAATTTATACATTTGGTGTAATAACAGCTACGGGCACATCTGCATTCTTACACGATTATTAAACTGGTGCTAAAAGGTGGGGTTGTTAGAGGGGGATTGAAGCCGGAGGCACTGATGTGATACCTTACACTGCACTGTAGCTGCAGAGTAAGAACATCAGACCGGTGCCTACAGCACGAACTAACTCTGTGTGTACATTACCCTCCTCACTTGCCAGTCTGTGTGGGTTTTGTCTGTGTTGCTAAATCTTGCTTTCCAGTAAAGGGGACCAGTGGGTGGGATTTTGTGCTAAATGCTTAGTTCCGTTGCTTTTAGGTCATTCATCCTCTTCTGCATTCAAATCTTGCTGTGCCAGGGCTGGAGATAGGAATTTGGAAACAAAGTGGGTTTCCTGGTGGGAAATCATGCTTATTTGCATGCGAATGTCCCCTTCCCTCCCGGCTGCAGGGAGGGGAGGATGGTGGCAGTGGGGAGCCCCCAGGGCATGGGGAGCTGGGAGGAAGGATCGGCCAGCTGTCTGCCCTGGAAGAGCTTTTTCTCTGCTCATAAATTTTTGTGCAGTGGGGTTTTTATACAACGAAGTTTGACCCTACAGCCCTTGCTCTGTGGGGCTCTTCCCTCTGAGCGCCGCAGCACAAGTTGGGACTGCAGGATCCGGTCCCACTTTGCTGGATTCTCTGGGGTCTGATGGCAGCAGCCTGACCCTTCCTGCTGACAGGCGACTTTCCCATCCCGTGCAAAGAGAGTGAGTTTTACACCAGGGGTTTTTCATAAGGTGTGTGCAAAGCTAGATGTAGTCACACTGCAGATAGATATTTATCTTTCGATGGGGAGGGGAGTTACAACCATGAGTATCTGAAAGAAACTCCATGTTTCTAAATACTGCTTTCTAAAAGTACTCACAATTAATTTCCATTTTCTCTGACAGTCGTCTTGAAGGGACAGTAAAATGTTGGTATCTAGAGGCACGAGGAAACTGGATGAGAGCTCATGTCGAGACAGCGTGTACCACCAACACGCCTTCCCACGGTGAGGCGATGGGCAGGAGGATGTGTGTGTGTGTCGCTCCCGTGTTTGCTCTTCATGGAAGTGTTCCCAAACAAGGCGCCCCTCAGCTGGGGAGCTCATTCCTTCTTGAGGGTGACAGAACACTTTGCATTGGCAGTGATTGCCGCATTTCACTCAAAAGACTCCCAACAATTAACTGAAATGGGAGGCTCGAAGAAGACACACAGACACACACATATACCAGAAAAGTGGTGACAAGGAAAGCAAATTGTAGCAATTACCTTGCAGCCAGGAATTTAGCGAAGGTGTGCCTAATGCCTGAGCTCTTTGCTAGCAGCCTGCCTGGCTCCCACACACCGGTGGCCTCTCCTCTTGGGTGGGCTCAGATTTAACACCATCGTGTGAAATTTGTGAAATTCAGAGCAACTGTTATCAGCCTATATTCATCCGGGAAGATTTCAGACTGGAAGAAGGGTTTTGATGCCTGAGGGACTCTCTGTCTTTCCCAGCAGTACCTCTGGATTTAATAAAAAGCCATTCTTCTGCACATTTTTCATCTAAAAATGCTCTAAATTCTTCATCATTCCAGGGAAGCAGCTAAGTAAGGATGGCAGGATGTTTCACTTGCACTCTTAGTCTGACATTACTGTCGCAGTTGTGATATGTACTCTAAGACATTGGTTCCAGCCACTTTTTACTCTTCTTAGCCTAACCATGTGTTTGAAACATAAATTTCTGTGATTTTACATCTCACAAGCTAGGCAAAGGAATAAGCCAGACATATTTCTTCCATCTGATGACAAGAAACTGATGACCATGGTCATTTAAAGGGCCTTATGCTGGGCCCCTGAGCTGGGTGCAGGTCTGTGGCAGGTTTAGGGACCCCCATTTCTCTGCACACCCTGCAGAAATGCCCATGGAAGGAAGGCTTTTTCCCTATCTAACTGCTACCAAGACCATGCTGAAGGTGTGCAGATGCTGTGGAGAGCTCAGGGTAGCTGCCCTCAGGTAATGTTTGGTGCCAGCCCCCTCCTGCCAGGGGACACACTGCCACTAAGGGCTGGGGGCTGGTGCACAGTCACCTTGCAGGGAGACAATCTCCCTAACACCACATAGCAGACAAATTGTAAATAATGTATTGATTCACTCTGCTGGTGATGTTAATCTCCTGAACCCTTCGTTAAATTTTGAGATTATACTGGTTTGTCTCAGAAGGTCGGTTTATCTGCAGAGTCATTCCATGTCAGCAGAATTTTTGTTGCACTGGTAAAACTCCTCGTGTGATTAGGGGCAAGGTTTCCCTTTTGCAGGGCACTTTTCTCCAAACAGGACTGTGCTGTGGCAGACTCTGCCGGCAGGATGAGGCTGGAAACACCAGCACACTCCACAGGCAGCAGCCGGTGGCCGGGAGTGAGGATTGGAGGCACAGCTCAAAGCTGCCATGGCTGAAATTTCACTGCAAAAGTTTCTTGTTTCTCCTTTTGCTCCTTTGATCAGTTGAAAGATCAAGTTTCAGGGGAAAATCAGCCAGGACAAGCCGCAGAGGGCTAGAATTACAGCATGTGAAGCAGCAGGGCAGACTTCACCAGAGATCGCTTTCAGGCTGCAGCTGGTCCTTACTCGACTGAAGCCAGAGCCCGGGACTGATGGAGGGCCACGTCAGCTGCTCTTATTGTTATAGATACAGATGTTTAAAATTAAAAACGATTGTTTATTAGGCATTCCCAAATGACTGTTTCATAAAGCAGTCACACACTGGTCTCAGAACTTGCAGCTCTTCCACTAACAGACCTTGTTAAGTCTGAGCATGAATGGTTTTAAAAACCCCAAGAAAAAATATGCATTCTTACATGTTAATTTTGCAAGCCAATCCAGTGGCTGTGTTTTAAAAGCTGACAAAGGAAGAAAAGCAACCCAGAATGTGCTCATATGCCAAAATTTGTTGCGTTATTGGATGAAATGAACAGGGGAGGCTGGTGGGCTCCCCTGGCTGGTGGGCTGGCTGTGGCTCACCTCTTGGCATCACTGCTGGGTGGCACTGAGCATCACTGTGCTCTGCAAGTGAATTGGGGCCATATCCAGCCTTCAGCTTCTCAAACCTACTGCCCTCACACTAAGCAACTTCAAGTAAAGGTTGAGTGTACATTGCTTCCCTGTTCAGAAACATTTGTTGGACAATGTATTCCTCTGAGTCTTTCTGGGTGAAGGAACTGTTGCAGATAGGGTTATCAAGGTGTTTCAGCAACACTGTGGATAGCACAGGTGGGGGATATTTTGTGGACAAAAGGTAGGTCTGCAAAACATAGCTATGTTCATGGGATTTCATTCATAGTACTGGCAGGATTTAAATTTTCCAGAATTTGTGGCTTTGATAACTCTTCTTCAGGTATTTCCTGATGTCTCTCATGAAGCTCTTCAGCCTTTTTAAAAAAAAAACAACCTTGATTAGATCATTCCTGTTGTGCTTTAAAATAATGCTATAAAAAATAACTAATAGCCCTCAAGCAAGAAAAAACCTGACAAAACAATCAACCAAAAACCCCCAAACCCAAAAACCAGCATTAGAAGTTCTCTCTCAGTGTGACAGGCATCATGCCAGTGCTCAGTCACACTGTCTGGGCTACTGTGGCGCTCTGGGACCGATTCCCAGCAAGCTGAGTCCCTTGGCTAAAGGTTGTAGATCCTAGAAAGTAGCAGTCCAGATTTTTCTAATGGTGCTTCATTTGCTGAGGGGTTTGTTAGCCCCTTCTTTTCCCTGTGAGCCAAGCCAAAGCTCTTTCACCCGGAGGTGGAGCTGTGTCTGAGGGGAGCAGAGCACTGAATGGCAAAGCTCAGCCCGTGGTGAGAGCCAGGATTGTTGTTTGTCTTTTTCTTTGCTGGGTGTGTTATTTGTCACCAAGCAGAGGTTTGATCAAACAGAAGCTCTTGTGAATTCAGAAGAAATTCATGCCAGTGATTTACCTGGGCTAATGTCAATGTTAGCCCAGCACTCACCAGGGGACCTCCTGAGGTCCTTCCAACCTAAATGACACTAGTTCTATACATCAAAGCTTAGCTGTCACTCACAGAGTTGGGAGGAGGTCAAACTCACGTTTCACATGTTATTTCGTGAGCAGACCTATGTTTAGTGGTCTCCCTTCTTTGAGGGACAGCTTGGATGTCTCAGTGACTGTCCTACCCACTATGCTGTAGCTTACACGGGTAGTCACCAAGCCTACATGATCAAAACTGACCTCTTTCCATCCTGCTGAACTCTGAGGGCATTATTTAAATTGAGGGATGATGAGTGAGTTTCACAGGTCTAACAAGAACTAGAGTTCCCTGTCCTCACCCACATGGGGCAGGAGACAAGTGAGCTGAGGTGCTAGTGCAGAGGAGAGGACCTTCTCCAAGTGTGCTGCCCAGTGACAGGGCTTTTCCTGCACTGTGGCCATGCCCTGCACTTGGAGGGTCCTCACTGACCTTTAGGGTTTGAGACTTCATGGCTTGTGTCTTGCACCTATTTCTGTGTAGCTTTGTGCAAAACTGAGGTGTGCTCACAGTGCTTTTGTCTCCCAGGTGGCAGCCAAACTACCAGTGGAGCTTCCCTTGATTTCTGCCTTGCCACATAATTCTGTTTTCCTTGTGTGGAAGTGCAGTGCTGGCAGCATCCCAGTTGTCCCGTGTGTCTGGGCAGAGATCCGTGTGCTCCAGCTGTGGCTCCTGCTCCAGCACTGCCCCCTTTGGCAGGACAGGAGCAGATGGGATATCAGCCATGCAGCAGACACAGAGGTCAGGACTCTCCCCAGCCCACCCACCAAGCCACTGGGCACATCAGCCTGGTAGCTCCTCCCCAGCCACAGCAGACCCTGCTGTCCCAGGCATGACCCCTTTGCATGGGTATTTGCCACTGCACTGAGAGCCCTGCTCCTGGCTGCAGACCCCACCTGGACACAAATAGAGGTGCCTGTGTGCTCTCTCCACCCAGGGGATGCTAATTCCCTGTGATTGTCCCTTATTATCAAAATCTCTCTGGAAGTCCATCAGAGTTTGGGGTTTTTCCTCTCCTGACCTCTACTTCTGGGCATCAGAAAGCTGCTCTGAGTATCACCTCCTTGCACTTGAAATCTGATCTCCAGCCTATTTGTTGCTAATAGATGTTCATTTATTAATATGCCAAGATTAATGGACCTTTTCCCTGGTATAGGAAAATCAGATTGCTACATTACTGAACACAGGTCTTTCTTGTCTGTACAAACTGTGAGGAGCTGTTGGATCAAATCAGTTCCTAAATGGGAAGCATTTAAGTCTCTGTAAAGAGAAGGTTGTGTTTGTTCCTCGGATTCATGTCTTGCTTGTGCACTTCCCAGTCATTCCTGTCTGCCCATGACTGTTGTTCCTCACTCCACTCTTCATAAATGAGTTTGACACTTTCAGAAGGAAGGTAAATGCCCTCTGTCCTGGCAAGCACCAGAGTCTTGGTCCTTTCCTAAATGTTCTTGGAAGAACCAGAGTCTGGTGAATGCTCCCACCTTTACAGATGGAAAATTTTCATCTGAACTTCTCCTATGGAGATGTTTCAGTCCCTGTTTTTCTCTTGAGCATCGCTGGGGGAGATTCATGGTTCTGGTGATGCAGCAGCATGTGCACAACATCTCCCCATGCATGCATGAGCAAGAACTATTAATTTGGAGTATTGCCCCCAGCCTTTCTTTTGGCTTCACGTGGAATCCTCCTGCCTGTGCTTGATGAGTCTTTTGTCATGGGGAACAGTGCAGACACAAATATAGCACACTGCACTCCTCCACCGCCCTCTGCTCAGACTTGGCTTTGGGGGGCAGCTGAGGGAGCTGCAAGATCTCCCCCTGGCATGCAGGGACACTTGCAGGGCAGGACACAGCACTGGGGAACATATCTCCAGGGCTCAGTGAGCAGCTCTGTGTCCATCTCAGGGTGCACCACCATCCTGAGCCCCTTCCCCTGCCTGCCCCTCTCACCAGCAGTGACACCAAACCCTCAGTGGGGAAGGTGACAGGGAGCTGAGTCACTGACGGTGCTCACGCTCCGTTTTTGTGGCCAAAACAATTGACTGTATTTTCCACAGCTGTCAGTCATGGAAAGCATCTTTGTTTTTTTCTGTTTTCAGTGAGGAAGGAAAAACAAGGGTGAGAGCCTGCATCTGAGAAATACTGATTAGGACTGGTGGAGCTGGGCTGCTCCTGCAGAACATTTATTCCTCCTACACCCTCAGTAACTCAGCTTCATGCTTTGAGATCAACCAGTTTCTCCTACAAAACTGTGCTGTCAAGGCCGAGGTGTGTCCTCTCCCTGCTCAGGCTGTAGTCACTGGCCTAACCAAGGGATGCTTCCTAGGTGAGCTCATGGATTAAATGTGTGTAGGGCACCACTTGCTTTTGAAGCTTGCTCAACAGTTTAATCAGCTCTGGAGGCAGTTTGTACAAGCTTTTTTTACTTTTTGTTTTTACCTCTATGTATTCTTTTAGCAGAGGAAAATAACCTGCCCCTCCAAAGGCAGCAGTATTTCTCCCAGGCTGGACAGATCATCAGCTAGAAGTGAGCAGCCAGTGTGGAGGGGATGTGGGGAGTCCCCTCCTTTCATATCAAACACATGGCATGGCTGTCAAACTCCCAGACTGCTTGATAACTGGATAAGAAATGTCACCTTTATCTGACTCTCTGCACAGCTCTTATCTGGCCACAGATACTCACTGCACCATGCCTGCCCTTCACCCATGTCATTTCTGGACAGCTGAGGAAACTCTCAGCTCTCCTTGCTTATGTTTTCACTCTTGTAGATAAGAAGTAAATGAGGCCAAGGAGGTCCCAAGGACACCTGACTCTTCTCCCTCTCCTCATGTTCCTTTATAGCTGACTCACAAAATTTTTTTTTTTCTTCTCTCAGTGTTTCTTCTCCTTTTGAAAGCCAACTGCCTGCTGTTTACAGGACCCAGAAAACCTAAGGCAAAGGAGATACTACCATGATCATCAAGTGACCAGCCTGAAAGGTCTTGAGCTTGTGACTGTCCATCTTACACTTATGTGTATTTTTGTCCAAACTGCTTTTGCTTCTTTCAGGTTCTTTAAGTCCTTCCCTCAGTGTTCCTTACCAGCAGAGCCGCCTCTCTCCATAGTAAACCCAGCTGGCAGCTAAATATTTAACAGTATGAGAACACCTTTTTTCAGTCACAGAGCTTGTATTTCTTGGGATTACCCAAACCTGGTGTTTCTACACAGTCCGTTTAATCCAGCAGCTGATTTCCAAGTCTCTGGGGTTGTCACTGAGTCACAGGCTCTGCCACTGCAGCACATGCTGAGATGTTGGTGGGAGGGTTTGGTGCTTCTGAAAGGGTTTGCTTGTGAAAACATTTTTCTCAGGAGAAAGAAGTGGGGTGTGAAATTCCCCCTCAATCTTTTCACATCTCAAGGATGTAGGGCTAATGTTCCTTATAAAAGTTTCTCATTATTGGCTTGGTTGTGTCTAATAGCCTCAGCCACCCTGAACATCTGCTCTGATCTGCATCCATCTTGGCAGGCCTGGCTCATGGATACTTCTGGGATTAGTTTCATGTGAGAAGTGTTTGAGGCAAGGAGGTGATTTAGAAATCCCCTGAAATAGCACTATCAGTGTGTCTCAGAGTGTGGAGGTGGCATGCAGCAGTTAGCTGGTCTCCCCAGTGGGACTAGCTACAATCACATATATGCCTGCATCACTGCTTCTACAGTGCTTTTATTGCTTAATTATTTTTATAAGCTCCTTTAAGGCAAGAAAAATATGATCTACTATTGCACTGCTGCATAGTGTCAGGATTCCTCTGCTGTGCTCCTGGGCTTGTTGCTGATTCCCTGGGCAAGACACATCATCCCTTCAGGCCCCCTCTCCCCTTACACAATTCTAAATGTTTCCATCAGTTCAGCTGGTTCTTAAGTAAACTGGTGTCTTATTTTTTTCAGGGGCCCAATGTATGCCACAGTTAAAATACTGAGGTCATGCACTTTCCACGACCAAGCCCTCCTCCTGTATGAGCTGATTTATTAAAGTGCATAGAATCATTAAGCTTGGAAAGAACCCCTCAGTTTATGGAGTCCAACTATTAACCTAACACTTCCAGGTCCACCCCTAAACCATTTCCCTAACCAGGACGTCCACATGTCTTTTGAACACTTCCAGGGATGATGACTGCACCACTTTTCTGGGCAGCTTGTTCCAATGTTTGACCACCTTTTCAGGGAAGAAAATTTTCCTAATGTACAATTTAAACCTCTCCTGGTGCAACTTGAGGCCATTTCCTCTTGTCCTGTCACTTGTTCCTTGGGAGAAGAAACAGAGCCCCACTTTGCTACAACCTCCTTCCAGGGAGTTCTAGAGAGTGAGAAGGTTCCCCCCAAGCCTCCTTTTCTCCAGGCTGAACCCCCACCCAGCTCCCTCATCAGACTTGTTCTCCAGACCCTTCCCCAGCTCTGTGTTCTTTCTCTGGATGTGCTCCAACACCTCAATGTCTTTCTTGTTGTGAGGGGCCCAAAACTGAACCCAAGACTCTTGATGTGGCCTCACCAGCACTGAATAAGTTTGAAGAGAGCTTCCTAACTTTCATCTCACTGGTGTCTAGACCACCATGGCTACAGCAATGCTACTGCTCCTGCCCTTGTGTCCATTCCTGCTCCGCAGCCACAGCAGCACAAGGACATCAATAAAGGCATTGCAGGACCCAGCCAGGCTTGTCGCTTCTGGACAAGAAGCTGCACCCTTCTGTGAGAAACATTAGGACTTAGAAAACTTGCATGGAGATATTTATAGCATGGCTTCTTCCTGGGATGGAGAGAAACTTATTTTTGAATAGCAGAGAGCAGAAATAGGCCAGGTCTGAAGGTGAAAAGGTATGAACTTCTATTTGGGGAACACTGCGTGACTGGAGTCACATGCAAAGGAAACTAGCAGTGGGTAGAGTCAGTTCAGTTCTGCTGCCTTAGCCTGCAGTACCTTTGAGACCCCTGAGGCCAGATTCTGCTCCTCTATTCAGTGCTGAAACCAGACCTGAATATAAGGAAGGCAGAATCTGGACATTCATTTTGTATTTCTCCCCATTTTTTGCACTCTTAACCAGGTGTGTGCCAGGCCCCAAATGTTCCTTGGAAGGGAATCTGAGAGGTAATAGGTGCTGGTGTGAAGTGACAGATCTGCAACTTGTGATCAGAATGAATATCCAGGATTGTGGTGGAGTTTATTCCCTGCATTTTTGAGAGAGGATGAAATTATGTATTGAATAGATACTGCCTTTCCATTAGCTATGCTATTATTGACTTGGATCAAATTAGCCCTTTAAGCAAGGCCTGCTTGCCATTTTCACAATTCTGCCTTTTAATCATCGCCAGCTTATAAATTCCTCCTTCCCAGGCTAAGCCTGATGGAAGGATTTCCACGGAGCTGACACGAGTGCTTTATAGAAGCGGCCGCTCTTTTGTCCTGGGGAATTACAACCCTATAAGTCTTCATTTTACTTGACATTCCAATTTGCAGCTTGGATGCCACAAGAAATGCCTTGGGTTTTGCTTTAGTGATGAAACTTGTGATATTGCAAGTGTAACAGAAAAATGAAGATCTGTAAAGGCCCGGTTAAGCTTTCCTTTGCTAATGTACATAGCCAGCCTGACAGGAAGAAAAACCTCTCCTCAGATGAGATATGCAGATAAATGCTTAATGTCAAACGTGAAAGCCATGGAGATGAGATGCTGGGTTGGTTTTATCATGACTGAGATTGGCTCAGCTGGTCAGAGCATGGTGCTGATAATACCAAGCCTGTGGGTTTGATCCCTCTGTGGGCCATTCATTTCAGAGTTGGACCTGTGATCCCTGTGGGTCCCTTCCAATTCACAGTATCCTATGATTCTGTGATAGCAGAGGGAAAAAGAAAAGTGTGGAAGGCCTTATTTACCCTCAGAAAGGGTCTGTTTTGCTGCTCTGTTTTATATTCTCTGTGAATGGGAATGAGTGCCAGTTTACCAGCTGGAGGAGCTGGGGTTTTCTGGGCTGCAGTAGGAGATGCCAAAGTCTTACACTCATAGAATCACAGAATTATTTGGGTTGGAATTATTTAGGTTGGAAAAGGTATCTAAGATCATTGAGTCCAACCATTAACCTAACACTGCCAAGAACATTAGAGCACTTCTTGCTCTCTGTCTAGAAGATCTCCCTCACATCCAAGTGAGTGCCAAGAAAGTTGCTGTCACACAACCATGGTTGAAAATGAACTAATGGCTTCCTCCCTGGCCTAGGGGATAAACTCTATTTTCATCTTCCCTTCTCTTCAGTCCTCTGAAAGGTGTAGAGGGAATGACACCTAAACTAAAAAGGGCATAAGTTTCATTGTGTGAGAAAATGAGCTCCTACAGGCAAAATTTTCCCAAGAAGCCAAAGAAATGTCCAACTCTTTGGCTTCTTGGGAAAGTGGAGGCTTCCCTCTCCATCACTCAGAATAAGGATGGCTTGTTGCCTTGAGTAAGAAGGAGCAGGATTTGATTTGATCAATAAGCCCCTGGTCTCTTCTGCAATAGCTCTGGTCAGCCATAAGCCAGCTGGGTGGCAGGGACATCCTACTGTGCCTCAATTATTTTCTTCTCAGCCAGTGGCAAAGCAGAGCCTGTAGGGATGATTTTCTAGTAAAAGAGGGGGTGCCATGGAGGTGGTTGTGCTACTGTGGAGATTTGTCACCTTTTGCTCATATACCAAGGAGAAATTGATACATGGAAATAACCATTTTTCTCTCTCCTGAATAACTTATTTCAAATGTGCAGAAGGCTTTTTGGGGATTCCCTGCTTTCAGCAGTGGGTCTTTGAGATTGTGCATACACAGAACAATTTTCTCTTGGTACTGGCTTTGCACCTTTTTTCAAGGCTGTCCAACATGGGAACAACACCAAAGCAGTTGCCCCTTGTAAAAAACATTCCTTTCAGTGGAGCTACTTTTCCTTGCAGGCAAAGGGAGCTGTAAAGTTACTCTAGCTGATAAGTTCTGGGTGGGATGAAGGAAAGTGTTGCAATGCTGTAGTTTCCCCTAACTCTGCCATCCCCACTCACATCTATCAAGGCTTTAAGTGTCAGAGATATCTGCTAGCTATATCACAGACATATCTGTGACCTTCATTTCTGCAGACCACCCTTATTTTCTGCAGTGCAGAAGGCACAGCAGGAGTAACCTTAGCAATTAAATGCCAGATAACCAAGAGCAGGCTGTCATTAAGACACCTGCACTGGGGACCTTGTCCTGAAGGTGCACCTTGCATTTTCCATGCTCTTTGCCTTCATTCTGAGGCTTCCCCCAAGTATGGCTTGAAGCAAAAGATCATTAAAACTGGGATAACACTTTGGCTTTCTTTTCTCTTTGCTTCCACAGGCTGTGTTGTAAGGTGGAGTCCTGGGGCTGAAGCTAGTAGCCAAGAATTAAGTCTATGCCTGTATCAGCTGTTGCTTTCTATGCTTCACTTTTCAAAGGCTGGTGCTGCCTTTGCTGTGCACCAAGGAGGAGGCAAGGTGCTTTTTAAAACTCCTCATACTCTTTAACATGGCTCATGATTTATGTGCGTGTGCTCAGGTGCTAAATGACTATGGTGAAGAATAACCACCTCTCACCTGGGCAGAGCAGCAGTGACTTTGTGCTGTGCTGAGAGCAGCTGTAAAACCCGGTCAGGCTTCTCCAGCTTTAAGCTGACATGAAGGCAGCCTTTCCCCCTCTGACAGCAACCCTAAAACATTACATGTCCTTCATGCCTGCTTCTGAAAAGTCACAGAACTGATTTTCAGTGCTTTTGCTCCCTGCTGAGCTGTCAGACCTGGTGCAGTCTCAGTTCCAGGCTGGAGGTGAAACCATACAGGTTTCCCAGCTCAATTCTCCATAAGCCTTCAAGGAGGAGTGCTCATTTGGGACAGAGCTGAGTCTCTTAGCTAAAAATGGGAGGAAAGTGTCCTCTGAGAAGACAGTGCTGTCAGCCATGGCAAAGCTCACATCTTCCCTGAGAAGGGGGTAGATTGATGCTTTATTTTCAAGGCAACATCTAGGTTTATGCATTCAGGGCTGAATCCTCATCTTTGGGTGGCCACAGAGCCCTCGAGTCCAATGCTAGCTGTCTGTACACTGTGAGGGGTGAGTTTGCCTGCTGCTGTGGTGGCCCTGGAATGCAGATAGGCCTTGTCTTTCCAGGGAAAGGCAGCAGTCCCGTGGTCACAATTACATCAGATTGTCCCCATCTCTAGGTTCCCTGAAGACTCTGGAGGAGTGCTGGCTGCCCTAGCTTGCTGACCCTACACTGTCTGTCTGAAGCTGCCTTTTCCCAGCCAGATCACTGCTCTGCTCTCACGTGCCACTTGAGCAGAGCAGCAGACAGCTTACCCACCCTGGGAGCTGCTGGATTTATGCTGCTCTTTGTGCTTGTGAGCCCTGTCTGTGAGCACAGGTAACACCTGAGGAGGGCTTTGCCAAGAGCTTGGCCTGAGGGTGCAGCAGTGAGGGAGGGCACCTGCCTTCCCAAAGCTCCTGGCTGCAGGTGTCTGTGCTGCCTGCTTTGGAGGCTGGGCTGTTGCCACTGAATTATTGCCACTGACAGCCCAGCTGACCTCTCAGAGGCTCTTGAGTGGATGTGCCTGTGAGAGGAATGAGTTTCCTGGAGAGGTTGTGGATACCCCACCCTTGGAAGGGTTCAAGGCCAGGTTGGATGGAACCCTGAGCAATCTGATCTACTGGAAAGTATCCCTGCCCATGGTGGGGTTGGAATGGGATGGTCTTTAAGATTCCTTCCAATCCAAATGATTCTGTGATTCTACAATTCTATAATTCTGTGATTCCATGATTCTATGATAGATAGTTGCACATGTTCTCATGCCTGAGATCAATTGCCTTTCTCTCTGTCTTGGGTTATGGAACCTAAATTGTGTATTCTATTTTCATCTGCTGAAAGCAGTTGAGGAATTGTTCTACTTTATCTCTTGTTTACTCTGGAAGGAAGGGGGCGGGTGCCTTTTGATAATGGCCCAACTGTTAACACCAGGTAGGGCATTGTTCCTTATCTCTTTTACTGCCCGGGGAATATTTTCTGTTAATGGACCATTAGGACACCCCTACCCTCCCCAAGACAGTACATCCACATTCCATCATCCTATTGTGAGATGCTCCACTCAGTATGGGGGGAGCCAACCATTCCTACCTGGATAAAACTGGGACTCCGGAACAGGAAGCTCTCTGGCTTCACCCCCATTTCTGGGAGGAAGACTGGACCCTTCTCACCATCACCAGACCCCTTCTCACCAGTTCTGGACCCTTTTGGCTACAGGATCATCTCTACCTCAACAGAACCACATCTGCCACTCCAGGAGGACTCACTTTTGGACTGCTACCAACGTCCTGACCAACAGGGTGTCAGGTTGTAGCTGACTCTGTCAGGGCTTTCCAAAATTGTTGTTTGTTTGTTTGCTGGTTTGGTGGGGTGGTTTTGTTTTTCTACCGCATTTGTATTATTGATATTCCTAGTAAAGAACTGTTATTCCTATTCCCAAATCTTTGCCTGAGAGCCCTTAATTGCAAAATTATAATTTGGCGGGGGTGGGGGGGGGAGGTGAGGGGTTTCTCCATTCTAAGGGAAACTTCAGTGTTCCCTAGCAGATACCTGTCTTCCCAAACCAAGACACTCTCACCACAGGCTGAAAAAAAACTGCACAATCTTTCTGCAAGCAGAAACTGCCAGTCTCAAATATAGGCAAAACACACCCCTTAGTGACTTTGCACTCGTACAGAAAAGTTTGAGTTCAGACAAAATTGACTTTCCTGCTTCTGTGGGTCAGATGGCTGTGTGTGTATTAGATTAGTCCCCTGTTGCCATGGCAATGCTGTAAAATAGATCTTCCCCATGGAAGGTGGGAAATGTTTGCTTCTGACATGGCAAAAGCCACTTACTTGCCCTTAGGAGCCCAGGGGAGCCCTGTACCATAGGAAAGGCTCTCAGACAGGATTTAGGACTGCAAAATCTCTACCTACCTTAATTAACAAGTTGCATAATGCTTCCTTGGGCAAAGAATGCCTGAATTGTGAGTTTGCGCAGAAAAAAAGCAAGTAGGTGGGTAAAAAATGACACTTCTATAATTAGCTTCAATATCTACATCAGGTTATAGTTTGACATGGCAATTTGAACACATGTGCCTAATTTCACTGTGCCTTTTTCAGGCTCTCCTACTCTGTTATGTATAACATTAAATACTGGGCAGGTCCATGTTTCACAGATGTTGTGGAAGTGCCTGTGAGGGAATTCCTGTGTGTCAGAGAGCTGCATGACAGACATCATGTGTGCCATGGACTGCCTGGAGCACCTTTGATGCCAGGCTGATGTTGGGAAAGGAACCCTGGAGTTCAGTTCATGCCCACAATTCCTACCTGTTCAGTCTTCATCAGGGATCACCTTTGACTGTCTTCCTCCTTACCACACAGTTGTGCCCTTCTCCTCATTCTGGGTGTACTTGACTGGAAATCCAGTCTGAAAAAAAGGAAAAAACAAACCACAGGAAGCTTCTTTGCTCAGCCCTTCCAAGTGCTGCTGTTTTTTAACATATACCTATATACCAACATAACAGCTTGACCTTAAATGCTTTTGAAGTTTAGAAGTGGTCAGATAACATTTGCTTTTCAGTTTTGTTTGCTTTCCTGGCTAAGACTGCATGAAGAGCCACCCTGTTCACACAGGAAAGGTTTCACTTGTGGCATGTCTAGCCAGGAACACACACAGCAGTGCCAGGGGACTCAACAGGAAAACCCAGTTGTGTGAGGCTGCCAGCAAAAAGAGTTCAGAGGGTTCAGACGGATCTCCAGATCTCTTATGCTTTTCCAGACCATAATTCTAAATATTCTGACAACTATCCATGACTAGACAAATACTCTTGCAGGCACAGCAAGCCAGTGAGGTTAGCCTGTTCTGTGAATAATCATCAATTTCATGTGTGTTTAGGACATCTAAATTCTCACCTCTCTTTGAAACACTCTGAAACTCACAGAGACACATCTCCTTTGTGTCAGGGATGAAAATTTTGATTATTTGCCACTGAAGTTGACCAAATCTCCTACTTTAAACATGAGCTCTCCTTTGAATGGTAGATTACATTTAGACCTTATCTCTCTCTTTTCAGTCTTTAAAAAGTCTCTAAAATCATCTTCTGCTTATGGAGGTTATCAGCTGCCAGCTCTCTGCCTCCTCTATCCAGAGCACATTCCCAGCTGGCAGTTGCCACCCAGAGACCCCCCCACTCTCCCTGTCACCATGTCAGGGGTGTAAAGGTGTTCAACAGCACCACTGCCACCTTCCCAGGTACTTTTGTCTTGGGGCTTCTCTGTGGCTGAGATGGTGCCAGGAAATTAATGCAGAGCACGGCAGTGAGGAGACCTCTAGAACAGAGACAGAGGATGAAACTTCCTGAGCAATCTCAGCTGAGGGAGAAGGAAGGAGATCTGTGGAAAGTACAGCTCCCACAGCCAGCAGCTGCTGCTTTGCCTGCTGCCCATCCCTGCAGGCTTACTCCTTGTTTGCAGTCACACCTTAGCTGGGAAGAGGAATGTGGGCTGTGCTTGTTTGTGTGCTGCTGGAGCAAAGGGGGAAGATTCTCTAGACCTTCTGTGAGGTCTTTGGGACCCCCAGTCAGTGACAGGGAAAGGTCTCTGTGCTGGCTGCTGTCCTCCAGGGGCTGAATCTGTGCATGCCCCTGGACCATGCAAACTGATGGAGGAAAGGGCTGGAGGCAGAAGGAGCTCCTCATTTCTGCCTTCCCAGGGCTGTGAAGTGACTCACCCTCTCTGGGAGCTGTTCCTGAGGACGGGAGTGGGAGCGAGGTGTCAGAAACTGAACTAAAACAAAAGTTAGGTTGGGGCCCAGGAAAATTTCCTGCTGCTGCTGTGGGTGGATAATGACACAGCCTCCACAGACACAAGGCAGAGCTGCTCAGAACTGAGGTGGAAGGGTGAACACAGGGCCAGGACCATTTAAAACTGAAAGTCTGTGCTTCAGGCTTTTATATGTGAAAGACCTAATTATGGGGACTTAAATCCTATCAGAGCAGCTACTTCAGGTGACTGAGTGCAGGGTTGCTCACAGCATGGAGGAACATTCCCAGGTTGTTTCAGACAAAATATTTCAGCACTTGATCCTTTATCCCTTCTCACACAGTCAAACCTCTCTCATGCCAACAGCTCGTGGAGATCAAGGCTACTCCACCAGAAATAGCTCCTCTGCAGAAACTGATCACTGAGTTGGTTGAAAGGTTTTGGTCTGAGTCTTTTGCTGTTATGTGGGATGGGCCATGCAGGACAAAGAGAGCTCACACACAAAGGAGCAGCACAGCTGGATGCACCTCCAGCAAGGAGGAGGAAGTTATATCTGCTGCCTGTTAAGGTGGATTTGAGTCAAGCCTTTTAATTCCCTTCAGCAACAGTAGGACTGTAGTAAGCCCTTACTCTGCCAGATTTCAAGCTCTTGGGGGTTATTAGGAAAGAAATTCACTAAATACTGTTCTGTGTCGTGCTTTGCCTATGACTGGGCAGGAGGATACTGTTGGAAGTGGATTTTTCCTGCAGAAGAGTACCAGTGTTGCTAAGAACAGGCATGACCTTGTTCCAAATGGTTGCTTGTGTTATAAAACTGAGATTTGCCTACATGGTGCAGCAATCTCTTTGGTTTGGTTTTGGTTTGGTTTTTAACTCGCCTATCCCACAACAAAATGCTCTCCCTCCCCTAAAGCACAGGAAAGAAACCTTTCTGTGAGTCACCAAGACAGCTCCCACATGGCACATGCTGCCTTTCCCCTGCTGTCAGATACAGGATTTAGGTAAGGCCACATGTGAGCTTTGCTTTTAGCAGAGCAGATCACACATCCAGTGCAGGTCATGGCAGATATTCACTCTGGGCCCCTCTCAGCTGTCCAGCACTAACTCCATCTGCTGAGGATGCTGTGTTCTGTGTGGGCTCAGATATGGATCTAGACATGCACAGTCCCAGCAGGATAACTCCCTGGGAATGGCATTAAGCATAATTAATAGTGGCATGGGATTCAGCATATGTAGTCTGTCTGAAATCTCCCATTTATGTCAAGGGGTCTTTTCCTGAACAGGTATGCAATAACCCACCCACATTTCTCTTGATGCAAAGCTGATTTTATCCTTCTTCTACTTTCCTGGGCAATAGCTCAGTATTGAGCTTTTTACACAAAGGAAAGCTGCAAGTTTTAACCCCTCAAACCTCCCCCTTGTTAGAGAAAACAATCCCCTGTTCTTCAGCCTTTGCCTGTAGGTCACAGTTTTGAGTCCTTTCATCATTCTGGCTGCTGTGCTTTAATCTCTGCAGTTTGTCTCTGTTCTCTCTAATTGAGGCACAGTGGTCTAGTTGAGGATTTTCCAGAGTGGGCCAGAACAGGGTAATTATCTCCTGTCTCACAGAGTCTCATATTGTTGGTGCATCTTTGTTTTTTGATCCATTGTAACTCCAGGCCCTTTTTTGCTGCACTGCTGCCAACCTACATGTTCCTTGTTTGTGTCTGTGCCTCTGATTCATTCTTCTCAAGTTTAGTATTTTTCATGTGTATGTAATCAATTAAATCTTGCAGAGTTGGGTTTGTTTATGATTTTCTTTCAAGCCTTTTAATCTCTGAATTTATCTATTGGGATATTCTTGTAGCTATCAAATTTTTAAAGTATTCTATCTTGTTCTTTGTCCAAACTGTTCATAAAAATGAACAGTAGCACTGGAGTAATACTGGATCTAAAGCAGAGTTCCACAGTGCACATTTCAAATGTCTTCTCAGTTTGGTATGGCAGCTGATTATAAGGGACCTTTGAGGACAGTTACATGACATACCTTGCCCTATAAATGAAACCCAAACATTTTTGTAGACATGTGCTTTGTCAGTGAGGACTTCCAGGTTTTCCTGTTCAGCTGTCAGCATTAGTGGCACTGACAGAAATGATAGCACTGGCTGATGGAACAAAATTTGTCATACAGTGGTTTCTTCCTGTGAGTTTGAAATACCTCTCTGTGTCTGTGGCACCCTCTGGACAAGCCTAGCTGGCACTTCTTGTCCTCAGCCAAGCCAGCTGTCAAATGCCAGAACTTAGCAGGTTCATGGAAGAACCAGGGAAAAGGATGAGATTTCCCCCTAAAAGAGATTTTTTTTTTTTTTTTTTTTAATGACTTGAACTGTCCTTTCCATACCCCTGGAAATGTTCAAGACCAGGTTGAATGGGGCTTTGAGCAACCTGGTCTAGTGGAATGTGCCCCTGCCCAAGACAGGGGGGCTGGAACTGGATGATCTTTAAGGTGCCTTCCAATTCAAACCAAACCTTTCTATGAACTCACATGCCAGTCAGTCACCTTGCAGATGCTCACAAAGGTATTTGTGGCCTTTGCTTGTAAATGTTTGGAAATCATTCATGAATCAGACTGGTGAATGATGAAATAAATTTACTGTGTGTTGGCCCTGCTATTGTGTTGATGGATGGAGGCTGGACAGCTGAGAAGAAAACTGCCTCCAAATTCTGTGCATTGGCTCAGGTGAAACATGTTGGTGATAAAGCCAAACTGAGCTTGAACTGTGAGTGACTGAGCATGCATGCTCAGCTGGAGAGGGGGGTAGGGTGGGCAGAGCAAAGGACTGAGCCTGGAGCATCATGTATGGTTGTCCAGGGTCACTGTATTCCTCTAGGGACAGGTGGTGTGTGGCTCTTGCTGGAGCCTCCCAGGGGGTTTTTGGGACTGTTTCCCTCTGTGGGTGCCATGGACTGTTTGTCATGGCTTGATGGAGGAGCACTTGTGCAAGAATCACTCTGGCTACCATTTTCTGGTACTGCCATTTTCTGCCACTGCCATTTAGTTAAAATTTTATATGTACCTTTGTAACTCAAGTGCTTGTCGCTGCTCAGTTGCTCTAAGCAGGGCTTGAAATTCTGCTGATTTGCAACTCAGTTCTTGTTGAAAAACAAATTTGCAAGAGGGGTTTAGATCCTGCAGTGCTCAACATCACCAATCCCCGTGGTCTGGAGAAATGCCTGTCTCAAAGGTTAGGGCTCATCCCTTTGTCTCTGTGTAGTAACTTTATATTTTTAAGCAGAGTGTTAACTGTAATCATCACCCCTAGCTGAATAAATTGGGTGTTAAAAAGGACTCTGAAATAAAATAATAGGAATGAAAATGAAATCCAGGAGCCCAGGCCATCTTGTGAAACCTGGGCTCTACTCTGGTCTCAGAGCAGGGAGACCCTCAGGGACAGGACATGGCTCTGCATCCTTCTGACCAGTACCTTAGTCGAGTTCCTCTTTCATCCCATGCTGCAGCTGAGTCTGGTCCATGGCTCCTTCCCTGGCACATCACCCCAGTGAGATTTCCTGAGGGGAAGCAGAGGAAAGCAGAGAGGTGTAAGCTGGTGCCCTAAAGTGAATGGTGAGCTGCAGAAGGACAGTGGTTTTGTTTTGTTCATGCCTTGTGTAATGGGGCGAGATGCTGAGCTGTGGTCAGGGGTCTTCAACATTATTGCACACAAGTTATATCCTGGATTTATGGAAAACATCTTGTGTTACAAAATATCAGGGGATTACCTTTGTTTTTATCAATTTCTATCATGTAAAAGCAGGCAGACTGACTTAAAAGTTAGTTCAAAGCTGAGCAAGTAACTTCTCAGTGGATGTTTACTCAAATAGAGACAAGTTGCAATTTCTTATGGTAGAGTATACTGCTGATTCTGCTGTATGCTGGATTTTATACCAGGCTCATCTGCTCTGTTTTGAGCACCTTCTAGCAGTGAATTAAGTGTTACAACAAATTCTCACTGACTCTGAACACAGAGATGTTTATGATACTACCTGGAATGGCAGAAATCTCTTGCACAGCATTTCTAAATGAAACCCAAACTACTCAATTTGAGTGGGGAAGAGTCTTGTGTATGCTGCCCACAATAAATAGCTTTTGGACTGGTGTACTAAAGGCAAATAGACAATAACAATAAACCAGGAAATTACAGGAAAAGAAATAGTATTTTCCAGTGAAGAATAGGATGCATTTGGAGCATCTGATTCAGTAAAGATTGTTAAAAATTCCAAAAGTGAGAATTCTCACTCAGGGTGATAATTCATCCTTTCTGCTCAGGATCTTCAGGCTCTTTCAAATGCTGATATGACTTTGAAATAGTTCTCTATCTCACTTTGATGGTAATAAGAAATACAGATTTATGGATAACTAGCCTGAAGTCAGTGGTGCCCTGCCTAGGAACGGAAACCTTTCTGCTTTTGAAAAGATCTAAGACATCAGATCTGAGGCTTTAAATCCAGTCAGGTTAGATGGATTCAAATAAGGGAGGGTTTGATGAAATACACTCTGGGGTACCTAAGGGCCAACAAGATGAATTTCTAAACTATGAAGCTTTATTTTATAGAGCTCCTGAAGTGCATGTACAACCTTTGCAGTTTGGGAAAGGACAGATGTAGCATCTGTCTTCAAAAGCAGTAAAAATGGGACTCTTTGAATTGACTTCAGATCCTGGCAAGCCCCTTGACAGCCCACCAGCATGGAGCTCTGTCCTTGCTCTATCCCCAGCCCTCACCCACACCAGAACAAGTCCAAAAGAGACATCCATCCCCAAGAGATCCCATGGTGAAGTGTCTGGGACTGGAAGCTCTTGGTTGTCCTTCCTTTCCATTAGTGGCCCCAGGGTCATCCTGGTCTAGCTCCTCCACTTACTTCAAAACTACTGAGACCTGGGGCAGAGAGTGGGTTATTCACAGATTCAAAGAATATTTTGAATTAGAAGGGACCCAACAAGGATCATCAAGTCCAAGTTTTAAGTAAATGGCCTGTATGGGGATTGAAACCACAACCTTGGTGTTATTTACATCCTTCTCTGACCAACTGAGCCAATCACAGCAAATTGACTGAAATCACAGAAAATCCAGGGCTTTTTGTTCCTGGGCTTCAGCAGGCTGTAGGCTTGGAGGGTTCAGTACAACTCGTGTAGACGTGGAAAGAAGCATGGACTGAGATAAGGGCTGTTGCAGGACATCCTGAACTGATCAGGAATAATTTCCATTCTGGAACACTTTTCTTCTTGGAAATAATCACGGGATCATAGAATAGCCTGACCTGGAAGTGCCTCACAAGGATCATTGAGTCCAACTCCTGGCTCTGCACAGGACAACCCTAAGAATCACACCACGTGCCTGAGAGTGTTGTCGAAGAGTTTCTTGAGGCTCTGTCAGGCTTGGTACTCTGACCACTTCCCTGGGGAGCCTGTTCCAGTGCCCAACCACCCTCTGGGTGAAAAAGCTTTTTATAATATCCAACCTCCCCTGACAGCATCGTGTCACTGGTCACTGAGAGAAGAGGTCAGTGCCTGCCCCTCTGCTTCCCCTTGTAAGGGAGCTCTAGACAGCAATGAGGTCTCCCCTCAGTTTCCTCCAGGCTGAACAAGCCAAGTGACCTCAGATACTCCTCATATGGCTTCCCCTCTAGAACATTTACCATCTTTATGGCCTCCTTTGGACCTCCTTTCTGCTGCCCACAGTAGATCCTGATGCTGGCACTGCTTCAGTGTTTTTTAGAATTCAGGGAAATACTCATGTACATAGAAGGTATTTCTGAACTTCTAATAGAGAATAGAATATCAGTCCGTGGCTGGATGTACAAACCATGTCTCATCCTACACAAATCTAAGCAGCATGAATTCTCTGAGAAAATGCAGGTCAGCTTGTCCCTTGTCAGTTACCTGCCAGAGTTAAAAACAAGAACAAACAGAGAAGTAGACTACAGCATTTATTTCAACTGCAAAGTGCTGCGTCTTGAACAATGTACTAAAATATCTCAACACAATGAGCCACATGAAATGACCTATGATAACAAGTCCCAGCAAATGAGGCAGTGAAAATGGCTGGAAAGGAACAGGGAGCAATCTTAATGGGCTGTTTTTACAAAAAGTTATTAACAACTCTTGCAGCCCAAGATAATGCATGTATCAAATGCTCAGCTATACTCCTCTCCAAAGCTGCTGCCCTGGGAAAGAACTTGGGCTCCATGGGAAAGACAGGGAAAATGTGGGATTTGTCTTCTCTGTCACTTGGCAAATTAACCACTACTGGGTTTTTTGAAAGTCATTTGCAGCTTCAAAGATTTGCATATGTCGTGTGTCCCTCCCTGCTTTTGTTCTGTGAACCTCAGTGCAGCAACAATATTCAGAGAGAGTCAGGGGCACCTGGCTGGCAGGTGGCACTGCCCAGCTCCACTCAAATTCTGCACAGAGTGAGGCTCCTGCAGAGTAAGGTGCAGCATAAACCTGGAGCATCACAGCTGCACTGGAGTAACTCTGCACAGGCACAGGTTTAGAGAGAACCAAGGTCATGGAATCATACAATAATAGAATGGTTTGGGTTGGAAGGGACCTTTAAAGAGTAAGTTGCTCAGAGCTCTGTCCAACCTTACTTTGAATATTCCCAGGGATGGGACATCCACTGCCTCTCTGGGCAACCCACGTCAGTGTTTCACCACCCTCACTGAAAAAAGAATTCTTTGCATGAAATCTGAGGTGCCAGTGGCACTCTCAGAACAGCTTTGTAGCTCCACTGTAGAGCTTATGAAGTTCACATTTTTTTCTATCTCCTTTCTTATGATTTGGGGGAAGAAATGTGTTTGTCAGTGTTTTGAAGGGGGCTCTTCTCCCCTATTCTCTTTGCTCTCAGGGAGCTGAAGTAGCAGCAGGTGAGTTGAAGGTTCACAAACAGGACTTGACTGCATTGAAGTCAATGGAGGCACCAGTGAGGCTTTGCATGATTGCAGCCTGAATGATTTCTAGCTAAACATGCAAAATAAACCTTTTTAAACCACCTTCTTAGAACTATTCTAGATCTAGACAGCTGTTTTTAGAAACAAGAGACCTTTCAGCTTATTAGCCAACTCCCTTGCTATCACAGAAATCTCTTTTATAAGCTTATGAAAGAACTCACCCTGAAAGTCTGTTTTCAAAGAAATGTTATGTTCTGCTTTTGGAAGAGATTCTGATCACTTTAGAGGCAAGAAGCCTTCTAATTTCCAGCCTAAGTATATTTGTGGACAGTGTGTACCTATTTGTTCTCCTGCCAACAGTGTGCTTTAGGTTAAATGGATCCTTTCCTCTCCTCTGTTTGCTTTCCCTTTCCTCCTTGCTGTATTTATAGAAAGCAATTAACACACCTTCTTAGCCTCTGGTTTCCTAGGCTCAGAAAACCAGACTCTGGACACCACTCAGGAAGCCATCTTCCTTGGTAGGATTGTTCAGACATACTCACTGCCAGACCCAGTTTCTTGCACAATATGTGTAACATTTGGGATAGAATTGATTTAGTCCCTGGTTCAAGTGTACCAGGTTCCTTGATTTCTTTTGCCCTCAGACTGTCTTGGTTTGGAAAGACAGGTATCTGCCAGGGAAACTGGGGTTTCCCTTAGAATAGAGAATGCAAACCCCTCACCCCCCGCCAAATTATAAATTTTCAATTAAGGCTCTCAGGCAAAGATTTGGGAATAGGAATAACAGTTCTTTACTAGTAATATCAATAATACAAATGTGGTAGAAAAACAAAACCACCCCACCAAACCAGCAAACAACAAACAACAATTTTGGAAAGCCCTGACAGAGTCAGGTACAACCTGATGCCCTGTTGGTCAGGACGTTGGTAGCAGTCCAAAAGTCCTCCTGGGGTGGCAGATGTGGTTCTGTTGGAGTGGAGATGATCCTGAAGCCAAAAGGGTCCAGAGGTGGTGAGAGGGAGTCCGGTGATGGTGAGAAGGGTCCTGTCTTCCTCCGGTAATCGGGTGAAGCAAGAGGCGTTCCTCTTCCAGAGTCCCAGTTTTATCCAGGTAGGAATGGTTGGCTCCCCCCACTGGGTGGAGCATCTCACAATAGAATGATGGAATGTGAATGTACTATCTTGGGGAGGATAAGTTTTTTTTTGGGATGTGTGCTTTTAGGGGTGCAATAGTATGATGGAATGTGAATGTACTATCTTGAGGAGGGTAAGTTTTGGGATGTGTGCTTTTAGGGGTGTTTAAATGGTCCATTAGCAGGAAAAAGATAAGGAACAATGCCCTACCTGGTTTTAACAGTTGGGCCATTATCAAAAGGCGCCCGCCCCACTCCTTCCAGAGTAAACAAGAGATAAAACAAAACAGCTCCCCAACTGCTTTCAGCAGATGAAAATAGAATACACATCCTAGGTTCCACAACCCAAGACACAGACAATCTCCTTTTCAGCCCTCAGTGTGTATCCCCATTTAGTCACCTTGCCTTGTCCACACAATGAACCATGGCATCCTGGTTAAAACGTGATAAAGTGTTATTTTTACTTGCAAACTTTGCCTATATGATCTGTAGATGTTGTTCCACATTCTTTCTTTCACTTTTTTCCCCTTTTTGTTTATGTGGTCCCTTTTTGGCATTCCTGAGGTACTTCCTGCTTGTTCTCACCATCCTTTGAATCCAGTCCACTTCTCACAATTGGCAAAATGCTCTTCTAATATTTTTGCAAATAGTTAAAAGCCTGAGCAACTGAAAGATGGCCTTGTTCATTCAATAGTGAGATTAAATCACCAGGAAAGTGTTATGCTTTTGTTCCAACCCCTCTGTAGTGCCTTTTAGTGAACCACAAAAATTTGAGAATGGTGCCAGGTCAAGATGACACCTCGTTCATCTCGTCCATCCTGTCCCCATTTGGCATTGTGTTCCTTCTGTGCCAGCCCATGGATATTTCTGGCCTGCCTTAGTTCTTCAGTCATGTCATTTTTCTAGAAGCAAGCTGTGTTTGCTGGTGCAGTGGCATTTCTAGGGGGCAGGGGAGGATTTTGTGAGATAACTCACATCTTTTGTAAGCAATCACAGCCCAGTTTTCCGAGCTGTAGGAGAACCTCATATTTACCATGGCATGAGGACTCTAAGATCAGCATGAAAGAGCTCTAACAGGACTTTTTTTATCCATGCCACAGGGTGGATGAAAGCTGAAAGTCACCTTGTCCATCCAACTTGGCATGGACATCCAACTCCTGGACTTTGAGTCTTGCAGCAGATGGCTCATCCTTCTTTGCTTTTTCTGTCTCCTTTACCTGGAGATGAGATCAGAATCATAGAATGGTTTGGGTTGGATGGGACCATAAAGATTACCCAGTTCCAACTCCCTTGCATGGGCAGGGACACCTTCCACAAGACCAGGTTTCTCAGAACTCCATCCAACCTGTCCTTGAACACTTCCAGGGATGGGGCATTCACAGCTTCTCTGGGGAACCTCTGCCATGGCCTCACCACCATCACAGGAAAGAAACTTTCTCCTAATATCTAATCTGATCTACTGGTTTTCATTTTAAATCCACTCCCCATTGTCCTGTCTCTACATGCTCTTGCAAAAAGCTCCTCTCCATCTTTCTTGTAGGCTCCCTTTGGGTTCTGGAAGTTTGTAATTAGGTCATCCCTAAGCCATCTCTTTTCCAGTCTAAACAAACCAAATTCTTACAGCCTTTCATTGTAGGAGAGGTGCTCCATGGCTCTAATAATCTTGCTGGCTCACCTCTGGACTTCCTCCACCAGATCAATGTCCTTCCAAATGCAGCATTTGTGTCTCTTTGGGTGGATCATTTCACTAAATTGCAACAAAGCAGCATCAAGTGAAGAAAAGCTGTTCTTGCCAACCCTCACTCTACTCTTCTGAGAGTTGAAATCCAGGCAGAGGAGCAAGTGGTTGTTTTGTGAGGTTTCTGGTGGGGTCCCAGCAGTATTTGCCAGGATGAGGGGAAGATGAACCCATGGCTTCTGGACAGCAGGATCAATCTTGATGAGCAGCCTCTATAATCTTTTCCCTGTGGAAACAACCATCAGGTCTGAAAGAACTTCTTCCCTCTCATGTCATGGGGAAGGTGCCTGGACTGTGCTGGTGTTGTTCCCTGCCAGCTGTCTAAACCACATTTAAGCTCTAGAATAGCTGAGCAAATCTAGTGAGCGTGCCTTGCTGCAGTCCAGTGCTGTCAGCACTGCCCAGAAATGCCTGACCTTTGCAGTGCCTGTGCAGAAGGAGTGAGGGCTCACAACAGGGCATGCTGAAACTGCTGACTAACAAGGACAAACCCAACATGGTGGTGTCGTTCTTTCTACAACACTTCAGTCTCTTCATGTGAATCCAGCACCATCAGCATTTGGGGGATGGCAAATCAGACTGAGGGGAGCAGAGTTGTGAGACGTTTCGTGGATCTTTTCAGGGAAGATCAGCATGGTCAGGGTAATACTGAAACATGCTTGGTTGGGCATTAGCACTTCTGTTAGTTGTACAGCACAAATCCACCTTCCTCTTCTTTCCACAGAAAGTGGCAGTTCTATTCACCTCCTGATCACACAGGCACAAGCTGTGATGCTGTCCCACTTCTGTATCTAATATGAACCAGAATGTTGATTTCTTCAAGAATAAAATCTTCTGGAAGACATATGTTGTCAAACACAAGCTTTTAGTTCTTGTATGAATTGCTAAGTGTAAAAGTTTTAGATGCTCCACAGGCAAAAACAAATGTTCAGACAGTCCCTTCAGGCATTAAATTTAGCATATGATCAGAAATTAATCTATCTAACATTATTTATGAGCTCTGGGTGAATGATATAGCTGTGTAACAGCATGTAGAAATGCAGGTCTTATACTTGAGAAGGTCAAATCCATTTTCAGTATCTGATGACAAATTTGACTAAGTTTAAGTTTTTACCTTATCTGAGGTCTTATCCCCTTTTTCTTCCTCCCTATTTTCCTTCTATACTGGAAGAGGAATTTCAGGCCAACAGAAAGGAGCCTTCATGGAACAGATTGCTTGTGGGTGCCACAATTTAGAATTTTTCGAAAAAAACCCTGAGTATTTAGATATGGCATTGCAAAATGTAGGGGAGAGATACACTTCCAGGGAGATGGGAGTGAATGGTATTATTCAAATAATAAAGCAGTTGTATACAGCTCTCAGTTCTGGTTGCATTTGCACAGAATCATTGGAATGCTTGTTGTAAGGGACCTCTGAAGGACTCTAGCACATCCTCAAGCTGAAGTCAGGGCTACAAAGCCATTGCTAGTCTAATTTACATTTTGTCTCTAAGGCTCTACTATCCCTCTGTATGGCAGAGATTTATTCTTTCAGGACTATTTTTTTCTCCTGCTTAAGAAGTTTCTTAGGGCCAAATCCGACCCTATCAAGGTGCAGCTTGGGGTCATTGCCATCTTGAAACTGAAAGAATCTAGATTTTTTTTTTTTTTTTTTTTTTTTTTTACTTAACTACAGGGCAATTCTGAGTTGACTTATTCTTGCTTTCTTCAGCAGAGGAGATAATTATGCACCTTGTTTTTGCAGTGTTATTGGAGATGGTACAAACTTCCAACATTAAATTATGCTGGACTTGAAATTCTAACTGTTCTGCCCCTGACAAGGGACAAAACTACACCTGATCATGTTAGGTCCCACTCAGCATCCCAGCAGACTGACTGAGGAGGACCCACAGACACAACAGAGAGTGAAAGCATGACCAGACTGGTGGCTGGAAGCATCTACTGGGTGGGATGACCTTGTCCAATGTGAAACACACCATTGGTGGATGTGCAGGCCAGTTCATGGAGCAAATGCAGTCCTGGGTGCAGGGGGGGCCTTTCTGTCCATGCACTCAGGTCTCCTTCTCTGAAGTTCTGCCCATGGGGGGTTTGAGAGTCCTGCCTTGGAGCACTGAATCCTCTGGGCATGGTAAAAATTGATCTGTTGTGTGAATGTGGAGAAGGAAGAGAGGAAGGAGGTGAAAAGAAACACCTCCAGCCTTCCCTTCATCAAAATTGTCATGAAAGACACAAATCTATTAGGAAGCATCCAAAGGAGGGCTATGAACACAGTGAAGGCCTGGAGGGGAAGCTGTGTGGAGGAGCAGTTGAGGGCACCTGGTCTGTTCAGCCTGAAGAAGAGGAGACCAAGGGAACACCTCATGTCTATGCACCAAGCTTGCCAGAGATCAAGAAGCATTTGGACAGCAGTCTCAGGCACATGGTGTGACTCTTGGTGATGGTCCTGTGCCAGGCTGGGAGTTGGACTCAACCCTTGTGGGTCCCCTGCAGCTCAGGACATCCTGTGGCTGTGTGATTCTGCTGCATTGGCTGAGACCCTTAAAGACCCTCATGGGCTCCTGTTGGCTCCCTAAAAGAGTCACACTGGCCTAGGACATGGACTCTTTAACACCTTACTGGGATGCCACAGTTTGTCTTAGGCCACCAGTGTGTATTTTTAAGGTGTGAGGTTTGGCTTCACATTTCTATTGCCAATTATATTTCTGAGTAATTTGAGACTGGAAGCCAAGCCTACCCTGAGTCTGGTAAGGTAGCACAGCGTGGGAGAAGAGCAAGGGAAAATGTGGGGGTGAAGTTCTGAGGTACCAGTGGTAGGTGGGTAGCTCAGTTTTGAGATTTGCATGCAGGCAAATAGAGAGGTTTTCGTCCAGAGCTTGTATACCAGCACACTGAAAATGTTGGTCTTGAAAAGAGGTGGGAGCAGTATACCAAATGTAAAATGACTTGTGCTGCAGACTGCAATGACTGAAACCATGGATAAATCTCATCATCTGAGTGACACCATGACTCAGGGTCAGGCTTGAAGGAGGAACATTTTCTTTGATAAAAATTATTTTTATATTCTTGAAGTAATTTATTTCTTTTACCACAGTACATTACTTAAGGTGAAAATTAGAGACATTATTTTTTTGGACTCTTTTGCTGGGAGGTGTGGGGGGGAAGAATGGGGTGACATGACTGAGAACCCCACCTCTAGTTCTGCCTGGGAGAATTTGGCAGGGAATTTTGCACTGGGCAAGAGTTAACCTGATTTACGCAGTTCTTAGGAAGATTAGACAGCTGGACAAATATTGGGAAAAGATAAAAATAAACACATGTGTGAAATTTTAAAAACATTTGCCCTGACTTACACTCATCTCCGTGCTTGTCGCCCACAAGCATCTTGGCACACAGTTTATTATCAGGAGGGCTTGCTGCAAGAGCAGCTTCTAGCTCTGTGCTTCAGAACAGCCAGGAACTGTGCTTGCAGCCAGGCTTGGTAAAGAAATGGAGGCTGAGGGGAGATCTTCTCACTCTCTACCTGAAAGGAAGTTGTAGACAGGTGGGAGTCAGTTTCTTCTCCCAGGAAACAAGTGATAAGACAAGAGGAAACAGCCTCAAATTGCACCAGATGAGGTTGAGATTGGCTGTTAGGAACAACTTCTTCACTGAAACAGGGATCAGGCATTCAAAGAGACTGCCCAGGGAAGTGGATGAGTCATCATCCCTGGAGGTATTTAAAAGACATGTAGATGTGCACCTGGGGACATGGTTTAATGGTGGGCTTGGCAGTGCTGGATTAATGATTAGACTTGATGACCTTAAAGAACTTTTCCCAGTTTTATGAATCTATGGAGTCAGACACACTGTGTAGTGTGGGGAGAGAACGAGATGCTGGGCCACAAGTAGAGAGTGTGTGTGGTCTGTCACAGCCAATAACTTAAATAAGAAATGAATTAATGAAGACTATAACCTGATCTTTCTAAACAGAAAAAAATAGAGCTGCTAATTACTCCCATCCAAATGGAAATGCAGAGACGTGGGCACAAATCCCACTTTGCTGAGAAATTTCCATGTGTTTGTGGATGTAAATGCAAGTCTGTGCATCTTAAAAAAAACCTGGAAATCAGGCATCCATCAGGCAGGCTTCACTAAGGAGGAGCTGTAGCAGAGGAGCCTGTGACCCAGATCTTCCCACCCTGGGCACAGGGAATTTTCTCCTCATCTCACTCAGCAGCATTGCTGGTCCAAGCCTGGCCTGGGGTGGTTTAAAGGAGATAGATGCAGAACCAATGTACCCAGTGCACAGAGGAAATGCTGGGAACTGGCTGATTCTGTTTCAGTGCCTGGTCTCCTTTGAGAACACGTGGCACAAGCACTGCATAAAGCAAAAGCAAACTGCATGAAGAGTTCCACAGCCTCTGAACAAACTTCAGCAAAACACACTGCTCCACTCAACCTGCAAAGAGGAATAAATGGTGTCTGTATGTGGTCTCTGGCATCAGGTGTGCCTGGCAGCACTCTCTGCCTGCTTCTTTGAGTGGAGACAGCTGATTTACCAGAGAAGCTCCTTGATGAAAGCCTCAGACACACTAATTCCTATAGAGAGGGAAGTTGCAGGCCAAAAAATCTCAATGCTGGGAATTTTTATTTAATTTAATTACAAACAGCACAAATTTCTGGTGTCTTAATATTGACCAAGAAAAAAAAAAGATCACAAACACCTTCCGTCCTTCTTCCCCTGAATCAGTTATTATGTCCCATTTCCTAGCCTCAACTTCCCTGACTTTTCACCCCATTCACAGTTATCCTGTTCTGATTACTCTGGTGGCATCATAATTTCCCTTGAGGCTGTGCTTGGAGCTGTATCTTGCTGATGCTTTTCACTTTTCTGTTCAGTTCCTTTTTCTCTGCCACCATTTCTTTTTCTCTAGGTTTTTCTCTGCTGCTCTTTGATTCCAGCTTGTCTTCAAATGTTTTTTTTAGTGTCCCCACTGTGGCAAGGGTCACCTCTGTCTGCAGTCCCTCAAGGGTCTGTAGACAGGGTGTCCCTGCACTGCACTGCTGTTTTCCCCATGGCCACAGTTCCTCCAGGGTCACCTACAGCTGCAGTTCCCCAGGGGTGCTCCTACAGCATGGGACCCTCAGGGATGTCCCCACACTGACATGGATGTGCACAGCCTCAGCCCTTTAGGTTTTGGTTACCAAAACCAGAGTTAAGGATGATCTCAGTGCAGGGAATTTGGTCCTCTTGACTGCTTCAAAGTGGAGTTTTATGCTTCCCTTTAGAAAATCAGTTTGCTATTATCAAAATAAAAGAAGAAAACTAAAGGATCTTCATGTCAGAGCATTAAAAATAGAGTCTCTGAAATCTGTTTAAAGCAAACCAACATTCAGAAATCACTAGGGTTGGTGTTTGCCAGAACATCTGCCATTGAAATGTGAATCTGCTCCCCTCCTCCCCATGGCCCATTTTCCATTCAGACCTGCCCCCAAGCATCCATCCCCAGCACCCAGCAGCCCCCAGTTTCATTTCTCACTGGGTTTGATTGTGCTAGAGAAGGGCAACTTGCCTTTTAACAAATCTGTCTACCTGTAGGGGTGTTCCTGGGCTGCCCAGACAGGCTCTGGGCTTGTCTTTGCTCTGCCCTGGGGATGCTGTGCTCCATCTGAGAGTGTGCCATCTGAGAGTGTGCCTGCACATCTGAGTGTGTGTCCTTTGTTGTACTCTCTGTATTAAAATATTTTTTTCTTTTCATACAGCTTTCAGCAGTGATACATGGAATTTCAAAAAACCACAAATCAGGTACTTGGGAGACCTCACAAGAGACTTTATTCACTTCAACGAGTGACATCAAAGATGTATTTGATAGAAATATCTGCATAATGTCTCACCAAAATGCTTATGCGTGGCACATGACTTTTATAGCTGCAATAAACTGCTGAAGTACCTCTAGAGTGTGTTCAGCCAGTAGCTGGAGCTGGGGGCAGGCGAGGTAACATGCAGATTTTGAATTCAACACCTTATCAGCCCTTAGAGAAGATAGCAAGTGCTGACAGCAGGTGTTCTCTGGAGCTGTTATGTCACCCCAGACACTGAGCACTGGGTGATGTAATGCTGCTGCCATTCTGCTGCAGTGGCCCTGAAGTGATACCTGACCACACGTGATACTCATCTACAGAGGGGTGGGCAGACCCTGCTGACAAATGGCTGGAGAAGTGGGATGATCTGAGGAGACAAATGTGATATTTGCAACACTTTTTGTAAGAACTGCCTTTCCACTGAGAGTTTACACTGACATTTAGCACTTGTACTCCTACCAGAGAGCAGATTGAGATTAACCAGAAACTGCCAGGGGTTTTGTTGTGATAAGATGTTTATTTGATCTTTGCATTACTGTTAAACTTTCTGATAACCTCTGCCTGCTGTGCAAATGTGGTGTTTCCTACAACTTTCATGAAAAGGCATAAAAGGAGACAATAAACTAAGAAAAACTTGATGTACTGGGGCATCTTTATTGTGAGGCTGCTCAGACACTGCAACATGTTACCCAGAGAAGCTGTGGGTGTCCTATGCCTGGAAGTGTTCAGGGATGGGATTTTGAGCATCCTGGTCTAGTGGAAGGTGTCCCTGCCCATGGCAGGGAGCTGGGAACGAGATGGTCTTTAAGGTCCCTAGGTCCCTTCAATTCTGTAATTCTGTAATTCTGTGATTTGATGGTGTTTTTTTTTTTTTTGGATTTTTTTTTGGTTTGTTTGTTTGTTTGTTTGTTTGTTTTTTTAAGTTACTGTTGCAAGCAGTTTTGGAGTGGGTGTGATGACCTTGAGAATGGATTGAGTTCAGGGGCAGTGGCTGTTCAACTGAGCTGCAAGGGAGAGGCTGTGGGTCAGGGACAATGGCAAGAAGCCCCAGAGGAGGCACTGCATGAGCTGTTCTGTGGTGGGTGGAGGCTGGGTTGCACAGAATGAGCTTGCTGCTTTCTGTGGGGGTGTCTGTCCCATCTCCTGGGCAGGACTGCTTTGCTCAGAGCCTTGGCCTTTGCCTGGCCCTGAGGAACTCATTTAATATCTCTCACAGATTCTGCAGACTTGTTTCAAAGGCACTGAGTTCTCAGAAGCTCCCATAAGATCAGACTGTAAACTTGAATCCTCAGGCCACATTTATAATTAAATCTCCAACTTCCTGAGTAGAAAATTATCCTTTTGCACTGAACATCTGCTGCATCTTACTAATTTTGACCAAAATATGACACACTTATTTAAAACAATGAAGTCTAGGCTATGTTGCTAGTCTCAGTGACAGCATTTTTGCTTCAAAATAGTTTTTTTGTTGTTGTTGTTGTTGTTTTTGTTTTGGGTTTTTTTGTGTTATAATTTTGACAGTATCTCAGCAGTCAGATAAAAAGCATCATCCAAAGTGCTGGTGTTGTTTCTGGAGTATATGGTCTGAGTTTAGCTTAGGTAAGGCATGTCTGAGGTGTATGCATTCTTTGAAATCCTCTCTGGAGATCTGGGTGTGTTACACCCATCTATGAAACTGGTGGACAAGAGATTGCATTCAGAGCACTATATCCTCAGCTAGAACTACTGCTTATAAATCCAGGGTTATTGCTAATAACTATGCCATGTGTATCCTGAACATGAACTCACTTTTAGCTGTCATAAATAAATATAAAAAGGATTTAACCTCATTAACCATTAACCTAATGCTGCCAGGTCCTAAACCTTGGACCTAAACCATGTCCCTAAGCACCACATCCACACACTTCTTGAACACTTCCAGGAACAGCACTTTTACCACTTCCCCAGGCAGAGCACGTTCCAATGCTTGGCTACTCTCTCCATTTTCCCTAATATCCAATCTAAACCTCCCCATAGTTGTTTATCTGTAATGCCTCTTTCCTGTCCCTGACAGAGCAGGGTTTGCACTGCTGTTGGGACACATCTCACAGTGTTTCTGAGCTCAGGAATCTCTCTCCAGGAACAAGGATCTCTGTCCTCCCAGGCCTGGTATAAATTCCAGTGTGGTTAGTGTTACACGCAACACCAAAATTTAAACTAGCAGAGAAACAGGGATTGAAGAGAGGAGCTGTCTGCTGACTTCTGAAATTGAGGAACATTAGAATGCAGAAAGGCATAGATAAAGAGATGGAACCAGTTTCTACTTCAGACACCTCCTAGCATCATGAGCAGACTCCTCTTTGGTTGTGCTTCTTTCTCCATTATGAAAGCACTTGCTCCAGGATCCCCTAGAATTTCTCCAGTATGGATCTGTATGAGAGATATTTCCATAGAAAACTTCATCACTGAAGGAATGCTTGTCAATGCTATGACCCATGGAAGTGATTTGGACACCCCCTTGCATTGGACTAAATGTTTAGACCATCCTTTGCTGACACAATAGTCTAAAAGCAATTGGAGTCAAGCAGCTGGATGTCCACAATTTTCATGGAGTAAGAATTGCAGAGGCTGATCAAATCTCATTATTCAAAGTGACTTTGGGGGAGTCCTGTCTTCTCTCTGTTTTTTCCTGTCTGCTCTGACCAGCATGAACAACCCCTCCTCTGTTTTGTGTGCACACGGTCAGTTGCTTGGAGATGATGTGAGGTTGTCAGGACTGGGAAGGCTTGTGGTGGACTTCTGAGGAAGCTGCTACAAAGTACATGAAAGGAGGCTAAAGGCAGCTTTTAAGATTAAGATCAATGATTTCTCAACATTTCAAAACACACTTATTAAAAGAATACGTACTTTGCTTGTCCAGGCTGGTTTCTGGGCATGGGATGTGATGCTTTCTCCCTTATCTGCCCGGATTTTTCTGCAGACACGGTGTCTGTCTTCAGTCAGAAGAAAGTGGCAGATTATTTAACTTGCATCTAAAAAGTGCAACACTCATCTGTGATTCAAACTGGATAGCAGGCCATAGTATTCAGGGTTACAGAGAGGTCAAAAGGAGAGCAGTTCCTCAAAAAGGGGAGGTTTAATGTAATTTTTAACCATTATGTTCACTGAAAGATGAGGACCGTGCTAGTGTACAGGGCAAACGATTAAAGACCTCCTGAATTGCTCCTCTGTTATAAAGGAGTTGAACTTTACATGACCTTTCCACCAGGAGCTAAAGTCAGTCAGATTTGCTGACTTCATGCTCCTTTCTGAAACTCTTATAGAGAAAAAACAGAATTAAGGATGATCTCAGTGTGAGTTGCATGCAGAATTTGATGCTCTCAACTGCTTCAAAGCAAATTTTATATTTTGCCTTAGAAAATCAAACTGATATTACTGAAATAGAAGAAGAAAGAGAAAGATATCTTCATGCTACTTAGTATTAAAAATAAAATCTCTGGCATATGTTTAAAGCAAGCTAACATTCAGAAACCACTAGGGTTGATATTTGCTAGAATATCTGCCACTGAAATGTGAATCAGTTCTTTCAAGTACCTCCAGTTTGGTGCATTGTTGTGAATATACATCCTTCTTAATTGTACTCTCTTCACACTGAAAGGCACCCTGCAAGTGCATGTCACACAGACACACACAGAGACACACACAGAGACACAGACACAGACACAGACACAGACACACACACACACACTCACACACACACACACGTGTGACATCTTGCAGCAAAATCTGGAGATGCAGCAGAATTTATGCTGCAGGATTAATCTGGATGAAAGCAAATACCACCGGTATGGATGTTTATATCAGAGCTAATCACCCTGGTCTCCCTTTGTAGTCCGTGGAGGGAACCTGGCATTGCTGGAGTGTGATTCACCTCCTGCTGAAGCAGATGTCTGAAATGGGTCAGACACCTATTTCTGTCATTATCTTCAAAGGCTGCCTAGCTCAGAGACGTCTGAGGGGGGGTGAGATGAGCATGAGTCAGCAGTGTACCCTCAGAGTGAGGGCAGCTGGCTGCACCCTGGGCTGTGCTAGAAAGTCCAGAGAGGTGGTTACTGACCCAGCTTTGAGCAGGTGGCTGGACTAGATGACCTCCCCAAGTCCTTTCCAGCCTGAATTACCCTGTGACCCCATTCTCCATTCAGCACTTGTGAGATTGCATTCTGAGTACCATATCCTGTTTTGGCTCCCTGTTACAGTTAGGTTTTTAGATGCCAATAGTGGTTATCCCTCCTGTATTCAAACAGCCCTCTAAAGCACCCTGGTCATCCCAGGGATTTTGTTACAGCTCAGCCTCAGTTTCAGTGGCACAGCCAAGGAGGCTGTGATATATAGGATGAGTGCAAGGGAAACAGGGAAGCAAGATGTGGCATTTTACCACTAATGCCAACATCTCGTGGTGTTCAAACCTCTGTTCTGATCTCCTGGTCTGGAAACAGTGAATCATTTACCCTTGATCCTTCTGTCTAAAATGAAGCTACTAAAAGGAAGCAGCTGGATGCAAAGTCCCAGCCAGCTTGTCCATATCTGAGGTCAGAAGTTACAAAATCCCCCCACTGCTGCATGCACAGGGCCCTTCCCAGCTGCTGCTGTTGGACAAGCAGATCCCTGTTTCCTGCCTGCTACCTAAATGTGCTGACTTGCCATGGCAACCAGTCAGCACTCCAAGTGTTTTAAAGCTGCTGAGGAAATGTCCCCATTTACATGCTGTCACACATTCAGAAAAAGGCAGAATGTAGTAAAAAGTGAACAGCCCCACTGCTTGCCCCAGCTGAACCCGACTGTGAGGCTCAGAGGCTTACAGCCAGGCTGATTTTGAAGATGAGGTCAGTTTAAACATAGTTCTATACTGTGGGATAAGGCAACAGTTCAAGTTCCATTTTTATCACTAGTTTCTATTATCAGTGCCCTGTGTTTAATGTTTTGCTTAAAGTCCAAATTCAAGCAATGAGCTGGGAGCCATAGTTCAGTTGCTCTAAGGATAAAACCAAAATGTGCTTTTCCAGATATTGCAAGAAGATGACTTAAGGGTGATCAAAGACTTAATTCTCACTAATTTCCTTTAGTGGAAGACTTGGTCTCTCTTTCTTAGCTTAATGTTTTTGTTGCTTCTTTTGAAATCTTTGTACATCATCTCATAAATGGCATGAGCAAACTCATAAGCCTCAAAAAACAAATGGCAAAATTCAAATAAACAAAAGGTATCTTAAAAAACCAGAATTGTCAATGTTTTATTTAGAGTATGATTTTCATGATTTTCAGGACTTTAGTCTTCATTATTTAGAGTATCCTTTTCATAATTTTCATTATTTTCATCCTCATTAATGAGTATACACTGTGTTTGAGAAAGACTGAGTCACGTGTGCTGGTCAGAGTTAATCTCCAGACTCTAAGCAGCAGAGCTCTGAGTAAATTGTGTGCCAGTGGCACTTTCATTAGTGAATTTCACATTACCAGGGTTTTGCAATCTTCATCTCATAAAGAGGACAGGAAAAACAAAACAAGTCCTTAAGGTCTGAAACAAGATAAAACAAATGACCTTCTGCAAAAATGTTATTTCCCTGTTCTCCCATGAATGCTGAGTTACCCACACTTAAGAGGACACAGCAATAAGGACATTACATGTACCTAGGATCTCTTGCTTAGTTTATGGCAAGCAAAGAATATGGTGAGACCTGCAGCCATCTCTTTTATCCTGCAGGCACTCCCTGTTCCACAGGCACAGTTTGTGTGCTTTAGCAGATGGCAAAGCAGAGCTGAAACCTTGCCTGGGGCTGTGTGAGCATGAGGACCGGGGCAGGGTAGAGAAGCAAAACCTGCAGCCAGCCTCTGTACTGAGTAACAGAGGGGCTGTGAGGTCAGGGCAGGAGAACATGAGTTTGGGTGAGCTGCCATCCAAAAACACCCCATCGGGGCTCAGCAGGAGGAACGTCACTTCTGCTGTTTCTGCTGTCACCAGAACATTTCCTGTCAGGACTTGGTCTGTGTCAGTCACCTTCTCTCCTGCTGCTCAGGCCTACCAGAGGCAATGGCTCCTGTGCTGTGCAGAACACCTGCTGTGCCTGGGCACCCTCTGCTCTGGCCTGGAGTCAGCTACATTGAGCTGTGTTACTGTGCGTTAGAGCTTCCTCTTCTCAGTGATTCTCCTGAGTGTAGTGGAGAACCTGCACCAAATATCCTCCTTCTGTGAGAAGAGGAAATCATCAAGGGGTTGTTCAAACAAAGGTTTTGTCGCTTGCTGCAAGCTGAGCCATCCCTGGAGGTGTTCAAGGCCAGATTGTATGTGGCTTTGAGCAACCTGGTCTAGTGGGAGGCATTCCTGCCCATAGCAGGGATTTGGAATTAGATGTTCTTTCAGATCCCTTCCAACCCAAGCCATTCTGTGATTTTATGATTGATTCAAAGGCTGGAGCAGCCACTTCTTTGGTGGGTGGCACTTTCATAGCAATAACAGTGAAACAGGCAATATAATAATAATAATAATAATAATAATAATAATACCCACTCGGAAAATTGCCCTTGTTGGGTAGTAGAAGAAGGTTTTTAAAGAGGTGGATACAACAGACGAGATTAAACACAGAGTTCATGCTATTCATCCACTTCATGCCATAATCTGTTCAAGATCTGTTCAAGAGCCAGCCTGGATTTCAGCTGCTGACACCTGCTGAGTTTGGGAGTCCTCATGCAATTTTCAGGTTGACACTGAGTGGTACAAATAGATGGATAAAATTTTGTATACAGGCCCTGGTTATGTAAATTAGAGATTTAATCAGTCGTTCAGACTCTGCTTCCAGGATGGAAGAGAAATAAACCACAGACTTTTTGGAATAGTCAGAATAGTGGGTCAAGTTTGATCTGATGTGGTGATATTGCCTAGCTGGGATGGGGTTTGAGTCTCCTTTTTTAGAGGCTCCAAGGTTTAATGCGTCACTGTGGAAGGGTCCAGTGAGAGGCAAGAGCTGCAGCACTTGATATATAGGCATAAAAGAAGAGTAGAGAATTGCTTTTGGAACAAAAGAGTTGATCCTTTTTTATAGCTTCTCCCACTCACTTGCTCTGTGACTGGATGAAAAGGTCTGCAAGGCAGAAATCATTAGCCAGCATATGATGAACTCTGAGGCTCACCTGGATCACTCAACAAGTCCATGCCAAATCTTATCTTCAGAACCAGGGCAGATGTCAAGGATACAATCAACAGGACCTTATCCCCTGCCTATCACAACCTCTAAACAGAGGCTATGCTCTCCACTGTGCATGCCCAGGCATAGAGTTGGCATCTAACCACATGGTTGTTTAATTATATGTGCCAAAATGTGTATGGCATAATTGCTGCTGTTGCAAATGGCCTTGGAAGAGTCAGCTGTGTGGTTAAAGTACAAAAAAACCTTGCTGTCTTCATGTCCTTATAATAATGCAAAGAATATTAACTTGACTAACAAACTGCTCAATATATTAAAACAACCTTCTCTCTGAAAAAGTAAAGTAAATGAGCAGTCGTGATGGGCCCGTGCACTGAGAAAGAAAAACATCTGAGCCTGTAGAAAGCGGCTGCAGCTCTCCTGTTGGACAGATGAAGATAAGGAAACCTTGCAAAGCCCTTCTGGTAAGGCACTGGTTTGTCAGGCTGCCCCAGTCACCGCTCACATAAAAAGCTGATTTTTTCTCCTATGCTACCAAAGACCAGGAAATTATCAGGTGCATTGAAATCCAGGGCAAAAAACCTGGTACTGGATTCCAGAGACCTTGAAGGTAACAATCTGGTTTCTCAGCACAAACTTATAAAATGGAAACAAGAGCAGCAGCAAGCAGTGAAACTCCACATCCCCAGAGCAGACTGCGTTCATATAAACTGACATGGAATCTGACTTACAGGGAGCCTGATGAAAGGAAAGGAGATCCATCCATCCATCCATCCATCCATCCATCCATCCATCCATCCATCTGCATTTTTCCTTCTTTTCTTCTTTCAGCCTCGTTTCTCAAGCAGCACTTGACAGAAGACCTAAGTCACTGCCTGAACTAAGTTCTGTCTGTAGCCTCCAGGCCTGAGTTCATGGGCATATTTTAGTGATTGCTTTGGAAAACTGGATGCATTTTTCTGAGCTGGTTTTAGTCAGACACCAAGCAGCTATTTCTGACTTTGGAGAGATGTTTTACATTGTCCAGCTCTCAGGAAAAATTTTATTTGGTTTTAGTTGCCACATACTAAGAAAAAAAAAAAAAAAAAAAAGAGTTCTTTCCCTCAGCAAACTGTGAACACTTAAATGGAATAGTTCTGGATTTTGCAAGGGGAATGCTTGCTGGAGGAAAAGAACAGCCCTCTGGTTTCACTTAGCAAACGATGAGTTTTGCGCAATATTGAGACCTCTGCTGAAAACACAGCTGGTTAATGACACTGTGCCCTGGAATGGTCTGTATGGATTTGCAACTTACCTGTGTACATAGGTAAGGTGCTAACCAGTGCTTGGAGAGCACCAGGTGAGGATGCATCACTGACTGTAGAAATACAGCCCCTAGGAAAACAAGGGTGCTCCTGAACATTACGAATTTTACTGCCACCTGACAAGCAACTGCCTGTCCTAGTGCCTAAATCCCTAGGTGGGAGCCATAGCTTTTTAGCACAATGAGGATCCTGCTCCCACATAGGATTTTAAGGATTAAGAGCAGTTCAACAATAATTGGTAGGTGCACTCCTTCTTCTGGGTGAATGGCTCTTTTACTTCTCCCTTTGTCCCTTCAATAGTCAGCCTGAAGAAGGATGCACCCTAAAATTGTACTCCTCCATTTCCTGTGAGTACACAGGGGTAGGGCACAGAATGGGAAGACAGCAAACCCTCCCAAGCTGCTTCTCTTCTTGAGGAACACGCACTGGGGTACAGAAATTATCCAGAACTGGAGTAAAATCAATTGCTAGGCAATGATGAGCAGAATGCAGAGTGATGAAGACCTTTTTCTACTGCAGCCACTCCCTGCCTGGTTTGGGCAAAGTGGAGATGGCCTTTAAGTCAGTGCCTAGAGTTTCTGATTGCTTAGTTCCAAGCTATCAAGGATATCTAAGCCATAGTAAACAGCAGTCCCAGATATTTTGGGGTTTGGACTGGTTGAACATGGTCCACAGCTGAAGTGGGATGCAGCCTTTGATCTGTGTGATACTCATTCCTGTCACTGACAGTTTCACCTTAAGAAATGGAGTTTGGGAATAGCTTGATATTAATCTTTCCATGACTCTCTTCTTCTTAATTGCTTTTATGTGAGTATGAACTCTTCAGAATTATGCCCTCCTTTGCATTTATATGGATATCAGAGACAGCTAGAGCTTGTAAAGCCAAGGATTTAGACTGATGATGCTGTGAAGAGTTGGGTGGAAAAATCAGAAAAAACAGCTGGTATCTTTTAGAAGTGGAAACACTAATGCTCAGAAATCTTGGGAAACAGCCAAGATCTCCATAAAGTCAAAGAGTATGAGAAAAAAATACAAAAACTTTCTGCTGAAATGAAAAAGACATTTCAGATGACAGATAATTCTGTAGGACTAACATTCACAAAAATGTTTCCCTTACTGATTTGCACTAGGAGTTATGATATGAAACTTTCATTTTTCAAGACAATTAGGCAGTGTGAATCCAAGAGAATCAATGAAGCTGAAATCCTACTTTTTCTTGAAACAGAATGAAATTTCTTTGAGATCAGGTGAGGCTAGGATTTCTGCCTAGGACTACAGTTTATGCTGTCAACAACCCACAGACAAACAAACTGTAAGAAAATATGAACACTTAGGCTGTTACCTAAGCTTTGCCTAGTTAAAAAAGGAGCTTATCTCATCCCTTCATGGTATTACTTGGAGTTTTTGCATTGAAAACTAAAAATATATACCCAGATGGGGCTGTTAGTTTAGAAGAAATGCATCAAGGATTCAACTTTGATGCAGCCTTGGATTTACCTTGACTGAATTACAGTCACCTACACTTCCTCTATAAGAGTATTTGGCAGAATGAGTTAGCTGTGGAATTGTTTGCTTTTAACCAATGACTACAAATCATGCACATAAAGTCATTTTTTCAGCTCATAATCATGAATCTCACACAGGAAATATGAACCTGAGAACGACTATTACACAGTCAGATCACAAATATGCCATTTGTTGTGGGCTCCCAATTTGAGATTGTATTTATTGAATACAAAAAACCCCCATCTTTAGGAGAGCTACTGGAAAGACCTATTTGAAAAGAAAATATGTGAAATATTATTATAACTACTGTTTCTAAACCCAATTTTTAAAAGCCAAAAGAAGTTTTCTTTCTGCCCCCAAATTTCCAGAAGTGTTTTACCAAATCTGCATCTTTTCACTATTTTGCTTGTATAGAAAGTTGAACTATGATTTCCTGTATTTCAGAGCAAAGTCACACTGCTTGTTAGCTTCTGAAAGCCAGTAATCTCTGATCTCTGCATGAAATGTTGATTTCCGTGATTTAGCATTTGCCTTCAAGTGAGCACTGATGTTATCAGCAAACTGCTGTGGCTGGGTTTATCTCTTTTTGCAGTAGCCATGCAATTTATCAGGCAGGGCAGCTGCCAGGCACAAAAGGACTACACAGACCTACAGATAAACACAGGATCACCGAAAATAAAAGACCATATCCATGCCCATGCACACTCTTCCCTGCAGTGCAGTGTAGCTCTGCAGGTAACTACATCCCCGCTTGATAAAGTACATAGATTTTTAGTTATTATGGATTTCAGTGGAAATTCACAGAGCAGCTAAGTCCAGTTGCTGAATAAGGAATATTTAAGTGATTTGCATTCCTAGAAAGGGGCAAGTAAGCTGGTGAAGGGTCTGGAGAACAAGACTGATTAGGAGCAGCTGAGGGAGCTGAGGGTGAGGAAAGCTCAGGGGTGCATTATTACTCTCTTCATGCCTAGAGCAGCTGTTGAGTCACCATCCCTAGGAGTATTTAAATGATGCATAGATGTGGCTCTTGGGGACACGGTTTAGTGGTGAACTTGCCACTGCTGAGTTAACTATTGGACTCGCTGACCTGAGAGGTCTTTTCCAGTTAAAATGATTCTATGATTCTACAATTGATTCAATAGTATTGATTGCTTGGATGGTTATATTTCAGTGCTAATGGACAGATAGGAGATAGTATTTTTGTTTTAATGTTTTCTCTTTCAGATGTGATTGTACAATACGCATGGAAGTGCACCTCTCCACCAACTTTAAGTTTCTTACAATAATTGCACTCCTAAAAATAGAAAAGGAAATTCTTACTTTATTTCTAGACCACAGATACAGAATAAAACTACAGACTTAGAGTGGGTGGTTCCATCTTCCTGAAGCATTTAAAAGTGTGACAGAGAATTTTGATTTGGAAACACTTAGATTAATAGTTATCAATTTCCCAAAACCACATACTTATGGTAACTCGCACAGACTCTTAGAGCCCTGATTCTATCTTTGGAAGAAAGAGAGGAGATGAAACTTTGATGGACAACACATAGACCATTGATAGCTCAGCCTAGATTTGAAGCCATATTTCCTTCTGGGGCAGTAAGTGGCCAGCCCATCTCACCAGCCCAGAGTCCCTGTACTGTGCTGTTGCTCCTTGTACCCTCATTCCAAGCAGTAGGGAAGTCGAAGCTGCTGAGATGTTTGATGATTCTGGGCTCTATCCTTAGTTTGTACCTGCATCTTCCATGCAGTTACCATAAGAAGGAGAGCTTGGCAGCAGGATCACCCTCCTCCTGATTGACAGAGGACAGAATAGGCAGACCTGCCATTTTCAGACACGTTATCTGTGAGTGACTTGCCCTTACTTGAGAGGTAATTTCTCAGCAGAAACCCTTGGTAGGCTGCTGACAGTAGCATGGTTCTTTGGCTAACACAGAAGGCTGGGAGAGATTTGCTCCTGCTGAGTGCAGGAGGAGGAGCAAAGGACAAGCAAGGAAGGTGAGGGTGGAAATGAGACACTTGCCCACTGCTAAACTCTTACTGCCTGTGAGTGGCTGCTGAAGATCCCCCTTTTTATCCTGCAAAAAGCTATAATTGAGCCATAATAGAAGTTCTGCAATCTGAGTTGTTGTACAGAAGATACTCTTTTTCATTTAGTCTGTTAACATCAGTGTTTGTCCTACATAAATGACTGCGGTACCATTGGAGAGGAGCTCCTGGGAGGGTTTGTGCAGAACACAAGTAATTACTTAGAGACAAACTATCCCTTGCATGTTGTAACTCACTGTCGTGCCACAATGGTATTTTTTAGACAATTACAACACAGGACTGTACATTTTTGCACACATACATTTGCTTGACAAAACAAGCCTTTATTCGCACATGATGGCCAATTGCTTGTCCAAGCATCTCATGCAACTGCACTCGCACTGGGTGCAGGCAGAAGAGGCACAGAGGCCCTTGCATAAAAAGGAGAAACATGCTGGATGAATTTTGACTTGAACACGCTGTCCTGTAATTGTACTCCCAGCAGCGTGTGTGTGGGGTTCCTGAAAAAGCTCTTGGGAGGGAGGGGAATAGGAACAAAGCAATATCAAAGAAGAGTCATGTGGCGTTGACGGGCTTGGAAAAGCCATCTTGCTAATTGTTTGCAGGATGCATTCCAGGTTACTGCGAGCCAAGAGGCTGCAGGGTTTGTTGGGCTGAACTGAAAATTACAGTGCTCTCTCCTGTCCTTGTCTTACTTGACTGATGGGAGACTCACATCCCCTTGGGCACTCGCAGGAATTAGGATCTGGTGTATCCCACTGTAGGGCGTGCTGCTGGTGGGGCTTTGATCAGAGTTCAGCCTTTGTTGTTGAAAGGATGTATTTAATCTCAGCAGATTCAAAACGGAGATGGGCTGCTCAGTGCCATTGCCACAGGACTTGTCTCCCCTCCCTTTCCCCCAACAAAAGAGGAACAAAAGCAAATGACCAGCCAAATTACGTTTTGTTTCCACCGAGTAGACTGTTATGAGTTGCTTGTATATTCATTATTACCAGGACTGAAAGGCATCATGCTGGGCTGATTTCAGAGCTGTTCCCCATTAGCAGCAGTTTTTAATGTGAGTATCAAAGTCGTCTTTCAATTACCACCCCTGACCTTAGAAAAATACTTAGCATTGTACATCTGAAGCTCATGCCACTAAGCCTCGTAATTGAAACAAGCCCAGTAAATATTCAGGAATGAATAGTGAGAACCTGCCTATCCTTCTGTGTAGATCACCCTGGTATATAAGCTCTGTGCTAAGTGCTTTCTTCTATCACCAGTGCTGTCAGGCCTGGTCCAAGCTGGCTCCTTGCTAGCAGCATTTCAGATATTTGCAGTATTTCAGATTCTTTCAAGTCAGAGGAACCAGGTTCAAGGACTAGATGACAGTGAGGAAATAGAAGCAATAAAGGCAGTAGCTAGCTGTGTTCTGCAGTGCTGGATGGAGATTAAGTGCAATGGCAGGTACCAGTCAGCTGTGACTGACTTACTCCATCTGGTCAGTGCTGTCCTAGCTGGGATCCTGCAGCCCTGCAGGCTGTGAGGAGGAATTTGGGTGTAGCAAGCCTGAACACCAAAGTGATGGTACAGTTCTGGGAGATCCCAGACATTTCACCAGGTGAGAGGAATGGCACTTCTGGGTACTGATGCTCATCATGGGATCTGAACCCTTATCTTCACCCTGAAAACAACTTTCTTACCAGGCATCCTTTCAGTTCTCTTAGGCACTGGGAACTATTTGTAAAATGCTTCTTGCTGCCCCTTGAGTTGTTCCTGCCCTTTCTGGCTCCTGTTGAATTTAGGTTTCCTCAAATGAAGCAGTGCTCCAACACCAGTGTGGGAGTGGAGGGAATTTATGCTTTCCTGGATGTCCCTGGCATGCCATGTACACGTTGGATTTGTCAGTCCCATTGCTGCTGTCTCTGATGTTCCTGGAAGCTTTTCTGGCCATGTCTTCAGGTTGACAGGGCAGATACCACAGTTAGGATATAATGGATTAATCATATTGAATAGATGCTTTAGCTGTTGAGCTGGCACAGAGTGACAGACCCAAGAAATAACTCTTCATTCCATCAGGTAGACAGACACTTTGATGGATGGGGACTGCAAGGTAATTCACTGAGGTTAATGGACTGTTATGGCAGAGACTGACAAAACGAAGGCTTCATTCACCATTTAAACTGGGTCCTGGGGGTGCTTGGATTTGGTGCCAAGTGGGAGCTGGAATTAACTTTCTGCAGAGGAACTGGGAGATGTCTGTTAGCTGAGAATGGTTGTGCACTACAGCAGATATGTTTTCCCACCAAGCTTGGCAGCTCCCAGCAGGTGAAGGTGTGAGCAGTGTGCAGTTTAACAGGTCACTGCCAGGTCACACTTTCCTCCATTTCCTGGGTGCTGCTGAATGCCTTTCTAGGACTCTGGGTAAAGTTATCATCCCTTTCAGATGGGTAAAAGCTGAGAGCACAAGATGGCCTTGTCTGTTATTTGGGGTACAATAGGCAAAGGCTGTTCCATGAGGAGAGCAAGTGTTACTCCAAACCAGAGGTTTCTCAAGTGTTCAAATTTGGGGCTGCACCACAGAAAATTTTTAATATTTCTGTCAGGGCACTTACAGTAACTAAAGCACTGGGTGTGAGTGTTCAGCTACCTGTTGACCCAGCCCATTCCTTGGAGACCCTGAGGGGAGCTCAGATAGCAATCAGCCTCAGTCAGCCCCACCGAGATGAGTTTCTATTATGCAAAAGAGATATCACAGCCTGACCCTCACACCCCATCATTAAAATTCCTCTGAAGCTCCAGCCCAGTCAGGGGCAGATTCCAAGTCCTGAGGGTGAGGTCATGTCTGCAATGAGGGCATGACAATAATTGCCATTATATGGCCCTATTTATTCTCTGGAGACACATTAATGTTGCTGCAGAATGAGGCCATGGGCAATAGAAAGAGCATCTATTTGTGACTTTATGGTTTTTAAACTTAAGTTGTTAATCTGTTGTTTCCCATTGCCTTGGTCCATCACACTGATAAGAGGTCATGCATTGCTGAGTTCTAGTTAATCAGTACTAATATAAAAAACTGTGTTTTTAAATAAATATAAAGAAGAGCTGAAGAGACTGAGTACTTGCATCCACCTTGTGTGTGTGTTGGTGTAGTTTGCACTCAGCTTTTACAGTGTTGCTGTCCTTCCACATCTTGTTTCCAGAAGGCTTGTAAATTGTTATCTTCAATAGCACAAGGGCTTGAAATGTACCTGACCAGGATTTTACAGAAGTCAACTAACTGTATCAGTGTTCTTGGGGTTGGAGGCAGAACAGGTTTTGGGCTTAGGCCTGGCTCTAGCATAAACTCTTTCTTTGTTTTTCTACTTCTGTTGTCTCCCAGGTGAATTTATTTTTCTTCTTCATTGCTGTTTATGTTTACAGGAACTCTTATTCTGCCTAAATAAACCTCTGTGCTCCTGTTTAACTTGAGTAATGTCAGTGGGTCACATCCAGGAAATGTGCTGACTTTTTAGCATTTTCTGTTGAAGTTTGTACTTCCTGCATCACCCCTGCATGGACATCAGGAGTGTTCTACTCCCTTAACTGGGTTTTTCTTATTTATTACCTTCTCTGTCCTGCAGGGAATGAATGAAATTTTAAAGATTTCTCATTTAGAGTTTCTGCAGGTTCAATATCTTTGTTGCTTTCCCGTGTGCTTCCTTTCTACTAGTAGACAATATTTTGCAGAGGGACTGGGTAAGTTTTTTTATATCTACGGCCATAGGCCTACTATCAGTGACAATTCTTCACTTTTTTCCACTAAAATTTACAAAGGTCTGTCAGCAGAATGCCTTTTTAATACACTACTGAAGCACAGGGAGAAGAAATCTGGGACAAGAGTGAATTAGTAAGAACCTATCACTAGGAGATGAGACCTAAGCAGAAAATATAATTAAACTAGCATTATGCAGCCTAGATTTTTATCCATTTTTGCCAGTTTGTTATTCAGTGTAAGAAAAAAAAAGTTTCTTTCAGCACCTTTCTGTTGCCAGTAATCACATTGGACATTTAAAACAATTTGCCAAGTTTGATCCCCTTTATGCCAGCAGAAAGCATAATTAGCTCCAGGTATTCTGTGCAGTGAGTCTGGTCAAAAGGAGAGCATCTCTCTCCCCAGATGCTAACTTGCTTCTCTGTTTGTTTGGGGATTGAGTGAGAAAATGATTTAAAACAGTAGATGACCTAAACATTTATATTCTTTCATGAGATAGAAACACCTGCTCCCCCCAACAAGGAATTAGCAAGGAATGCTAATGAGGAATTTAGAGAAGGGTTTTAACATAGATCACAGCATTCACAGTGATGTGCTCCACTCAGTTCTTGGCTCTGCATGGTTACTCAGTGTCCAGGTTTTTGTATTGGAAGAGAAATTTATGGCTTTCTTGCTTTATTCATTCCCCTTTCACATCATACTCCTTGAGCTGGCTCTGAAGATAAATCCTTCTTAATCTTCAGACATAAATCAGAGTTGGGGATGATGTGCACTTAGAAGATGTCAACTGTCCATGGCTTGTGTTTGCAGCCTGAGCAGCAGTGAACTGCTTGCTGCAAATTCAGAGAAAGCCTCTGCATCCCCCTGCAAATTCTTTCCCTGGGCAATTACAGACCCATGGAAACACTGCACATGATGCACCAAGAGTTAAGGTTTTTAATCCAATTTTATGTGAGTCTCTGCTTTGTTGCCATCCTTTGTCTGACAATTACTGTGCAATGCACAGGCAGTACTTCAATGCCATTTGTGCCACTGTGTTAATTACCATGTGCCATTCTGATCTGATAAACCAAGGCTTGTGCAAAACCTGCAGGAACAGACCTGCCTGAGCCTTGAGTCTTACCTGTCATCTGCACTTCCAGTTCCTGAGGATTTGTTGCATTTAGTTCAGGGCTTGTACTCACAATACCTTTACCAAAGAGAAAAAAGAAGGTTTAGTTTGGTCAGTGTCACAGCTTAGGTGTGTGCTTGGCAGTAGCACCCACAGGTGCAAATGTGCCCAGACATCAACAGGATGGGATCTGAGGGCAGTGGGGGAATGGGGCAAGGGGCATTTCAGACATCTGGGCAGGTGAGTGCAGCAGTGGCTGAGGAGTAAGTGAGGTGTGAGCTGACCACACACCACACAGACACTTTGAAATTGTTTATTAAAACAGTGAGTGTTTCATGGCTCTTGCAAGCAAACCCACATGAACAAGACAGGAGTCAGGACACTGCATGAAGGCTTTGGGTGCCTGCTCCTCACCATCACTGCTCCAGTTTCCACGCTGCCAGAGGTTGTTATCCTATGCTGGACTGTCCCCTGCATAGATTATTGCCCCAAATTTTCCCATGGGAAATTTTCACACAGCAAGACACCAGAGGTGTTTGCATTCTTTGGAACAGTGGCAAGGTTCCCTAGGAGTTCTCTGGAAATCACATCACGGAACACTCCTGAGGCTCTGCTCTTCCAAACAGGTCTCCCCTTTCCACATCCTCCTGAAATCTGAGGGTCACTTCTCAGCTCTGGAGGTCAGTTTGCCCAGATTCAGTCAGAGCCATTCTTGGTTTATATTTATTTAAAACTGCTGTAACTAATCACTGCAGCTTTCTTTCCATTAGTCACCGAGTTTAAAAGTAGACATTTGGTGCATCTGGATTTCTTCCAAGAAGAAGAAAACAGACACATATTTCTGGCTTTTTAGATAGAATAATTTTCTTCATTTGTATAATATTCTAGAGAAGTTGTATAATCATTTCTTGTCTTGATCAATATGCCATCAAAGTGGAAGTCATACCCATCCTTCTGCTCATTCATATGAGATATTTTTTCCATCTAAGAATCTACAATAGAATATTTATTTTTTCAACTAGAATAAATATTGCCCAGCTCAAGATCTTCTTCTGAGACCAAGATTATCTAAAGATTTTCCAGTATAATTCTCCAGAGAAAAAGGCCTCAGACTTTGCTGGTCAGAGGAATGGATGATGTAAACGAGCCAGTAGCTCACTGATCTCTATGGTTTGCATGAAAATCACAAATTTACCACTTGATTTATGTCATCCTTTTGCAAATTGTGATCCAACTGGCTTTAGCAACGAGCTGGACAAATTTCTAATGGATCAAAAGGGCTCAACTCCATGAAACAATCAGCTGACCTGAAGTGCAGGAGTGGCTGGAGGAGAGAGCGGAAAATTGACCAAAATATTTGCAAGATGTGAAACTGAAAAAGGAGATTTGGCTCTGGTCACTCTGAAATTTTTATTCTTGTGTAAAAACTGTATTTCTCTTCTTGCCATCATTTGAATTGTGATGGTAATCCAATTTCTCCTTCATCTGTTTTTTCCAGTTAATAGGAATATCATTTTGCAGATATTTGAGATATGCACCAAGACTGCATATAAAATTGGAGATAAATTTGAGAATTAGGCTGCTCAATCTGAATATTGATCACTTTAGGCACTTTGGAAATGTAACCCATGGTTCCAAGAGAGAGAGGTATAGAAATGACTGGAAAAAAAATGGTTCTCTTGAATTGAGTGAAGCTGGGAAGGACAGGAGCATGAGAGGCATCAGAGGGAAACATTCTACTTGGAAGGGGAAGTATAAAAATTTACAGAATGTGAAGACATATAAGATAGGGCTCCAAAAGAAAATGTTCCCAAGCTGTCCAAGCATCCCAAGCTGGGTATGTGTCAGGCTGGCTGCCTGCTGGGGCTTACAGCCTGCTGGGACTGGAGTCTGGTGTCTTTGGTGTTTGCTCCAAAGCACAGACCCTTCGAGCTTTAGCTTTCACTGCCTGCACAAGGCAGTTATCTGAGGGAGGGAGTTGGCTTCTCTTTGTACTGCTGTGCATGGGAACTCCTTGCTGCAAGGCACCCTTGAGATACATCACTGGTCTAAACCTCTCAGCTTCAAATCTTTTGCAGATCTCTTCTCTTATGACATGTGTGAAGTACTGAAAATCACTCCATGCACCACCATGTCTGCACTGTCGAGCAAGGGGGAGCTTTGGTGCACTGTGGCAATTCTTGCATGCAGGACAGGAGCTGTGAAATAGCACAAGAATGTAGGTGTGCAACAGAACAAGAAAGCAGGTACAGCTCCCTTGGTCCCCTTCACCAGAAAAAAAAAAAAGAAAACATGAGCTCAATGTGCGTCTGTGATGGGTTATGTGCAGCCACACTCTCTTGGGATCATCAGCAGCTCTAAGGGGACACCAGGACAGCAGAATGAGCTTGGGTTGGGCCATCTTTGACCCAACCAGTGCATTTTCCATTGTCACTGAAAGTGTGCCCCAAGGTGCCAGTGGCTGTAGAGATCTTTGCTGGAGTGGCTTTTCTGCTGCAGGGTCCTGGTTGGGGCTGACAGGCTGTGGTGGCAGAGCAGGGCTGACAGCCTGGCCCTTGGGGTGTGACACTCTGCTTGTGCTGGGTTTTGAAAAGTTATGCCTTCCAGCAAATCTTTGAACCCTGTGGTTAAAAGTGATGAATGGGTGGTCAGTGAAAAGACCTAGAAATAAACCACTGATTCAATTATGAATGAAATTGGCTTAGCTAGCACTATTAAAATAAATATTTTGCCTTATATTGACTAGGGAAGGGAGTGATTTTACAGCTGTGTCCACAGCCAGAGTGATGCAAGAGAATTCAGTTGAAGCTGAACAAAAGCTGTTGCTGAATGTGGGAACACGTTCTGGGTGATGAAACACCCTTAGTCAGAAGAAGTCCTTTACTTTTGGGTAATTTAATAATCTACTTGATAACACATTGCAGAGAAATCTGCCATAATTTTTCAGATCTCAGTCAAATGCTTCCCTCTCTGGCACAATTCTTACACGTTCTTTTAATTTTATTATAATTATTATTATTGTCATAATATGACACATTTCCTACAACTTTCTGCACTGCCCTGAGTGTGCCATTTGGGCAATGGTAGTTTCACTCAGCATAGCACATGCTTGGGTTACTGGGACAGCATTTGAACAGCCTGACTGATCTTCAGGTGGGCACCATGGTGGGAATAAGGTGTTTTTATCTTCTCAAATGAATTCTCCAGGGTCTTAGCAGTGCTGAGAATATGCCACTGCACAGATCCTGCTCAGTCTGTGTTTGAAAGGAGCTCAGAGAGCTGAAGAGATTTCAAATATGAAAGAGATGCTGTTGAATGCAGTGAAGATATTTCTTGTCACCCCCCAAAATGGAGCAGGTTTCATACTGTGAAGGCCTGGTAGGGAAGTGTCTGTCCTGTACTTGCAAGGAGACCCTGGAGGACATGCTCAGCTCAAAGCTGAGCACTCAGCCATGTAAAAATCACTGGAGCTCCAAAGGCACTGAATGTACCCCTAGGGACACTGGATAAAGAGATGGTCACAGATGTGACCTGAGGGAGAAGCATGGTCTCACACTGCACGTCCATGCAGCAGTTCCTGGAGAGTTGTGGGACTGCTGCTGGTGAGGAAGGGTGTTCACTGTGCTTCACAGACTTTAGAGTTCACAAGAGTGGGTGGGAACTGTCATGAAAGTACAGCTGAATATTATCTGTGTGGGTGACCTTGGTGGTAGGTCTCAAACATGCCACATTTCTGAGACCATTCACACCTTCTCTGTTCAGGTCAGTGATGTCCACCTTAGTAAAACTCTACAGGACAGATGTGTAAAGTGAAACTTGCTGAACAGGAAGGAATCACACAATCAGAATTTACCACCTTTACACTACAAAAAAAATCTCAAATTCATGCAAGAACCCAAAATGAGGGGGAAGAGAACTAAAACCCACACAGAGGTCTAAGAGTCATATTTCCTACTTTGCAGTCTCCTCTCTGCTCTATATCATCCGTATGCATGGAAAGCCAGGGCAGTATTTTGTTTGGCTTGTTTGTTTGTTTGTTTTTGTTTGTTTGTTTGAGCTCTGTGCTGCTCTGAAGTTGAGGGAGTGCTGCAAGACTCATGACGTGCTTGGTAATTGAAGGGTAAAGGGTAGAGCTAATAATGTTGTCTATTTGAAGAAAAGGCAGAGTGGCTGTGGATGGATGACAGATATTACAAAAGCAAGTGCTTGTTTCTGTGTGTGTGTATTTGTGTTTGTGTGCACAGTCTGTCCTCCATCCAGTGACTATGCTCAAGCCAAAAATGAGACTAAGAGCAAGGGTTAAAAAAAATCCCAAAGAATACACCAAAAAAAAGGTCATTTCACTTTTTTGCTCATTATACTCCAGCCACAAGATCTTCTCTGAAAATATATAAGAAAACTCTGTGTACAATAAAATATTAGAATTCCAGCCTAAATAGCAAAAGAATCACAGAACCACAGAATTCTTGCAGCTGCTGTACCTGCTGTACCTCAAGCCACCCATTTTCAGGAGTTTCTTTTCAAAGATGTCCTTTTCACCATGTGAAATGGAACCTTCTTATTCTCTTGCTGCCTGCAGAATGCCTGGGAGAAACAGAGCAGTTAATGGAATTAAAGAGTGAAGCTCACTTCATCCCCTAGAGGAATGAATTTTTCCCCACTTGCATTTTGCTCTGCAGTGACTGGTGTGGTATTATGTGATCCTCCTTGCAGGAGCCCTTTGGGCAGCTCAGATAAAATGGAGGGGAGGCATAAAAAGAGAAATCCAATTTATTTTAAAAAATGTATTTGTTGTCTACCCAGCAAATTTTATACATCTCTACAAAGTTTCTTGGGCAGGATTTTCTGAAAAAATAGTCCAAGACCAACCTATGTTGAAGATTTGAGAACTAAACCCAACCAAAACAGCATTCTCAGCAGTTCCCATTAATATGAAATTTCTTGGGGTTGTCATCATTGGGGTAAATTCTGATTGTTCCATTTCATTTTGTGTCTACTCACTTCAGCATGTTAGCCTGATGTAAACTAGTTCTGAAAGCTCAAGAACCAAAGTCAGGCCCTCAAATAAATTCATTCACAGATTAATCAGATGTGAGATGCAGGGGGTGAAGGTCAAAGATGCACCTCAGGCCAGGCCAGAGGGACCCAGAAAAGAGTACCTGTGCTCATGAACAGGTAATTTTGGCCCCAGGAGGGGGAATTCTCACCCCCCTGTACTCCCAGGGTATCTTCCTTTCTAGCCATTGTCTCTGAGTCCTCTGAGATACAATTTGCTTTTGCTTTAAGCAGAATGTCAAATTTGAGAAGGCAATAGTGAGTATGAAACCAGGCAATAGCGACTTCAAAGAGAAAATATGGTAAATAAGAAACTGGGAATTGTTTCACAATAAGCACCTGGGGCCACAATGGAGTCAAGGGATGATCTGTGCAGGATGTGTGTTGTAACTTGCTTCTCTCACTTTCTGCATATTTGTAACTCGTCCTAAAGATATTCCTGGAAAACTCAACATGAAATGCTGAGTTCTTTGTGAGAGACATCAAAAATGATGTACTGGTAAATGTCACTCATTCATTGCCCCCTCAAGAGCACTCACCTGCACGTGTATCCCAGGCCAGTCTGCCACCAGCCCCACTCTAGAGCAGCTCCAGGAAAAGATGAGGAATATTTTAAGCCCTGATTTGGGTACCCCTTTTGAGGTCTGGGTTACAGAATGTGCAGTGTCATGGGGGATGAGCTCTCACAGCAGGGCTGGTCCCAGTAAGATGGTTCTGTACAAGTGAATTTCCTGACATTAAAACAACTTTGACAAAGAAAGGGAAAAAATAAATGTAGAAAATATTTTCTTTCACTGTTTATTTTTTCCCAGTGCCTTTCTCTCCTCCCCAGAGTAACAACCTAAGTTTAAGTACTTTTAAGTAGGAGTTTTCCATTCATATTTTACCTCTCCTGCACCCTTTTTTTTTTTTTTTTTTTTTTTTTTTTTTTTTTTTTTTAGAGAAAAGAATAATCAGAGAAGAACAAAGAGGGATAAAAACAAATGCTGAAATGTAGCATTTTGTTCCTCTGGACTGGACTCACCCTAGGGAATTTTTAGAGAATTAATTTCTTATGATATGCAGGAGACTGGATGAAATTTATTTCTGGCCTGGCTTGCCATGACACTGGAAGTCTACGTAAAACTTAGGAAATCTTTTAAATAAGGGCAGTTTCTGGAGCTGGAGAAACCTGAAAGCCTTCCTTTGGTTCAGTGAGCACAATACCGGTCAGTGAGCATGATACAGGTGTGTAAGGGGTGGGTGAGAAAGGAGTAAGGAGGATTTTATTTGTGACCCCTGGCAAGGGGTGTAGGTGGTGCTGGGTGTAGGGAGAGAGGCACAGGGTCCTCTCTCTCAGGAGACAACCTGGAACCCAGCTTGGGTCACTTCTTCTTCCACTCCTGTGAGTTCTACCACAGCAGTGGCATGGTTTGTCTGTGAAGGGCAGAAACCACCTCTGTTTAAGCCCAGTTTCTGCCCTGGAGGCTGGATCCTGTTCCTCTGTGGGCTGATGTGGTGAGGGTGCAGGTTAAGATGCTGTGCAGAGGGACTCACCCCTGTTCAGGTTTCTGAGGTCCCATGGAGCAGGACCTGCTGCTTGCACCTCAGGGACGTGTGCCACAGCCAGCTCCCGTCCCCTGGGCTGGCTCCTGGTGCATCCCCACTCACAAAATGCCCCTTCAGCCCTGCCCATGGTGGGCAGACAGGGGTTGGTAGCTCCTGGGCACAGCAGGCAGACCCAGAACTGCAGCTGTGCCAGGAGCCCTGCCCAGAGTCTGTGCTGGGAGCTGGGGGAGCTGAGTCACTCCTGCCAGGCCTTACCCACCTAACTGGTGCTTGTCGTGCCCAACCTGTTTGGGTGCCTGAAGCAGATGGGTTTGGCATCAGTCTCCCCTGGAGATTAATTAGCTTCAAGTCCCTGATCTGGTGAAGAGTTAATGATCTGTGCAAAACTGAAAATCTTCGATGGAGAGAGCTGAAAAAGCCAGCAGCATAATGAGCACTTGGTGCCTCTGAGAGCCCAGCAGTCCTGTCCCCTCTGCAAACCTCAGCAAGCACAGCTAATCTGATCCTAAATCCCTTTCATCCTAGGTGAGAGCCCTAACCACAGCCCTGTGGGCTGTCTGCCTGTCTCTCTGCTCCTTCATTTCAATGAAAGCTGTAAAATAACTCTTTTTGCTACATATGGAAATGGGAGTAATTTCTGAAATCCCAGGAATATTTGCAAGGCAGGAAAAGCACTTCCTGCCCAACCACAGCCACAGGTCACAATCACAGCCTTCTGAGACCAAGTACAGGCTCTCTATAATTGTATGTTATACTCAAATGTGTTCACTTTTATGAATGTATTGTTGGATTTTTTTAACTTCTAAAGGGTTATTTCAGTGTGAGAGCAGCCCCAGACCTGATGAATACACCTTTGTGTGCAGTTCTCTAACTACAGTATTTCTAGGTTAACTCTCATGGACTTAAAAGACAGATGAGTTCTTGGGGGAAGCTTTAATAAAAGTAGTCTATCTGTCTGGAATAAGAGCCCAGAGTTTGCAATGTAAAATAGTTGCCTATGAAAAATGCATTCTTCATAAGTGAAACAACATAATCCTCCTGGCAAAAGGCCAGAAGTTGGGTTTCTCTTCCAAAAGCTGTCAAAAAAGCAGACAACAAAAAAAATGCCTGTCACATTTTTAATTTCATATTCTGTGTGACTTTGTGTGCAGATTAACTACAGATCAGGAAAAGAAAACTTCCAGCACAGTTCAAAAAAAGAAGTCAAAGTGGGACAAGAGGGAGAGGCCACCTCCAAAGCTTCAGGCAGCCAAGGGCTCAGACAGTGTCTGTGAGCCTCGTGTGTTCCCAGCTGCAGGCAGTGGCACAGCAGGGGAGACACGGGGCTGTGGGAACATCCATGGAGGGTTTGTCACCTGGAATTGGCTTTATTGTCCTTCTCCTTGTCCTAGAACATTGCTGGCAATGAGCATCAAGAAGGTGGCTCCTGGGGAGACTGGTGGGAGGACCAGGCTTCACCTGGATGAGCACAGGCTGCCAAAGCATCTTTCCCAGCAGGAAATCCTCAGCCTCCCTGCTGTGCTCCTTGGCACAGGGCTGCAGCACTGGCATTGCTGGGCCAGGCCCTTCAGTAGCTCCTGTTTTCACCACAGACCATGGGTTTGGTGGTTGTTTCATTACCACTGCTTTTAGCATAGGGTTGGTAAGGTTGTTTCTAATGTTTCTAAGGCTGGTTGTTTCTAATACACCCCTTAGCATTATACCCAAGAGGCAGAGGGGTTTTAGAGATGTATAAAGTTACTCCTTGAACAGCAAGAGCCACTGTGTAGCTTTCATGGGATAGAGGAAGGGAAAATTTATTTTTGACTCAGAGTAGATTTTGATTCTGGCCAAAATTTGATGTTCTTTTTAACTTTTGTTTTTTTCTTTGTTGAAAAAGAAACAAAACCCAAAAAACCAGACAACAACAACAACAAAACCAGAACTGGAAAAGCTTTTCGCAGGGCCAAGTTTTGCAGCTTAGATGCTCTGCATCTTCCTTTTTCGCCCTGAAGGAAAAAATAGAACCCTGAAACCACTCTCTGATGTGCAGACACTTCCTTAGGCCAGGGAATGATGTGAACTCCCGTTTCCTGCATCCTGGGGTTGTGTATCATGGGAAAAAGGCACTGGAGTGGGGGGTGGGAATGGGGCTCCCCACCCTGTGGGGCTGTGAACACCGTCCAAGTACAGCACCCTTGGCTGGGGTGAGGCTTGACACCACCTCAGGATTTCTTTGTGACTGGCTTAGGTGGCTCCCTGCCCGCTGGGCTGGTTTGTGGCTCCTGTTTTGAGGAGTTCAGGGAGCCCAGGAGCCTCACTCAGCCCCTCTGCTGGAGACAGCAGTGCCTGGGAGCTGACTGCTGTGCTCCTTGGTGCTGCAGAGCCTGCGCCCTGTGTGCATCCCATCCCAGGTGCCTCTGCCTCCCTGGAAAAGTGTAGCCTCCAAAAGTGCTTAATGCTACTTGGCTCCTCACCAGAACCACTGGCAATTTCAGCTCCCACCACATATGACCAGGCACACAAGATGTAGAAATTGGGGAACTCAGTACAAAACCCCTTCATCCTGCTGACATCCCCAGCCAAAAGGCAAAATTCAGCTCATTTTGCCCTTGCTTGCAGGTACAATGAAGGGTACATGAAGGGTCTATTGCAGCTGCTTGGTTGTGAATAGCTCCTGGAAAAAAGATGTTAATTTCCAGCATCTTCTGTTTTCTGCATATGTTCTTTATCTGCAGTTTAATGTTCCCTCTTAGCCATTGCAATTCTATTGAATTCATTGGGTTATAATAGTGCTATTAATCCTGATTAGTATTTTCCTTTGTTTCATCAGAGTGTGCTGTACAATACCTTAGGAAGTGGGAGTGGATAAATTAATAGAGATTGTAAATAAACAAGGGCATAGCAAAGTCAGGATGATGGGTCACCACTGGCAGAGAAATGCTTGCACAGCTGGACAGTGACCCTTGTGAGGAACAGCACAGCAAACCAGCTTCTCATCAGCCACAAGGGGTGTAGCAGAGATGTGTGACATTGAGGGATCACCAAGGTATTGTAAAGCCAAGCCCAGAAAGGGAAGAAGCCCTTAGAGATAAGTATGGTGATCTGCAGGCTGTTCCTCTGCTGCTCAGGAGATCACTCTGTGGAGACAAGATCACTTGTCTTTCAGGGAGCATCCTTTCTGTTGTGCATAAATGCAGTTGCACAGGCTTAGGATGGTCTGGTGTTTAGGATATGAGTGCAAGCTAGGATGACTGTAGTATTAAAAAAAGAAAATTATTTTTCCGTGAAGCAAAACTGCAGCAGTGTGCCAGAATCTAAGTCTGTGTTATTTTGCATCAGGCTGGCAGGTTAGACCTGAACCATAATGCCTCCAGACACCAATCCTGCATTTCAGAAAGGCTGTTCTATAACAAGTGCCACATCATCTTGTTTACTCTCTGCCCAGAAGCACTTTGGTCCTTGGCAGTGACAACTGTATCAAAAGGGTGGTAAGAAATCCTTAGGTTGACTATATTTAGTATTTCCTAAAATCAAAGTAATGCATTGATTCACTTCCTTTTGTTTTGAGATATAATTACATGTGCTAAATTATGCTCAGGAAAGTGATTAAAAGAAATTTGCCCTCCAGAGAAAAACAGGAAAGATTGAAAGGCTTGCTTGCTTGCTCACTTTCTTGCTTTCTTGTGTAAAACAATGTTCTTTTAAATTAAAGAGGGTGACATTAAATTGCAGTACTGGAGACATGAAGACATTAAATAAAAAATATTAGATCTTTTTAATGTCCGTTAATAGAGACATTAAATTAAAAAAAAAATCTATTTTAAAGGGAAGCTGAAATTGATGATGAGAAAAGTTGGTGTGAAAAAAAATACAGAAGAGGTTAATGGAATCACATTTCAGTCTGACTTGTTAGAGAGCTTTGAGCCCTTTCCCCTGAGATTAACTTGTGTCACCACGGGGAACAGGGCCTGAGAGATGAGGGAAAACCTTATGATAACGAATTAAATTTCAAAATAAAGTTTCAGATACACAAGTGTTTGTTTGGATGTTAATTGCAAAGCAAGATTAGTGCTATTAAAGTATTAGCAACCTAGAAAATTATCATAATAATGCTGTTCAGACAATCCTGAGGTGCCTGAATTTTTTTTTTGTAGCTGTTGCCAGTGCAACTAGCATGGTCTTGTTTCTCTTGCAGTAAATATCAAAATGGATTTTAATCATATGTTAAAGTTAAATTTTAATAAAGGAAGAGAGATTAGCAAAATGGCAGTCTCTTGCCTGATTTGTACATCCACTGTGGCAGGAATTTAGTTTATCAATCCTCTGAATCAAGTGACTGTCTACTCAAATGTGCAATATGTGAAATCTGGTGTGCCTCTGAAGAACAAGAATCATCTTGCTCATATTCAGGGTTCAGGTTCCAACCATAAAGATTGAAACCCAATTTTTTCACAAGGTGAAAGCACTGGTTTCCAGCAGGGCTTTGTTGAAACCTGGTGCCATGCACAAGTGTGAGGGTTGTGTTTCTTTGAAGATCTCAGTTCTCAGCAGAGAATACTACACAGATTTCTCATGTGCATTTGGATCTTCTGCTATGAACAGTTCCTTCTGAGCTTCAGATACCACACATTTTACTTGCACGCTGTCTGAATCTGTGGAGGCACTCTGCAGAGTTTGAAAACATACTTTTACTTATGGAGTAATAATTCTCTGTGGTAATATTGCTCCAAGTTGTCTGTTTTGGAAAGTCCTCTCACCAGTTTTTGCTCAAAAGGTGCTCATTCCTGCCTCAGTGTGGATTCTGGAACTACTGTGTATGGGAGTGTTATTTACATCTCTGTGCAGGGAGTGCTTTGAGTGTTAGTGCTGCAGAAAATGAAATCCCTGCAGAGTAAATTGAGTCATAAGATTTGGCAAGGTGGATGTGTAAAATGAAAGATTAGCATTTGAGAAGATGTATTCCTTCCTACAGTATATGCCTGGAAGTCTAAGGAGTGGTATGAACTTGAAAATCTAGATTGAAAGAGTGGTTAATTTTTTTCAGTAGCAATCATCACTGTATAAACACTATGAAACAAATTTATTGCATGCCTACTTTTCAGTTTTCACCATTTCATTCAACCAGAAGATCACATTTCAACATCAGTCTTATACAAGAGAACAACGTGGGGATGTGAGAAAAAATACACCTGAAAATCAGATCTAAGATGAAACACTAAGTCTTTCTGCTGCCAAATCAGTAGAACTGTAATGATGTCTTTTTTGTTCCTTTGGCAATATATATCTTGTAAGAAGATCTGCTGTTTCATATTTTATGGTGTGAAGTATGAAGATCACTCCTCGTCTTCTAACAAATCTCCAAGAAAATCAGTGGAATGAAGTTAATTATATGCATATGAACAAATTAGTGCCATTCTTGTGTTCAGAAAGAGCTTGTCTCCATGGAAAAAATTCCCAAAGCATATAGTGCTGAATAAGCTGTTTATATTCCTTAGCACACTTTGAACTCAACTAACATTTTTTGACTGAAATTCACTTTTATTCCGGAGCACAGTTTGCTCATAAGGGGATATTCTGAGATACTAATTGTGAAATTGTTTATTTAGCCTGGAGACAGGCCAAAGGTTTCTCTGTAATATTTTCATAATGTTAAAAACTAAAGAGAGAGTGAATGTTATTTATTTCTGTCAAGGTGTGTTTTATACAGCCAAAAAGGGCTCCTTTTTGAAAGGAAAGTCATGCCACAACATATTTAGTGTAATTATTGGAGTTTTGAAAGCATGCCTCTTTAGGAGAGATTTTGGGAACTCAGCTGATTTATTATATAAAGGAGACAGTTAAGAAGTGGCTTCATCACAGTTTACTCAGAGAAAGTATCTGGTAATATATTTCTTTTTTACCAGCTAATGGACAAGGCATTAACAGGAACCAAGTAGCTGAAATTTGAAGCTAGGCATACTCAGACAGTAAGCCCAGAAAACCTTTTTAACAGTTATTAAAACTATGATGCCCTGGAAGATTTCACCAAGGCATGATAGATTTATTATCGCTTACATTTAAGTATGGCATTAATAACACTGAAATGAGCTGTGGCACTGCTTGCCAAAGGATGTGAAGGATGCTAAAGCTTTCCATGGATCTCACACGCATTTCGACAAATTCACGGAACATAAAGTAATTGAGAAGAGTCAAACTCCCAAAAAGATTCCAGCTCTGACTCAGGAAATCCCTGAACCACAGGGACTGTTGGCCATGAGGGCAAGAAATACACAGCCTGATTTTGCATCCATCTGGCTGGGCTCCATCCCCTTTCCTTCCCAAAACAGGGAAGCCTTGTCCACAATCATCACCTGGGAATGTTCTCTGGCCTGACTGTCTCCCAGACAGTGCCTCAGCATTATTTGGAAGGGCTGGTCAGGGCCAAAACTCACTGCTAAAAGTCAAGTGGTGTGAGTGATTCCGGGCAGCATTGGAGCTGGGATCCCAGTTCTCACCACCTCACTGGTGCAGCCAAGGACACCATGGCTGCTTCTAGTGGGGTTTGTGGAGGACAGCTGGGAAAAGCAACTGGGAAAAGCCTGGAAACTTAAATCACTACAGAGAGTCCGCAATTCTTCTGGAAATCCAACAACCATTTGCAGGCTGGGTGAGATTCCAACCACGACTTTGGTTCAGCCAGAGGGTGGCCATGGGAAGCCTGGGCAACATTTCCATGGCCTTTGTACCACTGGCAGCCAGGAAGTGCCTTCAGGTATCCCTCCTCTCCTTAAAACCTCCTGTCTGTAGGGACTTAACATGTTATTGCTGCTGCTGTGATGGTTTTGAAGGGGCTGCATTGGCTGGGTGAAAAAAAGGAAAACAAGCTGTTTTCATGAGGACCCCTCATAACCCAAAGCCACTCAGCACAGAAAGAACTGTGTAGTGTTAATATTATGATTTTTCACATATAATGAAAAAAATGGCCTAAACAGTATGTAGACAATCACACAAGGAAGGAGTTTGAGAACTTGGCCACAAGGTACCTTGGTTTTTACAAGCCCCATTCTATTATATACTTTTAAAGGTTTAAGTCCTTTTGTGTTATGTGAGGTATGTGCTTCAGGGATGGATAAAAAGAAAAAATTGAAAAGAAATCATTGACAGTAAAGAACATCAAAATGCTCTTTAAAAAAGAGCATTATAAAATTTTGCTCTTTGATAAATTTTGGGCTAAGAAATCATGATGAAAGGACAAGGATGCATGATTACCTCACTGCTGGAGAAAGATCTAAAGAAGTTATCAGTCTCCTTTGAAATGACAGTCATAATACTCTCCATTGCAGTTTAGGGGTCTCCCCAATCAGCATTTTCCAACAAATAAATGCAAGAAAAAAGGGCTCCTTAAATGTAATCCTTTAAACAGAGAGTCTTTTGTTTTATGTCTCTGCAAAAAAGACTTCAAACAAGCTGTTTCAAAGAGAAATCTTTTCTAATGCTTTGAAGAGATCATTGTTCTCAGATATTCTAGATTATCTGAATACCTCTTTGGATTAAATATTACTTAAGTGATATCCTTTATTATTTAAATTTATAGGATTTCCATTTTTTACACATGGTGTTACACATCATAGAAGTTTCCAGTTATGGAAGGAATAAAACAGTCAATGATTTTTTTTATTATTATTATATTGCACACCAGCAGTCACAATGGCTAAAACCTTATCTCATTTTGCTTGGAAATGCCCCAACTTTATTTTTAGGTCATGGATATTATATTGCAAATTTTGTTTCAACTTCACTGATAAGACTGCATGATCCAGTGTGTAATAATTAATCCTGTGAACACATATCAGCATAGTTTCTCATCTTGGCCTTAGTAGGAGAACAAGGAGAAATGGTGTGGAAATAAGAATATCTGTTGGCATTGACACTGGCTGCTAGGAACTAGATTCTTTCAGAGGAATTAATTTAAAATGCCATTTCCAGCAGTTCACAGAAAGATATAAGTCCTTTTTCAATGTTTTCTGTATCACAGACTGATAAAATTCAGTACAATTAAAAGTCTCAATTAGAAACCATCCCCTTTCTGAAATAAAGACAGCAGCCTGCCCTTTATTCCAAATCTTTACCACTTTCATCACGACACATTACAAGGCTTACTGTAATCTTTTAAGAAGAGCCACCAACTGTTCAAGGTTCTCATGGGAACTACTGAAGACTAATAATGACTAATCTAATTTCTCTGACAGCTGACTTTGATCATTTTGAAACATATTGTCATCAAATATGCCCAACAGTCACATGTTTAGTTAAAAGGATGTTTTCCTGCAGACCTGTCATAGGTGACATTCAAAAGATTGAGCATAAGTAATTCTGCTTCACTGACAATATGCATTCAAACAATGTTTTCTTTCACAAAGAATAAAAAAAGTATTTATAAACTATGCAGCCAGTCATTTGTTCATGGCTTACGTGCATCAGCCTGTGATGCAGGCAGAACATACCTGTGGATCTTGTTGTCAAATTGTAATTTAGCCATGATGTTCTGTCCACTTCCACTGGCATAATAACTTTTTTTGACCAAAGCCTTACCCAGAAAGTCTTGAGAATTTTTCTGTATTTGTTCAGAGCTTACAGATGTTAAGTGACCAGTTTGGAGTTAAAAGGTAATAGATCTATATGGGCTGCCATGTGTCCAGAAACTTTCTTGTTGGCCATGGTGTGTGCACAAGCCTGATGCTTTTGGAAAGCAGTGCACTTTACTGTGCCACCACAGCCCTGTTGCAGTGGGCCTGAGCCCATAGGTCCCACTCCCACCGTGCTGGATGGATTTACTGCACATCTGGGCATTGGATGTACACTGCAGGTACAGTAAATTCGTAATTCTGGGGAGCAGTGGGCTTGCATGATGGGCCTGTGGATGTTTGATGTGTGGAGACATCATGAAATGTGTTCAGGGCAGCTGGAAGGAGCAGGTTAGTGTTCCTACCACGGCCACTGCAGACCTCCTGGACATGTGAACATGTATTTTATCTTGGAAATCTCAGATGTGAATGTGTCAACCCAGACTTAGAGGATGGCAGGAAGAATCACAAACTTATTTGTTGCTATACAACAGGAGTCAAGTGATGTGTGAATAGAAAAATAATTGTTTTTCTATATTCCATAGAGGACCTGAATGGTACAAAAACCTTGTAGGACTATATTTCTATATTTCTATATTCCATAGAGGACCTGAATGGTACAAAAACCATTGTACAAAAATGGTACAAACACCTTGTAGGACTCTGGGATTCAGTTTTACAATTATAAAAATTCAGAAAATCCTTGGTTGGAATTCTAATTCTGTGTTTCACCAGCCCCCAAAATTCATCACACATCAACAGAAGTCCCTTTCCACCCACCTTCTGCCTTGGCATTCACTGAGAGCCAATTTTTGTTGCTGCATTTCCTAGCAGCATTTCATGGTCTTTATGTAAACTTTCTTAGTTATGGCTGCACACATAAATAAACTGGGGAGACAGGCTGGCAAATGGAGCACAATTTTTCCTCTGAGAACTTTACCTGCAGCCTTAAAATCATGCCAGCACCTGCCTGTTTTGGTGCAGTTCTCTGTAATAACCAAAACGTGTTGTTCAGGCTCTTCAGGTCCAAGTGTAGGTAGGTAGCCTGGGAAGACTCAGTGCTCTCTTTCAAGTCCATATGACTTTTACCTTTCAGATATGATTTGAAATGTTCTGGATATCTCCTGGACACTGGAAAGCATAAAGGCACCTTCTTTCCCCACCTGTTTTCTGATAAATTACCCACTCTGTCCCTTCCAGACACAGACTGAGTTCATGCCATTATGGTTCACGTCTGCAAGTTCCAATAGAATATTTAATGATGATGAATATGTTCAAGTGATGATGTACATGTCCAGGGGATGATTAAAAAAATATATACATTTTTTCCTATCTTTCAGCAAGAGAAGTAGGCATGGAACAGAACAGATATTATCTAGGAGCCAGCTCACATAGAGCTGTATGAGAGCCTCTTTGAGCAGAATCCATGAATGCAGAAAGGGAGAGTCAGGTTTTTCTGGGGAGAAGTCCTGTGAGTGATTCTGTCTTAGCTAAGGGAGGGAATTATGTCAGGGAAGACAAGCATTTGTGTTTATTCCTGCAAGAAAGTAAATGGCTGTTCTGTTCTGAAGGAGGAGATGGGTGTCTCAGCATTGCATTAAGCTGCATGTGCTTTTGTGTTGTGCTCAGGTAAAACAATTGTGTGGTGATAATTACGGAACACACTTTCTATTTCCCACCATTTATTAGATGTGGTGACTGTTAAGGTGTAATCTAGAAAGATCCCACCCTTGGGGAGCTGCCCAGAGGGTCTTTGCAGCCTACCCTAGGAGCTGCTGGGCTGTTGTGGGTACACAGATGGTTTGTTCATCATTCTCCATCTGTTTATCCATCCTTCTCCTGCCCTTTGGGAGAATAGAGTTGTTTGAGGCTTACAAGCCATGTCCAAAAGCCTTGGTTAAGATACGCTACAGAGATGTAAAAAACTCTTGCTGTTGAATCATTCCTGAAACAATCAAGATGCTAAATTGTTTGCTTGTCTGCATCAAAGATGGGGGGGTCACTGCTTTTGAATGGGGAGGGTATGCTTGGCACAGGTAGATTCCATGTCCAGCATGTGTTTTCACTCCTTCCCTCACATGCCAGTAGTCACTAAAATCGGACTTGGTGTCAAGTTCTAGGAAAAATTCTTATTTTCACATGCTCAGCGGTGACTCACTTGAACTTTTTAATTTGCACTCCAAATGGTGTATCTGCACTGAGCATGATCCAGTGCAGAGAGACTGAGGACCATCCCAGCAGTTGCAGTGCACTGAGACCACAGGGCTTGGCCTCACCTTGTCCCCGAATCCTGCTGAGCCCAGGCAGCAGGGACGTTGCTGCCTGAACTAAATTGAAAGAGGAATAGAGGGAGATGAATGGGGTGGTGAGACATGAGGGATAGAAAGGGTGGAAAACAAGGGAGAACTGGAAATGCATAGCAGAGAGTCTGGAAATGGGGAACTGAGAATGGCTGAGCAACGAGTTTAGGTGAAGGAGAGAAATAGGAATACAGCTGGCAGGATGGGAATCCTGGGACTTCAGTGAGTGGACAAATCATGTGGCAGGCTTGGAACTGGGATATTTTGAGGGGAAAGGACAGAACAGCTCAAGTGTGGAATGGATGTGAAGGAGAGGATGCAAGAGTTTATTCACCAAACGTGGCTGAAGTGTCTCCTCCTTCAGGCTGCTCTTAGATGGGGGTGGCAGCCTGGACCACTGCCAGTGACTCAGATAGTGCCAGTGGTGGGGGAACCACCCTGGCACAGGGTTCATCTTCCTTTTAGAAAAATGAATAGGGGAATCTCTCCACAGAATTTGGTTAAAAGACTGCTCCTGAGGTTGCACAGTTAGTCACTCAAAAGCCAGGGCTGGCTGTGCATTTTTGGTTCACTTTATTTGGAGATGGACATGTGAGTAAATCAAAAGTGTCACCATGTTTGGGCAGCCCTAACTCTGACATTTCCCTATCTCTGTGTTTTTGCTTCTGCCTTTCCTGAGAAAATTCTCCAGAAACTTTTACAAATAAAGACTTGGATTTTGTTTCCTGTTTTTTCCCGCAAGACTTTAGATAGTGAGAAAAAAAAAAAAAGAAGATATTTTTAATACAAGGCATGTACTTTCAGAACAAATAGAGCAGGAATTGTTAATGTAACACTGAGGACAATAGTATTATTGCTTAACTTTAATTCTTAGAACTGTATCAAAATGAATAGGCAGTGTTAATTCTGCTGTTCCCTATTCAGTGTACTTGACTGCTGCCTTTACAAAATATTTTTAGCATGGTTTTGTGTAGGTGACTGCGTGTGTGTAAGAGAAAGATGTCATCTCTTTTCATTAGCCCACTCATCCATAGGCTGGCATGAAAACCCGGCGTGTTTGTCTGTGTACAAGTACGTCTGTCTGCATAAATTAGAGAGTTTGCATCTGAATCAAGGGATGTGTTCCTGCAGCAGACAGAGTTGCCTTTCTGCCCCAGGGCTGTTGAGCCTGTTCCTTATTCTGAACTGTGCAGCCAAGAGGCAGCAGTGGTGCTTTTACCCATTTTACACCATGAAACATATTTGTTAACATCCCTGAACAAAGCTGTGGAGCCAAAGATAGGGATCCAAAGCCAGCTTCAGCCCTGGCTACCTGGAATCTGTCCATTGACCTTAATAGGACTGTGATTAGACCCAGCCATAAACAGTTCAAAAAGAGATAATGTAGATGCTTATTTTGGTTTCCATTGGACCACTTCATGTGTTGCACTTAGCCATGTTTTCTTAGCATCACATTCACCCTCCAGTTGGCAGGTACCTTTATTTAACTTTTACCTGCCAGCTTTGCAGTCATCCTGTCTTTGTGTTGGCCTGAGTTGGAAGGCTGAAACAAGACTGAGGGCACTGGTGCTTGCTTTTCCTCTTGCTTTTCATCCTTCTTTTCCTCTTTTCCAGTCATCTGTGGTCTGAGCTGCCTGTGTGAACTGGGCTTTGCTTTGGAGCTGCAGCTTTTCACAGATGTGGCAGAAGCATCCTCTTGTGAAGAGGGTAGAACAAGGCACAGTTAAGGATGAAAAGTACCTATTTCTAGGGCTTGAAATCAGAGAAAAAGCCCTCAAGGAGTCAGGATGGAGGAGCGTGTTATCAGCATATGGCTTCTGGCAGTTGTGCAGCCTCAGGACACATGTGAGAGAGAAAAAGTCAGTGTCAGAGCTCAGCTCTCTGGGGATGCCACTTTGGGGATGCTTCAAAGACATCAGTCCCCCCTTGCTGTCCCTGAAGGTGTGGGGGCAGCAAGGTCAGGCAGCCACAACTCTAAGCCCCCATCCCCGACTCAGACCTCCAAACTGGTAGAGCTGCAGCTTGGTTTGGGCAAGGATGGGTTGAGCAAAGGAAGCTGGAGACTCTTCTTAAAGGGGCTTTTCCTTTTTTTGCTCCCCATCTGTAAAAAGGGTCCCAGACAGACATCATCAGCCTGTTTAGCTGGGGTTTGGCCATGCCTTTTCCAGCACCCCAGATTTTCAGGTGAACTCCCATCTCAGTGCTCAGCAGCCTGCCTCAGGGACAATCCTGGTAGCTGCCCCCAGGGGAGTTGAACAGTACACTTTTTCCCCAGAAGTAAACACATCTAAAGCACTTCTTTGCACTTCTGCTTCCCTGTCCTTTTCACTGGGAAGGGGGTGAATTGCTCTAGGTTTGAAAAAGTGAAGTTTTAAACTTCCTGGGCTGCAGCTGTTTCTGCAAACTGTGTCAGTCAAGCTTCATAGCATTAGACTTCTTGGCTCGGTATCACCCTTTACAAAATAAATATTTTCTTGATAGGTCAAGCACCAGCAATTCCCTTAGTTCCATAAAGAATATGAAAGAATGGATTTTTGATGCCCCAGGGAAGTTGCAGTGTGCAGTGTTTTAAGGGAAAGGCCCTCACTTCATGCAGTGCTTTGGATTATTGTTCTTGAATATCCTGTTTCTCATTATTTATTGCTGCAGATTTTTTTTTTTATTGTCTCTTTCCCAGGCAATAAAACACATTGCTGTAACACAGACACTAATCAAAAGAAGAAGGATCACTTCACTTTAGGCATGTTTTGGCTCTGCTGATGGACTTCATGGTGGCCTCTGGCTCTGCCTGCATGGGGCAATCAGGGAGCCCAGAGCTGCAGACAGAGGGGAGCACAGCTCTGGCCCCGTGCTTGTTCCTGGTTTTGGTTAGCCTATCATCAACCCCAAGGCAGAGAAAGGTACACTTACTTTCTGAGCAAGATTTCAAGGTAGGCATGTGTGAATTTCAATGTAAATAAGAGACACGGTGGGGTCTGGCTTTCTGGTGCAGTTGTATCAACTTCAAGACACTTGTCCTGATGTCGCCTGTGCACAAACACATTTTGGCCCCATGTGCAGACTCCTGACTTGTACAATACAAGGAAAAGTAATGCCAGAACATAAATTAAGAGGCATGAATGGGTGAAACACAAAGGAGCTTATTTTGTGCTAATAGTTTAGCAAAGGCATTCAGACACTTCTAAAGTTAGCACATTGTGCTGCCAAGAGAAACAGTGCAGCAGGGGAAAAATACCTCCCTGGATAGCTGTCTACCAGCAGATATGTCCTGTTTTTCATCCCAGACAAATGCAGTGTGTCTCTGCCAAGTATATTCTTTGGTTTTCTTTTCCTTATGTGGGATAAATACTTCCCCTCCTTCCAAAGTTAGTAGAGTAATTAACGAAAAATCAAAGCTGCACCTGATAAAAATGCAGTGCTTTATCTCTATATAGACTTTCAATCACAGAAATTGCTTTGTCTCATCAATTAGCTGGGACCTTGCTCAGCCTGTAATAGGGGCTGACAAATCCACATGTGGCTTCTGATGGCTCTTCCCAGCACCTCTAATAGCTTTGGTTACCATCATGTCAGCAAAGGGGCTGCACAGCAGAACTGTGGGAGGAACACAACAGGTTTGGCAAATGAGAATTTGATGGCCAAAAATGCTGCCCTCACTCACACTAAGAACTGGGAAATTAGCAAACCCCTTGTTTCAGCTGTTGTACAGTTTGATTTGGGCCTCCTTGTGTTTGTTTTATAATACAACTGCAAACATGAGATCCTGTAATTAAAGACCTTATCAAGTACACATGCAAAAGTAGACTAAATAAAGGACAGATTAGCAATCTTATTTCTGGCACTTATCAGCTCATGAGCGCCTGACACTGCAATTTCAATGCTCATGCAATCAAATTTTTGTGTGTAATGGACAGTATTAAATGTCCCCCAAGCCCCCCCTGCCACTGAAAGAGGAGGGGGTCTCAGCTGTGCACTGCATGTTGTCTGTAACTACACTAAGTCATGAGTCTTGCTATGTTCCTCTCACAAGGGCCAAAGGTTGGCTGGGTCCCAGGGAACATCCATGGCCATCCCCAGGGTTCCTTGTCCTCTCTGGTGTGGCACTCCTTGCTGCAGGAGCTGCTGGTGCAGCACCTTGCATGGCTGGCTCCCAGCCCCTTTGCAGAGGGGACAGCCTGATCAGTGGCTGCAAGAGCTGCAGCAGGGACAGGTCGGTTGTTGTTAATGATCTCAGTGCTGAGAAGCAGCACACGGCCCTGGATCAAGTCTGGGATCCCACAGTGATGTGAGCAGGACCGCAGTCACTGCCCCGGGGTGTGGGGGTGGGCGGAGCCCCAATGGCCTTGCCTTGGAGGGAGCCCTTGCTAAAGAATTAAGAAGTATTGTGCAAACCCCCCCCCCCCTCCGCCCCCTGCCAGACCCTGGAACAACAAAGCAGCCTCCCTGATCACAGCAACTCTCCTGGAAGACCCACAAGCACCCTCGGGACCTTATGTAGATCTGTTGTAACCGATTGGCTTTTGTACCCTTCCCCCTCCCACTGGTTTCCCTATAAAACCCCCTGAAATTGCCCTAAGAGGTGGGGTCCTCTGCCTTCGGCTCCCTTCGCTGATGTCTCTACAATAAAGCTGCTTCTGCGGAACCGCCAAAACGAGACCCTCTCTCTCTCACACCCCAGGCCAGATACCGGGGAAGCGAAGCTCACAGGGGGCAGGAGCTGGAATCACTGAGCTGAAAATCACTAAGAGCTGAACCACTGCCCTCCTGCTGACAGGAGTGCTTTCGACCTCCTAGGGAGTGTCTCTGAGGAGATACTTTCTGGGGTGGCTCGGCCCTCCTTGGAGTCCAGAGCTGAGGGCTCCCCCACCAGCTGGGATAATACCAGGGCCGGGGTGGAGCTCTCAGCCAATGCTGTGGTGGAGGTGCTGGGACCCAGGGGCCCTCCAGGACAGCCATCCCTGCCTCACAAACCACCTGGGAGCAAGGCTGAGCTCGGGGCCAGGCCTGCTGGGTGTGGAGGAGGTGCCGTCACTCACTGAACTCCTCCTTGTAGCTCCCGGGCATCCGGCTGAGCAGCTTTTCCTTCTCCTGCTGCTGGGCAGTCCATCAGCACCTCCAGGGTGGTGGAGTAAGGAGCTCTTCCTCCAAGTATCCTAGGAGCACACAGGGAGTTAGGCATGTGCAGAGCTTCTGCACCAACAGGCTCTGTGTTGGCAATGTGCCCCTTTTACCTCTAGTCTAGGGTTGCCATTTTAGCATATAAATCAGAGAAGGTTTTGGCAGCGGATTAACTTGATATAAACCACATAGCATTCCTCCTCTGCCAACATGTCCGATCTTTAATTTATATTCTCCTTTTTTTTTTTTTTTTTGATAGATTTTTTTTCTGAGAACGATTTGCATCATCATTCATTTTAAAGATAGATTGTTTTGCAGTGTTTGATAGATCAACCCCTGTGCTTGGAAAGCTGGCATCCAGATGTACAGCTTGCAAAAACATTATAGTCTTGTTAAACGGAGTGCTGGTGGTGTGAGATCACCTTATATGGCCCTTGCTATCTTTCCCTGTGAGCTGAGAATTGATTTCTTTTGCAATGAAAATTCCTCAGAGCTATCCTTTATCACTTGTAGAAGAAGCACAAAATGGGGTAATACAAGCCAGTGTGTTCAGAGCAAGGAATTATTAACAGTAATGTAACTTAATGGCATGACAGCAGAGATAAATCTGGCTTGTGGACTCTGAAGTTAAGGTTCGGGAAACAGCAGTTTCTTTGCTTAAAGATACATCCCAGAAATTAATCAGGATGAATAATATGATAATACATGAACAGCAGCATTTAGAAACTCCTAGGGGTTTCAAGTCTCTGTTGAAGCAAGCACACATCCTAACAGACTACCCTGCCAGAGAGAATTTACAATCTTGTGAATCAAGGCTGATAAACAGTGGGATAAAGGAAAGATTAATATGCTCATTTTGCAAACAGGGAATCAAGCCACAGCATGATAAGAACCTAAATTTACAAAAAGTGTGTAAGCTTTTCTCTCAGATGCTGTGCTCACTGGAGGCCAGCACAGAGCCAGCAAACTCATGGCTCCTGAATGGCTGCATGGAAGAAGTGCCAAAGGATGGGATCTGCTGGAAAAAGAGGCCATGGTGCATGGGTGGTGTGATTCATCCTCAGGGAAACAGTGAGAGAAGGGAAAAAGGGAAGGAGGGATGGAAGGACAGAGGGATGGAGGAATGGGGACCTGTCTGTGGACACCTCAGTGCTTACAGCTGTGTTTCAGGCTCTTATTCAACATATTTGCTTTTAATAAGTTAGTTTTTTCTTCACGTCCAAGGTGTCAAATACTTGAGAATATTTGCTGTGAGCAACTGAATGTGGCCTAGTTGTTATGTTTCATATTTATTGTGCTCCTCAATGAATCTCAGCAAAGAGCAGAAATACTTTGGGCACCAAATGGCCCGTGGGTGTCACTGAGAGAGCTGAGAGATGGGCAAGCCATGGTTCCTGCCTGTACTGTATGGTACATTTGCATTGGCAGACACAGGAGCATGGGGGTTCAGATTCTCCTGTGCAATGCAGGAGGAAGTGTTTCCCAGCTTTTGTGCCAGCATCTTGTCCTCTCACATGTTCCTTTCCAAAATGCCACCTCCAGTACTACAGGGGATTGCTGGGCATTAGTAATAAATAAATGCAGAGATGGGTTTAGCAGAGGAGGCCAAGGATGCCATGGGCTCCCCTCCTCCCATCCCCATGGGAAGTGATGGGATCTGTTGTGTAACAGAGCTGTGCCCACACTGCCACAGTGGAAGCTGCCACAGCGTCAGGCTTGTCACCTCCTCCCCTGGGAAATGGCTGCAGAGGTGCTGGTGCTGTTCCCAGCAGCTGATCATCAGATATCCTCTATGGAGTTGTAATGCCAATGTACATGGTGACATCCTAGCCTAAGGCCATCTGTGAGTGGGTGAATCCTGCAGGAGGAAACCTGCTTCAGCTTTATCCTTGTGAGCTGCCAGCGTGGGCTGGGGGCTGCCCAGCCCCTCTTCCCAGGAAACCCCCTCCCCAACCCGGGAGGCCACCACTGGCTTTGAAATTCAGTCCTTACTGCATGGAAAATACATGAAAATCAGACAGGGAAAGATGACTAAATGTCACAAGGAAGTGAAAATGTGTCTCAGCTGGTTTTAGATGGTGAAGGGGATCTCTGTTTTTCCTGCTGCTACACAGTACTGCAGGGAGAGGCAGTAAAAGTTGCTCAGGGCAGAATCCATATGCTGGGTCTTTAAGGATGATGCCTTGATGTCAGTTAGTTTTGGTTTTGGTTTTTTTATTTTTTCTGATATCAAAAAACAAGAAGATTTCTCTTCCTGGCAAATGAATCTAGTAGTAGCCCAAATTCCTCTTTCCTCTTTGGGCTGAATTGCTTAAACACATTATACTGCAAAGCACTAAACTCTCCCAGAACTCACTTTTAGACATAAAGAATTCCTGATACTGTGTTCCATTGCTGTCAGACCTTCTTCTACATTTCTGCCTAGCTCCTAATTTTCTTAGATGCTGCCTTGCTTTATTTATGTTTATTAGGGCACAAATAAAACACATCGTCTTGGGAAAGAATGTTGCAAGTTTGCAGACTTCTGTCTTCACCTTTTAATGTGCTTTTCTGTTCAGTAAAGATGACATACTTGAAAAATGTAAATTGGACATCTTTTATGCTTACAGAAGGAAATGTATTTTCAAAACAGATTTGTGTCTCTTTCAAAACCTTTGAGGTGAGTTATTCAGCTGCATTATGTCTTACCATCAATAAATATGTCTGTTTAAATAAGAGGCAGGACCATGTTTCCTCCAAGCTGTGTTTCCACATTGCTTTGTTTTATAGTTGAAAGTTACTTCTGAGACTGCTCCAGGTTTAAAATTTGCTTGTTTCTTAAGTAGAATTGAATACCCTAATTTTGGCTTTTCAGCTTGTACACAAAGAGTTTATGAACAGGATGCATATTTTCACTGATCTGGAAACATAGGGGCTTAAATTAGGCCCTGTATAGCAGACACTCATGAATGAAAATGAAAGTTTTAAACCCCTTGTTTTACATATTGAGTTCTGATACCAAATGGAAGAACAACAAAGCTCCTCTGTGTGCTTCCCCAAAGGTCACTTCTTGTGGTCTGCTGTTCTTGTGTCTGTGCACACACACGTTTGTGTGGGATCAGCTCTTTCCTTCTCCCCATCATCCTTTTTTCTAGTTAGGGTGCCAGCTGTGATGAGCAGAGACACCCCCATTGTCTACTGTGAGTCAGTGCCTGGGGAAGCAGGAGATGGGATGATAACTGACTGCATCTCTTTCTCCCTGATTAGAGCAGCTAATCAGGCAAATGGAAGGAATTCAGATGAAGAAAGCATATGAAGCCCAGTTGCTCCAAGGCATGTAAGCCTGTTTTTCAAACCTTTGAAGATCTCAGCCCTTCTCTGCTCACAGCAAAGGGAATGGGAAGGGTTGTGACTGTAGATGCATCTGAGGATGATGGTCCCTTGCTGATGCCCTCCCTTTAGTCCCTGCAGGTCCTGCATTGTGGTTGGTGTGCCAGCAGTGTCTGTAATCCACTGGAGGTGTCTGCAAGGTGTTTTGAGTGTTCAAGGAGGGCATGATTTTTCTGCAAGAGAACACAAATATTTCAGCAGTGCAGACCATTGGGCTGTTGCAGATGGCACTGGCAGTGAGGAGAGAGGCTGGATAGTGAAGTGACAGAGAAAAACATTTTCCCTTCTTGGCCTTATATTTCTAAAAGTGAGCCCAAGAGAAACCAAATTCTGGTACCAGGGGACTTTGGCCTCATCAACATTAGTCAAGCCCTGCCAGAACCTGGCCTCTGCCCTGAGTTAGGTTGGCTTGGCTGCCCTGACCTAAGCTATGGACCTCTCCTCACCTCCAGAGCTGTGTGGCTCTAATCAGACTACTTTTGGGAATGATTCCTGCTTTTTGCTACCTCCTGAGTGCCCTGTGGGAGACAGTAGTAGATGCGGACAAAAGAAAATTGAAACAAAATTCTGCCAACAGAAAGTTGAATTCCCATGCCCAGTCTGGTGCCCTGGGTTTTTTACTTCACTAGAATGCTGCACCTCATACCTCCGAGTGTTCACAATGGGTCTGTCACATCCTTTACAAATAAAATGGCTTATTTTGAATGTACATCAAACCAGTGTGTTGAGTAGGACTAGCAACCTTTCCAAAGCACACCCTGAGTTTTAGATTTGAGGATGCATGTTTGGCTCCTAGCACACACATTTCAAGAACTTTAGAGAATGTGCCTGCCAAAGTATCAGTGATTACTACATGCAGTACATTTATCTGCATATATGGAGTGCCTGGGCTGTGAGCAGTATTGTCTTGGTTTGACAAGACAGGTGTCTGCCAGGGAAACTGGGGTTTCCCTTAGAATAGAGAATGCAAACTCCCCACCCCTGCCAAATTATAAATTTTCAATTAAGGGCTCTCAGGCAAAGATTTGGGAATAGGAATAACAGTTCTTTACTAGGAATATCAATAATACAAATGTGGTAGGAAACAAAACTACCCCACCAAACCAGCAAACAAACAACAACAATTTGGGAAAGCCCTGACAGAATCAGAGCTGCCACCTGGCACCCTGTTAGTCAGGGTGTTGGAAGCAGTCCAGAAGTGAGTCCTGGGATGACAGACGTGGCTCTGTTGGAGCAGGGACGATCCTGTAGCCAAAAAGGGTCTAGGAGTGATGAGGAAGGGTCTAGGAGTGATGAGGAGGGGTCCAGGGGTGAGGTGATGGTGAGATGGGGTCCGGCGATGATGAGATGGGGTCTGGCGAAGATGAGATGGGGTGCCGTCTTCCTCCCAGGAATCGGGGTGAAGCAAGTGAAGTCTGTCCCTGGCCGGCTCAGTTTTCCCAGCAGCAATTGTAGACTCCCCCCACTGGGCAGGGCATCCCACAATAGGACCATGCATGCAGATGGGGCTCTGGGGGGAGCGGGTATAGTCCGGGGGTATAGTCTGTTGATGGCCCATTACCCAAAAAGGCACCCGCCCCTCCCCCCCGTCCCCCTCCTTCCAAAGTTACAAGAAATAAAGAACAATTCCCCAACTGCTTTCAGCAGATGAAAATAGAATACACATTTTTGATTCCATAACCCAGGACATTATCCACCCCTTATTCTATTATCATCTGCATCATACCTAAAGCAATGAACTACTAGCAAAATGAACCCCTACACTCAGTTCTTACTTAGGATTAGGTTTTCTTGGGGTACACAACTGGTTTTTCCATCTTTCTGCATTACCCACCAAGTGTAACCAGGTCCTTGAGCAAAAACAATCCCACGGATGGGTTCGCCTTTGCCTGAGGTGGGGTTAATCCAGACAGCCTTTCCTAAAATACCTCTCATGTGTACCACAGGGACTTTATCTCCATCTACTGTGTGCAAAGGGGTAGACTGGGCAGGACCAGCTCGATTGATGGAGCCGCGGGTGTTGACCATCCAGGTGGCTTTTGCTAAGTTCACTTCCCAGTTCTTAAAGGTCCCTCTGCCAAGTGCCTTCAGAGTGGTCTTAAGTAGTCCATTGCACCGTTCCACTTTCCCGGCAGCTGGTGCATGATAAGGGATGTGATAGATCCATTCAATGCCGTGTTCTTTAGCCCAGGTGTTTATAAGGCTGTTCTTGAAATGGGTCCCGTTGTCTGACTCGATTCTCTCAGGGGTGCCGTGTCTCCACAGGACTTGTCTTTCAAGGCCCAGGATGGTGTTCCGGGCGGTGGCATGAGGCACGGGATAGGTCTCCAGCCACCCAGTGGTGGCTTCCACCATGGTCAGCACATAGCGCTTGCCTTGGCGGGTTTGGGGCAGGGTGATGTAATCAATCTGCCAGGCCTCCCCATACTTATATTTGGACCACCATCCACCGTACCAGAGGGGCTTCACCCGCTTGGCCTGCTTGATGGCAGCACACGTCTCACAGTCATGGATAACCTGAGAGATACTGTCCATGGTTAGATCCACCCCTCGGTCTCGTGCCCACTTATAGGTGGCATCTCTGCCCTGATGACCTGAGGCATCATGGGCCCACCGAGCTAGGAACAACTCTCCCTTATGCTGCCAATCCAAGTCTATCTTAGACACTTCTATCTTCGCGGCCTGATCTACCTGTTCGTTGTTCCGGTGCTCCTCATTAGCCCGACTCTTGGGAACATGGGCGTCTACATGACGGACTTTCACAGGTAGTTTCCCTACTCTGGTGGCGATGTCCTTCCACTCATCAGCAGCCCAGATTGGTTTTCCCCTACGCTGCCAGCTGACCTTTTTCCACCTTTCCAGCCAGCCCCACAGAGCATTAGCTACCATCCACGAATCGGTGTAGAGGTAGAGCTTTGGCCACTTCTCTCTTTCAGCGATGTCCAGGGCCAATTGAACAGCTTTGAGTTCGGCAAGCTGGCTTGACCCACCTTCTCCTTCAGTGGCTTGTGCAACCTGTCTTGTGGGGCTCCACACGGCTGCTTTCCACTTCCGGTTCATCCCTACGATGCGACAGGAACCGTCAGTGAAAAGAGCGTAGCGTGCTTCTTCTGCTGGCAGTTGGTTATATGGTGGAGCTTCTTCAGCCCGGGTTACCTGCTCTTGTTCTTCTTCCTCGGTGAGACTGAAGTTCTCAGCTTCCAGCCAGTTGGTGATCACTTCCAGAATCCCAGGGCGATTCGGGTTTCCAATACGGGCACGCTGAGTGATGAGGGCAATCCATTTGCTCCAGGTGGCATCGGTGGCGTGATGGGTGGAGGGAACCTTTCCTTTAAACATCCACCCCAGCACTGGTAGTCGGGGTGCCAGGAGGAGTTGTGCATCAGTGCCAATCACCTCTGAGGCGGCTTGAACTCCTTCATAGGCAGCCAAGATCTCCTTCTCCGTGGGAGTGTAATTGGCTTCAGACCCTCTGTAGCTTCGGCTCCAGAATCCCAGTGGCCGGCCTCGAGTCTCACCAGGCACCTTCTGCCAAAGGCTCCAGGACAGACCATGGCTCCCAGCTGCGGAGTAAAGCACATTCTTTACCTCTGGTCCCGTCCTGACTGGGCCAAGGGCCACCGCATGAGCGATTTCCTGCTTGATCTGGGCAAAGGCGTGTTGCTGCTCTGGGCCCCAGTGGAAATCGTTCTTCTTGCGGGTAACCAGGTACAGAGGGCTCACAATCTGACTGTACTCAGGGATGTGCATCCTCCAGAAACCTATGGCACCTAGGAAAGCTTGTGTTTTCTTCTTGCTGGTCGGTGGAGACATTGCGGTGATCTTATTAATGACCTCTGTGGGGATCTGACGCCGTCCATCTTGCCACTTCACTCCCAGGAACTGGATCTCTTGGGCAGGTCCCTTGACTTTACTCTTCTTGATGGCAAAGCCAGCTTCCAGGAGAATCTGGATGATCTTTTCTCCTTTCTCGAAAACTTCCACTGCCGTGTTTCCCCACACAATGATGTCATCAATGTACTGTAGATGTTCCGGAGCCTCACCCTTCTCCAGTGCAGCCTGGATCAGTCCATGGCAGATGGTGGGGCTGTGCTTCCACCCCTGGGGCAGTCGGTTCCAGGTGTACTGAACGCCCCTCCAGGTGAAAGCAAACTGGGGCCTGCACTCTGCTGCCAAAGGAATGGAGAAGAAGGCATTGGCAATATCGATGGTCGCATACCACTTTGCTGCCTTGGACTCCAGCTCATACTGGAGCCCCAGCATGTCCGGCACGGCAGCGCTCAGTGGTGGAGTCACTTCATTCAATGCACGATAGTCCACAGTCAATCTCCATTCCCCTTCAGACTTACGCACAGGCCAAATGGGACTGTTGAAGGGTGAGTGGGTTTTGCTGACCACCCCTTGGCTCTCCAGTTTCCGAATCATCTCATGGATCGGAGTCACAGAGTCTCTGTCAGTGCGGTACTGCCGACGGTGTACTGTTGCTGTGGCGATTGGCACCTGTTGTTTTTCAACTCTCAGCAGTCCCACAGCAGAAGGGTCGTCGGAGAGACCAGGCAGGGTATTTAGTTGTCTGATGTTTTCCGTCTCTACAGCAGCTACTCCAAAAGCCCAACGATATCCTTTTGGGTCTTTGAAATGTCCATTTTTGAGATAGTCTATGCCAAGGATGCACGGGGCCTCTGGACCAGTCACGATGGGGTGTTTCTGCCACCCATTCCCAGTCAAACTCACTTCGGCCTCCAATACAGTCAGTTGCTGGGACCCCCCTGTCACTCCAGAAATAGAAATGGACTCTGCTCCCACATACCCCGACGGCATCAGGGTACATTGGGAGCCAGTGTCAACCAAAGCCGTGTATTTCTGTGGGTCAGATGTGCCAGGCCATCGGATCCACACAGTCCAACAGATCCGATTGTCCCTCTCCTCTACCTGGCTAGAGGCAGGGCTCCTCTAGCACTGGTTATTCCCTCCCTGAGCATACATACTAGAGGTTCCAGCATCCTGACTACTGACAGCCTGGGCATAGGAGGTTGAGGATACTTTCATTTTAGTGGCACCCCTTTGGTGAGTGTTCCTCTCCTTGAGCTCACGCACCCGGGCTGCCAGGACATAGGTGGGTTTCCCATCCCACACTCCCATGTCTTCCCCATGGTCACGCAGGTAAAACCACAGGTCAGCTCTCGGGGTGTACCCTCTCTCTCTGGCTGGGGGTCGTTGGGCTCTGACTCTGGGGCCTGTGACTCGCACCGGTGCCACATTGGAACTGCTCTTCCTCATCTCCTCCCTCACCTCCCTCATTTCCTCTTTGAGCTCTTTCACCACGGCAGAGATATGAGCCTGCAGCGGGCCATTGATCATGCTCTCATAATTCCTAAGCTTATTGGCAACAGCCCCCACTGTCACTCGGTTGTCCTCAGCATTAATGGTTGCAATGAATGTAGTATACTGAGATGGCCCCAGATTTGCCAGGTTCCATAACATCTGCGCTGTGCATCTAACCTTGTCAGGATCATTATCATGCTGTCCACTCCTCCCAAAAAGTACCTCTAGTACTGCCACTTCCCTCAGCTGTTGGATTCCCTCCTCCAGAGTTTTCCAGCGCATTCTATGGTGGTGCTCCTGCATTCTTTCTCTGTGGACAAATCTTTCTCTCACACTTGTTAAAAGCCGCTGCCAGAGGGAAAGAGGTCCAGGCTCCCTTACAAATACCTGATTTATACCTGAGTCCTGGGTCAAGGGTCCCAAATTCCTGGCCTCCCCACCATCTAGTTGGACACCTGTGCCCATAAGATCCCAAACCCGAAGTAGCCAGGCTGTGTAAGCCTCACGTCCCCGCCGTACAATATCTTTTTGCAGATTACGGAGACTTTCATACGACAGGGTCTCAGTGATGATCTGAACATGTGATTCCCTTGTGTCTTGTGAGGGCCCTCCCTTCTTATCTTTACTCTCTGGGTTTGCTGTTTTCACTTTAGATTTCCTTGTTTCCACAGGGGCAACTGCTGCTGGCTGTGACTGCCCCTGTGTGTCAGCTGGAACCTGGACAGTTGTAATGTCTGCGGGTTCTGTATCAGATTCTCTTTTGTCAGGGCAGGGCGAAGGTTTCTCACCAGCTGGGGAAATGTACTCTTTCAGCATCTGGTTAATCTCATGCATTTCTTTTATCAGAGCCTTCACCCAAACCGGGTGGTTTATGCCTGAGGCTGGCTGTGGGACAGGGGTGGGCTCTTGGGCAGCATCATTATTCTTTGGGGTAGTTATCAGAGTGCTTACCCAGGCCAGTCTCCCTTTATCTCTGAATACCAAATAGAATAGGCCTATAAGCAGCACCAACCACTGTATGACGTCATTAGCATTCAGAGGGAAATTTAACCCTTGAAAAGCTGGTGGAGTAGACCCAAAAAACTGAGTGAAGGGTTGGGAGAAAATTTCCCCAGGTGCCATTTCCTCACAATATGTACCATTATTAAAGTAACCCCAGAAACACAGAGTTAGTCTATGATAGCCCTGAATCCATGTGCCTGCTTTCCAAAGGAAGTTAAAAATCCACGAATTCCTCACCTTATTAACCCACAAAATAAACTGGATGCCAGCCACAGTAGCCTTGGTTATAGGGCCCATGTTTAGATAAGGGCCAGCAAATGGCAGAAATACAGCCACAACCACGTGCCAGCCAAACCAGGGAAAGCTGGACCACATGATTTTGAGCAGTAGACTTCTATCTAGTACACAAGAACTGTTATTCCTCTGTCTCAATGCCCTTGTGCCCCACACTTGGGCGCCAAAATCTGTCTTGGTTTGACAAGACAGGTGTCTGCCAGGGAAACTGGGGTTTCCCTTAGAATAGAGAATGCAAACTCCCCACCCCTGCCAAATTATAAATTTTCAATTAAGGGCTCTCAGGCAAAGATTTGGGAATAGGAATAACAGTTCTTTACTAGGAATATCAATAATACAAATGTGGTAGGAAACAAAACTACCCCACCAAACCAGCAAACAAACAACAACAATTTGGGAAAGCCCTGACAGAATCAGAGCTGCCACCTGGCACCCTGTTAGTCAGGGTGTTGGAAGCAGTCCAGAAGTGAGTCCTGGGATGACAGACGTGGCTCTGTTGGAGCAGGGACGATCCTGTAGCCAAAAAGGGTCTAGGAGTGATGAGGAAGGGTCTAGGAGTGATGAGGAGGGGTCCAGGGGTGAGGTGATGGTGAGATGGGGTCCGGCGATGATGAGATGGGGTCTGGCGAAGATGAGATGGGGTGCCGTCTTCCTCCCAGGAATCGGGGTGAAGCAAGTGAAGTCTGTCCCTGGCCGGCTCAGTTTTCCCAGCAGCAATTGTAGACTCCCCCCACTGGGCAGGGCATCCCACAATAGGACCATGCATGCAGATGGGGCTCTGGGGGGAGCGGGTATAGTCCGGGGGTATAGTCTGTTGATGGCCCATTACCCAAAAAGGCACCCGCCCCTCCCCCCCGTCCCCCTCCTTCCAAAGTTACAAGAAATAAAGAACAATTCCCCAACTGCTTTCAGCAGATGAAAATAGAATACACATTTTTGATTCCATAACCCAGGACAAGTATGTCTGTTACAAGACACAAGCCTTTTCTTTTAGCCTGGGCCTTAATTTCAGTAGAAGGACACCAAAGGTACCAAGCCAGACCAAGATCCATTTGTCCCAGCATGAACTGTTAAGATTTGTCACTGCTGTGGGCACCTTGATAATAGCACAGATACTCACCAGTATCCTACAACAGTTCTCATGCCTCCTGGCCCTGGAGTCTGAGTCACTGAGAGGGAGCAGAGGAACTTTGTGGGCTTTCATGGTGTTGGGAGCTGTAATCCCATGATGTGACTGCCAGCTCTCTATGCAGGCAGTAGAGATACCTTAAAATGAGTTTTTCCCCTCCCTCTCCACTGCAGGTAGATTGATGACTTGGTAGTCATTAGGAGGAACTGTGCTGGCTCCTGCTCGTGGTGCAAGGCTGGACCATGAGCTGATGATGCTGGGCTGGTAAGAGAGTCCTATGTTGTTATCTGTCCCTGATGTGGAGCCTGTGCTTTTGGCACCACACCAGTTGGACTGTTTTAGGAAGAGACTTCAGCCATCTCCCTGGTAATTTCCCTGGTCTCTGGGTGGTTTGGGTCTCAGACCCAGCTAGGTGATCTAGCAGGAGGTGCATTCCACAAAGTGCAGTGACATTACTTAAGAAGGGAAAAAGAGGGAAACCTGATGTAGCAGCTCCTCTTTAACAGAAAAAAAAAAAAAAAAAAAAAGGAAGAAGAAAGGGATAGCTGGCAAATTTCTGGTTTTATCTGTGTGTGGACAGTACTACTTAAACATAGCTGAGCTGACTGAAAATTATAGAAGTGATTATTTTATATATATCCCTGAAACTTCATTACTGTCTAGGATGTTCTTTGTGAGAGGTTTCTAAGATCAGTTCCTAGTGACAGCCAGTGTTTGTGAGCTGAGAGGCTGATGGAGAAAATGAATGTTATCTCTGGCTAACAGGAAGGATATTTTCTCCCTGCCAGTGACTCGATACTCTGTGTTGGTCAAAGGCTGGGTTAATATTATGGGGTTTCTTTTGAGATCCCACAGGTGGATGACATTTGAGATGCAACAATACAGTGTTAGCCTCACATGGGACGGACCAGCCAGGATAGGGTGTGATGAACAGACTGAAAATCACAGTCTCCTAAACAGTTTTGTCAGTTCTGCTTTTTTTTTAGTAACAAACCAGAACAAACTGTGCTCCTTGCCCCAGAGAAAATGTGAACTTTTAAAGTGAGACTTTATCCTCCCATATGGCATTCAGTTGCCTGTTAGAGCCAGGCAGTAGCCTGTACAGTCCTTATTTTTTTTTTTTTTCCCAGGAATCTGCCTCATAGTAACCAGTGCTGGGGAAAGGTTCCTTGGCAGCATCTCAGGGACTTCAGGCTTGGGTCAGACACCAGTCCCATGGGCTTGCCTGGAAGTAGCCACATGGTTTGGGAGGTCAGGAGAGTTTAATAATATGGTGGAGGCCAGGCTATGCCATTTGTTCTCAGGATGGGGCTCAGAGGCACCTGGGCCTCTGAGTGTGTGTGTGTGAGGGTACACAGAGGCACAGGACAGGATATATTAGATAAAATGACTGAGAAAGAAACAGATTAGTCAAAACTGTGACTGGAGTCCAGATGGTTAGGAGCCTTGCATTTACAATGTGATCCACTTATTTATAGTGAAACCAGAACAGGAGAAATTCCCCTGAGGAATCCTGAGCCATGGCCTTGGCTGACATCACTTAATGAGCATCAGCAGAACACATCCAGATCCAGCCTCTACAGGAGGACTGAAATACCCTGGAGAAATGGAAACCCAGTGACGTGAACCACTAAGCAACTTTGTGAAATGGTGATGCAGGCACAATTCTGGCTCTGCTCCAGGAAAAGCCTCTCTCACCTTTCTAATTAGTGGAGATCTCATCAGGGAGTGTGGAAGATTCATGGCCATTTTACTTTGCATGCTTTCCTGTAATTTACTGTTCTCATTACAGAACACAAGATTATTTTTCACAGCAGGTCTGGAAGGAACTGGAACTGTGGAAGCATTGTCCAGGCTCTTGTGTCAGGGCCAATTTAATGCCTAAGCTGATTAAATGCCTACCTTCTCACAAATCACATCCCATAAAGGGCATGAGGGTGCTATGAAAAAGAGAGGGAAAATTTCATAAAGGTGGTGCATCTAAAGTACAGAATCTGATGGTTGATTCCTAAAGGTTTGAAATCTATAAAACACAAAATCTGGAAAAGATCTTCAGCTCCCCCACCTATAAAAAAGCTTCAGTTTTCTTGGTGCTGCAAAACTCTGGGTATCAAAAATGAGGAAACGTGTTACTGAATGCATTGACATCCAGAATATTTAGGTGTTGAAATGGGAAGGGAACCTCTTGGTGTCTTTTTGAGTTGTCTCTCCTTCATTTTCTGGTACAAACTCTAAGTGCTTTGAGAAGACTAAGGCTGGAAGGTGATGGTTCTCCCTGGTTTCTCCATGTCCTTCCAAGTGCTGCCCCTTATTCCTAGGGAAGCCACAGCTGCCAGCCCTCCTCCTTCCCTGATCCGTTGCAAATGGGAATTGGCTTCGTCTTCCCCTGCAGCCACAGATGATGCCACAGAGCAGGGTTAGCTTCTGAAACAGGCCTCCAGAAATGTCCTCTTGAAATAGAGCCTGTGATGCTGATCATGACCTGGCTGTCCTCCCCACCCCTGGGAACACTGGGGTAAGTGCTGTTGCTGAAGACAGTGCTGCAAAAAATAAAGTGACAAGGCTCTCTGTGTAAACTGTGCACCCAGCTTGAGTTTCCATCTATCCCAGCAAGGAACAGAAATACCCCATGCAAGCTGTGTCCTTAGATCACAAGAGAACAAGATGCTCATATTCTGAATTTCAAGTGCAAACACTTGTGAGGAATTGACCTTGCAAGACTTGGCCGTGCCCTGAAACAAAAGGGTTTATATTGCTTTTAACATCGTTTTCTCAGATCCGTTATTCCCATTATCCATATAAATGTCTAATCCCCCTTTGAATTGTGCTAAGCTCTTGGCATTGGTACTGTCTTGTGAAGTAGATTCCAATGTTGTAATTTTTTTGAGGTTTTTTGGTTTTGTTTTGTTTGCTTTTCATTTTTTTTTTTTTTTTTTTTTTTTTTTTTTACATTGTGTGGTTTCTGGCTTACAATTTAATTGAATACCCTCTCTTCCTTATGAGGGGAAAAATAACTGCCTTTTTCAGCATTTCACCCTTCTATTACTTTGTTTGCTTCAACCACTTGTCTTCTAATCACCCTTTCTCCAAGACAAGGGGTCCTCCTCTTTATGCCCTTTTTCCTCTGGTGATTGCTGTGTGCCCCTGAACACATCCTGTGTCCTGCTCCAGTGGGATCCAGGCAGGGCTACAAGCAGTTAATAAAGTGATGAGCTTATTTGATGAAGACATTCAAGGAGGGAATGAATATTACAATCTCCTCATGAAAAATAAGAGAGCAGAAAAATGGCTGAATTAATGAGTAAATTATTCCCTATGAATTACTCATCCAGTTCTGTCACTGGCACTTTAATGTTAAAAACCTTAGAACCAAACTTATCATCATGAGTAGAAAGAATCAGTGTGCTCAGGCTATTTGAAGGCTGAACTTGGACATTTACTTTGATTTATCCATACTGATGTGATGTATTTGATCACTGATACTCATAACAAAGGTTTAAATAAAAAATAGTCAGTTTAAAAATCTTGCTGACTTTACTCCAAATGCTCTTTGATGATGTATTTTGTGTAAGGACAAAAAATGGACAATTCCTGAAAGGGGGAGATTTTTCAGTTTTTCATCCTAATGTTTCAAAGAACATTTCAAATCCCAGAACAATTCATGTAATACATTTGAAAATGAAGATTAAAAGCATGGCATGGAAGGGCAGCAGTGATGGGCTGTCCTTGGTGTGGGATGAGAGGCAGCCCTGTGGATGGAGTTTGGTGCCATAACAGACAGGGTTACTGATCCCACATTCTCATGGTGGGTGCTCTGCTCTGTGCACAGCTCCCTCCCAGCCTCACTCAGCCTCTCTTTTGCACTGAAGACCTTTCATGGGCTTTTTCCTTTGCAAAGAGCATGCAACCAGTGACGATGCTGGCAAGTGCCCAGACGTCAATTTTTACCTCATGGCCACCTGAAACCTCTTGTGTTGTGCTTGGGAAATTGCAGTAACCCCTCTGACATCTTTCTTCCTTGCTTCCTTTCCAGGACTGTCCTGAATGGTTTTCGAAGGCACACAAGCTTCTTACATCTTAGAAAAATACCCATGTAAGTAATCTGCCATGCACAATAAAAGCTGATGGCTTTTTACACTGAGAATGTTTCATGGGCTGAAATTTCCTGTGTCTTCACAGAAATTTAATTGAATTAAACTTTGGTAATTAATTTATAACTCCCAAAAAAGTCAGAGAGAGCCTATCTGATGCTCACATAACACTTTAGCTTGTGTCTGCATAAGGAATCCCTGGGCAGCTGGGGCTGCTCTGGTTTGTAGGTCAGCTGACAAACATCAGAGAGCTTTGGCAGAGTGGGAAGGTCAAGGACAAGAAAGGTCAAAGAAGGTTTACAAATACAGATTCCCACTCACCTGTCTGTCCAGGCAGGGAGAGCAGGGATGGAGGGTGATCTGGCACAGATCTCTCAGCCCAGCCACACATCCTGAGCATCTCCAGAGGCTGTAGGGAGACTTTGTTCAAGCAGATCTTGGTGTCCACAAGTAGTGGGTGCAGTTGGCTGCCAAACCAGCAGCACCTAATGGGGCCTGTTGAGCTATTTCCCCTCTCCTGAGGCTTGATGCAATACAGCATCCTTCTCACCTCCCCAAAATCTCATCTGCAGAGGGAGAGGGTCAGCGAGTTTGTAGGAACAGCTTGACATGGGTGGTGGGGTCTGGCAGCAGCAGGGATTCTGGCAGCACCCAGAGTCTGCTTCCTCACTCAGCTCCACACAGACAATCTCTGCAGAATAAACATTAACTACATTTTTACATGCAGAAAAAGAAATGGCAGTCTGCAGTCAGACCACTGTGCCTGAAAGCTGCAATTGTCTCCATTTGCAATACATTTTGGCCAATGCAAAAGAAAAAAAGCCTCCCAGTCATAGGTCTGGGTCTATTTGTGAGACAAATTCTTGGTGCAAAGAGGGTACCAAATTTTTAGGTGAAATTTGGTCTATGCTGCCCCAGCCTGAGAACAGCTGCTAATACAAGGAGTCAGCAATTTTATTAGTAGCAGATTAACATTTCAGACCAAGTATTATAATGTCTATAAACTGGCAAGCTGATTTCTCGCAATATTCAATAATTCAGTTCCTGGTTTCATCCCATAATGTCCAAGAGAAAGAGTAATGACCCATTTAAGGGAAATGTCAGTGAGCAAGACTGGATTTGTGCTGGATTTGTAGCTTCACTCCTCTGCAGCTCTGGCTCTTGCTATCACCCAGAGCTGATTACAAAACACATAAAATCTGAAAACAGGAAAAACACAAACCTGTAAATCATCTCTCAGAAAAGTCCTCAAGGTGGATATTTTTAAAAAGAAATGTCACCTTACTTGTATGAGACAAGAGTAAGCCAAAACCTCAAAATTAGCAGCCTGAACAGTATAAGGGGGCTGGGGGGCTGCCTGGGACCATGGCATGGTCTGTAAGGGGTACAACAAGGAGGTCTTGGCTGAGAGACAGTGACAATCCTGAGCAGGCACAGGGCCAGAGCTAGAGGGACTGAGCAAGGCAGGATGTGAAACATGCCTGGTGAAACATATTGCCTGCAGTGTCATATTAAGTGGAAAAGTGGAATGTATACATAAACCATGGAAAATGATTAATTTATAGGGAGTTACAGGCGCAGAGGTTGCATCACTGGCAGCCCATCCAAATCCCCTGATCTTATCCAAGCTCTTAAGTTATTTCCTAATAATCCATATAATTAGAATTTTCAAAGAGCCGTAATTATGCCCATTAAAGTTTTAGCAACAGCGTGTTTATATATTATGAAAGAACATCAGCTCTGTATGAAGCAAATAAACATTTTGACACAAGTTGAAGCTCAGAAACTTTTCTCCCCCTGTTCTGATTGTCTGCTGAGCTCCAGCCTGCCAGGAGTTTGCTCAACACAGCTGTGAACAACGAGCAGCAGAATGGAAATTGAGGGGGGAGCCTGAAGAGGGTTACATCGTCCATCTAGAAAGCAAAGCCAAGGATGCATTAATTTTCTGACAGATAATAGTGCCAGAAGAGCCCAAATGCCAAAGCACTTCCCTTGTAAGGCTGCTTTAGTTATCATAATCAATCAGAATCTAATTTTGGGGAGGAATCCATGCCACCAGTAAGCACAATTGCTCCATGCTGTGCATACACTGTGGGGTGCTGGCTGGCAGGAGAGCTGCATGTTGCAGTGACAGGCACAGACATGGGCATGACCCCATGGGCATGACCCCACCCGTGGGCAGAGCTGGCCAGGGCCGTGATCCCCATGTCCATGCACACTGTGCTGAGCAGGGCAGCAGGCAGTGCCTGGGAGTGAGTGATGTAGCAACGTTACCATCTCCATTTCTCCCCAGAAATGATGGATTTAGGGCTCCACGAAAGGCTGAGTCACGCACAGAGCTCTGGGGTTTGGGAAGCTGCTCTTCCCCTGTTGCCTCCCTGTTGTTCCCTCTCTTCCATCATTTCACAGCAGGGGTGGGGTTGAATGTAGTTATCATGATGCACACAATCAGCATTAAATTTTAAATTTTCTTGTGTTCTTTTGCTGCAGTGGCCCCTCCTGGTTGTGTCTATGGTGTCTCACAGTCTGCTTTCCCCACAGTCATGCTTTTTTATTCTTAGAACAAACTCACTGCTGATATTATACTTGTTCCTTTTTGTCACTGTTTGAGTGCCTGCTCAGAAACTTTCCATGAAGATAAAGGTTGGTCTGCCTGAAAAATTTGACTGGATAGCTAGGGAGAGAATGAATAGCCTAGGCACAATCCAGCCTCTTCTGATAAGCCACTTTTTTAGCTCTACTTGTGGGCTCCATTCCTTGCCTGTGCTTTGGTATAAAATCACTGCTTATTTAATAGCACTTAAAAAATTCTGTGTGATCTTGCAACTGTTAAATTGCATTATAATTCATATAAAAGTGGTGCCTGTGTGCATAAAAGTCATCAGACTACTCCCTGCAGCTTCCTCCCTCACTACTTATCTTCCACAATTTTATCACAGTATCACAGAGGGCTCTCAAGCAAAAGCAGAGCAACCATTTTGCAAAACCATTGTGAAATACAGATTCTTCCACCAAGGGTGAGCTATCTGAATGAACAAGAGGGTAAAGGAAGTGTGATCATTTCACATTGACAAAAAGTATCATGTGGAGAAAATAAGTGACATGTAGGTCTGACAGTGCTAGGAAGATATTTCTGAAGCTCAGGGGAAGGAAGTGTTACCTACAACATTCAGGAAGGACAGCACTTGATTTCTTCTTAGCAGATGCCAAGGAAAATACTCAAACACTTTACATACATAGTTCTATCAAGGTAGTTATCAGTTTGTATGGTCAGCAAGGAATGAAATAGTACAATCAATTAAATGTACAGTCTATAAAATGTACAATCTGCCCAAGGGAATGAGGTGGACCATGCAGATGAATGCTCTGTCAGGGTGACACAGAGCTCGTTCAGAGCCTCACCACATCAAGTGTGGAAGATGCACTCATCAGTGTGATGGCACAGAACCAGAGCTGCTTTATCCACTGAAAATCACTCCTCTGTAAATTGTATGAAGATATTCATCATATTCCCCCTGGAGCTGGGGACTGTGTGGTTAATTCCCCATGCTGCCTGTGGAGGATGATTCACACCACGTACAGGGGACACCAAAATTCACAGGGCTGAGACGTTCCTGTAAAAATAGAAGAAGGGACCTGCTTTAAAACAATTTGAAACTGCCAAGTTGCTCAAGCTGTGTGGTGTCACAGGGAGAAGGGGAAAGGAGAAGCACAAAGGGGAAAGGAGTCTTTTATCATAAATCCCTGGTTCTCCTCCAGTCCGGTTGGGAGGGGATGGGTCACAGGCCAGAGCACGGCCTTGACTGCTGAGGATGAAGAGACATTTCTATTCAATGACTGTTCATTGATCTGTGTGAAAAGAGTTGGTGGAGACCTAGCTGCTTGCTCCCTCCCAAGGCCCTTCCTTCTGGAGCTGTGTGGGTGGATGCTCTGAGCACATCTGCTCGTGGGAAGCCTGTTTGTGGCCAAACACAGGGCTCTGGCTTCCTCCAGCAGTGGGAATACAAGAGGTTCTTTAAAAAAAAAAAAAAAAAAAAGGTCAGGGACTGCTTTGCCTTGTAGGAAACATTTTAGTCTCTCAGTTGCAAAAGCAAGATTAAGTCCTGGCTGGTACAGAGGGGGCAGATGGACAGACTGGGAGCTGAGGAGGTGAGCAGCAGCCAGGCTGTGGCTGTGCTAAATGCCCTGACATATGGGCACCTCTTCATTAGAGGTGGCACTTGCCATCATCAGCCCCAGCCTCCCAGGACACAAAAAACACTGTCACAGGCAGCTCTGCCCCTTGCATAGCTGGTTTATTTGCTTGCAGCCCTTTGTGCTATCCCTCTGCCCTCTGCCCTGGGCTCCAAGACACATCTGCTGGGAATTGCCCTGGCCACTGGCAAGGTAGGGATATCCACAGTGAATCCACAACCCCCACAGGAATCTTGCATCTATAAGTCTGTAAACACTGCCCTTCTCTCTCCCCATGCACTTCTGGGATTTAGTTGCACCAGGGAAAATTATATTTAGAAATCCAAATAAGAGTCTGTGGGGTACCCGGCCACTGTGGCAGTGTGGGAACGCTGGGAACAAAGCATCCCAGACCTTTCACTTGTATTTGTTCTTAGTTTTCCACACCACTTTTATCTCTGATCTATAAGTCTCTGTTTGTGTCAAAAGCTGCAGTCCAGTTTTAAATTATCCAAATTAAAATGCAGATTGTCTGAATGGTACAAAGATTCTTCAGCTGAACTACTGGGTTTCAAATGACCCAGAGTACTAAGTAGTAAATTAATTTCCAAACTCTTTGTGTAGCACCTCTTCACCTCATCACTCTCCCTCATCCTGGACAGAAAGTGGATTTTCTTGCTTGCTTCTGGAACCATTAGAGCATTTGCTGTTTTAACAGTTGTGAACTGCAAGGCTTTGCAGCCCATATGATTTCAGATGGTTCATAGGAAACCAATTTTAGCTGTGACAAAATGTTCTGAACTTGCTACAACATTTTTATTGCTCTTTGGCTCTGGATTGATTTTCTCTTATTAGCTGGAGCTGACTGTGGCTTTTTTTATCAGACAATTCTGGAAAGCAGCAAATCAGTCTGGAACTCAGCTGCACAAAGTGAAGTTGCTTTGCTTATTGATGCATGCTTTTAGATCACTTAGAGTGTAACAAGAGCCAGCAATTTAGCTGAGTTGGTTTGGTTTTCAGCTTTGATTGAAATTCACAGTTTAGAACATTAGCAGAATTAATTTCTGGAGATTCTTATCTTTGCCACTTAATTTGAATGAAGTGAGGTATGTAAATGTATGTACTTTGCAAGCTGTTATCTTTACTATTTCAAAACAAGATTGATTCAGGCAAAACTCTTAAAAATCCAAATACAGAACGATTGCTGGAGGTCTTGACTCGGGAAGAGGGTTGTGATTTTGCCTAAAGTTTGTAGAGAAAGCTTGATACGATGTTTTAGCAGATCCAAGGAAGGAGATAAAGGCCATTTCGACAGCAGTGAAAGTCATTTAAAGGCAGAGAGAGCAAAGATGCTTGGCTGTGGGAGGCAGGTAATCTGGGTAATATTTATAATGGGAATTCTTTAGGTGGGAAATAGCCTCTGAGGAACCTGTGGGAGACAAGATGCAGCTGGGAGATAAAGCTGAAGAAGATCCTGGGGCTGAAACAGGGCTTTGAGGAGGCTGTGGAAGGGATGTTAAACAGCTGAATATTTTGAGGTGTATGTTGAATTAGACAATTGATCTACAGGAAGAAAAATTACCAGGGAAGGAGCTGTTGATGATGGAGGCAGGGTAAGCAGCTGAATCAGACTTGAAGAATGTACTGACTGAGCCAGAGAAGGGAAAAGAGAAACAGAGGGAGGAGAAGGCATCTGGAAAGCAGCCAGCTACATGGAGAGAGGGGAAGAAGCAGAGGCAGTTGTGGGGTACAAGAGGCAGATGAAAATAGAGGCAGTGTTGAAATAATTTTACTCCACCCTGATGTTCCCAGAGTCCCACTCTCCTGCTGGATCTTGGTTTCATGTCAGTAGGACTGCAAGAGTTTGGGTCCAGGCAGGCAACAGAGGCGTCAGGTGTGAACTTGGGAGCTGTGAAAGGAGTGAAGCCCATGGGGGAGAGCTGAGCTTAGCTCACACATCAGCCAGTGCTCGAGAGACTCCAGATGACCCTCTGGAGAAGAGGGATCACCAGACATCACCAGGCTGCTGCTTCTGGTGACTATCCTTAAATTTATACAAATTTGGTGTGCTGTTTTAGAGACCCTAGTGATCAAGAGTCTACATGGACTGAGGGGCGATGGCCCACACAGAAGAATATTTTGCACTGATACCATTTGCCATATTAGCCTTCTACAATCACAGGATGGTTTGGGTTAGAAGGAATTTTTGAAGATCATCTTGTTCCAAACCCCCTGCCATGGGCAGAAGCACATTCCACTGGACCAGGTTATTCAGGGCCTCATCCAACCTGGTCTTGAACACTTCCAGTGATGAGGCATCCACAGCTTCTCTGTGCAACCTGTTCCTGTGCCTCACCACCTTCACAGTAAAAAATTTCTTCCCTATATCCAATTTTATCTATCCTCTTTCAACTTAAAACTCTTGCTTTTTCTCTCATCACCGCATAACCTTGTAAAAACTCTCTCCATCTCTCTCTTTGCCCCTTTTCTGTCCCATACAGCTCCCTGTGTTTTTGTTAGTTTGTGGTTTGTTTTTTTTTCTCCCCCTACAGGAAATGTGATGGTTATTTATTGCTAGACTCTGATTTATTTTCAGTGCTGCAGTATATATATTTATTTCTTGGGCTGAAAATGATAATGTGACCAGTTTGCTTTTACAGTGGAGGTTCATGTCAGCATGATTAATTTTTGACACTGAATAGTCCTGCATTCAAGCCATGTGCTTTTGAGAAAGTTTGTCCATATTTTCATATAAGGAAGTATTTCCTTGCACAGCATTTTCACAGCCTGTGAAGAGAACTTTCCTACAACACAAAGTCACTAAAAAAAAATTCCAGCAAGAAGGAGATAAGCATCTAAATACACCCTCTTTCAAATGCAGTTTCAAATCTTTCCTGCTTGGAAAGAGGGATCTCTAAATAAGACATGGCAGTGATCCCAGTAGAGAAAGGGCTATGGCAAGAGGCATTGGGAAAAGCTTTGCTTTCTCATGCACGTGGACCTGAGACACTGTCAGCAGCATTTGATTTGTCCCCAGCCATGGCTGGGCTGGCTGGGCAGCCTGCCAGCAGATCCAGTGAGATGATCACTTCTGCTCTACAGAGGAGATGCTGAGGAAGAACCATGCAGAGCTGCAGGCAGAGCACAGCCCCCAGCTCTCAGTGCCCTGGCAATGCCTGTCCACTGGCTGCACCTCCACTAGCTGGGGAAACACAGGACAGGTCACCATTGCCTGTCCTCAGCACCAGCTTCCCTCTCATCTGGTATGATTTAAGGATGAAAGCAGGATGCCTCCCTCAGCTCATCCTTAAAAGGGAGCCTTGCTGAGCAGCTGTAGTGGCCTTTGGGGTCTTCCCTCTACAGAAACAAAGAGTGCTTTGCCACCCGTGCCCCAGAACAGGCTGCAACATCAATGCCTCTGAGGGCTGTGAAATATGAAAGATAATAACACTTTCAAAGAAAGCTTTAAAGTCCAATGTGTGGGAGTAGCACAAAGGGCACTAAGCAAGACAAATAAATACATGGCTGCAAAGGCTTTTTTGTTGCACCACAAATTGCGTGGGATGCTGTGGGCATGGGGAGAAGCTTATGGCTTCCCCCTTGGTGGGGGTTTTCTGCTGCAGGTGACAAGTCTGTCACATCAATTGTCATCTGGATCCTGTTTCCTCAAAGCATATTAAAAAAGTTCCAAGTTGCATTTCCAATTTATTCCTCTGAACACCTTCAAAACTGCAAAAGAATAAGGGAATTAACAGCAACCCTTCACATTTAGAAGCTCTAAGGATTACAGATTGATTATGCTGTGTGAGGAAATCCTCCTTTTCTGAACATTAAAATAAGTCTTTTATCCAAAGTTGAGCACAAGAGAAAATGAGACTCATTTTTAAAGCACTGAGCACTCCACAGCTCTGATTTCTGAAAGAGCCATAGGCTGTTGAATACATTTGGAGATCAAGTCATTTATTGCAGTGCTTACATTTTCACTTAGAAGAACTCATTTCCAAAAGCACTCACTTCCAAAAACCCTACCATAAATGATTTGCCAGGAACATAAAACACCATATGATAGATGTAAACCAGGAGAAAGCCAGGAGATGTGATTTCTGATTTTGATGCCAATCATTGTTTGTCCCTGCTCTCCCAGTGCTTATTGTGAGTCTTAAAACTTCTATCACTGTTATTGTGCTATCTGGCAGGAATCCCAGTTTTATGGAAACTGTCATGATGTACCCCAGTGACATCATATTCAGAAGGGTGGTAAAGATGTTCTGTATTGGAAATTTGTCTGGAATAGTTGATTTCTTGATTGCACAGCCAGACAGAATAGTAGGGAGAAAAATTGGCTGTCAGTCAAACCCAATGTATTCTGCAGGTCTGTGGGCATTTCTCTCTGGATCCAAAAACATTTTGAAAACTGGTGTTTGATTTCAGCCAAACCATTAGGCTTAGGCCTGCTATGAATTGTCTCATTTTTACTATCTGTGGGAAAATAAGTTCAGGGTAGGAGTGTAGGGCTAAACAGTGGGGCTGTGTTTGTCCCTTTTCAGGGGGCAGTTTATCTTTTCCAGGCTTTGCCCAAGGTAGAGGGAAACCAAGTCAAAAATGCTAAACTGGCAACCCAGTGGAGAGAAAATAAGAAACAAAGCCCCCAAGTCACACATGGCATTGGAGGGATTGTGCACAGGAACCAAAGTTTTGGAAGGTACATTTGCTCTGTCTTTGAGGCACATTTTCACTGCTTTTTGAAGTCTGGACACCTATCTCGGATACAGCCCCCCGTCTCTCTGAAGAATCTTGGTCTGGAGAGGGAAGATGAAACTAGGGAATGGCTGAAACAATTTCTCATGTGGAAGAGAGCCTCAAATGTATTTCAGATTGCTTGCTCCAGAAGTCTTGTGTTGACCCTTTGTTCCAGCTAACAACCTGTGTTAAAACAATATCTGTACATCTAATACAGCTACTGAGAAACCTCATTGACTACAAATGTTGCCCAAATATAACTTGCAAAAGGTCATTCATATATTTTTACATGCTTAATAGAAAGTATGAAGGTAAAGTGCAGTCTTCCACAAACAACTAATTTTACAGAACAGATTTTCTGAGAGCTAGGCCAAACTATGTAAGTGGTTTTTTCCCCCAAGAGTTTTCTAATTTGCATGCATAAACTGTTTATTCTGGGCAGCTTGATGAGCAGCCATCCCTGGGCAACATACTACAGTCACACTCCTGTTCTTTCAGGCATCACTCATTCAATACTAAATCTTTACTAAGCAGATCCATCCAGAGATTGTACATCCCTTACAGTAAAATGGATGTGACTGCTGAATATGGGGAGATAGCTAAGGCTAAAACAATGGATGTTGGAGCTTTCTTTCTCTCCTCCCTCTTTAGAACATCTTTTTCTTCTGGTTGGGGGGTTTTGTCAGATATTTATTTTTAAGCCTGAAAATCTAAAATTGGATTCATATGCTGAGAAGGAGGCTTTATGAAGTAACCTTGTGGGCTAAAGTAATTCCAGTTTTATGCGGAGAGAGGCAAAAAAGGAGTGGAACAATTCTAAAATAGCAGGCATCAAAGATGGGGGTGGTAAGAGGCTATGAACAACTTCCTCTCTAACAAACCCAAGATAAAGTTTTCTGGGAAAAAAACACATAACTGTTTGTCTGATGATTATTTTAGTGCAAATACAGCAGCATGTTTTACAACTGAGTGGGAGACTTGCATTAGAATTTATTCTCCCTTATTCTCTTGAAGTAGTGACATCAGGATTCCTACAAACCAGCTGTTTATATATTAAATATTTCTGCCTCCTTTTTGCATTTGGGTTTATTTTTTGTAGTGCCCAGGTTTTGCTAGGGATATTTAAACAGTGCAGAGTAATGAAATGGAATAAGGTCAAAGGACAAGCTAGAGAGAAAAGCATATAGGGGAAGAGAGAGGAAGAAAGTGGAGATTTGAAGGAGGTAGGAGTAGTGTGTGGGGTTCACTCACGCTCATTAACCCAGAAAAGCATCCAGGTGCAGAGTGTGAGCTGAGGATGCTTTGCACAGAGAGCACCCAGGGGACTGAGGCAGCTTAGCAAGATCACTGTACAGGCCCACTTTGCAATGGTTGTGACATCTGCAGATGTGGGGGAGCACTGGAGAGTGTGGCAGCTGTGGGGACCAGCTGCTGTTGAAGATGAGCTCTCCTGCAGCTTCCACCACACCTCAGGCTGCAATGCTTTCTTTTTGTTGTGGTGCCCAGCATATTGGTGGGCTCCAGGCACCTTGCTCATGTATGACAAGACCCACATGACCATGAAAACGTTGAACAATTCAGATGCATTTGAATTCCCAGATGATGCTGTGTGCACTATGCAGCTGATTTCAACAAGAGACATTTTTGATGTTCATACAAACCAGAGCTTGGCTATAAAAGGGAACCTGATGGGTCTGTCAGGAGTGAGGGAACACTGTCACTATAATGGTATGAAATAACAGAGTCTCCCAACAGTTTCATTTTAAACCCCATGTTTTCCCTAGTTTTCTCACCAAGTGGAGGCCTTGGTTCTTGCCCTGGGTGTTGTTTGGATAAAAGTTCTTTTCCCACTCTGTTCTCCATTTCTCAGTGTTTGTGTTTCCTAATCTGCTTATGGAGGGCTGCATATTTTTCCCTGTGAAATGCAGCTTGGTGCCAGCATGCAGCATTAGTACCCAAACCACATGTTCCCAGGAGCAGCCAGGGGGAGGAAAATGCTACAGATCCCATGAATGCACGTGGAGACGGACTATTAACCGCTGAATGAACTTCTGAGGGCATGCATGGGCTCTTTGCTACCTCAAACACTCAAAGCAGGACTAGACAGCTTCCTAAGGGATCTCTGAGACCAGTAACCTTCCATCCACGATGAGCAGGTATCTTTGTCATGCAAAACACAACACTGCTCATGTGCTTGTAAATAAAAACGTAGCCTGAGGCTATGAGGAGTGAGAGATGTGTTGTTCCTCCCAGTGACTTGCTGTTGTGTGGCCAGGGACAGGGGGAGCTGGGGACCACTGCTGTGGCTCACGAGCAGATTTGGGGTGATGAGTTGAACCATGATTGAACCATGATGAGTTTTAGACGAGATGTTCAGTACTCTGTCTCAGCCTTGAGATCTCAGGATAATAACTGAGTCCACTGAAAACAGTGGGAGTTTTGCTCCAGATTTGTCAGAAGTCAGCATTTAGCCATTTTACATCTGCCCCTCTGGCTCTCCTGTGGACTTCTGAGGAGCATGAAGAGTCAGTGCTCCCTTTTGTTAGGCGAAATGACCAGTGAGTGCTGATACCCATGAGGCACATTGGTTCTGCTTGGCTTGAAGCCCTTCATGCTGGGTGGACACCTTCACCACCAGGCCAGTGAGCACAGGGCAGCTGAGGGGCAAACTCTCCCTGTGGACTGCAATTGAGCAGGTCCCTGCTGGCCTGGTTCCACATTTTGCAAAGCAAAAGAGCTTGCACAGTGTTGGACTTTCCACAGGCATGAAATATTCACTGGTTTCTTATCCAGCATAATGGCAGGAAGGTGTATATGTACTTTTTATCCTCTTATCCAGACGTTGTCACACCTCAGACCTTCCTGTTTGGTAGACTTGTTCCCTTTAAAGAGGGTTTGGTGGCTTTGCTCCATCACTTCTCAGATAAGGAATTGCCTTTCATAACAATGTGTGGTGTTGCTTTCTGTTTACAAATATGGCCCTTTTTCCTGGAAGCTGTGTACTGCCCAGCCCTGGGGCTGTGCTTCCTGGTAAGTCATCTGGATTGCCTGTTACTCACTCACAATAAAATCGACTCAGCTTTAGTTCATGTTTCTCAGAGCCAGGATACAGCACTTGTAATGAGAAAGAAATTAAACAAAGCTTACATTTTCCCCTTTGCAGACTGTGACATTTGTTATTTCCCAGTGCAGCCTTACTCTTCCCTAAAATATGTGCAAGACATTGCAGTTACTTATCTGGTCGGATAGGCAGGAGTGAAATACTCTTGGGCACATGGTGTGCCTCTGGGAGCTGTCCTGTGCAGGGCCAGGAGTTGGCCTCGATCCTTGTGGGTGCCTTCCAAGCCAGCAGATTCTGTGAATCTGTGAAGGCAAAGGGGTTACTGTTAAAAATGTGGAAGGGAAAGTTTGCAGGTTAGGTAGGATCGGTGTAAGTACAATGCCAACATGTATTAATCCCAAATAAAATGCAATTCTTGAGAAAACAAACTAAAAAGTAAGCCAAGAATCTGGGGTGCAAACATTTGCCAAGAGAGGATGATGGAGTATTTAGACTCCTCAAACTGATTCCACTTGCCTAATCAGGTCTTAATTTCTACATGTCCCAGTTCTCTTGTCTGAAAAACAAGACTTATTTGGGGATAGATTTGAAACTAAATCCTATTTCAGAAAACTGAGGGATATAAAAACTGGAGTTCTTGTCCAGTCTAAGAGCACAGCCTGGGGGCAGAGTGAGCTCTGCCTGAAAAGGAGGGAAAGGGATCTGTGTGTCCTTGTCACCTGAGGGGGTGGCTGGCATCCCTCCCTGGCTGTTGTGAGGTCAGCACTCTCTGTCCTGCTGAACCCACGTTTATAAGAACATAATTGTATGACAATTTATTGTGTTATTAATGGGAATTTCTAATGATAAATCATAAAAATAATAATAAATCTGTGCCACTCAAGAAAGCACTCAAGTCAACAAATAAACTTTAAGAACTGGCCCTTAAGTGAGGAGCTGTGAAGAGGTACCTTGCAGGGCCATTCCCCTGTGGGAATGAGGGAGGGAGAAAGCACAGCTTTGTGCATGTCTGTGAGCTGATGTTTGGCTGTTCTTGCAGGGCTTGTGAGAGTTCTCTGTTGAGATCAAAGATTCAGCTCATGTAAAGGTCAAGACAGGGGCCTTGGGAGTATTTTCAGCTGTGCCCCCCTCCCACAGGCACAGCCTCTCCCTCCCTCTCCCTTTTCTGATGTGTTTAGACCAGCTAGGATTTTCTAAGCGTTGTCTACCCTTTGTGCCCCCTCAAGCCTTCCCATTTTCATGTGATCCACACAATCTATGCATCTTTATCTGGGCTGAAAATTATATTACTGTAAAAAAAAAAACCAAACACCAAAAAAACCCAACCCAACAAAAAAACCCCAACAACCTCACAACCAACAGAGCCACGGGTCTGCCTCAGGGACACATACTTGAGTCCTTCAGTCATGGTTCAGTCAGAGATGACATGCAGTTCAGTCTAGCAGCTTCACTCTGTCTGGACTGAATTCCTCAGTACATGAAGCAAAGGGTTCATATTACTATTTTAGCCAGTAGTATGAAAATGATCCTGTGTCCCTGTGCAATGATGTAATGGGACACTAATGCTACTACAACTCTTTTGGACTTCTTTGGGATGTGCATGGCACAAAGATAGCTGTCTGCCTCAGTCTGGGTGACACTGAGCCTGGTCTAAGGAGAACAAGGTCTCCTGGGCACAGGTGAAGGGTGAGGCCAATGCTGCCAGGGTAAGGAAGTGCCAGATGTCAGCATGTGCCTACAGGATCAGGAACAGGGTCATTGTCTGGGGATGAAGGAGGCAAAGGCTCTCAGGGAGCCCTCGAGAACATCCCAGCTGTCACACTGTCTGGTGCTGGAGTGGGGCTTTCTAAATCCTGGGGTTTTGTGGATCTTTCACTTTAAATGAAACAATTTATTCTTCTTTGGGCCAGCAATAGCTATAATGTACAGAGTGCTCTGAGCCTAAGGGTTGGTGGATGAGGTGTCCAGTGTCTGCTGCAATAAATGTGTACTGTTTTTGTAAGACTAGAACTCCTTCAGCAGCAGAGACAAGGTGTCCACATCACATAGTTTGCACCCTCTATAGTGATAGAAGATGTGAATCTAGAGGAACATAAAGCAGATCTCCAGCGTCTGATGTCTGTACTAATGAGTAAATAAACCAGCAAGTTCCCTGTTTGCTTACTGTGGTGTGTACAGCATGGCCCAGCTCTCCTCTGTGAGGATAAGGTCTCTTCCTTTTCAGATGAGGAGACTGCTCTTTGGGAAGACTCTTCTCTGGCTTAAACTATTCTGTGTTAAGAGTCCTGCAGGATGACCCAGGGGTGTGTGAAGCATCAGGGCCAAGGCCAGGACATCTCCACTGCTCACCTTACTGGTATAGAAACAGTCTGGCTGCACAATGCTCCTCTGTGCATCTTTCTTCTGCAAGAAGGGACTGACCAGGAGGATAAGGTGTTTAATTCTGACTGGAGGGAAGTGGCTCTGCTTAGTCTTGGCGGATAATTTGGGCAGTTCTCTTGCATCTTCTGTAAATCTCTTTTTAATGGCCTCTCTCACAATGAATCACAACCTGGGGCAGTGAACTGTAAAATCTGAGCCTTACCACAAAGACTACAGGCAGTACCTAGATAAATCCTAGCTGTGAATCAAAGTCCCTGCTGTTTTACATTTGCTCTGAAGTGCCAGACTCTGTGCACTTTCCATGGGAGGCAGCTGGAATATAAACACAGAGATGTCTGACTGCCAGAAGCCACCCTCAGCCCCAGCTGGGGGTCACAGCTTCTCCCTTGCATCTTTTCTGGCAGTTTGAGGGTCGGTCCAGACATTTTGCTCTCCTGTTCCCCAGTCCTGGTGGTCCAGAGGAGAGCCCTCACTGCCTTCCCTTTCATTCCATATCCCACATGCACTGACTCTGTGGCTCCATCACCACTCTCTTCATCCTCCAGTGACAGGTTGCTGGCAGTGGTATGTACACTTGATACATAACAGCACCCCCTGCACTCCTTCCCCCTTCCTATCTCCTTAAACAGATGATGTGCTAAGATTGGAGTTATGACAGCAATCCCAGCAGACCAGAGCTAAGCTCCTGAGTTCATAACCCCCATCATTTTGTTTGATTTCTAGCTCCTCTGAGTGGCTTCCCACACATGTATCAAGAGATTTAAGATCTTGTTGCTTTGCTTATGGCATCAATCCTTATCATCTGTCCCTGAGCAGGACCATATTTGCACTTGGACTTCATCTATTCAGAGGTGGAAAACTGTTCCGAGGGATGGAGCACCCTTGGTTTCTACTGAGGCCTTTTGTCTCTTTGCTTCATGCCCCTGCTTTCACTTTTCACTTGGGAGTGGGACAGAAAATCCTGTCCTTGCTCTTTTGCTGGTGGTATTTGTGGACTTGTTGGATTTGTGACCATCCATCTAACCATACTCACAAAGGACACAGCCTTCCCAGACCTGGGCTGCAGCCTATCCCATCCACTGCCTTTGCACAGGGCTGTGGGCATGAAAGAGCACTGGCAAACAGCCCTGGGTAGAGATCTGTGCTGGTTTGGGCTGGGGTAGAGTTAATTTTCTTCACAGTAACTGCTATGGGGCTGTGTTTTGGATTTGTGCTGGAAACTGTGCTGATAACTCAGGGATGTTCTCGTTACTGCTGAGTAGGGTTTACACATCGAGGACTTTTCTGCTCCTCATCTCCCCCCACCAGCAAGGGGTGCACAATGAGTTGGGAGGGGACATAGCAAGGATGTCTGACCCAGGGATATTCTATAGCATGTGTGTCATGCTCAGGATGTAAAGCAGGGTGAGCAGGAGGAAGGGTGGGACGTTTGGAATGATGATGTTCACCTTCACAAGTCACAGTTACGTGTGATGGAGCCCTGCTCTCCTGGTGATGGCTGAGCACTGGCCTGCCCATGGCAAGGGGAAACTGATTCCTGGTTTTCCTTTGGTCGTGTGTGCATCTTTTGCTTTCCTTATCAAACTGTCTTTATCTCAATTTTACCCTCCCAATTCTCTCCCCCATCACACTGGGCAGGGGGAGTGAGCGAGTGGCTGTGTGGGGCTGAGCTGCCAGCTGGGGTTAAACCATGGCAAGACCACACCTGCACTTTGGGGCAGATCCAGCCTACTCCACCAGTCTGCCAGCATTGCCAAGGGAGGATGCACTGAGGGCATAGGAGAGCAGAGATTGCACAGCTCTCCCCCTGCAGGGAGTTCTCGAGCAGGGGACACCATCCCCCTGCAAAAGTGGTTACTATCCACAGGCAAATACACAGGGATGAACTTGGCATCTGTCCTGCCATCACCCCATCTCTCTGCTCCACCAGGACCAGTGGTTGAACTGCAGCATGTGTTTGGATGCTTCATTGAGTCAGGGGCCAAATTAATTTGTACAGTGCTAAAGAGGGATGTGCAGTTTAAGCAAAGACAAATTGGAGGTGCAAATGGTTGGTTGTTTATTTCCAGACATGGGTCTCATGAACAACATGACCTCAGAGGGTTGTTCACAGCCTTTCCCTGCTGTCTGCAGGGAGCTTCACCAGCCCTGCCTGGTGCAGGCTCCTGCTGACTGGTGCTGTGCCAGCTACACCCTCACAGGGCTGCTGCTAGTGTGGGAGGGGGTCATGAACAGCACTGTGTGACTAAACTTCTTTCCATGAATGGTGAATATTAACCCAGCTGTACTGTGCCCCTACACTCAGCCAGCTGAGGTCTGGTAGCCAGGCCAAAGAATTTGGACCTCCTGGAGTCTGCTCCTTGATCTGGAAATGATACAGAGAGTGCTTCTGCTCCAATGGAAACAAAGCCACACTCCTCTTCGTTCTAGTGGGTGATTCAGAATGCTGATTTGCAACTTCTTGTTTGTTTTGGGACCCTGCCTGGGAACATCATGGATGAACCAGAATGCTGCTGTGCTAGGTACTGTAGAAATACAGCAAAAATAGAGACCTGGGTACACCTGAATTTCAAAATGTTAATTCAGTGGTTAAGATGTAGCACAGCTTTAACTCTCACATGGAGATGTCTTTGGATTGCAGCATGCCCTGAGATCACTTCAATACTTGCTGTAGGAGCCCAGCTGAGGTAGATTGGCTTGCCCTGGTGGTGCTGACCTGGAGCAGGCATGGTGGGAATGACCACAGAGGAAGTTGTGCTCTTGCTGCTGCTATTTCTAAACAGATTTTCTATCTGTTGTAGTAGGAAGGTGGATGAGAGTGCATTTGAGACCATCTTGGGGGCTGGGGAGAAAGAGGGAGGAGATATCAGAACGGAATGTTACCACTTTATCTCAGCCCAAGAAACTTCTGTGAGAGGTTAAATCAGCAGAGAAGATATAAGTGAGTGAAATAGGGCTGTTTCTGAAAACATCTTGTTTGCATTCAATTGGAATGCAGGCTGAAGCTTTCATTTGCTTAAATCTTTATTGGTATTTGCAGCCCTTGAAGCTGCAGATGTAAGCACAGAGCATGCCCAAGGCAGGGACTGGGGAAGGAGAGGAAGAAAGACTGCACTGATCCATATTCGTGTTTCCCAGGTGCTGGAAACCACCCAGTGCCAGATGGTGATTCAGAGCCAGCATAAGAAAAGGCTGCAGCTGATGCATGAACCCCTCTGGTCTCAAAAGCCTGTGGGTGAGCAGGACAGACTGGAGGATGCAGATGTCTCAGATCTCTCTCTCTTTTCACCACAGTAATACCTGAAAGTAGTGCAGGAGGAGCACCACCTCTGTGGGAAGAATTTCCTCCCAAATGGGGACATTTTCATGTGACAAGTACTGGTCAAGTGTGGCCCTTGCAGGTGACATGTGAGCAGGATGGAGAGATGAGCCAGCATTTGTGATGTATTTTCCCATTATTTGAGCAGCAGTAATGTCAGGGACAGCAATCATGCCACCCTGACCTGCAGTTTAGGGAACCATTGCAGTTGTTCCTGCAGTGTTTGTTTTTAGTACAGAACATATTTACAGAAAAAGCAGCTGGAGAACATTCTAGGATTTTTTTTTCTTTTTTTTTTTAAGATGAAACCGCCCCATGCTCACCACCCACGGTGAGTGTAGATCCTCTGGTGGCACAGAAAGCACTTGGTGCAGCTGGAGGCTGCTCCTCTCTGTGGGTTGGGACAAATCAGAGAAGAGCAGCTTCTGGGTGCCCATCCCAGTGAGTGCCCAGGCCTGGGATGCTCTCTGATAGCCATGTGTGTGACTGCTTGGGCTGGGGAAAATAGCCATGGGACAATCCCCATCCTCGTGGGAGCAGCCACCTGCCCTTAGGAGAGTGACACAGGAAGGGACAGTGCTGATCCTAGCTCATTTGTTAGGGCTGCAGGGGGTTTTGCCTGAAACCTGAGGACCTAGTTCTAAAGACTACCTTTTATTTGTGGATGTGCTGCAGACTTTTGATTCTGAATTTACAGATCACAGGATGGCTTGGGTTGGAAGATGCTTTTAAGATGACCTGGTTCCAATCTCCCTGCCATGGGCTCAGATATCTTCACCAGATCAGGCTGCTCAGGGCCACATCCAGCCTTGCTTTGAACACTTCCAGAGATGGGGCATTCACAGCTTCTCTGGGCAACCTTTTCCAGTGCCCTCACCACCTCCTTTAATTTAAGTAAATTGAAGTCTAAGTGCACGATAAAAAGGAATATTTGAAGTCCAGCAAGTGTCTCCTCTCTCCTTCTCTCTCTTGTGGTCCTGCTTGAAAAGGAAGAAATATTTTGGACATCCTCCCTGGGGCTGTCTCTGTGGGGCACCCAGCTTCCTGGCAGGTGAGACACCTCCTGAGGCCTGGGATTTCTTCCCCATGGAGCATAGGGCTGGGGCCATGGGGATGGGATGGTCTGTCAGGGGGCAGAGTGGTCTGTCTGGAACAGGTCCTTCCTCAGCAGACTGAGGGCTGGTGGATCCATTTTACCTCAGTGGGGCTTGACTAGCCCCCATCAGCCTGGAGGAGTGACTGGAATTTGCCGTGCTGTGCAGGCAGACCCTTGAAATGCCCTATCTGTGCGTGGTTTTGAACAACTGGTAGAAAATGAGTCCAAATAAATAGTGTTGCTCAACCTCTGACCTTTCCCCTTTTGTCCACAGAAGTTCAAGAAATTCCAGGGATTGGGAGCCAAACATCTGTGTTTCCCCTTGGGAGGTGCCAAACCGTGTTCCTCCCTTGAACCGGGCACGGTATGTTTAGAAAATGAGATTCAGAAACTACTGGCAAGAGCTGCTGCTCTCCTGGTTGGAAGTTTGCATAAGCTTGGGCACGTATTTATATCTTCATCCACATGCATTGCATCCTGAATACAGAAACACAAACTGACAGGCACTGTACCTTCTAAGCCTGAGCTTGTGTTGTGTTTTTAAAGAAGTCAGGATTTGCGTATTGTTGGCCTGGTTTCTGAGCAGAAATACAGACTCTCTGTGCCACGTGGGATGCTCTTAAGGAGCCAAATGTCTGCCATGGTTACGAGATGGGCACAGAGTTTGCAGCAGTGAGGAAGCAAAGGCCAAAGGGTGCCTTAATGGCACTGCTGGTTAGGCAACTAAATTGTGCCTAAAGCCACTGTTAAGGAGAACAGCTGGGACACCATCAGGCTCTAGGGCCACTTCTGCACACAGGGGCTGCCCAGCCCATTGGCATCCAACCTTCTCAGGGACACAAGGGATGGCCTCAGACCCTCCTGTGGGCTGGGCATAGCTAACCCATCTGGTGTGTTCAAGCAGGGGACTTTGCTCCAGGCTTGCTGCCTGTGGAGTCAGCTGATCCAGCCTTCCAAGCAGCCTCTAGGGGACTGCAGAGGACAATCTGGGTGGTGTCTTTTCCAGCCAACCCATACCTGGAGCCTTGGCTCTGCAGCAGCTGCCCTGTGAGCTTGGATAGAGTTCTTCCAGCATCAGTGCTCAGAGCAGGGTCATGAGATGACTGCTGTTTCAGTGGCACTTTGTGTTCCCACTCTCAACTCTGTGAAATGTGCTTGTCACAAGAAACACTTCTCTTACCTCTGACCTCAATGCCTAAACTGATAACAGCACTGGAGAAGTACCAGCATGCAGTTTGAGGTTGAAAACATTTAATTTTGACTTGTCCAAGGTGCAGAGACATGTTAGATTTCTGCCTGTTTCTGCAGAGCAAGGTTCTGGTTTAATTTCATCAACCACCACCACCATCTGTCACGTTTCCAGCTTAGGACCTTGTTTCCCCAGCCAGCAGATACAGGAGAGCTTGGGGGTGGTGGCACAGCTGACACCAAAAACAGTGCACCACCTCCTCCTCCTGAGAGGCTGAAGGAGGAACAATAAGTGAGAAATTCCAGAAGGAAAGAACTGAAAAAGTCCCACAACATGGCTTGTTCCTTGTGGTACTGCATGTGCTGAGACCGAGTGCCTGGAGTCAGACACCTCTTGGGTGCACAGCTTGGACTTATATGGTGTGATAACTGGAGAAAGGAGCAGCTTGGGGTTAAATAAAAATATCAGCGAACTTCTACCCTCTCATACTTCATTTTACAGGTTGAAAAAATGGTACAAGTTTATTAGTGTTTGAGAGGAGCTACTTGGAGAAATGGTTAATGGATAAATAAAAAATAATGAAATAAGGAGATGAGCTTCAGTACTTTGTTGTTTAGAGATATTCAGTTTGTCCTCCTACTCCTTGGAGGGCAGATGAAAAAAACGGAGTGCTTCAGGTCTCCTGATGGCTTATTGGGAACAGTTTGTGTTCAAGACATTGCCAAATTCAAGCAGATTTTCTCCTAAGGACCCAAGGAACAATCTGTGACAACCAAGATCCCTAGCAGTTTGTCTTGTGTCCACACGGCATGTGTTTTGGATCCTGATGACACATGTGGGATGGCTGGAAGGTGGTTGTTACAAACTGTTCCCTGAGAGGCTTCACCATCACTCTCAGGACAGGATATACAATGCCATTAAAGTAACTTGCTACCAAGTTGCTCCTGCTGATCCATTGCCAACTCTTCAGCAATACTTCCCCGTGCACCCTCCCTTTGCCACACACAGGCGCTCCTGCAGCTGGAATCTCCAGTTTATTTTTGCAAGCCATAAAGAAAAGCAGTGTGTCTCCAAAGCAGATTATAATATTTTGATATTTCCCAGGTCGCTTGTGCTCTCAAGCTTTATCACTGCCCAGAGTCTTTCAGAAGAGCACTCATCACACACGTGCCCTAAATAATGTAAGCTCGGTGCTGCTGGTATTTATAGCCATGCAAACTTGCCCATTTCTGCCCGTGTTGTTTCAAAAGAATCCTTGAGTGATCGCATTTTTCATCTTTAGTGTACTTTTCTTTCGTTCTGAACATCAAACACATTTGTAGTTATTGCCATTATTGCTGCTGGATGCCCTATTAAGCCTACAAATTGCACTGAGATTTAAAGGTAGAATTCTAATTACAGGTCAGGCTTGGGGAGGAAGGACAGCATTTGGAGGGAAATGTACTTACACGAACACCGAGAGAAGTGGCAGCACACACTGCAGTCACTTCCACTTCACAGAAATGTTGTTTCAATTCTAAGTTCTTGTATCTGAGCATCCCTCTCTGAATCTCAGGAAAGGATATGTGGCATTGTTTTTATGTGATCACAATGGCCATTCATAGCAGAGAATTGTTTTGGGGTCATCGAGCTCCCCTTGAATGGCTGCATGAGTCAAAGCTCTGCATCTATCAGATAATCCCACAAAAGAATTCAAAATTGTCTTATCTTCAAAATACAGAGAGAAAATAGGATTATGTGAGTGTCATTGTAAGTGGTTTGCTGGAACAACAGAAGTGTGCAAACTCCTTAAAATGTTGTGTAACATTGCTCTGCACATGTTCTCCTTCTGCTTCTGCAAATCATCCTTTTAATGTAATTATAGCTGCTATTGGCAAAAGGCACTGAGAGCACTAGCTGGCTTCTGGAGAAAACTGCTGCTGAGATGGGAGCACTTTCAGCTCACAGGAATTTAAAGAGACTGAGAGGACACTTCTTTCAGCTTTATGCAGTCCACTGAAAAATGATCTTATTGCCTCCTTGATGGTGTTTGCCTCTAGATTATAAATAATAAATCAGACCTCTTCCCCATCCCTTTGTAAGGAACTGTGTTATCACTGTCTCTTGTCACATTTTGTCCACTTTTGGAATCCCAGATGCTGAATCCAGAGTATTACTCATTGGGCTGTGAAAATTAGACTCACATGGATGCCTGTTTACATGGGAGACTCCTGGGGACAGGTGTTCAGCCAATGTGAGAACTCAAATCCAGCCAAAAGATGTGCATTTATACCTATGTCTGCATTCACTGATCATGAACATGTATCTTACTACTCTGCAAGGACCTTAGAGGGCCAGGTTGGATGGGACCCTGAGCAACCTGATCTAGTGGGTGATGTCCCTGCTCCTGGCAAGGGGTTTGGAGCTAAATGGTCTTTAAAGTCCCTTCCAACTCAAGACTTTCTAGATGTGTCCTAGAAAGATCTAGAATTTCCAGTAAAATTGTTGCTCCAGTTGGCTTTTATCTCCTGCTGTGTGCAAGAGGGAGAGCATTGCTGGCTGGGTTTAGATAGCTTTCAAGGAAATTTAACTTGGATATGGAAACTGCTTGCATCAAAAGACTCTGCAGGGAGATGCAGGCTGGCAGTCCTGGGCAGCAGATGGTTTTAATTCTCTTGAATTTACTGCTTGATGCCTCTGGCTCCCTCCTGCAATGGTATCAGTGACAACACAAGTGTTGGGTTTAGGGTTTGGCACAAACCTTTGGATTTTTAAATCACGACAAACTAACCCCTGTCTCTGCAGGCTCTGGTGGAAGAACAGTTTTGCACTTGCCTGGCACAGGCACTCTGCACTGAGTGAGGGCAGCTGAGCTGTGCCAGAGGATTTATTACCTCATGTCCCATCTTTTTCCCATCCTCAGTACATCCTACACTATCAGTAGGCCAGGCAGGAGGACAAAGCTCAGGCAGGAGGGTGTGACTGACATTATGCACCTGCAAAGAGGAAACTGCTGTCTGACTTGTGTGCTAGCTCTCTTTGTAAAACCATCTTCAAAACCTAAGAGGAGTGGAAATGTGTTTCTGAATTGCATTAAAAAATTAAAAAAAAAAAAAAAAAAGAGCAAGCAGTCTTTGAATTTATCCTCCAGGGTTTGCTCTTCAGTGACAGATTAAGTGACAGAAGGCAATGTTTTCATGGTGCTGTGCCTGTGGGCAATCAGAGGAGAGAGGAGTTTGCAGCTGACTGCCACAAGAGCTTGGTGAGACTTGAGTCTTCTTGTGCTGGATCACTTAAAAACACAGAGACAAAACAGGGCTCTGCTCCAGAGACAGGAAAAGAGCAGAAGGAAGAGAGGGTTGCTCTCATCCCTGAACATTTGGGCATTAAAAGTGCAGCACAGGGATTAGTGGTTCAGTAGTTTACTCAGCACCTGTTTTGGCTCCTGGCAAAGAAAGGATGCTGTGTTTCTGGGACACTTAGTCCAACTGTTTTTATTTTCAGGATCACCCAGAAAGTCTGAGGCAGTGCCAGCAACTGAACTGAGATATTTTCAGTCTCAGCAAAGGACACTCACCAGAAGACACAGTAAACATGTGTTTCTTAACCCATCAGTTTCTCAAGAATCTTTAGAAACTTTAGGAAGTTCTTCTGCACATTTAGAACATGTTCACGGACCCAGGGAATAATTCAGATTGGAAAGGACCCATGGAGAGAACACGGTCCAGCCTCCCATCCTTGCCTTAAGAATACCTGAAAGCCTTAAGCATCAGGGTCTAAGCCTGGAGTGTCCCCTCAAACCCTGCTGTTGCAGGGTTCTCCCTTGCACCCATTCAAATCAACAAGTTACACCATGGCTTTATATCTACCAGCCTTTTATTAATGTTGCTTCTGTCCAATCTGATCACTTGAAAAGGCTTAACCCTCCCTTACTCAAGCCCTTACATCTTTCTTAACTTGTGGTTTCATCTTCCTCCCCCAAGAGCAGGTGGCTTTTGTTACCACCCCCATGAGGGGTCAGGGTGCCTGACTGGCACAGCACCATGCCAGGCTTGGGGCTCAGCCTTGGGATGAGACATTTTGCTGAAGGAAAGTGTGTTCAGAAACCCTGGCAGGCACTTTGGTGGCTGAGCAGGCCAAGCAGCCCCCCAACACCATGCAGGAATGCCCCCTGCTTCATGGGATTTATGCACAGATAATCTGAGTTGACAAACTGAGATCCCAACCTCGGTGGCATTTCTGTTGTCCCTTTAGGCTCACCAACAACTATCCTTGTTTGGATAAAGCAGGAATAATGAGCTTTCTTCTTCACTGCTTTGCTGCTTTGTGCTTATTTGGGGTTTCCCATTTTGGGTTTCTGAGTAGCAGTGAGCTGAGAGGCTCTTTGTACCTCAGGAACCAGCCTGGTGCAGGCAGCATCCTGGCAAGTCCCTTCAGGTGTCACCAGGGACTCTGTGTTTTTGTGCCTTTCCTGCTGGCCAGCTGTGGGAGTTGTTTTTTTGTTGTAGTTCCTGGAGAAGGGCTACTTAAATCTCATGCTTTACTTATTTGAAATGCTTTCTGGGAGTACCTCACACTGGGCTTGACTTTGAAGGAATTTTGAGAAACGTGGCATTCTTCCAAGCCTCATATCCCAAATCATGGCCCAAAAAGAGCAAAGAGGAGACTCTGTGGTAGTTCTTACAGTTTGGGCTGGGATCTAAGAAAGCAAACTGCCCCTTCCCAGGCCTGGGAGAACCCATGGTGAGACATTAAGATCCTTCCAAAGGAGCCCATAGCACCATCAGCTCCCAGTCATTCCAGAGGGTAAGCCACAGCACGGCATTAATGAGAGCAGTAAAAATCTGGCATAAATCAAAGTGCTTGACACTCTTTTCCACTGTGTACAAACACCATGTTCCAGAGAATCAGTGAAATCAAAGCAGCACTGAGGGGTCAATTCAGCATTTATGCACGTGTCACTGGCAGAAGACCCTGCCCATTGAATATTAAAATCTGAAATGAAAAGGAATTTACAATATTTCTGAAATATTTAGGCCTTTGATGAATAGCTCCCTCAAGATCATCCAGATGTGCTTTTGCTACAGCACCATATGCATTTAAAAAACCAGATTGTCTGTGTGTGAGAGTATCTGTCTTCAGTGAAGGATGAACAGAGCTGCACATTGGGGCAAGTACACGTAAGAAGTCTGGTGGAAATCCTGCACAGGAAGTGTTCAGCAGTAAAAAATGTGGCCGGAAAATAACAGCAACATTAAGAAAAACAAAATTTATACTCACCATTGGTGTTCAGGGGCTTCATTTTTTTAACTTCCTCTGCTAAGAAACAAACATCAAACCAACCAGTCTAATTAAGGAAACTTTGTTGACTTGGACAGTTAATGAAAAAGAGGAGCCTTAGTTTATTTTTGTCACTGTTTGCACTGTGCAGTAGGACACTGGCCTGTGCATTCCCCAGATCTTTGCACACTTGATGTAAAAGTCATTTATCAATTAAGAAGGGCATGATCATATTGGTGTCATTAATCACTCCTGTTAGGACAAGGTAAGAAGGATAGATGTAAAAAAACCGGAGATTCATACATGAATTTATCAGTGAAGACACTGACATGCAGAGTCCATGTTCAAATAAGAAACCTAAAGGGTTTAACATTGCCTTTGCAAAGTAAAATGCAGTGTTTTAGAACAAGAAAGCAGGAAAATGAAGATTCAAGCAGAAGTGGTGGGTTCTGGCTTCCCACGAAGTCATCATGGGCAGACTCCCTGGTCCATGCAGGACTTGACCAGGGAGGACAGATAGACTCTCAAATTACACAAGAGCAATCATGATGGCAAAGGCCACAGCATCTTACACCTTTCTAAACCAAGGCTGCCTGTGCCAGCCTAAGTGCTCCTGCAGGGAGTGAGGTGAGGGAGCTGAGCAGATTGAAAACTAATCACCTCTTTGGCCACAGCTGGCTGACTCATCACCCCTGCAGGTGCAGGAGAACCATTACTAGGCATTACCAGCCATTACCACCCTGCTGTTGGGGTGTGGGAAGGTTGTGCAGTGTCACTCCCCAAGCCAGGAGCTGGTCCTACCATGTGCACAGCTTTAGCCCCAGGGACATCCTTCATCCTGCAGCCCAGGACTGGGCATGGAGCCACACTCCAGTAGCTCATCTGGCACAGAGGCAGCAGCTCCCAGCCAGAGATGACAAAACCAGATTGGCTGGGGGTGCTGCTCACCACTCTCAGCATCCCAGTTCCCACCATGGCTGTGATAAGGGCTTTCAGTTGCTGATTTAACTGCCCACATCTTCACTGGAGTTCAAGTTCCCTTAGGAAAGATAATGAAAATGTGCAGTGGCAGGGATTTCTCATCTGCCATGCTAATTTAATGACTTACTAGAGGGCTAGTTAGTTGATTTGAAGGGCTAGTTGAAGTAGTTTATCCAATTTACAGACAGCTGCCAAGGGGGCACAGGGAGGCAGGGCTGAGCAGCAAATGAGCCATACATAGCTTTGAGATATTTTTCCTGTGAGTTTCTGCTGTTGCAGTCACACTTTGGATTTCTGACTTTCTGACAACAGGTAAACACAGTACTTCCTCCAGAAGGTTTTGTTTAGAGAGGTGCTATTAATAAATAAGAAGGTTACTTGATTTTGAACATGTTTTCAAAGGTTGGGCCTGGACAACCTGCAAACCTTTTGTCTCTTGTGAAAGCCAGATTTGGGTTACTAGAGGGAGGGAAGCAGAGTTCAAAGTGTGAGGTCCTGTTAGAGTTTCAGGGTTTATTCTTATCTCTGTACTGGACAAATTACAGAAGCAAACCCTCCAGATCCAGGGGGCTGGTGTCAGGTACATCAGCACGACAGGGCAGCCCTAGGGCTCAGCCTTTCCCCGGGGCAAGGATGCAATGGCAATGACCAGGGAAAACGAGGAGATGCCTGTGAGAGGGACATCCCCAACCCCTGCTCAGTGTCAGCTGCTGAACTCCCTGTTCCACAGTGCCTCTGGAACAGCACAGCAGTGCTGGCTCTGAAAGCTCCTGGGGCCCATGGCAGTGAAACACCGATAGAAATCTGTGTGCAGAGATGTGTGTGGTATGAAACCTGCTGCAGGGGAGGTATGGGGAGAGAGGGAGGGAGAGAAATGCCTAGGATTATTTCTGGTTTGTACCCAAGGGTGCCATTTGTTCATATAAGTATCCATAGCAGAATAAAATACTTTCTATTGAAACATTTTTTTTCTCTTGCTGGCAGCCACTCCACTCCAATTATCTCTTCTATCGTATCCCTTGAAGCCAGGCTCCAAGGTAAACAAGTGAAAATCTGACAGCTGGAATGCAAAGCCTCAGCTGAGACTGAAAGCTTTTACTAGATCACATTCTGCACATTTATATTGTCTGGGGTATTAGCAGTGGAAACAAAAATAGAGATTTCCTAATCTCACCAGAGACAACACCTTGGTGCCCCACCTTTGAGAAATCTCCAGTCCACAGCAGAGACTTAATCCATCTTAATTAACAAAGAACCCAAGTAGGCACACTCTCAGCTTGCTCCTGATCTGGATTTCCCACATTCCTGAGTTTTGGTGTGTAACTTGCTGAGAAATTATTTTGTGTTTGTAAAGAGTCACCTACTGTGCAAATACACTGTAAAGCCATGTCGATTTAGCCTGAAATTTTACTTCTAAAGAGAAGATTCACGTTATGTAGATGTGTCTGGCTTCAACATAATTTCAAAATAAAACATCTTTTTTTTTTTTAAGTGGGATTTTTGATTTGTTTTTTCAGTGCAGTGTTGGATATGCCAGTTTAAAATTTAAAAATTACATCCTAGAAAAGCAGTTGTTTTGAGAAGACATTATTTTGTGAAGACATGAAATTTCAGGATTATTCAAATCACCATGCTCTTTGCAACACAAATTTTTGATCCTGGGTGTGTGTCTCCTTGAAGACCTGTTGGGCAGGTGGGAGTGGAGAGAAAACCATTGTTGATTTTTTCCATGATAAGGAGAGCATCTGAACAACAGCTTACTCTGAAGATGTGTTAGTGCAGCCTTCTGCTTAACCACAGTTTTGAATTTCTTCTACTGTTTTATGGACAGAGGGGAAAAATCTTGGTGTGTCTGGGATCATGTTTGCAAGAAACTCAGGTGATCTTCTCACCCCCTTCAGAGCAATTCAGATTTTACATTTCTCCAGAGAGAGAACAAAGTCCAGGCTCAAGCGTGCCTGCAAGATGGTTTTCTGAGAGAAAGTCTTCTCCTGCAGAGTCGTGAACCTCTGCTGCAGCAAACTGGCACACTGTGAGGCACTGCATGGAAAATGCAGCTGTGCCAGGTTGTAACCATGAGATCTCGTCTGATCCTTGACCTTGTTTGCACACTCATGTTCTCTTTTCATGTGTTTTAAATTCCATTCCTTGGATCAGCTCAGTGCCCTGTGTGCCTGCTCAGTATACCAGGTCAGGTCAGTGATGAGTCTTGAAAATCAGCCCAGCCAAAAAACCCAAAAACCTGAACTAAACCTATTTGCCAGTCAGATCAAAAAAGCTGTTCCACAAAACTTCCAGTGTCACTCAGCAAAACTGATGAGGAGGGAGAAGAATGGGGGGATGAGACAGTGGAAGAGCAGGACTGTTTATTGGCAGCTCAGCCACTGGGATTAAGCCAGTAATAAGCCACATCCTTGGAAGAGCACAGTTTGTATTTGCAGAGTCTCCTGGGACTCTTTAGTTCCAAGTGGTAAAGATTTCTTATACTGATGCCATCATCTATGCTCCCATCTACAAATGCCATGAGCATTTCTGGGTAATAAGAGCACATCCACCTCATCAACACTCCCCTGGGCCTGACACAGACAGAGAGGAGGAGCAGCCATGGTGCACAAACTGCTTCCCATGTCCTCAGCCCTCCCCAGCCAGGGCCATCTTCCATTTGTGTTATAAAAATCCCCCATTTTTCATCGATGACACTCAGGGAGCCCCACCTTTGGCCTGTCCAATCCATCAGCTGGTTCTCTGCTGACCCTGCTGGGCCTGGCTCTGCTGTGTCCTGCTCCCATGCAGACCCAGCACACCCAGAGGGTTGCTGCTATTTTCTTCCTCCCAGCCTGGCGTGCTTCCCCCCCCAGGGTGGGAGCTGGGCTGGGTGGAACCACAAGCAGCTGTTCAAAGTCTGTGCAGAGACAAAAATCCCCAGCTGTAGCTGTCTGTTCAAACAAATGCTCAGAGGCCAGGCACTGCAATGTGAGAAACACATTCCTAGAGGACGTGGATTCAAATGGGGCTGCCTGTGAAGGGATCAGGGAGAGCCAGTCCCATGGCTGTCGACAAGGTGCCACACAGAAAGCAAAGTGCTGAGCTATGGCCATCTGCAGGATGCAGCAGGTGACCAAAACTTGATTTTAAAAGTGAAGTATTTACCAAATTGCATGGAAAACGCTGGTATTAAAAATACCCTATTTTTCCTGGTGGAAAATCTGAAGCTTAGGGTTCAGCTGGGTCTCATGAACAACTAGGGAGCTGGAAAATGAGTATCTCAAAAAAGTGTCTTTCTCATCTCCTCTACCAGTCCCAAGGCTACAGAGTGCTAAAAAAGCATTTGGTAGTTTAGACAGCCTTTTGACTTTTCTGAACAGGGTATTGATTCCACTTCTGAAGGAAGACTCCAAGAGCATTGTCACTTCTTCTTGTCCCACTGTGGTGCAGAAGCAGAAGAAGCAAGGGAAAAGCAGCTGTGGAGTACTTAGCACAGAGCTGGAGACCAGTCCTGGATGCCCCCTTTCAGGAGAAAAGCTTCAGTGTTCCCCTTCAGGCAGCTCTAGAAATGCTGAAGGAGTGAGAAGGAACAGGGATCTGCTTCTCACCAGCAGCTGGCCCAGAGCAGGGGAGCCAAATGTCTGAGCGTGGACATCTGCAGAGCTTTAGCCTGTGTTAGAGCCAGCTGTCTGGGACTCCCAGTAAAGTGAACAGGGAGAGGCTGTCTGAGGATGTGACTCATCTGTGATGCTGTGGGAGCCTGAGTCAGGGCAGAGGAGATGCTACTGTTGCAGTCTAGAGGAATGACTCCCACAAAGGGCTCAGAGTGAACTCAGGGGCTTGTCAAATGTCAGATTACTTGCTCATTTTCTGCCACAGGGTCAGTACACTGGGGTCATGACCAGCTGAGGTGCCTTCTCTGGGATCATTGACAAAGAGTCCTGAGGATGTTGGGTCATGTGCCTGGGCAAAGGCAGTGGCAAGAGGCAGGAGTCTGCTGCACAGTGTCACTCTCACCCTGAAGCCCTCACTGGAAGCCTCCACTGCACGGTTCCCAGGGAGAGGAGGAGTTTCCTGCAAAGTTCTTTTGGTTTCTGGGTGCAGGTGAATAATGGTGCCTGCTTGTTTGTGCCAAAGGGCTGCAGTTGGCATGTGGATTGTGAGCACAGAGAGATCCCAGTGCCACAGAACTGCCCTCATGGATCTGCCTGCAGGGCTTGGCCATGCATGGGAGATGGTTTGGAGACTCTGCAGTGCTGCAGCTCCTGGGGCCCAGCAGATGTGGCACTACAGAGAATTGGCCAAGCTGGGGCAGGGGAAGGTGAGTCAGTAGGTACTGCAACGCTTCAGGTCTTGAATCCACTGCAGAAAATCTGAGGGAGCTGAGGGTGCAGTTGTGGCATAGCTGGGCTCTGTGGTGGAACAGCACAAAGGCTGTGGCTGTGGGAGCCAGCAAGGCTGGGATGTGACAAGGCTGGGGAGGCAGGAGTTTACATAGGACTGTAGTGTCAGCTGTGCTGCAGGTGTGAGAGGGACCCTCAGAAATGAAACATTTCTGAATGGGGCTCCTGATGGCAGCAGCTTTGGTCATGCCCCAAAGAAGGCATGGTGATTAAAACAGGTACAAGGCCATGATTCTGCCCTGAGGGTTGTCAGTTCAGTTTGGGCACCTCAGCATGAGAGCTACACCATTTATTGTACCTGTAGCTTGGGTGTCCAGACTCTGAAAAAGGAACAGATAACATTGTAAGAAGTTTGGAAGGTGAATTTGGAGGAAGAACTGGAGAGTGAGCTCTGTTTTGATCCAAAAGGAGCATGGCAGTGAAAGGGTTGCAGCCTACAGTTCAAATATGGAAAGAAAGTGCTGAACTCTTGCCAGATCTGTACAAGGTTATGACCTTGGTCTTGCATTCCTGTCTTGGGCAAGGTTGAGGAACCTCAGCTTCTTTAACAGCCTCTGCTGCTTCTTTCAGGACAACTTCCTTGCCATGGGGACCTCACCTGAAGAACAGCTTTTTTTTTTTTTTTTTTTTTTTTTTTTTTTTTGCAATTTGTGCTGCTTCTCACAACGTTTGGCCAGCACAACCTCACTGGCACTTACCCTGCTGCATGTGAAGCTGATCTGAACAGCAGCACTGGAGGCAGGCTGGGGGGGTGCTGCACACCCAAGCTGTGAGATCCTCGAGAGAGAAGCTGCTATGTACAAATAAAGTATGCTAGAGAAACTGTAAGGGGATGAGGCAGGTGTGTGTGGGCTGAAATGGAAAGCCAGGGGCTGGTGTGATAGATTTATGACAAGACTGGAGGAGAGGCTGAGGAGATCTACTTATTATAGTTTAAAAAATGGTCCCATCAGAAGACTGCCAAGAGTGCTCCACTGTGCAGATTTATGACATGCAGTGGGAGTGATCATGTCTTCTGTACAAGCTAGCTAGAAATAACCCCCACCTTTTTGCCATGAATATTATTCACAGAAGTGCATTAGAATTTTTTTTTCCCCAAGGAAGTTGTTTGCCTATTAGTGGGGGAAAAATGCTCTTACATTAGTGATAATTGAAAACTGACTTGCTTTTTGCAGTTGCAAATTTGACTTACAATATTTGTTTGAATTTCTTTTTAATTCTGGTTTTTAATTTTAAAGCAAACATTTTTTTTTTTGTTTTTCAGAAATATATATTAGCCTAGAAAACCTATTTTTTCCTGCTCAAACATATTTTGCAGTGGGAAATGTCAGCTTTTCTTCTTAACCAGTATTAACACCTACCCACAAAAATAGCTTGCATACTCTGCCATGTAACCTGAATATTATATGATTCAGTAAAAAAAAAAAAAAGAAAAAAAAGAAAAATCAGGGTCCAGCATTTAAACAATTCTTCATTTTAAGTAAATTTGGGATTTGAAGCCTTTCTGGAAGATTCTTTAAGAGCATGGCCATGGAGCATTTTGCATCTGAGTGTCCCCAGTGCCATCAGTGAGGGACCATGGCCAGAGAGCTGTGAGACACTAAGGGCTGTGGGGATTTTCAGTCTGGGAAAAAAACCAACTTCTTTGGGAAGCCTGATGGCAACCTGCCAGTGTCTGCTGGAGGAGGCAGAGCTATCTCTTTTTGGGAGGGTGCAGCAGCAAGAAGAGAGACAGTGGTCACAAAATGTTCCTGAGAGGTTCAAACACATGGAGAGGAGGTTTTTGCCCTAAGGACAGTGGAGCCCTGGAGCAGGTTGTCCAGAGAGGTTGCACAGGCTGCTGGGCTGGCCTGTAGGCAAGTGAGAAACACTCCTTTCCAGCCAAGGGCTATTTACTGAGAAGGAGCTGAGCTGTAGGCTCTGCATTAATGAGTTTTTGGGAGAGAAATGTCAAAAGGCACTGGTAAGAGTTCCACAGAAATGTCAAAAGTTTTGAACCTGGACATTTCTCTGTAGCATTATGTCCCAGCAGGAAGGAAAAGGATTTGTACATATGACAGCAAGATAAACATGTCTACAGCTGGAAAAAACAGATAAAATTCAAGCAGATCAATGTTATCTCATTTATCTTATGATGAATGCACTGAAATGACTGAAACTACATGTTAAGGGGCAAATATAATGTTTCACAAAATGTCTTACTTCTCTGTTTTCCCCTTTTCATCAGGTAACAAGATTGGATGGTGAATTTTCCTTACTTCTGATTAAAAATAGCCATTCTTCTCATAAGAGCTAATGGTGAATTCTAAGTCTGTGTGCATAGAGTGATACAACATTAAATTAGAGAAGAGTTTATCCCCAAGAAGTTTTATTGTTGGTGGGGTTCAGAGATTGAAAGCCAACTTTCAGCCCCTGAGTAGAGTTGCTCCTCTAAATGTAGCACATTTTTTATAAGCCAAACAAATACATTATATGCATGATAAGTAGTTCATATTATCTTTTGCACTAGTGGCAATTATGGGCTGTCTTTTTCAAGGCTGGGTTTTATATGTGGGAGGCACACATATTTATAACATTTCACAAAAACTGCCCTCCCTTGACTCTTCAGGAAAGCAGATAATGTTATACTTTATACACGTTTTTCCTAGTGAGTCTTTAATTTTGTGAGTGTCCATCACCTTAAATGTTTCTTCAAATCCTTAAGCACAAAGCTGGAAAACAATGACCAGGTCTTTGCAGAAATCAGTTGTTTTCACATTCACTTACTCTACTGTAAGAAATAAGTTCCCCTACACTGCCAAACTGAAAAATCTCTACAAGATTTCAAAGAACCCCCTAATGCCAAGAAATAAATTGTGCAGCAATAAATTGTCTTGTGTTTTTTTTCTACAGCCCACAAGGACAGAATAAGTTCAAGGAGCCCACTGCATAATTAATTCTGAGAAGAATTAAGAAGAATTCCTCTACTTTGGAGGCACCTGGCATTTGAGGCCGATGAGGGGTAACAGGGTCAAGTAGCAAATAATATAATAAACTCACTGAAATTTATAAACCTGCAAGTTAGACTGAAGAATTTTCTTTCATGCTTCAGAGCATCTGCTGCTTCTCAGGGCAGGAATTTTTGCCATCTCTCTCTCTTTTTTTTAATTTACTTCTTTATTTATTTATTTCAATCACAGGGACTATGTAGGACTTAGGGAAGCTGCACTATTTCTTGGTGTCTGTTTTGGATTTAATTGACTAATGACCAGACTGGAGACACTGACTCTTCTGATTTTCAGTATCTAATGTTGGTCATGCTGTGGCTGAGAAAAAAGTAGCTTTAGGAAATGGCCTCAGCTTGTGTGGCTGTGAGTGGGTCTAATTTGTGCTGCATGAAGAATAAACATAAGTACATCCTTTGCCAGGGCTGCCAGTATTCAAAGGGGTGGATTTGGAAGAACTAAGGTGACTAACAATGTCGCCTGGTCTGAGGAACTCAGAGCCTGGAGAGTGGAAAAGATGGATTTCTTTAAGGCACAGGTACTAAAAATGTCCAGAAATGGTATTCCAAAGAAGAAGATACACAGGGAAGGGCAATGCTAGGGTAAGCAGACAGCTAATGAGGTTCAATAGAAAAAAAGAAAATAGAAGATGACAAATAGATATAGCTGTGCCAGAGGTAGGGAAGAGGAGATGTAAAATGAGAACTGCTGAGTAGAGAAATGAGTTAGACCTGACAGATACAAAGTAGCAAAATGTACTTTGCTCATATGAATAGAACAAGAAGAATGGAAAAGTGAGCACCAAGTACAGACCAAGGGTGCTCTAGATACAGATCCCAGAATAAAGAATCGACATTTGAGGATTTAATGTGAGACTTAAGCATAATATAACCCCCCAAGCCAGCTTCCTCCCCTTCTATAATGACCTGGCTGCAGTTCAGGGGTGCTCTTCTGTTTGCATGTGCCATGCTGCCTCCCCTGCATGCTCTTACTTGCTGTGCAAATCCCCATTTAGGAAGGATTTGAGAGGTACAGATTATATGTGGCAGGCAGGTTTGCTCAAGATGGCATTTGACAGCACAGTAACAACAAAGAGTCATGCACCTCTACCCCAGCAGTGGAAAAACAAGGGGTGAGGGAGCAGGCAAGGCAGTGAAAGCACAGAGGAATGAATCAGATAATACCAGCATAACCACACAGGCAGCACACAAGGTCAAGACCACAGAAATGAGGGTGGGGAGAGCTGCTATTTAGACTGAGAGACCCTGAGTTTTTAGCAAATGCAGTACAGCCAGGAGTTAAAGGTCTTCTCAAAGGTTGGTCTAGGAAAACTTCATTACTGTGGTTAGCTAAATCTTCCTGATTCTCTTGCTTCCAGAAGTTACACGATAAACCTCACTCTGATATCATTTTAGGAGATTTACCAAAAAGCTTTCTTGCTCTGATGTGCAGATAAAATGTCCTTTTTCCACTGCCCTTGCTGGTTCTGTCCCCTTCTATTCTGGTAGTCAGTGGTCAGGAGATGAATCAGTACTTGGGGAGATCCTGTTCCCTGTGTTTAACTTCATAATAAGATAGAGGCAGCCAGGTGTACCGATCCATTTGTGACACCACATCTGCTCTGTTGTTCCTAAGGGCTTGGGTGTAAGTACAGCTCATGCTCTTGTTGGGGTTGGTTTGCTGGGGAGAACAATGGTCAAAAAAATAAGGCTGAGTTCACGTTGAGATGATCTGAAACAAATTTTCAGCTTGATCGAGATTTTATTTATCCCTGTGTAAATGAAAAAACCCCAACAAAATAAAACGCTTCCAGGCCACTCACTTGTTACTTACTGTACAGCATCCGGAGAGAGGAAATGTATAAAATATCTTGTGAACCAGCAAGACATGCTAGGAAACCGTATTATGTTCCCCTCTGTTCAACAGGCTGGAAAGTCTTAATGTTTCCTGTCATCTTAAACTTCCTCTTTGCTTTATAAATAATTCCTGGATGCAAAACATTTTCTAGTGCCTTGGCCCTGCGCTGAGGAATGCGTGCTGAGACAAGCTCCCTGAGACAAAAACCACTCCAGCAATTGTCCTCTTGGTGCACTGCCAAGCAATGGAGATTTTCAAGCAGGACCTGAAAATTGAAATGCAGCTTTGCAGATCATCATCCCTTGGTAAAAGGGAAATTTCTTTACAGGATGAAGGGTTTGTAGAAGCGGTGAAAATAAATTTGTGTATCTCATGCTGAATTGAACTAAGAAACTGAACCAAATTGCCATTTGACCCTGCTTAGGGCAGAAAATCTGGAAAAGCACAAAACAGTGTGGAGTATCTTCTCTCATACTCCCAGTGTTAGGGAAAGGTCACCCCTGGTTCTTCCCTGAGAGCATCCAGGACCCAGAGCTGGGAACAAAGAAGGAAAAACACCTCAGTTCCTTTCTCATTCCCCTCTCTGCTCCTTGAGCAAACCCCGAGAGGTGGGTGAACCTGCTGACACCTGGTGTGAGCTGCCCAGATCAGCAGACCCCCAGGAGCTTTCTCCTGGTGTTTGCTCCAGGGTACTGCACCTCTGCTCCTCCAGTGTGGGCAGGGCTGGGACACCGCAGCTGAATCCATCAAAACCAATCTAAACATGCTCACTGCAGCCATCCTGCTGCTATTTCATCAGGTCGGTATGTAATTGTTTCTGTTGCTGGAAGGCTCCATCACCCCCTTCATTAAAATGCAAATTTTACATTAATTAAAAATGCTGGGAGCACTTGCACAATTTATGACCAAATCTTAGAGTTCAGAAACCCCCATGCTGGGGAGGGGCAGCAAGGCAGTTTTGAAACTGCTGGAATAAATCCTTATCTCAGAACACTGAGGATGTTTTAGCTGATAAAGGTTCTTTTGTGGACTTCTAAAATTAATTTGTTCCACCTAGATTGGGAAACAGACAATGCAGAAAGCATTCAAGCAGAATTATATTCCTACAGATAAATGCATCTAAAACTTTTCACCCACAAAAAAAGGAAGAAGAAAGATCCCATTTTATGCTCTGATGTAGCAGTAAGTGATCTTCTTTCTTCTCAACCTTCCTTTCCCAATCAGAAATTTTGCATATTCCCCTGTATAGCTGACCTAATCTTACAGCACTGGGAACTTGTCTGCTGGGATTCCTCAGTTTGACTGGAGTAAACTCCATCTGCTACTAATTAGTCAGTAATGGTAGAATTTCTCCTGAGATGTGCTGGGGTGAGTGGGGAGCTCCTCCTCAGTGACACATAACAGACCAGCAAGAGGAGACCCTCAGGCTGTGGCTGCCTGGATTTCATGCACTGAGCTGGGACTTTTCCAGCAGTGTTCTGCTCTGGGGTGAGGATCTGGAGAGGTGCTGGGGGAGCCTGGGCTCACTGGTGCTCCTCACCTTGCTGTCTTACAGGTCTGTGTCTGGCAGGGGGGAGGGTGGGAGTGGTTGGGGTGTGAAAGCCTCCATGAGACCTCATGACACATCCATGGCATGTGGAGCCACCCGTGGCATTTTGGCACGACTGGAGCTTTCACTCTGCCCTAGGGGAGGAAGCTGTGTGATCTCCCTGTTGGGAAGTGCCTGGAGTGAAGGATCAGGCTGTAGGAAATCTTTGCTCTTCCTCCACAGGATACCTCCAGGCTATGGCCAGAGGCTCTACCTCCTCATTCAGCTAGCCCAATTTCAATTTCCAGTTCCTCCACCTTTCCTGAAAACCAGGCAGACACAGCCTGAGGGTCTCCTCTTGCTGGCTGGTATGTGCCACTGAGATGTAGCCTTTTTCCTTTATTTTCCTTAAGCCATTAGCTTTTCCCACCTGGTTTACACCCTTCTGCCCCAGGGAAACCTTTGGCAAACCTGGTCCTTACTTCTGGGCATGAGCAAATCACAATGTGTCCCTGAGGGAAAAATATCCCTACAGCTGCAAAATTAACCCTGATGTGAAAAAACCCTTTCTGCCTTGGAAGTGAAATAAATGGCAAAGGAGGGTGGCAGGTCTGTGCACACCCTGGGCTCCTTGCAGGAACAGGAGAAGCAGGAGTGTGACCAGCATCCAACAGTGTATGGGAAGAGCTAGGCAGGCTGCTGGCACAGGGATCTCTCCCAATATGCCACTGGAAGTGCCTGCCCCTGGTGCCTCTCATGCCTGTGTTTGAGGTTCCTGTTTCTGTTCTTCATTTCCTGGAAGGGGTAAGCACACACACCTAACTCCAGCAACGCCTGTGCAGAGCCCGTTTCTGGCACATGTATAAATCAGCAGCAATTTCTACCAAGGTAAATTTTGTTAGTCATTATAAAATTGTCTAAGTTAGGTCAGAATCCAGCCTCCTGAGGGGCTGTTAATGGGCCCTGGGGAGTCTGGGGGTGTGTGTGTACGTGCATGGATACGTAAGCAAGCGGAAGGGAGCTCAGGACTCAAACCACTGCAGTTTTTCTCATTGCAATGCCTGTCCTTGGAGAGATGGGCTCCTCTAGTGCCAAGCCCTCTACAAGCCAGGAGTAAAGCAAAGGTTCCTTCTGCAAAGAGCCCACTCTCTGGTTTAGTGACAGCTGAAACAGGTGAATGATATGGAAATGTGTGTGTATGGAAGAACAGGGTAATTACAGACACTTGCCTTTGCCCAGTCTCACTGTGGGCACAGTGGCACTGCTGGTCCCAGAGCACGTGTGCCTTTCTGCAGATTAGATTAGTGACTGCAGATGGGTGAATTTCTGCAAATTTAGGGCATTGAGGATCTGGTCTGTCATTTATGCAGAATGATCGAACACAGACATTAATTTCTGTGAGGCAGGACTTTTTATGGCTCCCTATGGATCACACAGGGCATACTGAATTGCTGTCCTTCTGGTTGTAGATATATCATCCACGAGAATCCAGGAAGATCTGAGACCACGTTATTAGGATAGTTTCCACATTCTCAGCCCTGGTACTTAAACACAGTAAATAAAGAAATGAAAGATGATTTGTTGTTCATTCGGCTGAACTATTCTAAGATCTCAGGGGAAAAAAAAATTCAAAAATCATCCTGATAGGTCCAGAGTTATAAATAGCAACAGTGCATGTACTGGGGAAAAATGCTGCATTCCTCCAGGTTCTTGTAAGAAAAAGGATTAAGAGAATGTGAAACTCATAAAATTTATGGTGGCCCTTGGCCGGATGTGATGTGTCAGTGGATGCAAGGCACATACCAAACACAAAGTCAAGCAGTCACTGAAGATTTATATCTGCTGCATCTCTGTCCCAACAGCACCATATGTTTATATGGACTGTGCATTTATTATTGGAAATTGAAGGACTGCCTCATCACTTCTTACTGGAATCTCACGGATTTGTTTTCTGAAGGACACTGAGAGCAATCCATGCTCCCACTTATATCCTGCGTCTATTTTAGTTTAAAGTAAAATGTAAAATATGTGTTCCTTCGTCTTAGCAAGGAACAGGATTCCTGAAATTAGAGAATGGGTGCAGGCAGCAGCCAGCCACCTCACTTCCACGCTCCTTGTTGTGAAACGTTGTCTTCTTGTCTAGGGATTTTATAAAAAATTTACATTTTCCTGGTACTGTACACATATCCCATCATTCAGGCTGGGTGTGAAACAACTCCCCCGACTGAAAAGCTGCCAGAAATCCAGGAGCATCCCCGGTCTACAACGGAATAGTCCTGGAAATCTGTCAAAGCAGAAGCAGCGAGAGATGGGGGCTGGGGTGTGTGTGCTTCCCCAGCAGCCAGGGAGCCCAGGCTGAGGCTTGGCCCCAGTGCCCTGGTTTGCCCCGTCGGTGGCAGGGACACAGCGATGGGGCAGAGCTGCTGCTGACAGAGAACCCACACATGGGTGGTGGAAAGGTGAGCGGGTGCTGCAGGTGAGAAGGACACACATGGGGAGGGGAATGGGCAAGTTAAAGTCCTGATGTGCTGTGGGACATGAGGGGCAGGGGCGGCTCAGTGAGAGCCGTCCGGGAGGCTCTGCCCAGCTCGGAGCCCTCCCCGGAGCAAGCAGGCAGCCGAGAACACGTGCTGCCCTTTTGGCTACCTGTCCTGTGCAGCTGGAGGGATGAGAGCCATAACATGCCAGGGGAAACCAAGTTGTTTCCAGGCCCTCATTCCCAGGAGCCGGGGGCAGGTGGGGATGGCCCCGGGATGGCCCCCCCGGGCAGGGAAGGGAGGGTCCCTCGCACCCTCTGCTGAACGAGTGCCAGCAGCAGGAAGTGGCATCTTAAACAAGCACAGCTGTGGGTAGTTGTGGTAGCTAAAACAATATTCCACGCTCCATGGAGATGGGATTGTTTAGGTTAACCAATGTGTAACACCCCCTATTAAGCAGTTCCTGCTCTCAGCAAGGGTTACATTATGCTTAATGTCATTTTACTTATCTACAGTCTAAGGTGTTGCTTTTTTCCTAATCTAACCCAGGCCTATGTGCATTTGTCACTTCTGCCCTGCAGAGCTGCTCTTAGGTCACAGTTATCCCAAGGGCACACACACACACTTTTAGGGTATATGCTCACTGAGGAATTTAAACAGCCAGGAGGTGCTCCCCAGCCTTAGGCAGGTTTTCTGCCCATTAATGGCATCTCCATATCTCCACTCAGGCTGCCCACATCCAAATAGCCAACTGGGAGCAGCCTCTGGTCCCTGTTAAATCCTAAACTGTTCCCAGGGATTGTAAGGGCCGTGCTGGTGGCCCAGCCCTAAACTGAACTACGTCAGTGCTGCCAATTTAGCAACACCTGTGATCAAGTTTCAGGGCTTAAACCTGCAAACCTGGACCTTCAGGATGAGTTTGCTAGTTTGGATGTAACCTCTGCTTTCTTCATGGGGAAGGAGAATAAACAGGAAAAACCTCTCACTTATTTACATAAACTATTATGCTGCTTACCCAAAATGCTGCCTTGCTAACACATTACCTTGGCTGGGATCTGTTTAGCTTGTGATTTCACAAGTGGTAACAGACTCTGTACATCACCACTGCTGTGGTGGACATGCAAAGGCAGCAGAAGCAGTGGACATCACCCCAGCAGCTCTGACCTGGGCTGTAGGTACAGACATGATGCTTTCAAGGAGGGCAGCACTACCTGCAGTGTAGTCTGGGCCAAAAACAATGTCCCCTTAGTTAAATGGTTTGCAAAATCTAGCTGGAATGGAGACAGGGATACCCAGCTTTGGACTAACTGGTGTATGCTTAAAAGCCACCTGTCTGACGCCAGACACAGCAGTGTCACTAAGGCTGAGGGGGTCTTGCTTCTTGTTGGGTCTGGCCATCAGAAACACATCTGAAATCACATATGAGATGTCTGGAAGAAGCAGGGGTAGAAGCAGGGCCCACCCCAAACTTGTGCAAATAAATCCAAGCCCTCTTTCACCTTCCTAATTTTGATTTTGTGCTGCAAAGACCCCAAACACCTCCTGGTACAAAATGAAAAGGAACAGAGAGTGATGTTTATTCTCCAGGCTGGCAGTGTTTCAACCCTTGGACCAGTCTTCTAAGCTAAAAATTGCCCAACTAGCTGAATACCTCCTTCTGCTCCTGGATTAATGTGTTTGGCTTCTGCTGATTTATGGGAGCTGTCACTTCATGACCTCAACATGTGCTCTGAAGAAAGTGAGCTTGCACCAGGAACCAGGAGCTACCCACTGGAAGACAAAGCAAAGAGAGATGGATCTGGTCTGTAACTGTGCACTGTGCCTGGGGCTCAGGTGCCCTGTGCTGTCACCATCACAGAACATCTGTGGCTGCTCAGCTGGGAGGAGGGAGAGAGAGATAGATGATATTTGCCATTCCCTTCCTGAGGTGCTCAGTGCCCTCATCCCCCCATAACCCCACTGGCTGCACATCCTCAGCTGTCCCCAGCATCCCTGGGGGTTTCCTGGAGTGTCTGATTAAGGGGCCAGAAGAATGTCACTTGATTAGAGCATAATCTGATCACAGACACTCTGATGGATTTTCCATATTTGAGTGGAAAAAGCTGCAGCTCTGCCCCAGTGTAAAGGTAAAAGATTGACCTGGTGTGTCTGCAGAAGGAAAGTCCTCACAGGTTTTCAGCAGTGGAAAAAAGCAGAAAGACCAGTGATAACAGAAGGACAGCTTTCCACACACACTGAGCTGGCAAGGACACAAAGGACATACACAGAGGATTCAATTTTTTTTTTTCCTAATTTCATCTGACATTTAGCAATCGTAACTTTTCATTTGAGTAATAAATGGGTTTGTCCTTTCCAGCAAAACTGCTGTGGACATATTATTCCCTTTATGGTGTGTTTTGCTGAATTCCAGATGTTGCTGTTTATTCAAGTCAAAGTTCAAACAAAGAAGAGTCAAGAACAAAAAAAGAAGTTTTGCTCAAAACGAAAAAGAAAATAAAATTTTGAAAGCAGTTAGTTTGTGCAGGTATTACTGTTACATGAAACTTTACACTGAACTAGATTACAGCAATGCAGTGAATCATTCCAGGGGAGTGAAAATGACTGTCAGTGCTTGCTTCTCCCATTAACCTTTTATAATGTGAGCTTGTAAAATAATATGTGGTCTGGGAGATGAGGAAAAAAAGAGTACGCATTGAGCCATCCTTCACGGAGAAATTGTCATCTCTCCTGGTGTAATGATGAAAGAAATAACCCTTTGCTTATCCAACCTACTCCTATATCAAGTACCTCTCTCTACAAGCAGAGATAGAGCAACCAGAGGAAACATGATCAAAGATGGGGCTTGTTCAGGTTGTGCCCAGGTTGTTTCTTTCTCAGGTGAGATCTGTGTGCTCGGTGCTGCACAAAGTAAAACCTGATCCTCTCTAGAACACTGATAGGCACCTCAAGTCCTTACTCGGAGATGCGAAGATGAAACATTCTTCAGATGCTTTCTCAATAATTGAAATGTAATTGCTTGCATTTTAACTAGCTTTTAATCTTGGGAACCAGTCCCTCTGGAACCAGCCCAGGTGGCTGTAGAGCAGCCTTGGGGTGGCTCTGAATAGCAAACCTCTGACTATACTTGTGTCTTGGTTCTGGAGTGAGAAGATGACATAAAGCTGAGTTTTTTCTTTCTGCATAGCTAAACAGAGGCTGTGAATTTGCCTCCTGTTTTGGTAGATTTCCTCCATATTGCAAAGGAAAATAAGCAGAGCAAAAGCAAGAGGTTTGTTTTAATCACATGGAAGATGTTCAAAAGAGTGGCTTGCTACCTGCTGTTGCTAGCTGAAGGCTGCTGAGATATTTAACAGCCTATTTGAAATAATTGCATTCCTGGGACTTCATTTTTAGATCTTAATTTAGCCTTTCATCCCTCTCAAGTGGGATGAAATCACCCCTAACAGGTAACCCACTCCTGCCTGAGGAGGTTTTGATGTGTGCCTGCCCATCCATCACTGGGCTGCTGTGATGAGGACAGAGGTGGAGAGAGAGCATTCCCTGTGGCATGTGGACATGATGGAGAGTTTTCCTGCAGCCATTGGGAACTGGGAACCACCTCCTAGGAGGCCAAGAGGCTGATACCTCCCCAGTCCAATGGAGGTGAAAATAAAGGTGTGTGGCATCAGGAGTGAAGACACCTTATATTGGGCTGGAAATGAACAGCAGTGCAAAAGCAGCACAAAGCACAAACAATAGGTAGCTCTTCCATGGCCAGTTTTAAAGTTTGGCAAGTTCCTGAGCAGCCTTTCCCTTCAGTAACCCTTGGAGCACTCCAAGAGCTTGTCAGGTTCTTATGGAGCTGCTCTTGCCCTGTGCAGACGCGAGGGATTAGTCACAGCTGGGGGAGACATGTGCTGGGGGCCTGCCTGAGCCATCCAGCAGCTCACAGCTCTCCCTCCATCTTGCAGCAACCACAGAATCATGGAACCATTCAGGCTGGAAAAGACCTCTAAGTCCAACCATTAACCAGCACTGACAAGTCCCCCACTAAATGTGGGTGCTGCAGGATGCCATGTCTACATGGTTTTTATATACCTCAGGGATGGTGACTCTACCACTGCCCTGAACAGCCTGTCCCAGTGCTTGACTACCCTTTCCATGAAGGATTTTTTCCTAATAACAAATCTAAGCTTCCCCTGCTGCATCTTGAGGCCCCTGCAACCCGTCTTGTGACAGGTTTGAGGTGGCCTTGGTGTGGGTTTCTGGGTGCTGGCAGGAGACAGAAATGCTGGTGATTCTGAGTGAAGGGCTCCTTGTCCTCTGGCTCTGTGTCTTTGTTCCATGTGAGACATCACAGGGAGATGGGGAGGACATGGCTGGGAGTGGTCTCCTTGAAGCAGCAGAGCTGAAGTGCAAACTGAAGACTAAAATGTGAAATGCTTATGCTCAGACAGATTTTTTGAGTACCTTTGCCCCTGCTCATGAAGAGGTTTGATCTTACTTCCCTCAGGAGCACTTTCTCCCCATTCAGAAGGAGCAGAGGCACTAATGGATGGCTGTCCTTATGAACCTTTGTGGCTCCCTGCCACAAAAACTAGCAAAAGCCATTTGACAGCTCCCCAGGACTTCTGTTTCCCTTAGGTTTGATCCCTTCTTAATTAAAACTCACTAGGTATCAAACAGATTTTTGTTTTTATTTGATTTGGCTGCCTTTGAGAAGGGGGAGGGGAAACAACCTTTCCTCTACTTCCTAGCAGGAATATTTACCTGTGGACATAGCTTAATCTGACTTTCAAGCAAACAGATCAATATTTGCTTTTCACCACATCGAAACTTGCTGTTAGCATTCCTGGTACAGAAATTAATACATGTTGATGTTAGTTAGGGGCCATTGATTTGTCTGGTGTATGTAGGTATAATCTGCTTCAATTCAGCAGAGTCAGTATATTCCATCAGAGAAGTTGCCCTCATGTATTTCACAGTTGTATCAAGCTTGGTTTCCTAAATTAAGTTGCAATCAAGATAGAAAAGAAATGATAAATGGAAAATTAACTGCATGAGATCAAACAAGAATTAGCATGGGCACCTGGGGGTGTGGAGGAGACCATTTTAAGGAGGACAGTGCTGTTGCAGGCTGGGTTACTGCCATCCCCTGCCTGACTGCCTAAACCTGCATATCTCAAGTTTCCCAGGTCACAAGGTTATTCATATTTGCTTCCATTATAGCCCCTGCTAGGGCACTAATGCACCACTCCTTTTGTGTTTGCCATGAGGAAATGCATAGCATTAGGCTGCCTGCAGTCTACACAGACAAGGTAAGTAGCAAGTGGGAGATAATGCTATTGTTACACTTATTTACCAGCTGGGAAGGTTCGGGGAAGGAGATTAAGGGACATGCCTGTGGCAGTCTGTGGCAGATGGAACAGTTACAGACTGATCTCCCAAGATCCCTGTTAGTGTCCTTCTTGTATGGCCACCTCTCCCAGGACAACACCCTGGTCTCATTGGCACAAATGAAATTTTAGCTGTGCCAACTATCCCTGTAAAATGACCTTTCCAAAACATGGATGTATTTTACGAATAGATATATCTTTTCTTTGCAAATTAGTAATAGGGACCCATTAGACCTACTACAGATGTCTTTGGCTTAGTACCACTATCACCAATGAGGCTTTGAAGGCAGATGCTACTGGATGCTGCCATGGGCAAGACTTTTTTCCCTGGGCTTGTAAACACCCCAGTGTGTAAATACAGTGGCTGGTGAGGAGTGGTAGCTTGGTGAGACGTGGGTTTAATCACCAACGAGAGCACTCAGGACCTGGAACACGTGCACTGCACTGTGGTATGATCTAAGAAGCTATTTAAGGTCTCAGCTGGAAAACAAACACAGAAAATATAACCATGGATTACCAGGCTGCTTGAGATCTACGTAGATACACTGTTTTGACAGCAGAAATTATAAACAGCTCGTTTTTGTTGACCTGTGCCCTACAATCTGTTTGAAAGCAACTCCTGCTTTTTTATCTGAGAAACCGGTGATGGAAAACATTGCTTGCACGGAAAATATTGTCTCGGTCATCTCTTGCCCAATGGTTTGTTTCGAAATTGGGATTAACCAAGCTAAAGCTCTTTCTTCCTTGGCAGTACCTGAGTGTGATCCCCGAGGCGCTGCCGCTGACTGATGGGTCTGTGCTGATGAGTCAGAGCTGTGATGGACTGATAAAAGCAGGATGACACTTCAGACAAAACAAACCATGGGAGACCCACACAGATCAGCCTGTTCCACAGTACTTTCACCAGTGGTGGAGGAGGAAAGTGGAAAAGGGAGATAGAGTAAGGAGAAAGGCAATGGGAGGAAAATCAGGGCAGGATCAGGCAGGACACATTAAAAACATTTCCAAATCAGAGAAAAGTGGCTCCCACACAGAAATCTGCTCTGCTTTGTCCTGCTTACTTAACAGAAGTTCTGCAAGCTTCCCACACCTCTCTTTTTGTTACTGGTGACGGTGTGAGAGAACCAGGCTGTTTCAGCATGTTTCTCTTCCTCACTGTAAGACTCAACCTGCTGCTTGCTCTTCCCTGCTTAGGAGAGTGACAAGGTGGAGACAGGAGACTGGGGCTCAGAGCATCCTTCCTGGAGCTAAGGCCAGCAAGACAATAAACATGTAGGTTTGGGCAGGTTTGAGCAAACAGTTGGTGCTGTGTTACTGCCAGGTGCTATGAGCAAGGCAGAAACTATAAGGGGATGAAGGAAAATTTCTCAGACTGCTAGAAGCAGTTTAGGCTGGCTTCACTGTCCTCTGAAATGTGCAGGCAGGGATCAATGGTGCCTGTGTGGGAGCAAGAGCATTGCTGCACCTGTGACAGGTAGAGGATTTTGCTCAATTAGTCTAAAGAGATTAGGCCTCTCTTTACAAACCTGGCTGGCTAAGGAGAAGAGCAGCTCATTTTACACGCTCTAATTGTGTTTCTCTGGGACTGAGGTCCAGCAGGCTCCAAGAAACCCCTCCCAGTGAGAGCCATTGCTAAACGTGTGTCTACCCAGTCATTGGTCTGCCCAGATAGCTCTGAGAAAGCTTCTTATGGAACTATCATTGCAGGCCATTTGCTGGTCTGGATCAGTGCCTGCTTTCTGCACATGTATTTGTCCTTCAGTCTTTCCCCAGCAGCATTGCTGCCACGGCCAAAACTGGGCTTTCATTGTTGCAGTCATAGGAGTCATTAAACCTGGAGAGGATGCAGAATTGAAGCCAGGCCAAACTGTTTCTCCCCAGAGACTGGTTTTCATCTGCATATTATTATGTTAGAAATCCACATTTATGGAAGATATTCTTAATACAAGAGCAATTGAGACCTCTTATCTGGCTGTGCTCTGCCTAAAAGCTGCTGGCCAGACAAATTGCTCCCAGGACATGACAGCCAACTGGGTGCCAGTTCCAATCTGCTTCTGTCATTTCTAAAGCACTGTGGTTGATCATCTCTGACATAAGTCAGTTGTCACCAGCACCTCCCCAGGTTCATGCCATGACTGCTCCCCATGCAGGTTCACAAGCCCTGATCCTCTCTCCAGGTGTGCTCTCCCCTCTGTCATGCAGAGTGGGACATCATGAGGCCACCTCAGGCAGGGTAGACACAGAGAAGCTTCCTGGTGGGAATAGTCCATATTTCATACCCTGTGCACCAGTTGCTCGTGCGAGAGTTTGATGGTCTGAGGACAAAAACCATGCTGGCAATGGAGCTAATATTCTATTGATATGGAAGCCTCCAGGCCTGTGCCCTGATCCTATTTATTCCCTAAATCAGACATAGCCCAAATGACCCAGCCTCAGTAAGCTATGTAGGGAACATATCAGTCTAATGCACCAGAGAAGACAGACCCTCACTCTGGGAGTGTAGAAAATCCTACCCAAGGCTTGACAAGAAGGCTGGGGCTTGGTGCTGCAGGGAACAAAACATCTCTGTGTCCACACCATGGTGTTCACACCCACTGGGCAGCATTTGTGATGCTACTTCTATGGTCCATTGCTGCCAGACACATCTTAAAATTAGCAATCACATTTTAAACTCAGTATCTTCTACTGTCATCTGTTCTTACAGAGCAGGATGGGGCAGGAAACATCTGTTTCAGTGACTGCAGCAGCCACAGCAGTCAAGTGGGCTCTGGCAAAACCGGGAGTAAACAAAGCTCGTGCATAACAAAGTGGTGTCCGGCAGCAAATTCTTCCTATCAGAAAGAAAACTGAATCTCACCCTTGTTTCCCTGACTCCTGTCTGTTTCCCGGTTAAGCCCCAACGATTTCAAGCATCCCAGGCATGCAAGGAAACACTGTTGATGTCAGGCAGTCGGAGTCCTGCCGGGAAGAGGGGATGGAGCTCAGGAAGTCTGGGCCCCTGGCAATGAAACAAATACTGTGTGGAGAGCATTTTCTGGGTCATAAAAGGGTTTCCCCAGTGTTCAATCTGTCTGAGACAATTTTCTATTTAAACCCACCAGCTGTAGCCTGAGGAAGGGGCAGTGGAGCACAAAGTGAATCACCCATCCTGTCCAAGAGGATCCTGAGGTGGGAGATTTCCTGCCTTTGGAAGGAAAACAAGATACACAATCACTGCTGGTGCCAGAGGGGAATCCAGCCATCTAACAGGGACCTCAGTGAGGCCATCCATGAGCCCAGACATTTACTCCATCTGCCACTGATGCCCCATGCTCAGGAAAACACTGACGGGTGTGCTATGCTGGAGTAGGCCCACAAAACAGGGCAGGTTGTCCCAGCACAAAGCCCAGCTGCTGCCAGGCTGGAGGTGGTGTTCACAGTCACCAACACCATGCTCTTCGTGGCCACTGGAAGCAAGGGGAGCCTCCCCTCCCAGCTCCATTCCTCATGGAGGCAGAGTGTTGTCAAGGTAATCAAGTCCACACTGGCTCATGAGCTGCATGTGTGGTACTCTCTGCTCACCTCACTAAAGGACTCCTACAGAAAATTATTAATCAGAGGAAGGATCAAGTTACAAAACACCATTATTCACTGAATCAGCATTGAATCATGTCCACACTCAGCATGTAAAACAGACTTTAGCCACAGGAATGCTTAAACTGCTGACTGTGATGAAGAAAGTTGTGAAGGTGATAAAATGTAGGGCAGCATTAGCTGAGCTACACCTATTTAAACCCAGTTATCTACAGCACTCAAGCTTTAAATTTGTACTTCAGGCTAAATTTTGTGTCATTTTGTATATTTTAAATGGGATTAAGGAAGACACTTTGAAAATATTTTGGGTCTATTTTCCCCCTCATTGAACCAGTGAGAGTTTCAATGGGAGCATTCCAGGGAGCACAGAAAAGTTGTGTGTATGTGTTTGAAGAATCACTGCAGTCAGACACACAAAATGCTGATCTGCTAAAAATTCAGTGAACTGATTCAATCACGCTCATATCATTTTAATAAGCTACCTTTTTACAGGAAGGTTTCATATTGGATCAGACAGTTTTTACTGTGTCACTCCAGCTTCATGTCAAATGGAAAAGATAGAGGTGATGCAGGTAACCTCTCTGTCAGAGACTGCCCTACAAGTACAGCTTTTGAGAACTTGCTCTGTTTAATAGTAACATTTGCAACCATTTGCAACCATTAGCACATTATGCTAACCAAAAAAACATTTCCATTTATTTGACTAGCTTTGCATTAGCTCTGAATTAAGCATTGTATTTAACTATGCACTTTCATAGTCAGACCTTATTTTATTCATTATAGAAGTAAATTTCTACTTGAAATATTTGGTAAACAAATAAGGGGAAGTATCTTTTTCTGCAAGTGTGCTGGAGTGCAGTCCTCAGTTGTGGTGTCTTTATGAAAAAGTTTTTGAATATTTGACAGGAAAGGTGGGATTTGTCCAACCAACTCCAGATGTTCACACTGCAAATTTCTGCCTGTGAGCTAAGAGTCTAGAGTGTTTTTATAGTTAGTGGAAAAATACAGACACTTCAGGATGCATTTCCCCTAATCCTAATGTCTGCAACAGCTCTGATATCACACCCTGAAAGTGCCTGTTTCCTTATCTTGGCTCTAAAGGAAACCCCTAAAGTGACTGGCACTGATGCAGATGTCCAGGCTATGTCTGCACTAGAAAACTAAAATGCCAGGGATCATTCCTTGGCACTGAAGATGAGGGGCAAAGAATGGCACAAAATGTTCTTGCCCTCAAAAGTAGTGAAGTATCCTTCGAGTGACTGCTACTGCCCTGCCCTGAGCCCACCAGGCCTTTGGGAGGGCACTGGGTGGCCCAGGTTGAAATAATGCTGAGGACAAGCAGCTGGGATGGTGTAGAAGCACCGTGGATGGCCACAGGAGGAAGCTGCAGTAGCTGGCCCAGGAGGAGAATTTTGTGTTGTAGACAAGCCAAAGAATAGAAGTTAATCCTACCAAATGTCTTGGGGATGTTCAGGTCCTCCTCTCCTGCCTTCACTGCCTGTAATTTATGAATGAAAATATGATAAAATATGTTAATATATGTTGCTGCTTGGAGGCTGTTGGTGTTTCTTCTGCAACAGAACTAGGGTTTCTGGTTAATGCTTGGCTGCTCCTCTTATCCTTCCTGAAGCAGAAAGGTATTTTTTGTCAGTGCCTCCAGCTCTTTTCACAAACTATGCAGGAAGAGAATGGCTCGTTTACCTCCATAGAGATTTCTCTAAATTGATTTCCCTCTAGTGGATTTGTGCTGCTGAAAGGATTAATGTTTTCACTTGTTATTTGGTGATTATGAAAATCATTGGGGACAGGATTGCAAGATCAAGCAATGCTAAACCCAAACAGCTTCCTAAGTGAACTTTTGCTGCTCCTTTGATGTCAGCACAGGATTCTTCTCATCCGTACCAGAGTCAGTTGCCAACTGTGCCCACCAAAGCAGCAGCATCCCTTTGTAAATTCTCAGTCTGGTTGGAACATTAGTTGTTAATATAATGGAAAAATCTAATCCTTTATTTCATCTAGATTTCATAGTGGAAGCACACTGTTTTAGGTTTACTTTTTGCCCTGTAAAAACTGCTTGTTTGTAAACAGTTTCATTATTTTGAAATAAAATTTCTCATTTTTCATCTTTCAATAGCCCTCTCTTGTGTCTTCAAGACCGAAATATCACTGTCACTATGATCTATTGCTGTGGGTATGTACTATGTATGCTAAATCTATCAGACTCTGACCATGGCTTTAGTGGTACAAGTACAGCATGGCCATGATCAGTCTGTCTGCTGGGAAATAACACCTGAGTTAATTTCATGCAGCTGGGACACCTGAGTCTTCACATCTTTTTGCTTTGTCTCAGCAGTTTCAGAGAGACTTCTCCATACTGCAGCATAAATGAGAAGCAAGTCTGACACCAGACACCGAGGACAGACAGAAATGAAAAATAAAACTCAAACCCAAGGAAATTGATGTTTCAGTTCAACTACAACATAAAAAGTAGCAGAAATGGGATGTGTGAATCTGAGGGGAACCTAGAAATCCTGACATGTCATAACAACTGCTTCTTTTTAGTATGAAGTCTTGTTCTTTGATAATACATTACTGAGTAATTTTGTCTGTATGCCTTCTCTTCCATGTAAAAATACTGCTTTTCAATTAAAGAAGCTTACTTTTGTTTTCAGAGGTTAGATTTTATTCCTGAAGCTTTAAAACAGAATAAAAAATATTTGATAGGAAGAGTGCTCATATATATCACAGGCAAAATTCCTAAAGAAAAGGAGTTCTTGAAAATTGGTCTCTAGACCAATTTTTGCACAAATAAGAAGTGCTGTGAAAAATGATAATCCATATTAATTAAATCTTTTGGCGTTAGAGAACAAATTGAGGCACATGTGAAAGCTGAAGGGATTTGTAATGTGAGTCAGTCTTTTTGCCTCTAGGTCACCACTTCAGAGTTGGTGTTGGCTAGTAGCAACTGAAAGTCATTATTCTCTGACAGCTGTTTGGAGACCTCTGGGAAATGAGTTTGTGTTATCCTGCTAGCAGTGGTGGTGACTGATGCAGCATCAAGTAATCTATCCTCCCTGCAGGGGGTAATTGGTATTTTCCTCCATGGTGGCAAACAGAGAGCCTGTAGCCACAACAGACATAAAACAAAATTATCATCCTCTCATTGTATCACCAGCATCAGCCACGTACTTTAATGTTCAGCCCCCAAAGTGCTAATGCTGTGTGCACCTTATCACCACAGGGTCTGGGCTCAGAGCACAGGCACTGACAGGAGGAGGCCCCTGAGGACTGGCATCGCTCTCCTTGCTGGTAATGCTCCCAACAAAGGAAGAGCTGAGGGAGGGAAGGGAGGTGAACCTCTCCAAGGCTCCCTAGGATGTGTTGCTACTCCACACCACGCGTGCTGCCTGCAATGGCACAGCTCCTGTTTGTTTCTGTTGGTGGAACTTGGGCTCAAAGCCTTGTAAATGACCTGTGGGTCAGGTTCCTCCTGCTCACTGCCTGACTCCCCCACCACTTACTCCTGTCCTCCTGAAATTTTGGGCTGGTTTCCTGACTGGCAGCATCAGCATGTGTGCAGCTGATAAACCTCTGAGCACAGGATCATGTTAACCAGAGGGCCCAAAGCAGCTTTACATGGGCAGCTGAAGTTAAACACCAACAAACTTTGGGTGAGGAAAAGCTGCCAGAATGCATTAGGGCCTTGTTGGCATTTTACATTCTTGTAAATAGTTTGCAATCTTTTTTGCAAAAAATTTGGAAAGAACATGTCTCCATCACGTTTTGATCTAGTACTAACACTCCCCAAATCCAAGTTTACTGTTCTTTGTCAGTTTTAGAGACACTGACTCACATCTCAGTCAAAGCTCTCCAGTTTATTCTGACCATGTGTAAAAATTGGGGTCTAACCTCCACTGGAATTTCCTGTTATTTCCCTGGTGGCGTCTGGCTGATGGAGGGATCTGCATCTAGAGGCACTTTCCTGGCAGACTTTTCTTGCCATGTTTTTCCCATCTACCTCCCTGTGCTCTCAGGCTCACTGTGCTTTGTGACTGATACAGCCTCCTACAGACACTGGTGATTCACTTAATTCAAAACCAAGGGTTCAAACCAGAAGTGTTGCCCTCCAGAGAGGCCTGTCTCACCCCACTGTCTGAAAGCTGCTTGGAATGATGCACTCACACTTATGTGTGTGTACCTCTCAGGTGCCTGCTAGAAGGAAACCTGCATCTTAGCATGTGCATTTCTAGAAAGAGTTAACAAAATAGAGCTAATATTCAGAAGAAAATTTTAAAAGTACTTTGTAGACCTGGAAAAATATGTTAAAAGATTTAAAGTGATCAGTTTGATTTATAAAGGAAAAGAAGATTTAGTGGCAACTCAAGTTACAGTCAATAAAAAGGGTACAATGTTAAACAGCTTTTTAAATCTAATGGAGAAGGACATGACAAGAAACAGTGGCTGGAAGCTGAAGCCAGACAAATTCAAGTGCAGTCTCATAAACTGTAACTCCCATAAAGCACTGTGCAAGCAAGGGGAAATGAAGTTTAATGATGATCCTGACTCAAAGCAGATCATTGCTGGGAGGTGACAGCTGTATCACCATCTGCAACAAATTTTTAAGCATTTGGACTATCTGGATGTTGGGATCAGACTCAACTGGCCAATATGTGATCTGAGCAACTACAGTCAACACCTGGGATCCTCATGCCATTTGAGGAGTTCTGGGAAGTCTGAGATATCCAGACAGGACTGGCCAGACATGCCACAAGACCTACAGAAGACCCTTTGGGGGTAGAAGCTAGAAACTAGGAAGGATACATTGATGAATCTGCAAGGATGCTGGACTATGGCAGGGAGGATGGCTGAGTCTAGTCCCAGTTGCCCAGAATCCTCTTACAGACAGTGAAGAGCTTTAAGTAGGCTACTCAGAAGTGGGGTTCTGAAATAAATCTGATGAACCATGACATGAAAACAGCTATTTGTCTCCCTGCATTGTAAAATGAAAGCAGGGAATTTAGCTAAGATATTGATATCTTGCTGTAGGCATCTAATACTATGTGAGATGAATACAGCACTCAGTGATTAAATGAAATGCTCTGATACCATAACAATGTTTTAGATATGTTAGATTCTAGATTGCAAGATTTTAACTTTTTTATCTGAATCTTGGATAGTAATAAACAATGAATATCCAGAAATTCAATATTTTACCTTTGGCCAAACTAAAAAAGTAAGATAGAGTACAAGTTATTTCAGTGCTCTCAATGGAAAAAAAAACCAAACTAAACAAACATTCACCCATTAAAATCAGAAATTCTCTTTTCTCTCCCAGAAACACCCCAGGCCAACTTGTGAAGTTTGATTAATACATAACTACTGATGTGATATGTATTGCTACTGCCCAGAAATCCTTTGCCTGCATACAGAATCCCAGCAGTTCAACGACAACCCCATGCAACGTGTACATTGTTGTGCAATGTCCAGGCATAAGACTGAATGTTGCTCAGTAATACACAGTGAAGCAATCAGGGGAGAAAAGGAGAGGAAGAAATAACCCAACCCAGTAAGGGAAAGATCAGAAGATGGTTTGCTCCAATGGCCTTTGACATCCAGTTGCTGCTGTACCTCAGGCAACATTAATTTTCCTGAGCCCTCTGCTTGGGCTCTCCAGCTGGAAGAGACCATTGTCCCCTTTGGATGACTGCACTTCCTATCACTCCTGCACAATATTAGTTGTGTAGTCCAAGTCTGAATTGTGAAGGAAGTGCAGGGAAGTGGCAGCAAAGAAACTGCTGTGAGAGGGCTGGCAGAGGTGTGGGAGGCTGAAGCCAGCTGGGCACAGAGGAGCAGCACTTTGCCCTGTGCACACCCAGTGCTGCTGGAGAGGCACGTGGCACCACACCCTGCAAACACAGAGCTTCCAGTCAGCAGAGGCACCCAAAGGTCAGGATTATTTTTAGAGACATAAAATTAATGGCCTTCTTTCCCAAGTCATTGGTAAAATGTTGTTTGGGGAAGTTTCTTCTAGGAAATGCACACAACCTCTAAATGTGTGTTTACCTACACAACACCTTTAAATGTTTGTTTACCTGCTGTACATATGGGTTGGGCTTCAGAGGGCAGAATGTATTCAAAGAAAAGGCAATCTCTCCATCAGTCACAAGAAGTCTTTTAGGACAAGTAGATTATCACATTAAATTTTTCAACAAGTGCTGGAGTCACAGGCCAAGATGTCTCTATAGTCCCTAAAGGAAAGCAGGCCATGGTCTGAGCCATGCCATGGCATCTCCTCCTGAAGAAGTGGTTCTTAAGGTGTCAGCAAGGCCTGTCATTGTTTTAGCAGGTGTTGCCTACAACTCTCCTCTCCCTCACTGGCTTCTCCTGAAATGAGTATTTTAAAAAATCTTGTCTGCAGTAGTATTTTAGTGCTATTCATTGTAACTCCAGGACGGTCTCTGGAAACTGAAATGGCTCCCATTTAGCAGAAGATGCTTTCTTGTCCTGGCCTCAGGGGGATAGAGGGGTAAGTGACAGTCAGAGGTGACTCAAGACACACCCTTGGAGTGATACAGTATGGACTTTAGTCCTTGGAGCAGAGAGGCTGGGTCTACAGTGCTTCTGCTTGTGCTGTTACCTGAGCTGGTTCCGAGCTGAGTTCTGCCAGCTCTTCAGGGAGGCAGTACAGTTGCTCTTGGATTTGACTGCTGAGTGCTCAGGGTGCTTGAGAAATCTTATGACATCCACGTCTTGAGAGAGCCAAGCAGATGGATGTGTAACTCCTGCCTTAGCCTCAGGGTCCTGGAGCTTCAGGAAGGCTCCCAGACTTCAGGGCTAAAGCAGGAGTTACACATCCATCTGCTTAACTCCACCAAGAACAGAGCATTGGGCCAGCTCCCACTTAGATGCTGCAGAAACTCAGAAGCTAAAACACAAGGCAGTGGTGGGGTTTAGATGCCCTAGGGCAAGGCAGCATTGCAGGCTGAAGTTCTGGATCTGAATATTCCCCACTTTGGGGAAGTTTGGGTTGCATCTGCCCTTCTTAGGGTCAGTGCACTGCAGAGTGTCCTTCAGCTAATGCCACAACACATCATCATGCCAAAGTCCTCACATCACCTCCGTGGCTGAGTATGCATCCTTTGCCCTGTGATGATGGGAAGGTTGATGGCTGGTTCCTGTCCAGATAAGGATGGAGATCCTGGATGGGGCACATGACAAAGCACTGGGAGGAGAAACATCTCTCACTGGCTCTCATCCAGGCTTTCAAAGCAGCAGAGCCAAGGGAATCATGTGAAACCTAAGCACATTCAGCACTCCAAGTGCTTCAGCACTTAAATCATTGGCAGTCATTGTTTAAAGTAAAAACTTAATTGACCTTTCTGATACCTACCTGATGTACTCCACCAAAAATATGCAGGGTAGGTTTTTTTGGGTGGTTCTTTTTTTTTTTTTTTTTTTTTTGTGGGCTACATTACCTTCTTAGGTAAAAATTTAGGAAGAAAATGTCCATTAACAGTTGAATGAAATGGCAATTACTGGATAGTCAGACAGCATGGAGCCTGTACTTTTAATGCAACTAATTCTCTCATGGCTTAATAAATTAATTACACTAGTGTAGTCAAGACTATAGTTCAAGAAGCACAATTGTGAACGTTCTTTTGTTTTTAAATACATAAGCATTGAGATCCTTAAAAGGGAATTTTGCCTACTCTGAGGCCTTGACTACTGCATTATTGCAATAAGGCACCTACAAAAATATGTGGGGTTTTGACATGGTATTTTTATTTTTTTGCTTTGCATATGCTTTACAAAATTGGACTGATATTTTTAATGTAAATGAAATTACCAGCATTTTTGTATCCTAAAATCCTTTGAAAACAAAAAGGAATTCTGCTTTGCTATGCTTCTGTGTGTCAGAAGAGCAGGACTTTTGCAGATGTTCACCAATCCTTAAAGGAATGCAGGAGACACTTGTATCCCTTGGAGAAATATGCTCCCCATTTTTGCACACAGGATGACATGGCAAGAGGTTCAGAGGAGATAGCAGGAGACTTAGGTGGGAATTGCCCAAATCTCAAAAACTTAGTCAGCATTAAGTTACAGTCTTTATGAAAGAGTGGCAGACAATTCTCACCTTCCTTCCCCAGGCTTGGCCCTCTCATTCCCATCAAGATTCCTGTGGCATTTTAGGGCTCATGCAGTTGTACAGGAAACAGATCTGATCTCAGGGAAAAAGAAAAAAAAGTTGTCTTCTGGTGGATCTGTTCCCTGAACTGATTTGGTGCACAATTTTTTTGCTTTTACATTCCACTGACATGAACCATCTTCTTCTGGTGGCATTAGTCAATGCTACATGGGCTTCTCTTCATCAGGCAGTGCTAGTAAATAATTGTTCCTTTGGCTCTGAGGCTCCTGGGAGCACCAAGGCAGAGAGGCAGAGTGACTTTTCAGGGCCCATAAGGACCAGTCTGTGTTTCTCAGCCTGGTGCTGGGTATGAAAGCATAGCTTACCCTTAAGGAATATGAAAGGACTTTGCAGAGCAAGCTGTTTAGAATCCTCCTTGCCCACACAACCACAGAACAAAATAATTTCTGCAAAAATTATAAAAGCCTCCTAAATCCTGGCTTCCCATGGCTTAGGCACAATCTCAGATGCCTCAGTGCTCATGTTAGTTTGTTAGCTCTGAACAGCTAACGAGCAAGGTGAGGGATGTGCCAGCTGCAACAGCCAGCAGGTCCTCACAGCCCCTGGATTTGTGACTCACATGCTGAGGGTACTGAGGGTATTTATTCACACCTGCAGCACTGGTGAGTGTGCAGGGTGTGTGCTGCTTCTTGGTGGTGGTGACAACTCTGAACAGCATCATCCCTTGGTCACCTTGCTCTTCAAGGACTGATCCCCAAGATGGAGCACTGCCATTTATCAGGACTTGGCCGGGGCCTAAGATGCAGTTTGGCCACTGCACTTGCAGAAGGAGAAGCGGGAAGAGCTTCAGAGGGGAGCAGCATGAACGATTTAAAGTCCAGAAGATAAGATTTGTGGATTCAAAGGACTTGGGGAACATCAGTCTGGGTGACATGTGACTGCCAGGGAAAGATAAATGTTTGAAACAAGGCAAAAATGCCCTAAGAAAGGAAGGGAATGATCTGTGCCTAGAAAGGGGTCAGAGATTATGGATTTTAACTGCAGCAAAAAGACTTCAGTTAGAAATTATGAGAAACTTTCTCAATAGAATATTGAAGCAGGGAGTTGGATGCTCAAGGGAAGCTGTGAAATCTTCACACCAGGTTGTTTGTTTGTTTGTTTGAGGACAGATTAGAGAAGCAGCTATGAGCATTAGTTTCAGTACTGTCAAACTTGTCTTGGGGCAAGAGAGATCTGCATAGTGACCTCTCAGATTCTCTTTCAGGCTGGTTTTCTCTGATGATATTAACCTGTGAAAATAGAAAGTAATTTCTCTGCAACAAGTGAGATGTGGCCACATGGTGTTTCTGGGTGTGCTGTGGCATCTTTGCAGGGTATGGCTGTGCTGCAGAGCTGCTCAAAGCAGGAGTCCAGAGCCTGGGGACACAGCACAGAAATGCAAAGCTGAAACGTGAATGAGAGATTTTAATTAATGGTGCTGCTCTTGAGAGGGGTGTCCTGCAATTCTTAAGGACTGCAAATGGTCAAGACCTCAGTCAAAGATCTGAAAGGGACTGGGCATTGATTTCTTTAAGGAATCAGGTTACATGTGAGTTGTGCTTTTCCCCTGAAACTCAAAGCCATTGCAGACTCCCAAAAGACCATAAGCTGTCTTCCTTGAGGATTCATTTCTGTACAGAGGAGACTTGCTCCCTAACAAGCCAGTGCAAAATTTTCTCCTTCACATGTACCTGAGCAGTCACCAGCAAATGTAGTTTTGCTCAGTAAACCTTGATCCATGATGTCTACAGGAGTTTGGAATTCTAAAGCCAAATGTATCATTTGCTTCTCTTATTCAGATGCCACAGAAATGCATACTCTTTATTGAGATCCTGCACTTCATTTGCCATCTCTGGAGTGATAGATCCTGCCTAGGTAGTTGGAAAAGAGCATGCCAGGAGTTTTCTCATTGTAAACACATAGCTGATATAAATCCTGGACAAGCCAAGCTCACAGCAGATGTAACATAATAGAAAAAATGAAAAGTTTTCTAGTCCCATAGAGGGGGTGGAGCTGTCTCTTCTGTTCAAATGTGGGGATATATATCTCTATAGGTACACACAGAAAATAAGAGGAACTAGCCAACCCCTTTGGCATTATCAGCAAATAATATTCACTAATATTTCTCTGGTTTTGAGACAGGAAAAAAATAAAGATGTGATCTGGCAAAAAGCTGTGGAAAGAAAGACCATATTTCTGACCAGCCAAGGCTTACATCATCATCTCCAGGAATTTCTTCTCTGCAGGGAGCACAGAGCAGCCCTTCTCTAGAAGGTCAACAGTGTTACTTAAACTTGGGTCATTTTACACAGCTGGGCAAATGAATCTGGAGAAACCAAGGTGGCAGAAGTCTCTGTCAGCGAGACTGGAAGGGATGAGAGACCAGGATGACTGCCTGGAGCTACAAACCACTGCTAACAGACTGTTCCTGCTTGAAATGGCTGGTCTAATGGTATCTTTTTCCAACAAAGACATCTGCAGCCTTCATCACCCATCACTTGTTCTGGGATGGAAGCATGAACCTGACCAAGAGGCTACCCAAATCCAGTGCCTCTTCTATTTGCTCCACACATTGAAGAATAACACTGAGAAAGCCTTAGGAACCATTTCTGGACTGCAGCATGGCACAGGAGCTGCTCCAGTTCGCCAAGGTGATACCAGAGTGATGGATGCTGAGCAGAGAGTGGTGCTGTGGGAGGACTGTGCCCACTGCAGGAGCAGGGTCTGGCTGCACATTCCTCAGCCCTGAGTCACATGGGGCTGCCTGCTGACCCCTAACCCCACTCCAGCTCCAGGCACAATTTTCCTGCCTCATTTCTGTGGGAGAGAGTGTCTTCTCAAAGAGGAGTGATGAAAAGCAATCACTGAAGTCTATAAAACACCACTCCTCTGAGGCCACACTGTGCCAGGAGGGCTCAGTTGGAGATGGCTCACAAAGGGACTTTTCTCCTTTCACTCTTGGCCTGAGGGGGTGGACGGGGGCACAAAAAGCTTGTTAATTTTGCAAAACATGTCAATGGCATGATGCAGCAATGGCAGAGATCTGCAAGCATGCAAATGAGAGGTTTCAATCTTTGTAGTTTAGCAGAGGTTAATGAATGATCAATAGATGATCATTAGCCAGATGCTTTGTTAGCTGGTATTTTGGAGGTTGCTACAAGCTCATTAAAACATTTCAAGCAAATCTTCTATAGGTAGAAACTGAGGCACAATGTTGACAGTAGCTCCACACCAGCTCAATCCATGTCTGATGTGATCATGGCTTGATGGTTGCAGATAGAGTGCACAGAGACAGGAGTTTCCAGTCTCAACAAGGTGACAAAGGAAAGGCCAAGACTCAAGTTCTGGCTGCAAAATCTGCTAATTTTTTTTTTTCTATCTTCCACCTAAGTTTAGTGTTCCACTCCCCTGCAAAGTGGAACCCATCAGGAGGGGCTGGTCTAAACAGTTGTGTACACTGAGCTGTGTGGGATTTGCCTGACAGTCAGCAGACAGAGCTGTACTTGCCAGGGATGACAGAGGCTCTGGAGCACTTGGAGCCTTGTCCCACCACCCCACTAGTCACAGCAGATACTGCAGCACAGCAACACTTAAGGCCAGGAGGGGAGGGGAGCTTTTCATCTAAATCTTGGTGCCTGCTTCATCTGGACTAGGAACTGTAAAATCCATCTCTGGTTATTACATAGAAAAAGACACTTCTAGAATTTGGTTCATTTTCAAAAAGAAGTATAAAATGAAAGAAAAAAGATGTTGTCCTATATCCCTGCACCTGACCCCCATGTGCAGAACAGAGCCATGAAATCTTCCTGCATTTTCCTAGCTCTCATCTGAAGAACTTCTTGTGCTGGCTATTTTCCTTTAAAACAAATAATTAAAAAAACCTGTATTCTTGTTTAAACAAATATTAAATGAAGTAAAAAAGAGCTGAAAATTACCAGGTTTGTTGCCCTGCTGCAGGTATATGAGTAGTTAGTCTTGTGTAAGAGGAGCAGATGTTGTTTTTTTCCAAATGGCTCTGCCTGTGCTCAGGGTGCAAATATAACATTGTGCAGTGATGGTGACAGGGAGGTGATACCAGTGGGTCTGTACATGTGTATGACAGTTAAATACCTGCTTAAATGCTCCAGCAGCCTGCAATCCCAGCTGACAGGTGAATGAATTGGAGTAGAAGAGAACATAGACTGTGCTTTTCCAAAGAAAGGGAGCTTTAGTCTTCATCCTTCCCTTACCAGCCTAAAAGGATATCATTGTCTTAGAAGACAAGCAAACCATATTCCAGATGTCCAGAGTATTTGAAAAAGGATGTTTATTAATGACCTGGGGACTGAAGATAAACAGGCTGCACAAAAATAACCCCTGAGATACAATAGTGGACTTAACCTCTGCATGCCAGAGGTCTGGGTAGCCTGGGGAGGGGGCAGACAGGGCTGCACAGGCTGTGGAGATGGCTTCAGGCACAGCTCAGAGCTTCCACTTACAGGTAGTAACAAATTGCAGCGCTGCAGAGGATGAATACAGAACTGCTGGAGAAGTGTCTTCTCCTATTGTCTGCTTACATGATCAATTATAACAAGAGAAAATCCTGGCCTCATCGCTCATGTCAAAAAAACCAGCCAATCCATCTTCATGTAGCAAACACTGCTATGAGAACAAAGGGAGGTTTTACCAGCCCTTCCTTTTGGACACTCATAATTTATAAACCTACAGCAATATTTTTGCCAGAACAACATCCATGCAAAAGCAACAACCACAATAAAAGAAATCCTCTTTACTTAGCTTTGCATCCCCCCACATAGCACATAAAACCTGCCTGCTCAAGATCAATAATGTATGTTCTGAGCAGGGGGAGATCCATCTTCCCCCTTCTGCACATGCATATTCCCATAGGGAAAGGCCAAGAGACTCAGATTGCTCTTCTGAACTACATTGCACACTCTGAAAGTCAGTGAGTCTGGGCTCTGTGATAACTGTAGAGGAGAGATATTCATGTCAAGGGCACGCTGCTAAATGGCCTTCCTGCCAGCCCAGGTTAAGCAGTGTCAGCTCCAGCTGATTGCACTGATCACAGGTGGGTGCAGGAAAAGCTCAGCTCCATCCACCTGCCCTTTGGGGTGGATTTACCTCACCTGTTCAGTGGCTCAGTTGGTACCCAGTGTGAAGGGACAGAGCAGTAAATTGCCTCTATTTAAAAATTGCTTCTGCCTTAAGAAAGTTTATGTAAATAAATACATAAATTTACATATAAGCTATAAACCAAATAATGAAACATAAAATTAGTAATATATAATTTTAAAATTAAACCATTTATGTACATAAATAAAGCTTAAAGAAACTCACAACCACAAAGGTGTGGGTTTATATTAGCTAGGGATGAAGCTTCCAGTTGGCTCCCTCCACTGAGATGTGCCTGGCTTTAGTCAAAGTCTGCACTGCTCTGGACTATGTCCAAGGCACTCTGATGGAAGCAGGCTCGGGACTGGAGACAAACCCCTGCTATCACTTTTGAGGAGCTCCCATCCTATCCAAGCTACTCCCTATATCTCCCTCATCCCAGCCCATTTCTCCTTTGAGCCTCAGTCTCAACAGCCCAGATCATCATTTGTTCTGTTTTCCTACACTGGCCTCTGACATCTCCCTTTTCTATCCATTATTCACACTCAGCAACTGATATTTTGGGTTTTTGGATCAGGGCTGGGGAGACTTCTTGCTTGACCTTGCCTAAGCCATTGAATTTCTTTGTATCAGCTTGTAAGCTGCAAAACTGAGCCATAATTCCCCTGTCAAACCGTATATCATCTACTGAGGCTTCAGGGCAGGTCCTGAAATCTCTCTGGTATATAACTTGAGAATTGGGTTTACAAATATTGTGAAAGACTTGGGCCAAAGCTCTTTTGAGACTCTGTGATTTCTCATTACATATGGATGTACAAAGCATTGTGGTATATATAAAGCTTTGTGAACTTTGGTCTTAGCTGAGACCTATGCTAAGCACTGATAATGTTTGTGCAAACCAGGAATCCCACAAAGATGTGTCAAAACATCCATCCTGCCCACCCACAAGGAGCTTCTCTGGCTTATTCCCAGGTTCTCCTGCTAGAAAATGGTTAATATGACCTTTATGTTCCAGACACAATGAGACCAAGATTTAAGACTTTTCAATATATAAAAGAAAACAAAGGTCAGGTAAAAATAAACTGATGAAAATGCCTGCTACATGGCAAAGTACAATGGAATGATCCACTTGGGAAAACTGCATATTTGACCTCTTCAAAGAGATATGAAAAATGTCTCCCTGACTCATCAACTATTTGCCTCATTTACCTGCTGTGTGCAGCCTTCCCAGGCTAACCAGAGTCAGCTGGAATTCAGCTGCATTTGCAAAGCTGGTGCTGACAACTAACCTAATAACTCATCATTTCTGCCAGTGCCTTTATCTCATCCAGGAGAAACAATTTCACATTTGGCTGTAGTAAGGGCCTGTTGATTTGGGAGAGCCCAGTTTCCCCAGGCTGTTTGTGCACTGCTGGCTGAAGGTCCCCTCAGCAAACATGCCACAGTGTCTGCAGTCTGTGTGCTGTTTACCCAGCCCTTTTCTAGGGCTCTCCCCAGAGGAAGCACCAGGCATTATCATCAGTTGACACTAGTTAACTTTTCTGCTTAATGCATTCCCACAAGAGATACTGCAAACACACATATATCAGCTGCTGGAAAATAACTCAGGCCTCCATTACAAGCCATGTCCAGTTGTTTCCATGCCTTACTGCAGTTGCTACCTTGAGGTCAAAAGTTGAAATAAAAATTTGTTAGTATTGTATTTATAATGTTCTTATTGGCAATGGACTGAGCTGTCTGGATCATTGAACTAATCCTTGTATTCACTGAGTGGAAATTCCAAAACATTGACAAAGTACTGCTATTTAATCTCCAGGAATGTTTTTTTTGTTCTAAACCAGAGGTGTCTAAGACTTTACAAATGATACCAAGAGGTCTCAATTTTATCACAGTATCCTGATGTTTGGAAGAGAGAAGATCCAAAATGGAACTGCTTGAGAATTTTTCAACTCCTATTTTTCAACCATTGCACAACAACTTTTTTAAATGGAAGTTTTTAATGAAAAGATATTAGCTCTGGTGAAATACAGAGTTGTAGCTTCACAGTCATCTTTGTCACTCCTGAATGAATACACTGTTCACTTAGAAAATCAGAGATTGGCTTCAGATCTCTGCTTCTGTTATTCAGAGCAAAGATCACTCTGGAAATACCATGGTTCAAGCGTTTCACTAACTATTGCTACAGGCTATTTTGATCTGCCTTTTTCTTTTGAAATCTTAAAAAAAAAATCACAAAACTGGAAATGATCCTTTTCTCTATACACCTGCCCTCCAAATGGACATCAGATGAGAGAATGGATTCCCCTTTCTATCTGGGGTGTCACTCAAGAACAAGTTCCCACTGCCCTGCGAGGTGGCTCAGCAGGCTCCCTCCTCTCACAGGGCTGTCTCCTGCCTGGCAGTGCTGAAGAGGATAGCTGGAGAGGAAGGCCTGAATACTGAATCAGCAGAGGGGCAGTCTGGAGTGAGTCCCTCCTGTCAGCAGGGAAATAATGTGCTTGGTTCTTCAGTGGTTACCAACATCACTCCCCACTTCAAGCCACCAAGCAATCAGTCAAGTGAGAGTTACCATTTCCTTGCTGTCAGAACTTGGGTGAGGTAGCACTGCATGGAAGAGGTCGAGCCACCACCATCTTCTCCAACTTCACCAGCAACATACTTCTGATGGGATATGCTATCCTAATAATACTGTGGCAAAACCAGTGTTTTGGGGGACCCTGATCAAGGGCTGAGGTGTCAAGAGGGAGTAGTGCTGGGACAAACTTTGCTGTGCCATCTCTAAGAAACACTCAAGCACCTGGCTGAGAGCCCAAGCTCAGTGACAAGAGGGAAGCCCCAGATCCATGATTACTCTGTCCCTGCCTTTGCTGAAAACAGAGAAATTCAAATTTGGGGACTTTAGGTTCCTTATGGGCTTCCATTTTCCCCTCTCATACTCAGTGTTTTGTGAAAGCAACTATTGCTGTTTTGAGGAGCCTGTAAATCTGCCACTGGGGAGCTGGTTGTCCTTGGAAACAGATTGCAATCTCAACATGTTTCCAAATGAACAAGAAATATCTGGAGATTGAACTGAATTTGTGGGACAGAAAGAAAAGCCACTAGCCCTGTGCTTTAAAGCTGCCAGCAAAGATTCATTTTCATGAGGAGGTTAACAAAAAAAAACCAAAACAACCCAGCCAAGAACACTTTCAGCATCCCCAAAAGAAGATGAGCTTCTTTGTAATGAAGTCCTTCCTGGATGCTTATAGATGTGCAAAGTGAAAGGGTCCCTGGCATGACAGTAGCAATGCAATTTATTTGGCAAAATGCCACTGTCAGTGTATTTCAGCTCATAAGTGATTGTTTTCCCTGCAGGCAGCTTTGAGCCTTGATATAGCAACCTCCAGCACACAGGAAAAAAGACCACCTTTCCTCTGAGCAGATTAGCAGCACTTAGGAAGGAAACACAATGAGTTGGTTGAACAAATTCTTTCGGCTCATGGCTGGTTTCTGAAACCTAAACAGTCTTTTGGAAGGGGAGCACAGCAAGGCTGGTTGTGTTTACACTCCAGATTTAAATATACTGACATACTGCCAGGTTTGGAGCTGTGTATCAGGCGAAGGTCAGCGAAAACTCAAACTCCTTGTGACAGGTTATTTTGTGCTTAAATAAATTCAGATAAATCATACAATGAGTTTATCTGTAGCTTTCAAAAGACTGACGTGCACCATAGCAAGGCTGCAGGCTGTCAGCCAGCTGGTGTAGGCAGTGGCCAGCATGGCCCTGGACACAGCTGTCTTATTGGAGTGCAAATACCTGGAATGAGTATCTTTCCCAAGGAGAGGAAGCCTCACAATAATGAAAAATGCTGGAATACTGATATTAGTTACACTTGTAACATAAGACCTGCTAGTGCTTCCAAGTTTTGTCCCAAGTAGCCCAAACATGACTGTATTTTCTCAGGTTGTTTTCTGTCAGTGGCTGGTGGAGCCTGCAGAGGAAACTGTGTTTTACTCAGCCTCTGTGGAGGGTGATCAGACCCGTTCAGCCCCAGCATCCTGTGCCTGCTCCTTCTGACCTCCAAGGCACTCTGCCTTTTCAAAGCCCATGCTCAGATTTTGGCTGCACAGGTCAGTCATTTGCATGCTTTTAGTTAAAAAATGGAAGGACTTGATGTATTAAACCTGCTCCTTGATGACACTGCGCATTTTCAATGGCTCTAAATTGGCAAGTGTTCAATTTAGAGCTGTTTATGCTTTGGCCAACAACCAGAGCCCCTCTCCCCCCAAAACAGACATGCAAGGAGCACAGCAAGTTTACAAGAAATTTGTTAAATGATGGTTCTGTGTTATCAGTTTTATTAATTAAGATTACTACTCCAGTGTAGCAAATTATAGCATTAATTATTCATCCTTTAATTCCCTCCTGCCTGCTTTTTCCATTTTGACCTGTTTCTTTCTTTGTCTCCTCAATTGCTTCAAGACCAGCAAAATAATCTTCTCTCTGTTTTGCAATCCTTTGTAATTACAGTTTGGCCAGCGTGACCCCATGAAAATCCTTCCACTGTGAGTAAAAGGAATCAGGGTTGCATATTAAGCACAGAGAAGACCTTAATTTCCTTGTGTCTTCAGAATATAGGCAGATATCAAAACTGTTATTTATCAGAACTGAACTTCTATTTAAGGGAAGGAATTAGAAGGGAAGCAGTAGGAGTAAAGTGGAGAAAAACCTTGCAGGAGTCACACAGCTTTTGTCTCAGTAGAAGACAGTGAGTTGTGTCAGTGATGTTCAGCCTGCTCATCTTTAATTTCTCCTCATTGATTTATCAGAATTCATTTATACTGCCATTAATCAGGAATAAGCTGCTGCCCTACAATTATATGGCAGGATGATTATTTCTTCTGGGAATCAAAGACTGCATCTGCCTGTGCTGCAGGATAGTCCTTGGTAAAATACCTGGGAAGCTGGGCTAGAAGATGAGGTGTGATGTCCAGCTGCATTAAGTCTGCATTTTGAGTCATAGAATCACAGAATTGCTAATTTTGGAAAAGGTCTCAAAGTCCAACCATTAGCCCAGCATCACCATGTTCACCAAACCATATCCCAAGTGCCAAATCCACACACCCACCCTGCCCCTTTTGAACACTTTCAGGGATGATTTCACCACTTTCCTGGACAGCCTGTTCCAAGGCTCAACATTCAAGGCTTCAGTAATTAATTTTTCCCTAATATCTAATCTAAACTTCTTCTGGTGCAACTTGAGTCTGTTTCCCCCCATCCTGACAAACTTGTGCCTTTGGTTAGGACACAAGTTTTTCCATGTAAAGAGGGAAGCTGAGGTAGGAAATCAGCCCACACACCCTCCTTGGGCATTGCTGCCTCCGGGAGGGTATGTCCCACTCTTCTGCAAATGCCAGCATTGGCAAAGCAACTGGATTCCTCAAACCCACCTGCTTTTCCAGGCATTGGCACGGGTGGTTGCAATGAAAGCTGTCACTCTTTGGAGGACACATTTTGGTGTGGGTGGGTGTAGTGTGGATTTTCTCCATCCCATGGAGTTCTCACCTGGTTAAGTCAGGTTAAGGCATGTGCCACTCAACACCAGGAAATGAGATGGGGAAAGGTGTGACAAAATCCACAAGGAGGAGGTTTCCAACCTCCTGGGAAAGGTGTGACAAAATTCATTCTTTTCCTCTGACTGACTCAGAAAAAGGTCCCAAAGTTTGCTGTGGGATTGAAGAGGGTTGACCAGACAGTCCTGGTCTTACCCATGAGCAGTCAGGTTTTCTCAGAGGCTACCAGCCTTCCAGAGGGGAAAACAGCCATCTCTTGGCTGTTGCCATCTGTTGGCACTCAAACCTGACATCCATGTCCACAGGCATTTTCCACTGGGGCAAAGAAACCATTCCAGAACAGTTCTAACAGTCAGGCCTTTCTACACACATTGACATTTCATACCAGTGGAGTCAGAAAGCTGGGAGGGAATGTCCTTCTGAAGGTGAGATGTAAGACTGGCTACCCCAAACACTAGGGCCTGTCGTGAGGCTTTTATTGACATAGCACTGTCTCTTTAAGTCAAGCACGTTTCAGTTCACAGCACTAATAACAAATTACATTTATGTTTAAAACCATACCAGTATGTAATTACTCCATCATCCCTTGTGGATAAGTCCTCCCCATGACTTTTTATGAACCATCCATAAATACTAAATGATTTATCCAAGTACTGCCATGTTGTAAACTTGGTCACATGGAACTGTTGACGAGGGAAATCCATAAATTTTAATTATGCCATTGATTCTTGCTAAAATATTAACTGAAGCTGGCTATAGGGGACTCCAGCCACTTGAAATCAAATGAAATTATAAAATGTCCTGTACTTTAAAGATGTGCAGCATGTACTTTTCAAGTAGTGATCTACAGGGAAAACCTTTCATTGCCTGCTATAAAGATAACCTCTTGTATTAGGATTTAATGTGAACAGTTATAAAAATCAGAGCCAAAAAGGATCTATTAATTCACCTCCTGATTCTCTGCCAGCATAAGTTTGTTCCAAAAAAATGTATTATTGAGTGTTATTGGTATAGCAAAGCTTTCAAAAGGGCCAACTAATGGGAATTCCGTAACTCTCTTTGGATGTTGTCCCCCAGGCTAATAGACCTTGGCTTTGGAAAAAGCAGCTCTGACATTTAATCTGCAGCTTCTCTTTTTCAGTTTCACCTCACTGCTTCCAGCTGTACCTGCTTGAATCAGCTTGAATTTTGGCTCTCCAACCCTGGTGTTACACAACCTCTAACACAGAGCCTTTCTGCTGTTCTCTGAACAGCCTGGATGCTTGGATCAATTTTTCAAAGCAGGCTCAAGGATCCAGACACAGCTGTAAAGGAGAAAAACAGGAACAGACCAGAAGATTCAACCATATAAATTTCACTTATTTTTGTGGCAGTTGTGTAGTCGCTGCCCAAAATTAGCTTTGAAAACCTCACCTGTCTGGTTCTTTCTGTCATGCCAGAGTGGACATCTGTCCCAGCTCCAACTTTCCTAAGATTTTAAAGTTTTAATTCTAATATTTCTAATTTTATTTCTAATATTTAAATATTTCTTTAACAAAACTCCCATTGAAATGACTAGGTCAACTTCCACATCACTGAATTTTGACTCCTAATGTATTATGCAGTGGGCATAAGTACTTGTATACACAGACATATATGTGCACAAATCCATACAGGTACTGGCACAAACCCATGGGGTTTTTCTTATCTGCATCTACAAGCATGTGAAATTTCTTTGGACTAATATTTCAGGGGGCTGGGGTCTGTTCAATTCCACAAAACAACTGGTTTTGTTTGGTTTTTTTTTTCATCTGCAGAGTGTAGCAGGCATTCAGCAGGCTGTAAAGCCAACAACACTGAATTGATGTATCTGCCTGGTTTGTTTATGGCAAATCCCCACAAAGCCAGACTGGCCATTGCTCCTGGAAGCAGATCATCTTTGCTTCTTGTGTCATTACCTCCCTTAAATCCCAGTCTCTCCTCATCTGTAGGCTGATTTTGAAGAACCATGGCTCTTCTTTCCTGTTAGTGAAGGAAACAGATTGGTTGGAGGAACCCACAGAGATGATAAGCAGCACCCAAATGCTGACTCAGGTCTCACCTGGTCCAGATGCAAGAGCCTTGTCTTTCAGCACAGATGACTCAATGATTTTGGAAAGCAGCAGAATAGCCATCAAGAGCTAACAAATCTCTAACACATGGGGAGTTTTTAATGGCTCATGAGTTCACCTCTCTGCACCCGAACAGTAATACTTTGAGTTGCAGATTAGTGTTCCTCTGCCAACCATGAGAGGAGTCATGTGGAGTGAAGTAACCTCCAGAGATAGTTCAAAGCAGCCTGAACTCAGAGTTGAACTTACTCATCGGAACAGGAAGTAATTTATGAGGTAGTAAAAGCAATGTCATAAGCTGTCATTTCTACTTTCTCTCTCATAGCACCATCTGAGTGTGGTCAGTGAGGAACTTGGCACATCCCAGGCAGCTGGACAGGCAGGCAGCTGTGGCTCAGAGGTGATACACACCTCTTCCCTCGGATGCAGCAACGAGAGCCACAGAGGTAAGAGCCACAGTGAGCAACAAGGCAAAAAAGGTGCTCCTGAAGATTTATTGGGTGTGACACGTCAATGAAATGCAGTTATATTAATATTGCTATGGACTATAACAGCACATCCCTGCTGTTGGGAGATTCCAATGCTGCAGTAAAACATCATAAATATGATTCTGATCTGTTTAGACTTGTATTCTTGAGTTTCACCTCAAGGCCTTAATATCGCACCTGCAATGATTTCCAGCAAGCAAACATGAGCTGTTTGAGTAAGTCCTTAGCAGCTCTAGCTTTAATGACTTATTCATGAAAATAAATTGGCAGATGACAGGCCGCCATCTATGGAACAGAAAGGTTACAGCTTTAATTAAACTTTTAATTGGCATGGCATCTCCTCCCACCCAGAGCAGACACTGAATAAACATAGAATGTCACCGCATCCTTCTTATGAACAGACATGGAGCCATTTCAGAAAATCAATGACAATGATTAAGAGAGCTTTCATCCCCTGCTCCTACCTACATTTTGCTTTCCACACCAAGTGTATTGACTAAATGTCTGCTCTCAGAAGGTTAGGTGTACAGGCTTTCGGCAGACAGCACTGGCAAAATTTCTTGTTAGAGGCAGGCAATATTGCTCAAATTTCTAGCAAGCACCCTCCTTTTCTTTTGCAGTACAAGTCCTGTGGGGTCTGGGCACTGTATGAGCCTGGCAAGAGATATGCTGTCCTCAGAGATCTTCTGGTCCCTAGGACAGACTAAAAGTGGTCAGGATGAAGGAGTGATGTGATTTTTTCCTTTGTGGGGAGCCAGGCAGTGGGAGAGGGCATATGGCTCTTGGTTGAAGACAGAAGCTCCATCTTAGAGTCTCCTTTCTCTATCCTGTAAGCAGAAAACTTCCTCCTCTGAGAGGTCAGGCCAGTCACTGTACCATCCCATAGCTCAGCCAATATGGCATTCAGGAGGCTGTTGCTGTGGTGTCTGAGAGGCAGCTGTAAGAACACCACACCCAGATGTGTACAACTCTTGAGGGCTTGTTGGGCCAGCCTTACCCATCTACTCCAGCTACTCTGCAGTTCTGGTGATGTTCAGGTCTGGGCTTGAGCCTCAGTGTGATACAAAGCAGATGGAGCTCAGTGACAAGTCTGGCTCCTGGATAATCACACTGCTACAGAGCAACTTTTTTTAAGAGATGTTTCCTGTTTTGCTTAAAATCAGCAGCAAATCCAGATTAGGAGTTTTTACCATAAGCAACAGTAAAAATATTGCACATACTGCAATATTACTCATTTTTTTTTAATATCTTGAAAAGTTTTATTTATTCATCAAAGTTTTATAGATAGTTTGTCACATAAAGGCCTAGAGAGAAGCATCACAAGAAGTACTGGTGAAATATGCTGTAGCAGCTCCAGCAAGGGGCAGAACAGGCCTATATCTTGTTTCCTTACATGGATTTGATTCTCTATCAGGTCAAGTTAAACAAACCCTCACCTCCTCTCCTCATAGCTCCAGTAAACACAGACTGCTGTAGTTGAATCTATACATGCAAGGCTCAGAGCCTGCTCAGCTAGTGACAACCCAGGCTATTACTGCCAGCTTGTTAATGCCAGCTGAGCTGTGGTGACTGTGCTGCTGCTGGCCAGGTTTACCCTTCCAGCCCATCTCTGGAGCAGAGGGTGCTGGAGTACCTTTCAGCCCATCAGCTGAGAAGTAAAGTAACCAATCTTAGACCTCAATAAAAGAAGTTTACACTGTGTTGCACATGAAGATTCTGTAGATGAGTGCATGAGTTTCACTGGCATCAGGTGATGGATGGTAATTCATTGAGCTTCTGCAGCTCAGCTATGTATCCAAGCACTGGGGTGTTGCATATATGTATGTATATATATATGATGTAAATATATGTATGTGGAAGTATCTGTCACAAAGTTACAGAGGAGCTGAGGTTGGAAGAGATGTCTGGGGACCATCTAGTCCAAACCCCTGCTCAAATCAAGGCCAGCCACAGTAGGTGATTCAGGGTCATCTGTGAGGTTTAGAATGTCTCCTAAGGCTGAGGCTCTACAGCTTCTCTGGGCATCCACCTGTGGTAACAAAGCATAAAGCAAGGGCCTTAATGCAAGCTTCATGGCCTCTGCAATCCATTCTACTGCTGTGGATGGCCAGGACAATGTGCTGCCTCTCTGCCGCCCCCAGTGAAGGGAGCAACTTTTGTGGTGTAGATATATTGCTGAAGAAATCTGCACATATATGAACATATATGCAAGTTCTCACCTCCAAAGCTATCAAAGTATTTAGGAGTCTTTATGCTTTTGAAATCCATCATGCCTAAAAGACCATCATAGTTGTGGAGCCTATTTGTAAGGCTCCAGTCATTGTAACCCAAATGTCCTGTGTTCTTAAGAACGTTTTTCCTTATAGTGGCCCAGGATATAGAAAAAAGGATTTAAGCTATTTGTCCCTGTCAGAGACACATCAGTGGCAAGGACAGCAACTTGCTTCACCTGAGTCCCCGAGCTGAAACCTCAGTTTGTCTTCCCTTGGTTCCTCTATTCCAGTAGCAAATTACAAATTGGCAGCTTTAAAGAAAGGGAAGTTGACACATGCATAGGGCTTCAAACTGCAAGAACTAAAAAAGGATTCAAGCTCTTGGATCTAAATAACCCTGGATCTGTATGTAAACTTTGCAGCTGATGCCTAAGAAGTGGGAGGGATTTGTAAATTGTGTCTCAGGAGACATCTCAGCACTACTGATACTCTTACTGGAGGATTTGAATTGTGCTGCTGATTTTGTCATCAGGTCACGACTAAATAACAGATAAAAACTAAACTATGCAAAGTTATGACTATTGCATGTGGGGGCTGAATGACTTGGCCGAAAGGCAAGTGTCCGAAGGAGCACTGAAACAGAGCAGCTGCTGTGCTGCTGCCCTTCCGCCTCCTCCTCATTCGCCTCCTCCTCTTCTTGCTTCTCTGCAACAGTTGGAGCTTCTCAACTGCTCCCCAAGTCCCTGAGAAGCTGTGAGAGCACAGGAGGTACTGCGAGACAAAATAATTCAGTTTTTCTGCCTTTTGACATGCAAAGGCCCTTTTCCAAGTCCTCTCACATGGATATGTATTTTGTATCCATCTGCAGGCTGTGTGTGCTGCATATAAATGGAATCATAGAATCAGAGAATAGTTTGGGTTGAAAGGGACCTTTTAACCCCTTTGCAATGAGCAGGGACGTTATTTTGTGGAAATACTAGATGGGGCCTACACCTCTGGGCTGCATTAGAGAGGATATACCCATGGATGTATCCACAGAGGCTGGATGAGTGACAGTCTGGTTGTGCTGGACAAAGTGTAAATAAATGTTCAGACAAGGTTTGGGGACAGCTGAGCTCTGAGGGCTGGGGATCTGGACTGCTCTGCAACAGAGACTTTCTGTCTAGCAAATTTAGGGCTCCCAGCATGGATTTCCTTTTTTTAATTAGTTTTTCACAACTGCTTCCAAGTAGCCCAGAAACCTTCCAGGACCTGCAGACCACAGTTGAAAAGCCCTGGTTTAATAAACAAAACACTAATAGTTGAGACAAGCAAGCATGGAAAAGGCAGAAAGAAGAGAATTGGCTCTGCACAGTTATTAACCAGAGCAATTACCACAATTTCTGGCCTTCTAAACCATCCTCAGGCTGCAGTTCATATACATGCTATGGAACCCCTTATTTTAATTTATTTTTTTCCCCATGCTTTAATTTCTAGCAATATGTTTGAGGCCAAGTCTCTCAGGAAGCCACATGCTTACACAGCAATCCAGAGGAAAGAACAGCAATTGGCACTTTTTTCCCTGAACAGTTGTGCCTCATCTGATGTGCACAGGGCTGTGGTTGGTCACCGTGGTCAATAAAAGAGCTCAGTGGAGGGTGGAAACTATTAGGCTAAGCATCACTTCTGGTGGTCATTATTGCCAGACTTTCCCGTGAATTATTTAAGAAGGGAGGACGCTGGACTGGGGGTCCTTGTGGGTCAGTGAAGCCAGTCTCTCAGAAGGTGCCAGTCCCTGCTGTCACAAGCCACTGTGTCACATATATCCTCAGATGTGCAGCCATCACCTCCTAAACCAAGATTCACTCCTGCCTCCAGTGCTCTTCCTGTTCCTCCTGTTGTATCTGAAGCACTCCGGTGATTAGAAATACTTTTAATTTCAAGTCTAAAGTTATCTGTGGCTGGCTGATACTCATTTGTACTGGTGCCAACAGTGGCTTTAGCTTACATGTTTTTCTTCATCCTCTGGTGTGTATCTGCTTGATGTATTAATAGACAGCACAAGTTAATTGCTTCTTGGCTTTTGTTTTGTCAGAGTAAACTGGCCAAATTCACTCAATTTCTTCTCACTGGACATGTTTGCTGTTTCCCCCAATATTTCTTCCTTGCATGCCATCCATTTGGGATGACTCTGAGCTAGAGGAGGCCATGATAAAACCCATTTTTTTTCCCAGAAAATATTGTAAAGGAGCAAAAGGATGCTTTCAGAAGCCTCTCTCCTGATGCAAGCTGTGACTGTATTTGCTGTCTGGTGCACATTTTGTGTTTGATCAGCACACTCTGTTTTACAGTAAAACACTGTAATTTCTTAGGCCACATTTCTGGCAAGCCAGTACAGTGAGCCAGGGCCTGATGGCGTGGCATGGCTCACATCCATGACTCTCTTAATCTCCAAGCCAGAGTGACCTCATCCCTACAGCCCCTTGGAAGGCGTCCCTGGCCGGTGCTAATCCCCAAACCATGCCTGGGCATTGTCTAGCAGGGAATTGCTCAGCCCCATCAAACAGTGCCAGGAAGCACATAAACATTTATCCTCGCTGATGATCACGGGGCAGTTCATAAACCCTCCCTGGCTCAGTTTAATTAATTAGTGTAGAGGGAGCCTTAGTGCATGCCAGGCACTTTGAACTCTTCACTCCAGGTCTGCTGATGCAGCTCTCAAATGCAGAGTGTTTTTCCCTTCTGCTATTCCCAGTTCACCGATGCCTCCCAATCGTGTATTGTCTGCAAATATCATTAGCTGTTTCTTATTTTTTGTTCCAGAAGAAAACTATCTAAAACTGGCTCCAAGTAATTTCACCCATTATGTCCCCCTGGTCCTATCATTTTCCTTTCAGAAGAACCTGTTGTGTTTGTTCTTGGCTGTTTCCTGACAGACCTTCAGCTCAAATACCAGTCCCTGCTTCTTCCAACACAAACAATAATTTCCCATGTGGCTCTTTTATCAGAAGTGTTGCTGAAGTCCAGACAGATTAGATCTAAAGCATTTCCCTTGTCTAAAAAAGCCTGTGGAGAACTTTGTTTGCTCTTTTTGTTGTTGTTGTTTTCTTATCAAGTTAGTCTGACTCAAGTGACCTTGGTAAATCCTGGATTTATTTTTATCATATTTTGTCCTTTATTACCATGCCTTCAGGTGCTCCTTCAAAATTAGTTTGCATGTTATCCAAACAACATATCCAGCCCTTTTTCTCTGAATTCATGTAAATCCAGTCCCTAAGTACTCTGTGTCACTTAGATATCACAGCCTCAGGAGATCTGAAATTCTCCCTGCTGTGTGAGCACCCTCAAGAAATGGAGCTGTTTTAAGATGATGGGCAGGAAGAAAACTCACAGCTAGAGCTACCTCAATGCAGTGTGGGAACATGCAGCCTCACTTGTGTCGAGCTAAATATCCAGTAAAGGCAGAAAAAAATCACTTACATACTAATCTCCTTCATAATGAACATTTAGGCCAATGCCCCCTTGTTTCTCCGTGGGGGTTTTGCAGCACATCCTGAGTCCCCAGCTCTGTGCCTGCCCTGCTGACCAGTCTGTCTGTGCTTCACTGCCCCAATCCACACACACCTGAGTTTGCAAAGACTGATGTACAAGGACCTGCAGGGCCAACACTGACACTGCATAGCACAAGGCCCATTTGATGTGAATTTTCTGGATCTCTCATCTCAGAATACAGTTTGGTCAGAACCTCTGGTCCTCTTTTAAGGGGTTTTTAAGGGATCCCTGGCAGCCATGACAAGTGCTGCAAGTGCTCCTGCTGCATTTATTTCAAGTCTTTTTTTACTCATGTCATACCTCCTTCCTGGCAAACCTGTCCCTCAGTCAGTACCTTTCCACAGCCTCCTTTGTGTATATAAATACACATATATATAAATAAAGTATATGAACATATGTGTATATCTATCTACGCATATAAGATCAATGTATTTCAAACAATTACCTGCCCCCTTTTTTGCCCAATCTAATACACACATAATAATGCAGGAGAGTCCCAGCAGCTGCAGACAAGCTCCTTCCCCAGTCTCCATCAGGCTCTGATCCAAAAGTCTGCTGGTCTTAATCTGGGACAAAGGAGCTCTTTCCCTATTTAGCTGGAGGGTAGCTATGGCAACATGGCACAAAGACATCTCAATAGCTGGCTCAGGCCAGACCAGCCCCCTGTCTAGCAGACAGACACTGCTTGCTGGCACTTCAATTCTGCCTTTTTTTTGACAAAGGGAATGTTTATTACCAAAAACTGGGCCCCTGGCTCAGAATGTCCAGTATCTGGAAGTGAAAGCAAGCACTGCAGCTCCCTCGACAAATGGGACATTTCAGGGGATGTCCATGAATAGGTCTTGTAGTAGGTAATGAAAGAAGCAGTGGAGAGGGAGGGGAAGAAATGAATGAGCAGAGACTGCAGCAGCTAAAGGGAAGCTCGATGCAGGAGACGGGAAAGGGCGCTCTGATTTATGGCTTGTCTGTCTGGGAAAGTTGCACCGATAGAGCTTTCCTTTTTGTCTCAAATGTGCTGCCTTGTGGCCACACACAAATTGTCTCGCATCCTTTTGTCCCGCCTTTCAATGGAAATGCTGCGTTCTTTTCGTTCTTTTCCTGCAAGGGCTGTTTCCCTCCTTTGTGCTGTAAAGACAAGGGTGCAGCCACAGCAAATCACTCTGTCTGTACCCACCAGCCTGCCCATGTAGCCAGCACTGGCCTTGGGGCTTACCAGAGGCACGTTTGGAAAAGCTTTGGGGGGAAATGGCCTATAAACACCTCACATTTAGCAGTGTACCCGAAGATGTTTTGGGGAGCACCAGCACAGCCACAAAGGAGCTGTCCCCACATAAAGCTCCACTCCTGCACTAACCCCCCATGACATTTTATCTTTTCTCCTATTTCTAACTTCTATATTTTGGAGGGTGACCCTGGCAAAATTAGATACTCTAGCCTCTAGGCAGTGGCAGCTCAGAGTTCACTAGAGCCCTCTCTGCTCTTGCCATTGCTCTGGCCAGAGTGATCCCAAACACACCAGTCCTGAAGACCCAAGGCAAAGGGCAGTACAGATGCCTAAACCAGTAAGCATCTCTTTCTTTCTCTTTCAGGCCACTGGCAGTGTTCCTCCCTCCAAAATCCTGCTGTGTCCTGGACCACAAAGCTGCCCGGGCTTCACACGTGGGCCTGGCTGTGCAGTGTGGGGTTACAGCCATGGTACATGGGCCCTGTGGCCCTGATCTCACCCAGCATGTGCCTCAAGCAATCCCACGCGTTTATTAAGGAAAGCTTGGGGAATCCCCTGCTCCATCCTGCCCCACAGTGTTTCCAGCAGTGGCAGAGCCAGGAGGTGCTGTCCCTTTGACCATTCCACCACCCAGGTAGACTCATTTCAGCAGCCATCAGTGCTGGCTGATGGCTTTAGGGTTGTGGTGTCACAGCTGGCACATGCAGGCACATTGATCTCCAATTACTTTCCTTAAAAGCGCCCCAGAGGCTGCAGAGCCACCGGCCCCAGCACAGGGCCATCTGTCTGGCATTCCTGGCCCTGTCACCTCCTGATGACAAGTACCTGGAGAGTGGCACAGCAGCTGGTGCACGGCAGTCACCGCGCTGCCAGCGGGGACAGGGACGGCTCCGGGCGCTCTGTGCGCTCCCAGCTCCACCTGCTCTTCCCTCACATGTGTTCATCTGAGCCCTGAGGGTGGGAGCTGGCTCTGCTGCCGGGTCAGCCTCACCTGACAGAGCCCCAGCCCAGCCAGAGGCTGGAAGCAGCAGGCAGGGAGTCAAGGAGCTGTCCCATGGCCCTCTGTGCCCTGCCGAGGCAGGCAGCACCAGCCTTTGCTGGTTATGTCCTGCACTGACACATCCAGGCCGTGCAGAACCCTCTCTGCTCTCTTGCAGGACAACTGGAGGCATTCAGAGGATGGCTGTCACCTCACAAGACCACCAGTTCAACTCAGCCTTGTGCAGGTATGGATGTGATCCATGGCTTGCTCCAGAACATGAGTGTAGGAGGCTCAAAAAAACCTGAACATGATGTTAGAAACAGCTCATATTTTATGTTTGCTGCTGAGGACAGCTGATGTAGCAGCAAGCTGTTTGCAAGGCAATGATCAGTCATCACTCAAAAATATGCTAATATTTTTAGACTGGGTAGTTTATATTTCATCTATGCTCCTCTATATTTCCATAAGTAACCTTCCTCCTGCTATTGAGCCCAACAGACTGCGGTCTTACCTGAAGCAAGGAATTGATTTAACTCATTTAAAGGGGAGAGTTGGCTGCTGCCAAAAGTCTAACACCTTTTTCGTTCCTCTTGGCAAGCAGCACTGGTTTCAGGACCAGTGAGGATGTTTGTGTGTACATCCATGAGAGAGCTGCTGGCACTTTGGGTACCCTCCTGCCTCTCACAGTTGCTGTGGTGTTCCCTCACCCTTTAATTACCAGTTCTCTGAGCCTGCCCTCTGCTCTACTTCAATAACTCAGCACCATCTGCTGCCACAGCCTCACACCCCAGATTCCACCACAGCCTGTCTGACCCACTTTGGAGCGTGCATGCCATTGCAAGACACTCATTTGCTTTTCTGAATGAGGGTCTTGAGCAGTCTGATGTGCCCCAGAGCTGGGGTGGAGGAAGGTAAAGGGAAGGGAGAAGGACACTCAAGACCTGGGTGTCAGCTTTGACATGACCTCTTCTAGCTCCTCAACTTGTTGCTTTGCCACAGGCACATTCCTGTCTGCCATACAGGTCAGGATATTTTGTCCTGGATGGCATCAATATACCTGTTATTATTTTTCTCTTCCAGTGGGACAAGGACCGATCTTTTCTGAAACTTTTGCCCAGCAGCTTCAGCCAAATTTGATGCAGAGGCACTGAAGGTGCTAACTTCCAACAAATTCCACGACTGCAAAGCAGCAGAAGAGAGAGAGAGAGAGAGAGACCAGCCCTCTGGAGAGGGACAATCAATGGATGTTTCAGGTTGCAGGCATACCAGAAGGCAGGCTGGGGTCTGGGACACAGACACCCACAGAGTAGGCATGTATATGTGCCTCCTGGCATCCAGCAGGGTCCTACAGCCAAGCTAGGTGCAGTAGGATGTGTCATCACTCCAGGGTCTGGTCTCTGGGAATGCCAGGAGGGATGTCCACAAGGATTGTCCTAGGTGCCTGTGGGGCTGGCACTGAGGGACACTTACATGCTGCTCTTTGGGTGACGAGCTGTGTTCCCCTCCACTCCTGGCAGATAGGAGGGTTTCCAGCAGCCTGGGACGCCTCAGCTGAGCCTCCCGGGGTGACCAGGCACAGCAGACACTTACATTTTTTAGCTTTATACATCAGACACCCAAGGAATGACATCAGTATTGCTTTGTCCAGGCTCTTATCTAAAGGTCAGCAAGGAGACAGCTGACAAATACCTCTGTCTTCGGCCTGTCACTGTGCACATCACACAGATGCTGAATTAATCTGCCTGGGGGTCTGCTGAGGGGGGTTTGGAGGGGTTCTGATTAGTTCTAGAGAGAGATGCTTTACCTTGTGCTAAATGCTGTGCTAAAGGCTGAGTTACAGCCTTTTTCTCTGCTGGTTAGATGAAAGGGGAGGGGAGAAGGAGATCTGGAACTTGTAGCCCCAAATAACTTAATGGTCATGATCTGTACTTTGAAGCAAGATAATAAAAGACATCTTTTTATGCTATTCATTTCAGGAGCCTTTACTCTTCAGCCAGGATTTTTCTGCCTGCTGGGAATGGCCTGATGGAAAAAAGTTTTAAAACTTTCAGAAATCCCATCTGAGACTTTTTACTTTGTTCTTTACCTCTGAGGTTTATGTAGGATTTCTATGGCCTTATACATCAGACAGGACAATAAACATCAAGAAACTCCAGGTCACACAGGGACCAAATTGCCAACTCAAGCCCAGCTGATCTCTCATAAGTACCAGATGCTGCACCAGAGCAATTTAAACACCACAGAGCTCTGGAAGGCCACGGAAAACTTATCTCTCAGACTCTGCCTAACTCCTGGAGGTGCTAAAACCCAGTAGGAGTGACCAAATTGAGCATCCAATCCAACAACAGGCCTCGATGATGGGTTGTTCATCACTGCTGCCATATGCTGCAATATCTGATTTTGAGTTCTGGAAGAGATTTAAGGAGCTTACACATACATGTGTGAGCTGAGCCTTAAACTGGGGTTTGAAATAGTGTGCATGCCCAAGAGACACCAAAATGAGGCATTGGCAGGAATTGTCTTTTAGGTATCAAAGATGGGCAGTGTGATCATGAGACAAATTTCAGCTACAGCACCAAGCCCCAGCACCCTGAGACAGCCAGGGAGGGCAGGGTCACATGAGCAGGTTTGGGTGTGAGGTGGACTGTACCCAGACAAACTGACGTATCCAGGCACTACATGAAGAAGTTCTGGTTCTTCAGAAGATTTGTGGTAAAATCCTAAGTTGCTCACTGTCATGGGTTAAGAATGGTCCAATCAAAAATCATTTTTATTTAATTGGCAGATAGTTTGACCATTCAAAAGTAGGTTACGACTTTTGGGTAATACTCATATAAGCCGAGAGTGTGGGGAGGAGCTCTCTCTTTTCTTCCGGCTGGATCACAGGTAACATCGAGCAGCACAGAGCCTGGCCGGGCCCGGCCCAGGCCTGCTGCCCCTGGCCGGGCCCGGCCTGGGCCCCCTGAGAGCGCAGCTTGGCTGTGTCTGAGCCTGGGAACAGCAGCAGCGGGGGAGGGGAAGAGAAGCCCCGGCGGCAGCCGCTTCTGTCACCGGCCGGGACTGAGGAGCGTCCCACCATCGCCCCGCCCCCCGCCCTCACCCAGGCGTGGCCCCCGGGAACAGCAGCAGCAGCGGGGAAGGGGAAGAGAAGCCCTGGCACCTGCAGAATGCTTCTTCCCCCCCGCTTCAGACCGAAAAGAACAGCGTGCGGCCTTCAGACTTTTTTAGTTCCCGCTGCAACGAGATCACGTGAGCAGCCCGACAAGCCTGACAAGTTTAACTCTTTCTCTGCTAGCAAATGGATTTCTTCTGAGCACCGGCCTTTCCCTGAACGAAGGACAGATACAGTGATTAGACCATAAGGAGACACAGCATGGAGCTGAAGTCAGTGGAAAGAGAGTGAAAAAGATTTTAAGGTAGAGGAGGAGGAGTGGCTGAAAATTCTAGCTGGACTTCTCTGGAACATAGAGACGGAGCTGGGTTGTTCCTTTAAACCATGGAAAGATGTGCAATTTGGGGAGGTGATTGTTTTATATGTAGATTTTTGAGCAAAGGTATTGTGTGATGGACTGAGTAAAATTGATTTAATGAAGAAAAACCCTTTGCCTTGGATGAGACACCTTTAAAAGGCGACACCCCAATGTTGCAGTGTATTTGAGTACAGGGCCCACGTGTTCAGTATTGAGAATACTGTAAGTGGGTAGGATTGAGTTCTTTGAAGTCCTTGTGGACAAAGTCTCTATTGAAACGGAGAGGCTCCTTTCCTGAAGAATTGATGAAAGATTATCTAAAAATGGTAAAACTGGCTAAGGTTGCAGGTTATGTCTTTTTATGTTGAGTGTAGAAAAGTGAAAACTTGGAGAGGGAGGGAAAGGTGTTTTGAAGGTTCCATTTGTTGTTTTTTTTTCCTTCCTATTTTCATCCTTTCAGTGTGTGTAAATAAACTATCTTTGTAATTTAAAGATGAGCCTGTTTCGCTTTTATATTCTCCCAGTCAAATGAAATATAGAATGTGATGAAACCATCACATTTAATTTGGTGCATTGGCCGGGAAAAGTAAACTAAAACCTATCACACTCACGCAATGCAGGAACCTCCACAGACAGGCAGAAGCTGTGGAGATGTCTGCAGAGCTGGAGGTCAAAGCTAGAGTAGGTCTGAAACTCCAAGTCTGGACTTCTGCACATTTTATCGTGGTTTTCCTCTATTTCTCTAGTCAGTTGGAGGTTAATGCAGAACATCTTAGCTCTCTTCCAGACATATCACTATAATAAGCTGTTCAATTTTTAATGAAGCCAAGAGACTGCTTTTCTAAAGACCTTCTGAAAATCAATAGTGCTCTTTACAGTGATACTACTTTACAATGGTAGGTCAATAAGGAAGGAAAATGGAAAGCCTCTGGGGGCAAGGCTGCCTTCTTACCTGAAATGATGAATTTTACCTGACAAAGTTCAGTTAGACACATGAATGATTTGAGAATGTATCACTACCACGTCACTTGTTCTTTAGAGTTACTAAATTGGTTGTTGGCAACAATTAATTAGTCAGAGGTCAGAGATGGTTTAGTATTTTAGAATTTTAGTACAATATCATTACTGGTCTGAATTTCTTATAGCACTTCTGATACCATTGGGGGGGTTATTATTATTATTATTATGCATAAAAGGAAAAAGCAATTGGCAAATAGAAACACTAGGGCATCCTTTTGGTAACCTGTTATTAAATCTGACCATCTATATTCAGACTTGTCATGGTAGAATAACTAATCATCTGGAAAAAAAAAAGTGAAACTGTGTGGTAAATCCATATGAGTAATAAATATCTTTGTTGATTAGTTCAGAAATGCTTTGTTTGATTAAAAAGCCAACAACTAAATTAATCTGGATCCAGTTTGAGAATTCTTATAAAACTCTTACTATTTGTGTCTTCTTCTTTGACTTCAGCGAGACTGAAAGAAATGCCTGGGGGTTTTCCCAGATTTGGAAATTTCCCAAGCTGAAGTGTATATATTGTGAGCTGTCACTCACTCTGACCTCCCTCTGCTAGGTGCAGAAGGAAAGAGCAGAGAGAAGTACATTCAAGCCAACATTTGCATAGCTCTGCTAGAAGTGATTTACTGGTGTTCCTTACACCTTTAATGGGGAGAACTGGGAGCTGATGAGCAAGGGTGCAGAAAGCCTGGATCTGCCTTCTTGGAGCAATCAGCCTCCTTTCTGGAGCCCATCCCAACATTCTGCAAACTTTGGGATTTTCTCCACTGCTGCTGTTGAACAGTCTTGGCAGCTGCTGGTGCCTTTGACTCATCTGTGTTTACTTGGTCTGCCCCTGGTGTGAGGGGATGTGTGACCTTGGAAAAAAAAATGCTGGACTTCTCTGCATCCCACCCCCACTTTCCTTGCGGATGTTGTCTGCACTTAATGCCTTGTCAATACCAAGAGGCTCGAAGCCTTCACAAGCTATTTTAAGATTTATCTTACAGACTTCCTGATTTTCCTGCATTTCTCTCCCTAAATATCCCACCACCATTTTAGGTAAAAGTCTGTCCTTCTGAGCTTTGAAAACAATGGCCCAATAACTCTGTTATTACATTTTTTTTTCAGTTTGTATTTTCCCCTATATCATTTCTGCAAGGAAAAATCACCTCTCCTAGTGACATTAATCATAAGTTTTCATATCTTTTTTTGTTAATCCTGCTATCCAGGGACACTGGGTCTTATTTTTGTCATTTTTCTTCTTCTGTATTTTGTAACTTCGTTGAAGTTTTATTCCCCTTTCACCCTGCTCCAAAGTTTTTAGGTGAGAATAGGTATCGCACATTCATGGGTCACCCTGGAAACTGAAATGACAAGACATTAGAAGTTGAATTGAAGGATAACATTGGATTTGGGTGCTTTGGATTTTAACCCAGTTTTGGTAGAGTGGGATCGATAGCCAGGAGCAAAACACTCAATAAATCCATCTAATTTCAGCTGTCTTTGAAATGGGAAGAATTTTTGCCAATCTCTTATTGCAGCTCATTTCGGACATAAGACCTTGGTCAGTCTTGGGTGAAGGGCACTGGAGAGATCTCAGATAAAAATGTAGCTGGGCCCAGGTAAAACACTGTACAGGGAAGAGACAGTGAGATAGGAAATTCTCTGCCAATACAGCTCATGGACACTGATGTGGCAGATACACCACAAGTGTTCACGGGGAAAATAATATGGAGAACAAAAGCAAAGTAAAATGAAACTTATGCAATGCATTTGTTTTACACCCAAATCGTCAGGTCTTTCCTTGGTGACATTAATATGGGATTTCCTTACTTTAACACAAAACCCAGTTTCAATACCAAAATAGCTGACAATTCAGCTAGTGTCTGCATCCACACTGAACTTCAAAAAAGCACTGTTTTCTTTACAAAGATCCTTGTTGTTTTGGGGGTTTTTTTCACTGAGCTTGAGATGAGGTTCCTGGAGATAAAATACTCACAGTGGATGTGCAGCCACATCTGAGACAGGGATTAAGCATTGCAAGCCTTCCCACAGCACTATAGTAGGGCATACAGATAAAGGATTCTACATCCAGGAGAAATCACATTTATCTTGAAGTGACAAGCAAGAGTGAGAACAATGCTCTTTATTCTATCCAGCATCAACCCCTTTGCAAAATACTCAGTGGCCAACTGGCTGTGTCCTGGAAAAGCATATTAGAGGTTAATTAGTGATGGATTTTTAACAATAGTGTAGAAGATATGCACAGGAGAGAAAGATCTGGCAGTTCAATTGAATTATTATATTTCCATAGGTTTTCAGACAGACTACTTTATGCTTTTGATTAAATTATTATAATTTATGTGCTTTAAAAGTAGCAATCTTCTCTGAGAGATTACTTTCTCTTGACCCATCTCCATATAGAATTATTTCCATGGTAACAGTTTGAGTGATTTGAGAAACAAAATTGTGAATTTCCATTACTATTGGGTTAAAAATTTAGTATTTTAAAACAAAAATATAGCAGGTTTGGGCTTTATAAATTATAAAGAGTAGCATCTGAAGGAGTCACAGTTATATAAGAGGAAATTGAAACTTGATCTTTCATTATTTCTTTGCAGCAAAAATGTTATCTTCCAAACAGGGTTATAAACTGTAACCATTAGACCAAATAAATCTAATGTTTATCTGCATTTGAAAGTACCTTTGGAAGTATGGGGCTTAAAACAGCCATTATTTCTCCTGAGTCAGCAGACTGATAAATCAATGCATAACTATTATTTTGTATTTTCCTGGAATTTTCTCAGCGCTGAAATGTTTAAATCAGTTAAATGTTTTAAATGTAAGGCATAAAACAGAGAAAGTAGATAGGCCATGAGAGGCAGATGACAATCACCCAAGGGTAAGTGAGGGATCAGCTGAAGCATTCCTTGAAACATTAACAATCATCTTTGAGTACAAAATGAGGGTAGAAGATCCCAACAGGCCAGAGATGAGCAAACAACAGAAGGAAAGGGAGAAGGTTGTGGATGGAGAGAAGCCAGATCAGTCAGACTTGCTTTGGTACCTAGCAGGATTCTGTGAATTATTTACAACTTTATAACCACCAGCAGGACAAAATGCAAATATAACAGTAGTAAATTTTCAGGAACAAGTCACATGAGTCCAGCCTGACTTCTTTCTTTGACAGGATAACAGGTCCTGAGAGCAGGGTAAATAGTAGTTATGTTGCATCAAGACTTCAGAAATGCTTTTGTCCTGGCCAGATGATGTTCTTACACAGAATCTAGGAGAATGTGAAAGAGATTAAATCATAACAAGGTGGGTGCTGAACTGCTTGGCATATGGCACTGAACGGCAAGATGTGAATAGTTTGCTCTCTAAAAATTTGCAGTGTTTTTAGTCAAATTTCTTCACTTTGAGTTCATGATAGAGTGAAGGATGCACCTTCATTTGTGGAGGGATGAAACCTCTTAAGGGAAGTTTTCAAATCTACTTAAGGTATGCACCAGGACTCAGAGCAATATGCTTTTCCTGGTTGAATGAAATAAAATGTTGAATCTCGGAAGGGCTGTTCAAATGTGCAAATACCAAGGTGGCAGGAAAACAACACACCCTCCCAAAAATCAACCAACCAACCAAACTAATAAAAAAACAAATCCCACCCCAAACATCCCCAAGCACAAGTTTTTATTAGATAGAAGATGAAATGTGAAATAAAAGGGAAAATTAATTTAAATAAAAGGGAAAATGCATTCTCAGTTGTATTGGTAAGAGTATCACAAGCTGTAGTTTTGCTCTGCTCTTTGATGAGTCTTGGGTTTATGCACTTAATCCAGTTTAAGAAAGGTTGGCTACTATCCAGGATAGGCAGCTGTGGCAGAGGTTTAAGAAATATGAGTCAGAAGGATCGGCAGACAAGTTCCTGTGGAAAAGAGAGGAGTGAGGGGAGAGCAGCATGCAGCAGCCTCTGAATATAGGATGGAGGACAGCAAGTGACTTTTTCTGTCTGCCTGCTAGCACTAGGCAAAACATATTTGATGGAACTGCCACAAACAATATTTGTATGAGATAGTAGGAAAATATTTCTAACCATAGAGTGCTGAAGCTGTGGGTTGAGAGTCCTGGAGAGTTCCTGAACCTCTTGTACTGGGGATCATACACCCCAGGTTAGACAAGTCTTCACCAGGGAGGGTCTAAATATGTTTGTTCCTGCCTTGAAACTGGCTGAGAAGAGACAAGTGGTGTTACTGTCACTTGTGTCAGATGGTGCCTACATAGGAGGTCACCATGGGAAGATGCAACTAGATGATATTTTTCCTTTCTCTTTGAAATGGTATGCCCAATGGTATAGCAGTCCCTTGGAGAGTGTGCAGCCCCTAGGCTGCTTCAGCTGGCAGTGACTCTCCTTTGGGAAGTCTCCTTGAGTGATTCTGCTGTAGGTCGGGGTGAGTAAAAGTGCTCCAACCCATGAGCCTTTGCAATTCTATGTTAATATTTTGTACCCTATTGGTTATTCCCCTCATTCCTGGTTTTTACACCTTCTGTTTGGTTCCTTTTTGGATCCTTCCCCAGATTGATCCCTTTCCCAATTCCTTTCCCCATTGGCCAAGTTATGAGACCCTGCCCCTGGCTACCCTATATAATCCCTCTCCCCTTGGGCTATCTGGCTCTTTCCCCTCTGGACCTTGTGGCATAAAGCAGCTCTCCTGGAGATGGGAAAGACCCCATCTTGCTGCTTTTACTCCTGCATCGCCCAGGATGGCAAACACAGCTCTGCTGCTCAGGCAGCCTCACAAAGAGCAAATCACTCTGTGCCTGAGAGTGCCTGTGCCCCCCTTGATCCAGACATCATTTTAAAGATGCTTCTGGTGAGGAAGGTCATGGCACCTTCACCACCGGACCAGGCCACTACACAATGGAATCTTTCTTTTCCAATGCTCAAATGTCAGCAGAAGAGATCTGGAAGCAGGAGAGCACCAGGAGCATGTTTTAAATCCCAGGTTCACAGTCCTGCCCTGGTGAGATCCTCTTGATGCCAACTCCCTGACCACACTATTGAAGAGCATCTGTGCCCCTTACAGCTCAGTCCCTACAGCCACAGGACACTCTCTATCCTGGGCACTAGCCAGACTTATACCTCAGAAAGGCAAAAAAGACCCTTTTAATTTACAGGGCTATCATTACCTACCTGCTTTGGGTATATGTTCATATACCTGCTTACTTTGCTGAACAGAGCCCAGAAGAAGAGTGGTAGCAGGAACAGAGTCAAATTTACCTGAAGGCTTCCTGAGGCACTTGCAGGATTTACCTGGAGTTTCATTACCAAAAACACCTCCTTCACCTAGGCAGACTCTAAGCCTCTAATCTGATCCCATCAATAAACTACAGGTTCAGCTATCAAGAATCCTGTATCATGATGCTGAAAAAGCTTATTCTTATGCATTTTTACACATGCATTGTGCCCCCCGGGCAGAGCAACTGCCAGGGTGAGCAGGCTTTCCTGCTGAAAGCTAATCAAGGCTTATGCCAAGGGCTCTGCTGGCAGCATGCATGCTGTGTAACCCCTGATGTTAAGCGACAGAAAACAGAACTTCCTGCACAGCCCACTTAATCCAGATAGATGAAATTCATTTTGGATGGTTTTTCTTTCTCAAATCATAATGGATAAAGGAAGAAGTGTTTTATCAGGTTGTGTTGAGTATCACTGTCTTCTACAATTTTTGGAAACAGATGCTGCCACGTTCACAATGGGTCTCTTCTTCTTCTTCTTCTTCTTCTTCTTCTTCTTCTTCTTCTTCTAATATGTTTCTTTCCCTTTTTTTGTAAATTTTCAGGTCTGTCTAGGGACTCTTTTTAAATTCTAATCCTCTAATCTCAGTGTGATAAAGCCTCTCTTAAAAGCTAGCATTGGAAGTGCTCTTAAAAGTTGCTTGGAATGCATACAGGCTTTCAGAAAAAAAAAACCCTCATGCTTATGTCTTCTTGCTAATTTAGATCATGTTCTCTGTGCAAGGAGGCTTTAGCCAGGATAGCTAAAAGTGAATCAGGGAAGCTTATTCTAACCACTGCTAAACTTTCCTGTCTTGTGGTAATAGGAAACTAAATATTTTTTTGGGGAAAAAAGTTGGCTATGTGGAAGAAATAGACCAGATTTGTTTTAAGAAGACCTTGTGTTCACACATTATTTTGCACTTTTCAGGGTGCAGAAAATCCATTAATAATTTAATCTGCATTGCCAGCACGATGTACTTCTCGTCTCAAATTTTGGTACTGCCTGAGTTCAAGCAAAGCTCAATGTCTTTGAAAACACTAAAATAATCTTCTCCAGGGACACTGCTGTCCTGGCTGCTGCCTGCTCCGGGTCAGCATGTTCCACTCCTTCCCACGGGGAGTCATTAGGGACAATGCTCTCTGCCAGCATCTTGGGGAACAGGACACCTCCCACTCTGGGCTGCTCAAATACATTTCTTACCCAGCTGTCTTCCTGGCTAAGGAGATTCAGTATGTTAAAAAGGCTTCTGGGAAGCAATGGGTGCAGGTCACTGGGACACACAGGCACTGGGATGTTTGCTGGTGGGGGTCCAGCATTGCTCACAGACCAGAGGTGTCAGTGGGCTTTGGTGCCAGGGCCAGGCTCTTCCCATCTGGCAGGGCACTTACCACCCCAGCCTGCCACTGGGGGTTGATCATCTCATGACAAGCTCATTTTCATTAAATAAAAAGAGCCTACTTCAGTTCAGGCTCATTTTTTGATTCTCAGCCATGGTTTTACCTCCATCTGATTAATGTCACAGCACAAAGCCTTGGATCTAGTCTTGATGAATGAACACTTTCATTGGTCAGAAAACCAAGTTCCAGGTGAAGGAGCCTCTCCTGAGCCTGCAACTGAAGGACCAGAGTGAAAACCCGAGAGCTCATATCTCTCTAGTCCCTTCCACAGTATTTTTAAAAATCATCTGGCTGTTCAGGCACCAGGTACCACTGCAAGTAGGCAGGCAGGCATGTGGCATTCCCTAATATCAGCTTCTGGGCCATTACTGGGACTTGCTCCTACTCAAGATTGCAGTGCAGTGCAAAGGCAGGTAAGAGCCCAGTGCTGTCCCAGCCATCCCCTGTGTCCCTGTTCCTGCAAGCACAGATGCCTTGGGGAGGTTGTAAATCACAACTGCTCCCAGCACTGGCAGCAGGAATACCCCTGCATCTCTGCTCCAACCACACTTGGCAAGTTTGCCCAGTTCCTACTGCCCCTCTCTTACTACAAGGCTTGACCTGTTTAAGGGCCAAAGGATCTACAGGCCTTTCTCTGAGTTTGGTATTTTTAGGCTTTAAAGTTCAGTGGTGATCCTTACCTCTTCCTGATGTCTGAGTTCCGTCCTGTTGAGATATGAGGGAGAGTCTGTCCTCCTTTGGTCATCACCTCCTCATTTCTGAGGATAACAGTCATAAACAACATAGACAATTATGTCTCAATTTCACAGGGAAGCTTGGTTTCTGTGCTAAAATCTTCAGCAACAGCTGAAGATTGAAGGCAGAAGAGGTCTACAATCAATCAATTTGAAAGTGCCTTTACCCATCTTCCCTATGCTTGCAATACTTAGGTAGGCATATTAATAAGTTAATAGAAATCAAACTGTTCTCAGACAAGGCTGGGCCATCAGTTCAATAAGAACAAAGTATTTCATTACAAAGAGCTCAGTAAGATGTTCTCAAAGAGAACACTTTAAGACTGATTTAGAAGAAAAAATTGGAAAGAAACCACTATCCATGCCAATTACAAACCAAAACCAGTCAGAGTTTGCAGAGATACTGGTTTAATCACCAGCTGAAAGGACTATTGTTCAGCAAATCTCAAGGCAAGGAGGTGTGTTGCTGTTATGGGATCCAGTCCAGTCCCACCACTACAAGTCCCACTCCTGGCATGCTCTCTGTGAGCAAGGGGGGCACAGGGCTTCTTCTTGTCATGAGAAGTGTCACACCTTCTTTCTGTGCATCCCTGAGCCTAGAAAGTATAATACTCATCTTCACGGGCAATTTAGCAGGGTGAGAGGCAGCTCTGCCATCTGCATTCATTAGCACGGTGCTTAGCGCACCCCAGTCTGGGGACAAGCAGGTTCCTGTGTGCTGCATTTTTGTAGGATGCTTTGAGTTGAGAGGCCTTTTCCATAAATAGTCATGGCCAATTCAGCCCTGCCAGGCCATTTCTGGTAAATGGGACGCTGGGTTTCTCATATTCTGAGGGGGTAACTGGAGCGTCACACGGGAAAATGCCAGGCACCCGTGTGTCTTTGTGCCACTTGTGTTGGTTTCAGCAGCGCCTGTCTGGATTTAAATAGGAGCCTTTCAAAGCCAGAATTTAAATGGAGCATTTATGGCTGCTTTGTCCTGGAACAGTAAATGTTGGGAACTGTAGGTCCATTGCAGTAGCCTGGCTCGACTGACGGGTTTTTTTGTGCAGCCCAGATTGATGTGACCTTGTGTCCTGAGATCTTCTATCTGTGGCCAATATTTGTGTGTCCCCTGGGACACAGCAAGTCAATACTGCCATGCCTCTGTGCATCCAGAGGTGGCAGCTGGCTCTTGGAGGGTTCTGACAGATGGAGTTTGGTCACTGATTTTGCTGCGATGCTGTACGAAACCACCTGTTGTGAGAGACACAAAGATGTCTGAAGCACATCCCTGTGCAGTAATTAAAAAGGTAGGCAAGGCTGTGCCCTCTTGGGACACATTTCATTTTTGGCTGACACAACTGAGGATAAACTGCAAATTACCTTACCAAGAGAGATATCCCTGTTGTTGGCCAGTCCATCCTTGTCCCCATGGATTACACAGGGACAGCACAATCTCCTACTAAGGTGACAGGGAAAGGCTCTCATCCCTTAGGCCTGACAACACCAGTGTTTTCACATTTTCCTCCCTCCAACCTCAGCAGGTTGAAGACCTCCATCACTCTCAAGCCTACAGCCTTCTCTCCCAACCTTATAACCCCATGGGAGTCGTGGGGAGGTTTTTCACCTGAAATAACCTTGTACTGTTGAGGGTTAGAGCTTTCCTGCATACAGAAGCTGTGTGTGCAAGTTTTGTGGAGTAGGGGACAAAGGAAGTAGAGAAAATAGGATTTTTCCCCAAGCAAAAGCTCTGACTACTCTCATGCAGAGAATGAATATCAGCTTGGCTTGTCTGTTCCTGAGCACAGCCATTGCACTATGATGGGTGCTGCTGACAGCTACACACTTGTGCCAGACATGTGTGGTTGCTGTTGAGGCCTTGGATGCAGGGAGACATGGAGCAGTGTCAGCAGCCTGGTATTATGTGTCACCTCCAAAAGTTGTCTGGGTCCCACAGCTGCTTATTGTATGAATTTAAGCCCAAACAGTAAACTGCACTTTAGTTCCATTAATGACATTTTCCTTATGCCACTTTCCAAAGATCTCACTTTTCAAAACTGGAAATTATATTTTCAGATATTAGAACACCTGTTGATATGCTTTCCCTTGGTGTAAATTACCTGTGAAATGAGGTTATTTAACTGTTGTAGAATGATGCTGGCTGTGTGCTTACATCTCAGGAGACAAGAAGTCTGCAGCAGCACGGATAACAGTGGTTTTTTCATCAGGTGTTGGCACTTCTGAAAATGGCTGGCAGTGTTTGCTCAGAAATTGGGAAGAGATCAAACGATCCAGAACTAATCCAATTTGCATGGATATTTTACCTTAAATGCCATCTTGAATGAAACTACAATTCTACAGAAATTTTAGGAAGGTAGATAAGACTGAGAAAATGAAGGCAAACAGAAAACTACATCGCTTAAGAAGGTTGAATTATCCTCTGGAAGTTTTGGTCTCTCCCTGTGGATTCTACAGAGAACTTGGCAGTACTCAGGTAACCAGCTATGACTGCATACTTCTTAGCACCCAGTGTGTCAGGACTGCTGCTTTCTGAGTGTGAGTGGCAATTGCTCCTCACTCTCTTGAATCCAGTGTCTGATGGTGATGTGCTGAGATTGAGCCATCCCTTAGTTTTGTGCTGTGTGATCTTAATAAAGCTTGGCTTGACAAGTCCCTATTGAAAGTTCAAATGGTTCAAGAAGAGGAAATGAGGCCCATGTGAAGGCAGATAGCATATTTGAAAAGTCATGGCAACAGCAGAAACTTAGAGGAGGTGAAAAGGAAACAAAATAGAGGATAAAGCATGTTGAAGTGGAGGGTAAGTCAAGGTGAAGGCAGTCAAACTGCAGTCTGCCTGATGAAAAGGGGATTCAGTCCCTCTTTGAAAAGAAGGATTAGAGAAGAGTTAATCCTCTCACTGCTTTTTGAGTTACAAAATAAGGTCTTATTTGCTTTCAGGTAGGAATGAAACTTGGCTGTATGCCTGAGGAGAAGCAGAAGGGATGGAGCAGAAAAGAGGGAATATTGCAGCTTTGCTGAGCCTCTCAGGGCTACCACGCATGAGAGTGACTGCAGATGCATGTGTCTGCTGCATGTCTGCTGCACGTTGCCTTCAGAGAGGTGATGCCTCCAGTGCTGCAGGATGTTGTGTTTCAAAAAGGGCTCTGTTACCAAACTGCTCCTTCAGCTCCCGAGCTTGGCTCTGTGCAGCTCATCTGCAAATGCTGGGGAAGCCCAGTCCCCCCTCTGGCCTCAGCAATTCCCTGAGTGGGAATGCATAGTGAAGCTTTACAAGAGCCACAAGCCCCAAGGAGAATTACCCTATGTGGGCAGGTCTCTTACATGACATGGTGAACTATGCAAGGGAAATGGGCTGGGAAAATCATTCTGGAGAGCAAACTCGGGCTACTGAAGGGACCCCAAAGGAATGCAGAGACCTCCTGAAAGAGAGGGTGAGGACTTTTAAACAGAACCTGCAAGAAAAAGAAAACAACCCCTAAGAGCTGAGTGAACTTTGGGCATTAATACCCAGGGCATTCCTTTCTTCCAATGTCCCAATAAGAGTGGGCCCTGCATCTAGTTACCAGTAGGACCTAGAAAAAAACCTTTGAGTTTTAATTGACACAGGAGCTCAGCTATCTCTGATCATCCTCAGAGACACTAAAAAATTAAGCTTAAGTTTTAGAAGCAAGAATCCATCTATGAGGAAGAGGGTTCAATGAACAAATTGCTATATGTTATACTGCCAAAGTCTGTTTATGGTTGTCTGAGGAAAAACTAATGACCTCACAAACATTTGCAATTGCAGATCACAAAGGAAACATTTTAGGATATGATATCCTTAAAGGAAAAGTTTGGCAATTGCCCAATGGGAATGTCTGGTCATTTGGGAACACAAAAACTCTATACAGTAAATTTTCTGGAAAAAAAATCTATTAAAAAATTCTCCAGTTTTATCTGCTTCTGCTGTGACTAATATCAAGCAGTACTCTATTCTTCCTGCAGCCAAAGAAAGGGTAAATGAATTAATTAAGAATTTAGAACAAAGGAGTAATATATTTAGGACACATTCCCCATAAAATAATCCTGTTTGGCTGCTAAGAGAACCAGATGGAAGCTGGCCCTTAACAACTGATCATCAACAACTTAATGCTAACACAGAAACACTCACTGCAGCTGTCCCAAATATTGCAAATCTCACTGCTGCCCTGCAAGCAGCTGCACGTAAATGGATGGCAGTTTTAATATAGAAGATGACAAACCCAAATTTGCATTCACTTGGGAGGGAACATTTAATACACCTTTAATTGCCTGCCCCAAGGGTATAAGTATTTTCCTACCACAGCACACAATGCTTTAGTTGAACTCCTTCAACAAATGAAAATCCTGGAAGGAGTACAAATCTATCAATACACTGATGATGTGTTGATAGAAGGTGAAGAGGAAAATGCAGTAAGAACAACAGTACAGGATAAATGGAATTAATTAAATGATAAGGGGATAGAAATGCCCCTACTATATGAAAATGCCCTTCTGAAGAGGTGGAATTCCCAGGAACGTGGTGGGTTGCTGGTCAGGCTGCAATCCCAGATGTAATAATTACAAAATTGGATGCTATATACACTCCTACTACTAAAAAGGAACTTCAAAAGATCATAGGTACTGTAGGATACTGGAGAAATGTTTCTGGATTTTTTCTGATAGAAAGACCATTGCACACATTAATGAGGAAAAAACAGACCTGGGAGTGGTTTGATAGTCACAAACACGTTTTGCTAACACTGATAGAAGAGTTAAAAACATATCAAGCACTAGGTCCTGTTCATCCCAGTGACCCTATAGTGGTTAAATGGGGTTTTGCTGAACATGGGACTTACTGTAATATGTTCTAGAAAAGTCCACATGGATCCAAACAACCATTAAGATTGATTTCCACAGCATTGAAGGATACATTGATGGGAAAAAGGGATTATTATCTCTGACCTGAGCTCTTAACCAAGTAGAAAAATTCAACAGCATCAACCTGTGCAAATCCAAGGACCTTTTGACCTGTCAGTCAGTATTAAGAAGGGCAGTGCTTCACCAGATGGGATTGCACAAAGACCAACAGTACACAAATGGTTTGCATGCCTTGGGACTCAAGGATCAGATGGATATCACTGAAGGGACAGCAAAACCTGCAAAATTACATAGCTGTGACCCCAGATATGCTAGCTTTGCCACAGCCATATAGACCTAGTCCTGTGCTTGATGCTCCTGCATCTACATCAGACTCTGAAGTTAAAGATGTCTGGTTTGTTGTGTCAGCCAAACACGTTCATGGTAAATGGAACTACAGAGCAGTTGCTTTTAACATTTAGACAGGAATGGGAGCAGTAGAAGAAAGAATGGGAAGTGCACAGGTGAGAATGTTAAAAGCTGTGTGGCTGGCAGTAAGAGAGAAAGCAAAGACAATATATGTTGACTCTTATGCAATCTGGGCTGGTGCCAGTGGTTGTGTCAATGGAAAACATTAGTTTGGCAGGTAAATGAAAAAGAGGTGTGGCAGAAGGAATATTGGAAGTGATTATTTGTACAGGCTCAAATCCAACCAATCCACACAGGATGGACCAAAGCTCACACCAATGGTCAAGCCTCCCAGGACAACCTAAAGGTATTCCAACCCCTCAAGGTCAAACTGCCCCAACTGGGATTGTACCTATGACTCTAATGGACACTTGGGGACCATTAGCCTGCGTGGCTACAGACTCTAATAGCCACCAACACAGAATCAGTTCATGGATAATTCCCACATTCTGAAACAAGGAAATTAACCTATCCCATCTGACACAGTTGCCAGGATATATATTGTTTTATTTTACAGATCAATGGCTGCTCCTGGCCATCATCCTGATGGAACACTACAGTGGATATAATATCCTTCAAACAGCTTGGAGGCTGCTGAAGTGTGGACTTGCAAACACACCAGATCTCATGGGCCAGTATGTATCTGCCTACAAGGATCCCTCTACAACTTGATGGTGGTGTTGTCATGCATCAGCACCTATGGGAATGAACATTTACCTGGTTAAAAACTGTTGGAACAGCCTGATCTACACAAATGGGTACAACTGAAAAAGGATAATTGAAAAAATTAATTGCTGTCCATCATGATGTGGAAAAATACACTGTTGTCCTTGAGAGAGTGAAAAGGGATAGAGAACATCACTGTATGATGACTTGTTTGGATGATCCCCAGCCACAATGGGCATTCTGAATTTATTTTTACACCGTGTTATTATAATGTTGTTATTAATCAGAGTCTGATTCCTACAAGTAATCATTTTATATATATTTTATATGTAAGTGTAGTACCTAATCCAACAAATGAGGACACTAATGATTTCAGAAGTACATAAATTAAAATAATAAGTGTTTCTTGCCAGAATCAATAGCTAATTTTATAGTATGCTCCGTTTAATATTATTAACTAAATTCTAACTGATTTTTATAATAATTTTGTATGTAAAAGTATAAGGTATGATTATTATATAGCTAACACTATTTCAAACTATCTGAGTTTGGATAAAAGAGTAAAACCTAGGAGACTGATGTACCTCAACATATTTAACAATAATGTACACATAGGCAGTGGACACTGCTGTAGCATGGAGGCAAGAGGTGTAGCCCTGGCTCATGCCTGAGATGTTTTGGTTTTCTGAAATTCTTTTCCCAGGGAATTTTCTGTAAACAAGAGACATGTTTTTGTAACTATAATTTTGTTTACATTCTTTCCCTAGAAGGGACTTCTTGATGTCCCTCTGGTCTGACCAATGTGATTGAAGAGGTTTGTCTTTGTTTCACCAATCAAATTGTTCTGTGTAGAATAGTATAAAAGGGAAGACATCCCTAGAAATAAATATAGTCATTTTCAGCCTTCTGAAGTTGGAGTCTGTGTTGTTGTGGTGTACAACAGTGTCAAAGAGGTACCTGCATTACCATCTCATGAGGCAAAGATGACTGACTGCTGTCATGGGGTGGAGTGTAGCAGGATGCTCTGCCCTGGAACATGGTCAAACAACTTGAACAATGCCTTATTAGCAAGGCTACCAGTGGTGGACTGTGATGGGGCTGCTTTTTGGTATTGAATGATGCTAAAACCAGTCGGACTCGCCCTGACGCTGAAGTAAAAATGTGGCAGATATGGTAAAGTATCTTTGTCTAAACATGCTAAGCTGATACAGCTGACCTGGAGACATATGACTGGAAGTTAATCACTTTATACTATAAAAGTCCAGTCCCACTTGCAAACAGGCAAGCTCTTATTCCTCCTTGGAGTGTGTGGAGATTCCTCTCTTGGGTTTTGGGGATGCCCAACAAGGATTGTCCTCAAGGTTGAGAGAAAGAGGCCTGCCTATGAGCGTTGATATTGGGGAGTTACATCAATCTCTACTTAATGGTAGTTTCTTATTGTCAGCTTTAATATAATTGCTTTAATATGATCCATATATTATACTATACACTACTAGTAGTTTCATCTTTTATACTGTGTAGTAAATAATCCCAGATAAGATCTTTTTTCTAATTATTTTTCATAATAAATAATTCATTTTATGTAAATGTATCTGATTGGATATCTTTCAGTGGGGGGGAGGGGAAGTTATTTAAACAGTTGGCAAACTGAGAGGCTGAGATTGGATCCAGCTGACCCCAGGCTCCTCTCTGAGAAGGAGTTAAGAAGGCAGGGGAGTCCTTTCTGCACCTCGTGGCTCAGCAGTGGTACTGTGGTGAGAGCAGCACAGTCCCCCCAAACTGGTTGCAGGTGGGTATCAAGATGGGCCTCTCAGGTGGCCTGAGTTCAGGATTTTCCCATTCTACAACACCAAATATCACCTCCAGCTCACAGCTGACTCTGGGCTGTAATGTGGGCACAGTATGAGGAGCCAGAGGATGCTTGTACATTTGTTCAAATTGCAGTGTGGATTCTGCTGCTGAGTAGCAGCTAGCATTTAAATTGTTGGTCTCAGTATTTCAGAAAGAGTTCATTGTTGTGCTTCTTCCTTTTCCTAATTTAGATGGCTGAAGGGTGCTAAAGAGCAGCTCATTGGTGTCCCCACAGCTCACCAGCTCCATCCTGCCCAGCATCCTCAGGTTTTGAGCTTCAGGCACTGGCATGGGTGCAAGATCTATCAATCACCACAGTGCTGCAGAAAACAATGGAGATCTCAGCACAGCAGGAGCCAAAGATGCCAGAAAAACAGTTGCTCCTTGTTCAACCATGCAGGCTGCATCCATGCAATGAGACAGACCAGCCAAGAAGAGAGTTTTGAGAAAGGGACAGGATCTGCATTAATCTTTATCTGATAGTGAGAGTTCCTGCTTTCTTACAAGCTCAAATTCAGCATTAATTAAATTGCTCACCTTCCTCCACAGAAGTAGATACACTGATATACAGCATGGGATTGAGTGCAAGCTGGCTGGCCATGGTGGGCTGGGTGAAAGGTGGAGAGGCCTGTGATGACAGACAGCCTTTGCATGCAGGACAAAAATCTGGGTAGTGCTGGGGCACCACAATGGCCAAAATGACGTGTAAAACCCCAGGTTCCATCCTGCCCTCAGTCCTCTTGGCTTCCACAGAAATACTTCACTATTGGTGGGCACCAAGTCTTTTGGGAATTCACAAGATGTGGGAATTGCTGCTCTTTCAGCTCTGAAGCTGGATTGATAAGATCTTACCTCCAATTGAGGCCATCAAAATACCTCAATATGTGACTGTTCCACCACTGTGGGTTAAGTGTGGAGACACCATAACCTCCCTGGGCAACTTGTGTCCATGCTCAGTAAAAAAGTGTTTCCTAATATTCAGAGGGAACTTCCTGTGTTTCAGTTTGTCCCCATTGCCTCTTGTCCTGTCAGTGGAAATCATCAGAAAGAGCCTGGCTCTAACTTCTTTGCAGCCTCCCTTCAGATATTTATGTGCATTGATGAAATTCCCTTTGAGCTTTCTCTCCACACTGAAAAGTCCCAGCCCTTCCTCATAGGAGAGCTTCTCCAACCCTCAATCTTTTTCATGAGCTTTTTCCAAAGTCTTTCAAGTATATCATGCCTCTCTTGTACTGGGAAGCCCACAACTGGACCCACCACTGCAGCTGTGGCCTCACAAGTGCTGAGTAGAGTGGAAGGAGCTTGACCTGCTGGCAATTCTTTGTCTAATGCAGCCCATGGTGCCATTTGCCCTCTTTCCCACAAAGGCACACCCCTGGCTCATGTTCAACTTGGTTGAACATCCAGCAAGACCCCTAGATCGTTTTGTGACAAGGTGCTTTCCAATGGGGTGGCCCCCAGCATATTCTTGTGCATGAGGCTGACCCTCCTCAGGTGGGACCTGTTGAGGTCTCTGGATGGCAGTGTGGCCCTGTGGTACCAGCCTCCCCTCACAGTTTTGTATCATCTGCAGAGTTGCTGAGGGTACACGCTTCGCCCTCATCCAGACCATCAATGAAGATGTCAAACAGCATAGACCTTATACTCCCAGTCACTGGCTTCCAACTCAACTTTGTCACCACCCTCTGGGCCCAGCCATTCAGCCACTTTTCTGTCTGCTCAACTCACCCACACACCAACAGCTTGTCTGTGGGCAAGATATCACTGAAGTCCTCAGAGACATGCAGGTAGAAACTATCCACGCCTCTTCCCCAGGCCAGTAATATCTTCATAGGAGTTTGTAAAATTGGTGAAGCATGGCTTCCCCTTAGTGAAACTCTGCTGACTGCTCCTGGTGGCTTTCCTGTCATTTATGTACTGGGAAATGGTTTCCAGGGATAAAGTTGAGGCTCATCAGCTTGTAGATCTTTGGGTTATCCTTCTTGTCCTTCCTGAAGACAGGAGCAACTTTTGTTTCCTCCAGGCTTTGGGCACTTACTCCTATTTTACGGGAAAATGTGTCAGTCCTTAAAAGACTTGGTAAAACAGCATTAACACTGAAAAAACTGCATGTGAGAGAGACTTTTCCTGGCCTGGCTCTGCTGGCAAATACTTCAGAGACAAAGGGTGCCTTGGAAACCAGAGGGTTATTTTTGACACTAACCTGTGTTTCAGCTCCACCCATTGATTCACAAATAACATCTGGCACATCTCTGCTTAGGTGATCTTGGGGGCTATAACAAATTTGTGATTGCAAATACAGGGAAAAAGAAGTTCAAGTCCCTGTGGGCAGCTCCCTAACGATTCACTCCTGGCATGACTGAGCTGTGCTCAAGAGTCCCAGCTCTGCAGTGAACTGTGTCAACCATTCCCTAAATGGCAGAGGAAATGCCTTAATACTCATCCATATGGTAAAGGAAGTAAGAACATCATCAACAAAAAGATAATTAGGGAAAGATATCCAATAGAGATGCAAATTAACCTCTCTCCACAAAGCCCTTTATAAATCCCGGGATTTTGTGCACTTATTACTTCCATTAAATGTGACATATTTAAAGCTTCCCTTTGCCAAAAGTGCTCTTTCACTCTTTCTCTCTGACCTCACTTAGCTAGTTCATGAACAAAAAGATTAAAGGGGAGATAAATATGATTTACTAAACACTTGGGACCACTGGAAAAAATGCCATGTATAAAACCTTCATGAAACATACAGTATTCTTAAACAATTTATTTTGCTGAAGGTTTTGAACTATTAATTACCAGTAACATACCAAAGTTCAATGTTTCTCTACCAGCCATTCCCTTGCTGTCTAGGAGCTTAACCAGTTCCCTCCTCGCCACCCCTGCTGCTTCTCGTTTCCTCTTTGCATCCAAGCTTGTAGGAACCACTGATCTAGGTGGAAAAAAACCCACTAAATATACCTTAGCTCTAGGTTACAGCTCAACAAAAAAGGGCTTTTATTTTTAAATTGGACAAGGTGTTTGCCTAACATGGAAGGTCCCTGGCAGACCAGCACACAGCCAGTGAAGTTTTTTTGGTCTGCAAGACCAACATTGTAAGGTGAGGCTCTGGGTGGAGGCCATTTGGGGCTGGGTCAGCAGGGAAGCAGGTTTTGCAGAGTTGAAGTGGTGGGCTAAGTCCACAGCAGCTGCTTCTGACTGACTTCAAACAGCAACCTCTTCCCTTCTTCTGACCCTCTGTGGCTTTTTTCTCATTTCCAAAGGTTGTCATTTCCTGCTGCAGGGCACCTGTTCCAGCAGGAACATCTCGTCCTTATTCGCAGCTGGGGCTGGGTGAAGATTTTGGTGGTGGAGTTCTCTGGGGAGGCCGTGGCACCACACAGTGCACGTCCAACAGGTGCACAGCAGTCCCACGTGCCACCCCATGTGTCAAACAGCTCTGATGGCTGCAGGCCAGCATCCTCAGCAGGTGTGGAATTACTGGCACAGCTGAATGGCAGGAGATCGCTGGCCAGCAGAAGGCTCCAGCAGCTGGTGTATCCATGGCAGGACACGGAGCTTGGCTGGATCCAGCACTGCTGTATGTAAGTAGAGACAACACCCTAAAATAGCCAGGGGCAATCATGGAAAGCATATTCTGCACAGAAGACAGTCAGACACGTTTCCTCCCACGTGCAGTGGGAGTTGTGATGGCTGTCTGGACCAACATTTCAGCCTTCAGGAGATATGAGGCAATCTGGTGCAGCTGTATCCTCTTTCACTGTGAGCTACATGATGTCATATCCAACCTCTGCTGCCAGAGCCTCACATCACACTTGGGCACTTGCTGCTGCTGAGGAGCTGTGTGATAACCTGCCAATCTGCAGTCATGTGTCAGAGCACCCCAATGGGTGCAAATCAGGAACAACTCCATAAAAGTTGATTACACTGGTGGAAAAAAATGGGCAGTGAGCCTTCCGTGCACTTATCAGTGAGGCTGGGCCTATTAGTCATGATTTACTCAAAACTATACAGAGAAAAACAAATGCCTGGTTGGCACCATTGAGGTAACTGCTTCAAGTTAACATTTATGGGAAATGGTCTGTGCAATGGGAAAGAGCTCCTTCCTTCTGAGCTCACATGCTACTGAAGAGTTTACTTTCTTCTGCATGTCCTTGCCACTCATCCTTTGTTATGCTGAGAATGTATTGGTTTTATTAACACCCTTTGGGAAGTCAAGGTTACTTTGGGAATTAATTTATTTCAAAAGCATCCTCCTTGAGACTGAATATATGCAAACAACTCATGTAGCATAGCAAGAAAAGAGGAAGTTCTGAGAACTCCCATGCTCTTCCCTCACATTGTGACTTCCAGTAAATTCCCCAGCAAAGCTGAAGTCCCCAAGCTTGACTCAGACCTTTGGGGAAAGCCAGCCTGCACCAGCCCAGAGTGCCAGACACCAGAAGGACTTTTTCTGTGATGCTGTAATGCTCCTTTTTAGTAGATCCCTTGGGGGTGGATTAGATTGAAATGTCACTGAATGACTGGTATTTACATAGCTATTTTTTAGGTTTATTTTAGAACAATTTGGTTGCAATGGAAAGGAGATGTGTAGCCATTTTTGTTATTCTCTATAGAAATATAACAATATAGTATATGAAAGTATAAAAGCATCACTTAAGAAAATATATAAGGAAAAGTAAGACAGAGAAAAAAGAGTAAGAGTAGACAGTGTAGAGGAAAGCTACCATCATCCATGGGTCCAGCAATGAGACCTGATGGTTGCAAAGTGATGGTTGCAGGCTTGAGGGGTGGATCTGCTTCTTACCAGCCTTTTCTCTTATCTGGTTCAAAAATCAGGGGGTTGCTAAACAGAGGTTGGTTTGTCATGGTCGTCCTCCAGTGGCAGGTGTGCACCCCCCTTGCACCTGGGCTGTGCTTGTGCAGATCAGAGGCTTCAGCACCACACACCCAACAGGTCTCCTGCTCCCTTCAGCTGGGGGTGCAAACCTGGGCTCAGCAAAGCACACCCTGCTGCTTTTGAAAGTGGTCAATTGTTTGAGTCATTAACCTTTAACATTTCAGTCTCCCACAGATGCCAGGGTGATTGGTGGTCCCTGACACACATCTGGCCCTGATGGTGTCCCCTGGTCTGGGGGCCAGCTCACACCATGGACCACTCCTACAGCAGTGTGACCCCCCTGTGCCAGCTGCTCTCAATGCTGGAGGTCCTGCAGGAAATCAGCTGCCAGTAGGTTTGTCAGGTGCTTCTTAATAAACACCTGAGCATGTCCTGGGCCAGCAGAGAAAGGGTGTGAGTAGTCTGTGGCAAGAAGACATCAGGCAGCACTGCTGGGGGCCAAGAAGGATCATTTTTCTCATGGCAGGAGGTGTCTTCCCCACCACGTCTGAGCCTTACAGTGCTGTGTCAGGTTTTCTTGACCAAGGCTTAGATTTCACCATCCCAGGTGGGAGTTCTGGGGAATGTAGTGTTGGAATGATGTTCTCCAGGAGAGGCAACCAGACCTGCTGAAGAACGTGGCCATGGAAAAGGGGCAGGAAGCAGGAGTCACAGCAGGGATCTTGAAGGAGAAGATATTTATCAGGTGGTGATTAGCTGGTGTCATTCTCTGTGGCAGCATCTCTGCTGGGGCACCCACTGCCATGGTCCCCCCCAGGACACGGCAGCAATGGCATTTGCTGTCCCAGGGATGTGCTGATGCACCCTGGCTGTTCAGTGCTCCCCAGCTCTGGGCTGGTGTGTGGTCCCAGGCCAGCCATGGAGCTGAGGGTTTTGTTAGCATCAGGGGAGAGCATGTTCACCTCAGCCTGACCTTTTCTCTTTTAAATCCCGGTAGTGGAGGTGTTACTCAGTTTAGGAACTAAATTGGCAGATTGCAGCAAAGGTTTCTGCAAGGTTTCATTATCAACAGAAATTTCAGCTTATTGAAGCAATTTCTTGAGTCTTTTAACCTAACTCCAAACCCAGCAGTTTTATCCTGCAAAGTGGGGGAACATTTGGAAACCCATTAGACTCTCTACAGTTAGCTGTTCCTGTGGGAAAATGGAAGTTTGCTATAGGAGCAAGTGAACAATAGTAATACCCAGCAAGTCACTCCTTGCCATTTTTACTCACAGCAGTACGGATCACACAAGTATTGTGTCTGTCCATGTGAAACTCCACACCTGGACTCTCGTGTTCCCCCAGCTTCTGTAATGAGAAATATCTCAACACTCCCAAATACTTCTATTAAATTAAATGCCAGTCCTTCCTATATGACATGAAGGCAAAGTCAAATAATCACTTGAGGTACATAAGCTCCAGGGTAGTAATCCCTTTAAGATCAAAATATCTTTTTTTTTTTTTTTAATTTTTTTTTTAAACCAGGCACAGGTTTCAGGTGCTCTTGATGCTTCTGCTCCCATTTGCTGAATTTATTTCACTGGGATGTCAGAGAGGCAGTAGTGAAGTATTGGTGTGGCAGCTCAGGTAGAGAGGGCAAGAAGGTCCTGCTGCCCACAGCCCAGCACAGCCCAGCCCAGCACCACATGGCCAAAGGAGCAGCTGCTTCTTGCTGGTCAGTTCAAGCTGTGTTCAAAACATCTCTGGGGAGAATGTGTCCAGGGCTGGGTTTTATGTTCCAGGCCAGCATTCAGGAAGCTGCTGGGGAAAATGTGCACAGCTGTGCCTCCCTTAGAGGAGACAGATCTGTGCCTCCCTCTTAATGGGTAGATGCTCTCAGTGTCCACCCCAACACTTCTATAGCCCTCCCAGGGTTAACATTTATGAAGCAATTTTTAAAGACTCCCTGTAAAAATGTACTTTTGCCACAAGGCCAGCACCTGGCAGAGAGAGACAGAGCTCTGCCCCACAAGAGATGAACCTTCATGGCTTGAGAGGAGCCAAGTCCCACCTGGGACAAGCCACTGTCTCTCCATTTCCCCCGTGTACCCACTGCCAGTGTATGCTTTGGCTGGCTTGTGTGCTAACAAATGACCCCAGGCACATGTGCAGAAACAGGGCCAAAATAATGCTCATGGCACGATTCCAGCTGATGGGTCCCAGCCTGGAATAGCCTCCCAACAGCCGGCTGCCTCCTCCACTTACAGCCCAGGGACACCCAGCACGACCCTGGGAGAAAGGCTCCTCGGCAGGATCCCTTTCATCCAGGTTTAGATGCTCCCAGCCTGCAGCTGAGCGAGCTGGCCACAGTCCCATGGAGAGGAGATCAGGCACTTCCAGAGAGCATGTCACCTCTCCCTGGGTTAGATGAAGGTCAGATGAAGTGGCCTGGAATCACCAGTTGTTTAATAGACTATAAAAGGGTTCTCAGCTGCTGGCTCTGGGATGGGATACACCATCCTTGAGGTTTGGTTCCTTTGCCTAAGCGCAGATATCTGGTATCTGCTTGGCCTGCAGCTGCTGGCCCCTAGGTCTTTCTTGTCCCCAGATCCAGGCTGATCACCACGTGCCACAGCCCCCTCTGAGCAGGACCCTGGTGGCCAAGAGCTGTGCAGGTCTCGCTCAGCATCCTCCTGCACTGGGCTATTGGAGGAGAGATGTTGTGCCCACTGACAGGGGAGACCACATTCATGGCAAAATGTACAGAATTGACCACAGTATTTCAGTACTGGCAGTTTATATATTAGGGGTTTTTCCTTTTTTTTTTTTTTTTTTAATTTTATCATACACACAAATTTCAGAAGATGTAGGTTTGGTCTGCTTCTAATTAATAAACCAAAAGGAACAACTCTGACATCCAAGTGATTCCTGTGCTGATTCCCAAACCATTCTTTCAAGCATCAAGACCATAAAGCCTTCTCACCTATAGTTTTAAGAAAAAATATAAGAAGTAGAAGAACTTTCTGAAACTACTTCACATGAAGACTCATGAGCTGTTTGAGTTGAAGCATTCTTAATATCTCAACTGGAGGCAAATAATGGGGCATGTGAAATGTCATCCTGAACGGTTAACACCTGGCAAAGTTTAAGGAACTAAAAGCAGGAAAAAATCATAAAGGAAATGGCCTGATGTATTTATCTGAATCAGGAATAACTTGCCACTTAATACTAATAAGGATCATGTTCATATTGGTTTAGCCAGGTGCCAAATGGGATTATTGTCTCATTTGTGACACACAATCAATAGGGAAATAATAACAGGAAGCCTCCAGTGATTATAAACATATCAGATCCCAGGAAATGAGGCTTCTATTCCTACTCCAAGACCTCACTTCTCACTCTGCCTGCCAGCCCCGTGTCCCTCCCACACTGGTAACAAGGTGCGGTGACAGCACGAACACCCCTTGCCACCAGCGAGCTGAAAGCTCCGGGGTTCGGTGGCTGCCCTTGCTTTCCCTTCCGGAGCAGTGCAGAGTCACCGTGCCGTGCCTGGTTACTCAGCGTTCCCTGCGGCTGCCAGCATTCCCTGGGCTGTGTTTCCGAGCACAGAGCCGCGGTCCCTGCAAGGCTTCCCGGCTGCGAGGAGAGGACACTGATGCCCCTGCTGATGCCACCTCCACTTCAGGCACAGCTGCACCCTGCCCGTGCTCTGCCCAAAGGGCAGCCCGCTTCTGGGACTCTGCAAAACCCCTGAAAAAAGGGCCTATCCCACATCTATACCCAATACCTAGCTTTTCAAAGTCTGTAGTTGTGGAATCCCTGCAGCCCCTCAACATAATACCGAGGGTCTTGCTTGTCAGGACACATCATAGGGTCACCTTCCCAGCCTGACAGAGAGAACTCCCCAGTGCACTCTGTACACCGTGGCTTAGCCCCAGTTTCTGCCCTCTCTAATGCCCTGGCCCCGTGGTGTCTCCTTTCCTCTGTGTCTCCACTGGTTTTGGGTCCCTGGTGCCCAGCCCTGCCTCACCTGTAGGTCGCTGACCTCACCTGCCCCTTGTTCCACCCCGTGCCTCAAGGTCACTGGCTGCTGTATCCTGCACCTAACCTTGGATCTGGCAGACCCCTGCCCCTTTTTTACTTCTGGATTTCCCTTCAGCTGCTGGAAATAAACCTGGCTGGAACTGACCCAGTGCAAGGCCCTTCTGCCTCTCCTTGCTGAGCTGGCCATGTGGTGTGTGTGGATGTGTCAGCTTGACTGCTCTGCCTCAGTTTCCCCAAGCAGCCTTCCCACCAGAGAGGCTTACTGGCTCTAGGCTTCAGCTCCAGTCTGAAAACACACGCTGCAACATGCAATGTTTTTTCCTGGGGAAAGCCACAAAGGCAGCTTTCTACTCTCTGTGCCTCTCAAGGCGTCTCTGGGTTTTGCTGTCACAAGCTGACTATGAGTTAAAAAAAAAGTCAAAGTTTTATTTGTCTTGATTCTGAGCAGGCTGCAGTGACTGAACAGTGGCTGGTTCAGTGACTTGAGACTGATGGGGAAAGGAAGGTGATTTTAAAAGGAGTTTAGAGTTTGGACCTGTTTTTCTGACATAATAAAGAAAACAAGCTTTTCCTCTTTAATTTTTAAAGGTCAGTCATTTCCTTCTTATATTTTATTGGGAAAAAAATAGGAGGAAACCCAGATTCTCACACCCTTAGTGTCGGGAAAATTCATTAGCAATCCTAACAGACATTGTTTTTCTCATAAATATTGTTACATATTTAAAAATTAAATAGAAAATCAACTGGAAAAGAAATTAAAACCTGTAATACCAAACCAGATAGTTTTCCCTCCTTTCATCTGTCACAATGTGACGAGTTCACTCTCTGTACAGCGGACAAAGCATATTCCCAAATTTCTAACAAGAGAAAAGGCAGGCAAATTCTGTTTCAGAGGGTGAATATTTCAGGTCATCCATATGCACATCACAGAAATGTGAAAACAAATCAGAAAATCCCTTAACTCACAGGATTGTTTGGTTTATATTTTTAGTTTAGCCTTGAGGTTCATGGCCAAGATATGAAACCAGACAAATCTTTTGCTGGCTCTGCTACAGAGTCCCTCTTTAACTGTGGGAAGGTTAATGAGCCTCTCTGATTTTTCCATGTTCTCATATGCACTATATACATACATATTTTCAGACAGAGAGGAACACAGGGTCTATAAATGACTCCAAAGCCTTAAATCCCAGTCTCTACTGAAGTGTCAGAAATAACTGAGTTGTTTTCATGAAAGGGCTGTTATTAAAATAGGCACAGGAAAAGGAAAGGGGGTAGCAGGTCTCTGACAGTCCCACGGGTGAATACTCCAGCCCCAGGGCAGGGACACGGTGCTGCCAGCCTTCCCCAGCACCTTTTCAAGTGTCACTCCCAAGCAGCACAGTGTTCCCAGCAAGGTGAGACAGCAGACAGCAGTGGTGCCTGCCATCTCCCAGGATCTCTTATTGGATTCTAATGCTGCCCTGTGTAACTCCCTGTGTGGATCTCTGGTAGAATTACATGGAATTTGTTATTCAAACATGGCTCTAGGGAAACTTTTCTTTTTTCCACTAAATTCCCAATTTTTTCTTTCTCCTCTTATCCTCTGGCTGAACAAAAGGAACTCCATTATTTTCTTTTACAAAGCTGGAAAATCTGCCAAGGTCAAGTGGAAAAAAAGAAAAAGAAGAAATAAAGGAAAACAAAGAAATAGCAACAGAAAAAAAAAAAAAGCTGTGGTAAATGAAGACATTACAGATTTCACCTGCAGTAATTTTGGGGAGGAGCCACTGCAGGTCAGCACCTGAAGGGGAAGGCAGTCAATCTGCTAATTACTGCATTAAATGGAAATGGGTGAGCTCAAGTTACATGATAGAGTAGCTCATGGCTACTCTACAAAACCCAGTCGTCATGCACACACTTGAAAATACTGGAAAGCTGGATCTGGTACATCAGGAAATGCAGCACTGTTCAGAACATGCTTTGCTTGTCAGCCTTAGCTGGAAACACCTCTGGGCAGAGCACACGGAGCCCCTGCCACCCATTCAGCCTCTGTGGTGCCAGCTTGGAAATGGGAGAAAGCAACAGCATCTCACAGTGACCCCCAGTGACCAGTTTGTAAGCTAGGCCTGGGATTGAGTCTCCTGTCTTGTTGCTTAAGGAAATTTTTATTTCTTCTGACTTTTCCTGGTGCACTGCCTACTCACCCAGGGGGGCAGACATGCAGGCCTTTTGCCTTTCTGAGCTGCAGGGACTTTTGATCCTCCCTTTTACATTTCTCTAGCAAACATCAAGGCAGTGCCAAAATCATGCATTATCTTCCCAGCTGAAACTGGAAAGAAACAGAATTCCTAGAAGAAGAAACAGGGATTTTATAGCAAGTAGGATATCTACTTGAGAGCAAATGTGGGAGTTTGTTTTCTCTCCTGACATCCCCACACAATACAAATTTTTCCTTTAATTGAGCCAATGTTTGCTCAAACAAAACTCACAAACAGCCTGGACAGCAGAGGCAGATGACCAGAGACCAAGCTGTTGCAGAAGGGCACCTGGCTGGGTATTGTGAAACCACTCCAGCACCTGCACACCATGGAACACCTGCACCTCCCTATGATTTTGCCCCTGCCTCCCTTTGCTCCCTCGGTACAATCCCTTACTGCAGAGGTGGAAGGGAACTGGCTGAGTTTGGGTGGATTTGGGGCTCAATTTACCACCAAACATGAGCTGGTGACACCAGCAAGTGCAGAGTGAAACAGCTGGTGGTGAGTGCCCAGTGCCCACTGCACACCTGGGGGAGGTTATTGGATCCTCTAGACCCAAGTGTCTGGTTTGCTGCCATGGCAGCTCTGTGATGGCAACCAGAGTATGGTTGGCTAGACAACCAGATGTGCTGTGAAAATGCTCCCTTGAGCTAAGATAAACCACAGCTTTCACAGATAAAGACAGCCTCAGATTTCTCTTATTATTCCTCATGAAAAAGATGAATTTTCCACACAATTCCATGTAAATTAGTTTTGTTTGCTGGTTTTTGCTTTTTTAGGTGGGCATTGCAGCTGTAATTAGAATGTAGTTCTGAATGTAAACTTTTGGGGACAAGATTAAATAAGTAAGCTATGAAAGGCTGAGATGGGAAGGCAAGAGCAGGAAAACAAATCAGAGTAGCCTGCAGATTTGATTGCTTAAGATGTGAGGGAAACACTAGGTAGTTTTGATTCTCAGCATTCAATGCAAATAAATGATTGGGTTTTTTTCACAGTAAGAACTTGTTAACATACCCAGACATTACCAAATGGACTGTTTCATTAAGCTCTTCTGAAGTACAGTCAGTATCATTAAATCATTATTGCCAAAAGAATAATCTGAGACGTTTGTGATCATTAGACAAAATATCTGGGCAGACTTAAAAAGCAGACAGATTAGCAGAGAAGTAAGAAAAGTAAATACCCCAGGAATTTTATAATTTTGTTTTATGTTCATTTGAAAAGCCATGGAGCGCCTCTCACCACAGAATCACTAAATTAATTGCTGATTCCAGCCCTACAGCTGTGATATTTCAGGGGAATTGAATGGCTCTGGAGCTGTGTATAAATCAGGCAGATGCCTTCTTTCATTCTGCCCCGTGTCTCCTGTTTCTCAGTGGTGCCCTCCAAGCCCATCAGGCTTGTCAGTGGTGTCACATCCTATTCCTTTACCTCCTCTCTCCAGCATCAGCACTACCAGGCTTCCACTGATCTGCATGAGGTTTTGACAGCTTAGATTGAGAGCATGACCCTCACAGAAGTCACAGGAAGCAACATTTTGATGATATCAGTGGAACAGTAACATTGCCTTTGGTATAAAATAGCTAAATTGCATTCTGAGAGTATTTAATGAGTTCAAGGAGAGACTGGTTTGCATTTCTTTTACCAAAACCCAACAAAATGATAGGTTTTCATACATTGTTAGGATTTCTGGGTGACTGAGGGACCACAGGGAAGATGCCACACTGACCATAATGCTTCCCCATGGCTTTAACAGCTCCACACCTCCAATTTAATACTGTGATTCCTTGCTACTTGCCAATAAAAACAATATACCCGAGGGTAAGACAAAAAGATAACTGCTATTGCAGCAGGGGCCAGTGGGCTGTGAGTTCTTTTTGTGTTTGCTGATGACTTTAGACTCTGAGGTTCCTGAGCACCTCACTGTAAAAGATGGTAATGTAACATCAGGTGCTGTTTAGGGGGTATTCCACTGCAATTTGATGGTGTTGTGATGATGCCCATTTATTGCCAGGTTACTCTGGTAAACCTCCTGTATCTGACATCCTAAGCAAGCTGTAGTATATACTAACCTTCCCATCCAGGGTGGCATCACTGAATCACAGAACAGTTTGGTTGGAAGGGACCTTAAAGATCATCCAGTTCCAACCCCCCTGCCATGGGCAGGGACACCTTCCACTAGACTGGGTTGCTCAGAGCTCCATCCAACTTCGTCTTGAACACTTCAGGGACATCCACAGCTTCTCTGGGGAACCTGTTCCAGTGTCTGAGCACCACTACAGTAAACAATATCTTCCTAATGTCTAATCTAACCCTGCCTCTACTTTGAAGCCACTTCCCTTGTCCTATTGCTACAGTTCCTGAAGAAGATCCCCACTCCATCTTCCCTGTAGCCCCCTTCAGATATTGGAAGGCTGCTATGAGGCCCCAGTGCAACCTTCTCTCCTCTGGGCTGAACAACCCCCACTCTCTCAGCCTGTCTTCACAGGGGAGGTGATCCAGTGCCCTCACCAACTTCATGGCATCTTCTGGACTTGCTCCAACAGCTCCATGTCTTTCTTGGATCAGGGGCACTGAACTGTGTTGTGTTCCAGATGGGGAATCCTCACTAGAGCAGAGGATCTGGGTCTGGAAGAGCATTCAAGAATCATTGAAATCTTCCTCTTGATACCATCTGGACTTTTACTGCTCACTAAATGTCAAAAGCAGCTTTCGAAAAAAGTATGTATTGCAAATCACAATTTCCACTGACTCCAGGAACGTCTCCTAAGTAAAGCGAACCAGCTTTGTTGTTGTAAGGCCAGAGGAGGGATCTTACGGAGGGTGCTGGGAAGCAGGGTGATAAAGCACTGAGTATGTTCTGTTCTCTCAGTCACCAAATCCTCCCTGAATAACTCATTCCATGCGAGTTTTGGGTTAGCCCAGAACACTATTCCTTACAACAGCCAAAAGGAAATCACTCTAGGGAAATAGGACAATATTTGGCTGTTGAGTATTCTCCTTGTTTCCAGTAACATGTAGCTCAAGGACTTTCCAAGCTCTGAGTGGTGTAACCATCAATTGATTTTTCTTCCATGGATCTAACTGGTATCTCCTCGACCCCCATATAAATTTTAAGCATCCATAACATTTTGGTGTGAGTAAGACTTAGTCCCTAAATATCTAGAACTAATCAATCCTTTAAGCAGCTTTATTGACTTCTGAACTCTCACAGCAGCACTTAATTTGACAATTAATTTAATTTACCACCTCCCAGTGCGAGTATCTTTACTCAAAGCAGTGTACAAGATTTTGCCATCACTTGAATTCATTAGGTTCAACACATGACATGAAATAACAATATACAGGAGGCTTTAAAGGAAGATCAGTGATATGGTGAGGGCTGAAAAAAATTTGGATCAGGAGGGTTTAAAGATGAATTAAGGAAGAAATGGACAGACTACAGAAAGTGAGTGACTTAATTTACTCCAGCTGTTGATGTTGAGATGAAAAGTAAGAATCTAGCTATAAGAATATAGATAAAACTTCACAGTAAAAGCCTTCTCTCTTCTTGACCCACACACATTTAAACTGTCACAAATGTGTGATCACATCAATTGAGATGAAAAGTGGTTGATGCACACACACACAAAGATTCAAGAATCCTCGGTCAATTAGTGACAGTCACATTTTTAAGTGAAACATCAGTGTGTTCTGGTACTCAGTATTAACAATCTCAGGGATTGCTCATTTCCAGTAGGTAATGCCTTAGTGGCCCACAACTGTGCTGGATTTTCATGACCTTAAATCAGAGGTTGACTTGTGTATTCTGCTGTAGCCAGCTCAGCTTCTTTGCAGAAGCTAACATCTGGGCAAAAATTAGCAGAAATATCAGTTTCAAGTGATATATTGTTTTACAGTTCAACCCAAGTTGTCACTGACAGAACTAGACCTTAAGTGGGAATTACATTAATTACATGGGAATTAGCTTTTCTAAACATTCAC